>CM024696.1:5555234-6755234 GCA_014182845.1 Corymbia calophylla | reverse complement strand
CTGTGAATAATTTCGTAAATAACTAGAGGTCTTTAATTCCTGGCTTAGGATGTACTTTGTAAATAAAAGATATTATCAGTCTTTCCTTTCTGCTTGACTTAATCCGTGATCAGCTGCATTCAGAACTGTGTCATATTGTTGCCAATGCAGCTGCAGGATTCTGTCCGAATTTTATTGGTAATATGTTGGCAGAACTGTCTTGGGTTAATGTGTCAGTGATCTTAATTTGCTAGACCAAGTTTTACAGTGTTATCGAATCATTGTACTGAGGTGGTGGTCATTTCCATGTACTCGATCTTGTTCTTTGAGAATTCTTGCAAGAACAGTGTTATGAGATTGCAAGTAGTAGCTAAACTGAGTGAGTTCTAGTTTGATTGATTTTCAAAAGCCATTAAGAAGTATAAACAGCAAAAGCACTCATGCAGAAACCATTAATAGATAGTTCTTAATGACTCCTAGACTTCTATCTGAACAATATCTCAACTTCCTTTTCTTCACAATGCAGGTTCTTATGGAGGAAAAATGCCACTTTTGCTATTTCAAGACATTACAGACGATTTGATGTCTTTACAGAAGCGGAAGCAAATAAAGCAGCAGGGAAGTATGACAATGCTTCAATAGATTTTCAGGTTGAGTTCTACAAAAAGGAAGGCCTGACCCCGTATTCTGAGGCCAAGCTTCCTATTACAAGTGGTGAGGCACCATTTTCTCATTTTCTGTCTGTATTTTCATCTTCTCTGATTGTCTTCTTGCCTGAATGTGGTTTCCTAAGATGTGCTCTGTCTTACCGCTTGACACAGATGTTCCTGAAGGATGTGTGATCATAAGGGAGCATGTCCCCATCTCTAACCTTTTTACGTGCCTTTGGTTCAATGAGGTGGACCGTTTTACCTCTAGGGACCAAATAAGCTTTTCAACCGTTCGAGACAAGATCGCGTCCAAGACGAATTGGACTATAAATATGTTTTTGGATTGCGAAAGGAGACATTTTGTGGTCCAGGTAAATCATTCCTGCACTCCTCAATTGCTGCTCTTGTCTGTGTTCTTAATAATACCTGATGATATAAGAATTTGGTGGTCTATTTATACTTGGTTTATATGGACAAGCATCTGTCTTTTTGTGGGTATTTTCAAGTTGAAACAATGCTTTCAGGGCGGATGGTTTTACAATCTTCATATGACGCTTAACATGTTGATGAGAACCTAGTTTGTGGCGGCCTGTTTTTCCTGCTCCTTTTCCCTCCAGTGAACTATGTTAAGCATGAATTGATTTTCTTTTCTTACCCACTTGCTTGGACGATAATGTTTCGCAAAATTATCTGTCTCTTTCCTCAGTTTAATTAATTTTTATTTTATATTTTCTCTTCTTCGGCACATGCAGAAATACCACAGGGATGTGTTAGAGCACATGGCTCCTCCTGTTCCTGTCCAAATTTATCCTCCCCCACCTCCACCTGTTTTGTTCCCAGAGAGTGTAATTAAACAGGCTCCTGAAGTTCGCAGTCAAGTTGTAGTTGCAACGCCAGTTAAGAAAGTCCTGGTGAGGCGAAGAGAGAGGCGGAGTTCACGGCGGCATCGAAAAGTCACCGCCGGAAATAGGGACCCTGATTCGAGATGAACCTCTTTTGTTCTTCTTTTCCTTTCTCTTTTGGAAGCTATTATCATTCTTTCTCCTCCCTTTCAAGAATTTTCATCCGCAGGTGAAGAAGAGTGTTGTATTTCCGGACGCGCATGGAGGAATTTTACATTCAATTTTTAGCGTTTTTTGCCCCCCCGAAATTGGAAATTTGTCGATTGGTCGTTCAATTTTTTTGTGTATATATATTTATTACTTCCAATAATTGGAAAAAAAAAAAGGTCAGATGCTTTCAAACCCTTCATATGGAGTATGGCCCTTTCCTTATTTTATAGTTTGCAGGGTACCTTGCATCAATGCGTCATTCGGGATTTTTTGAGCACCTAACTAATCTTCTTGGGGTAAGACGACTCGTCCGACCCTGGAAGCTCTATTTTGTCGAGTCGGCGTTCTCAAGAGCAAATTTACATGACTGGTTTATTTAGAAAGTATCATTCTCTCCTTAGTATGCTTTATAAAGGAAAATTTTGATTCAGAATATAAAGAGAAATAAGTTCTTGGATTATGGTATTAGTGCTAAAAGAAGAAAAAAACTTATGGTGCAAACCATCATATTACTTTGGTTAATTTAGCCAAAACTTCACTCTTGCTATTGATTAGGGTGCATTTGCGTTACGTTATAAATAAAAAATACAAATTTCCCATTTCGGATATTTTCATCTTAAGATTTTTCTTTGGGATTATTTAGTTTTGTAGAAACATAGGCGATCTTCCTTTTCCTTGGTAGCATTCTTGAAATGTCTAAGGACGTCCCTAATATCGCAAGGTTTGGTGGAATCTAAAGCTTCTTGGTATGATGTCCTTATCCTCTAATTGAAACTGCGGGGGTGTGGGAACAGCTGCGAGGTTTGACGAAGGAAGAGCATGATGATGTTTCGTGCGATATTGTCAATCATAGCATCCGACTTTATTGACCTTTTGATGTAGGGCGAGGTGTCCCGCAATAAAGAATAATAAGATCTCACATCCGAATTGAATTTCCTGAGCATCACACCTAGGGTTTCTCAAGCGCCGTACCTAGGAGAAGAATTGCATCATGCAATTCCAAAACGAAGAATTGCCAAATTTCAATAATCAGCAACTCTATTCAAAAGAAAGATTAGCAATCATGTACATGGGCAGCCCGTGCAGACGAGAAACTTCCCTATTGAGGAGTCTTGATGCATGAACATCGGCAGTTGTTTCCAATTGTAAAGATCGAATCTCCAGTACTGTTTTACACTTTCATATAGTGACAAAATTCACGTCTTGACTTCGGAAGACGCTTAAAATGAGATCTACCCAATTGTGATCATCAGGTGGACTTATTATTTTTACATCAAAGCGATAATTCGGAGGAAGAACGTAGATCTCAATCGTTAAGAAAATACTCGTTTAAACTCTTCATAGTTTTAGTCCAGTAGATTACTCGAAACATTAAAAGGTTAACAAAGATTGACAGCTACAATGAGATCATGTGTGCATTGAGTTGTTTTTGCTGAACAACATTGTGGGTTTATGACACAATGTATAATCTAAGAGTGTGTGTCTTGACACTTTACTTGAAAGACTTGTGAATTCGGCTGTTGCGTTAGGCAAAATTCATGTGATTGGAATTTGACATTTAATCATCACGATATGATGTTTGCTGGTTCATGATGTCGAAAAAGCATGTTCGTCGATGAAATTGTCGGGTCCCTATTCTTTTATTCATATGCGATTGATTGTTGCGTTCTAGTTAATGGGGGATATTTTGAATCCTGCCGGTCTCGCTTGATCGGACTTAACTATGTACCATGAAAGCAGATGAAACCTTCTGGACATTGGCCTTAGGAGTACACACGGGGGCTTAAGTTAGTGGACGGGGAATGGAGAGGTAAGCAAGATAGAGACTAAGCAGAGAGAATTCTCCTTGAGAGAGATCTACCAAAAGAGAGGATTTGTCTTGCTCATGGAGCAAAAGACCTCACCTTTTTATATCCTCATTAGTTGTCCTTCGAGGGCTAAAGAGCCTTAAAGTGGGCGGACCGAGCCGGCCCACGGGCACCGAGCAAGTTTTGCACCACTCTACCCGGGCCCTCGAGGTGGCCAGGGATGCCGGATGTCCAGGCCCCACAATTAGGTCTCGTGAACTGAGAGCCTTTTGGAGCTTGTGATCTCTTTTGAAATTGACGCCCTCGTGGGCCAAGCCATTGGTATGCTACTTAATTGAGCTTGGGCCACGAGGAAGCGAAAATTTTGAAGTGATTCTACACACCATAGCTTCTCTTGAGGTCACGTACTAATGTCCTCTAAAATAGGTGTGTCAATGGGTAGGGTTGGGTTGGGTTTTCATGATACCCAACTTGATCTAAACCCTACAAGATGCGCTTAACCCAACTCGTACTCAAATATTATATAACCTAAGAGAACAGGTTGGACTGAGTTGGTATCAATCGGTCAGTTTTGTCCTCGTTGTGCATGCGCTAAGAGAGAAAAAAACCCGAGCCGACCTAGCCTGACTTGATCCTAACCCAAACAATACCAACACCTAATTTTAGGGTCAGGTTTTTTTTTTGACACCCCACTCTAAGGCACCTTGAACCCTTGAGTCAAATCAGAGAGAGAGAATCACAAAAAAATGTCGAAAAACTACAGATGGGCCGATTCGCAATCCGGCCCCGCATAGGAACTTGCGGCCCTCAATGCATAATGGGCCGGTTCGATCCAAGCCCAATCCGGCCCATCGATTACGCCGGTCTTCTTGTCTCAACCTCAACCTCAGCATCAGCCTCAAGCTCCGTCGTAAGTCCAGAGACGAAGTGGCGATTTGACTCGAAGCCGAAGAAGCGCCTCAGCCGAGCGACGAGCGACGACGACGAGGAACGAGGAGGCCGCGGCGAGACGATGAACACGGACATCACCGCGTCAGCGAAGCCGGAGTACCCGGTGATAGATCGGAACCCGCCCTTCACGACGGTGGTCGGCAACTTCAGCACCCTCGACTACCTCCGCTTCGTCACCATCACCGGCGTCTCCGTCACCGTCGGCTACCTCTCCGGTTTGTTCCCTCTGTTTGCGCGTGTGCGTGTGCGTGTGTGGGGATGATTTTTGCTTTCTCTTGGATGTCTGTATCCGTGCCGAAGTATTTGTCTTCTTCCCGGAAGTGTTGCCTACATCTGTGCGAAATTTATGAGTGGGTGAGTTTCGCTGAATGCGGGTTGTGCTAATTGGTGAGACTGCTGCGATTGTTGCTCGGTCCATGCTTATTGGACTCGAAAGGATGGATCTTGTTGTGGGTGTGCATTGTCCATGTCGTGCTAATTGGGGAATTTGCTCTGATTGTTGCCCCTTTTCGTTCTATTTCGATTTGGAATCGTGGAATTTTTTTTGGGTGTTCATTGCCCATTTCTTGCTAATTGGTGGATCAGTTACGATTATGGCCCATTTTTGTGCTAATTTTATTTGAAATGATGGATTTTGTTCTAAGTGATTAGTGTCCATTTTGTGCTGATTGGTGAATTCGCTTCGATTTTAGCCCATATTGTGTTAATTTGATTTGAAAGGAGGAATTTTGTTTTACGTGAATGTTGCCCCATATTGTGCTAATTGGTGAATTTCTTAAGATAGGAAGGTCTTTAATCATTTGAATTCTTGGGGAGTTTTATAGGGATAAAGCCTGGGATCAAGGGACCATCAATGGTGACAGGCGGACTGATTGGGCTTATGGGCGGGTTCATGTATGCATACCAGAACTCGGCAGGCCGGCTGATGGGATTCTTCCCCAACGAGGATGAGGTAGCTCGTCGCAAAAAGTGAATGCTAATCCTCTTTCTTTGGGGTTTGTTTTTGTTATAAATTGGTACTTGAAATATCTGCCTTAGTCACCTCATGTTGTGTTTTTTGTGAGAAGATGACTGATGGTTATGTCAATAAATCGATGTTTTAGTGCTGACCTTTCTGCATCGAGATTGATGTTTCCTCGAATGATGAGTCACTTGGTTCAGATTATGGTGTTTCCAGTTAATTTGAAATTGCAGTGCCTACTAATTCTTTGTGAACAGTCCTCTTGTTGTTCTTTGCCCCATCTCTTTCTACGCTTCTGAAAATTTACTGCTCTGGGTGGTCTTACCATTTGTTCTAATAAGTGGGAACAAATATTCTTGCTGTTGCTCAGCAGCTAGTGATTACTCTGTCTAAGATTTTAGTGTTTGGGTGAGAGAGAATACTCTTGGACGTTACTGGAGAGAGATTGGAAGAGTAGCTGCTTACTTATAAGAAATTAGCTGCTCTTAAGCATCTTACTAGAGAGCACCATCTCCTTGGCTTTTGTAAGGAAATGTTAACTTCATACTAAAGAAAATGTCATCTTTTCTTTATTGCTGTATTTCCGTGAATGCAAAGAGCAGCACTTGAGAGTAGATTGCAATCTCCACCTGAATGTGATGGTGAATTGGTTTTGCTACTCAACGATATGGGGAGATGCTGATTCTTTTGCTGCTTAACATGGTCCATTAAGGGAAAAAACTATTAACCAAGGGAATCTCTAGCTGGTTTTGAAGCTCATTGCCAATTGCCATTGCAATAGTACCTTCATTCACCATTACGGGCTTTAAGAATGTAATTTACCATTCCCACTCTTGATCTGAGCATGTGAACTTACTGCAGAATATAGCAAGTAATATATGCATTTTTGGTTAGGCAATCATAATTTTCTCGAGACACTCGGATATACTTAAGTTTGTAGGAGATTCTGTTGTAACACAATTAGCATATGCCGATGCCCTAAAGTTCACTCCCTCTTGTCTTTTGGGTGTTGAGATTTATGAAACTGGATACAAAGGAGCGACTTTGAGTTCTTTTAATGTTCTTTGGTGGTGGATTAGATTGTTCAGAAGGTGAATGGGAACGGATGACCTTTATCTGATTCTCAAGTAAACTCCAACTCAGTGCTCCTTTTGGTGAGTTGTTTAAAAGATGAAGGGCACAAAGTTGCAGTGGTCAGAGACTGAACAGATGACTTCCCATGCCAACAGCTGACATTGTGGGACTCATTTTGTTAATCGGATCACCTATATTGTGAGAGAGTGCCGTGATGACCATCGTATCAGGAAGAAATGTTCTATTAAAGCCGTAACTCACAAGGTGATTTGAAATGCATATTAGCCATCATGAAGTGTGGACGATGCAGGTACCAGTAACATGCAAAGTACATTTGATGTCGGCTGACTATGACCATTACGGGCTTGTTGATACTGTTGATAACAAATACCTAACATGGAGGTTCGCTCATGACGGCAACCTGGTTGTGCTGGTCAATCTCAGTTAGGAGTCTTCAAGGTGGTTTGGCTCTTCTGAGGGTGTCACCCACTGACCACAACGACGAGATGGGCAACTCGCTACCAAGGCCATCTGGGTGGATATATATTATCATGCTAGCAGCAGCTCACCAGGTCTCTCTTTTGGTAACGGTACAGTCTGAACGACCAAACCATGGTCGGCAGTAACAAGAATTGTATCTAGACTCTGACATTTGATACAGGGTTTTCAAAACCAACAGACGAATTTCCTCCACCAGTTCTAAAGTAATTGGGACATGACTCCTTTCATTAGTTGGTATGAACTGATGAAGTTGCCCCCACAAAAGATTCAGGTATGTTGCACTGAATCAGCTGATTCATTTATTAAGCTTGGATATTACTCCAATCACCTTACGAAAGTTAACCGAGTAAATTAAGTTAAGAGCGGTAACAATTGAAGACTGGAGGGGTATAAATCTATGTAGTCGCATCGCAAAATCAACAGAGTAGAGAGAAGCATGAGGTACAATTCTACATCGACCAATGTATGGGAGACAGCTACCAAGAATGGTCGAGGTTACTTAGTACACTTGTGCGAGATGGATGTATCTGAGTTCTTGTGTAATGCTCGTGTAAGTTGCTTTTGTTGGTTTGATTTAATCGCCCTGTTTTCTTGCACTTAATAGGATGCAAGCAAGAGGAACTTCGTTCATCACTCAAACCTAGGCATGCAACATCTAATAGACGATTGTGTGAAATTATGTGAGAGATCGGTATGGATAAGTTGGCAGGATGCTTCGAGGAATTTTCGGTTAAGAAACCATCACTTATTCAAATCTCACTAATGCACAACAAATGATTAGGGCCATCTGCACAAACCAAAGGTCCAAATTTAACTGGTTAGTAAAGATTTTCAGGGTATTTCATGAAAGGCAATTGAACTCTATGCTTGTGCCTCTGAATTATAAAACAAGATACATCATCGATCTAAACTATGTTTTGACATGACCGTGTTATGTGCAGTGAACTGGGCATTTTTATGGTTTTGATGCGTTAATGGCAAAGTAGTGGCCACCGATCACATTACAATGTGTTTTCTCCACGGAATTATGCATGAAATTTCGATTTGTTTGGCCACATTTGAAATGGGAAAAAAAATCATACGAAAAAAGGCGGTACTCTACCGCAGAATACTCAGGAGATTACTAAGGCTGGACAGTCCTTCCTAACGATACCCTCATAGACAGCATCGTTAGCCCTCCCAGAAAAGCTAGCGACAGGCTTCACAAAGCAATCGACAACTCCCTTAAGCGGCAAGCTTAGGGCCTGCATGGTAACGCTTCTGTTTCCGAGAACAATTTATGAGCATTTGAAGGCGTTTTATAACTGTTTAAAATTTTTACTCCGGGAACAGAAATGCGTTCGGTAAAATTTTTTAATCTTTTGATTCTTTTAATTTTTAGTACTTTTTGTTATAATTTTCTTTTTTTCTTTTTTCTTTTTCTTTTCTCTCCCATTCGTCCTCTTGGCCGCCGCCACCGGTGGTGGCCGACGAGCGGTCGGGCGAGGTCTAGCGAGCTCGCCGGAGCCTTGCCAGGCCAGGGCGAGGTTTGGCAAGCTCGCCGAAGCCTCGCCTGGCCACCGGCGAGGCTTGACCTCACAAATCTAGGCGAGGCCGAGCCTCACCGGGCTGGGCGAGACCGAGCCTCACCAACGGTCGGGCGAGGCTTTGGCAAGCTTGCCGGACCTCGCCTTGGCCTAGTGAGGCGCTAGCGAGCTCACTGGACCTCGCCTAGCCGCTCACCGGCGGCGGCGATGGGGTGGGAGGAGGAAGAGGAAGAAGAAGAAGAAGAAAGGGAAGGGAAAAAATGAGAAGAGAGAAAAGAGAGAGAAAAAAAATTGATTCTCAGAATTGTTTCCAGGAGTGAGAAACAATGTTTTTTTGCTTCTTGATTCTACTCCAAATCTATTCCCCATAATAAATTTGTTCTCGAGAGCAAAAAATTTACCAAACGCATTTCTATTCCAAATCCGCTCTAGGAACAAAAGAACATAATTAGTTGTTTCCGGGAGTGTTACCATGCAGGTTCTTAGAGGCTAGGGCGACAATCCTTGAGTTGTACTCTTGCTTTTAGGGATGGCTTCGTTTGTTGCGAGGTACCATTTCTCTGTAGCTATTACAGTAAAATATGTAAAATTTAGGTAAATATATAGACTGTCATTTTAAAGAGGCCACATATAAGTCAGTGCCATTGATTAAGAATGGATGTAAGTTGTCTTGTTGCGATGCTTAGGGCAATTACTTGCTTCTATTCGAATGATTATTATAGTTTGTTTAATGCAAGGTTAAATTCAGTAAATCTACTGCATATCTTGACATGGTAATTCTCCACCGAGGAATTGTGTTGGCGTTACAAGGAGGGAAGCAGAGAATCAAAGAATAGCCAAGGCAACGTGAAAACAAATGCATTCATCGAAGTTATACCTAGTTCAAACGGGCTGAAACAACCAAATAAGCAATCCTTCCCTTAGAACGTGAATGGACGATTAAATTTCATTACGCAATTAATCAAACCTATGTCGATTCTATGTGAACACATTGAGATGGAGTTATTTCTAAGGCTGGCAACCAGAAGCCCTTGTCCAAAGAAACATTTCATCACTTCTTCGAAGCTTTCCTTGTCAGCTTCCGAAATCATCGGACTGCGCAGGCATTTTATTCCTTATGACATCAACTAGCAGATTTCACACTATCTGCAGCATGAGTCACGAGCCAGATTTAATGAGATTGTAGTTGGATGAGGAGTATGAATTGTCTTGGTTATTCTCGCACTTTTGCAAATAAAGCGAACACTTTGTGTAGGGTCATCCCATCGTGGGCCATCATGAGGGAACAACGTTGTCGATGTTTCCATGCCCTGTAAGTACCTGCATCCATGGTGCACCAAGGATGTGTCCAAACCTTTCGGGAATCTGTCCATGTCTTCTAATTGAATCAAGTGTCAAAACACAATCCAAAAGCAATTTGCGGAAACAGGTCCACATACCTACAGAAAGAAAAGTGGAGGATTTCTAGTTATAAGCTGAGTTCAACGTAATTGTTATATTTGAGCTCGTGAGTTATGTGCGGGACATGAACAATCTAGTATCAGTCCTCACCTGCATCTTTTTTTATCCTCACCTTCAAATCGGGGCACTGGATGATTTCAAGCCGTTGAAGTGATTGAAGGGCTCAACTGCTCTAGTAAAGCCTTCGAATTTAAGCATTTTCTAATATTAAGACGTTTGAGATTGCTGACGAGTAGAAGTCACTGTGGGATAAATACTAGTTTGGGAACATCAAGGATGTCCGTGGACCAGAGACTCTCGAAGTCCTTGTAAATCCAAAAAGTTTTCGCTTTCGTCTTTGGATAAATTGAACTCCTCACAAAACCAAAAAGAGTGATGCACGAGATTTGATAAATATCGCCAACCGAGTGGAAGGGAACTTGACCAAGGACAATGAATGATGAAAAGACATTCAAGTGAAGTGAGGGCCTTTGCAAACACTACTCCGGCAAACATTCTAGAAACTCCATCTTCATGATATATAGTCTCTTCAACTCATTAAAGCCAAATATTTATTTATCAACTCTTGGTTAACCTTACATGGCATTGACTCCTTGAGATGTGGAGTTAGTGGCACGGTTTTAAGTTTTCATTGTGAAGGATCCATAATCTTAATAGATTAGGAAATGATGCTGTCGAAATGGAGGAACGGTCTGAATTGATGTGTTCCAATTTAGTCAGCTCCCAAATATCTAAAGACTTGAAGGGAAGTAGTTGGCCTAGTTGAGGGAGTTGTTTACATTTTCCACAATAATGCTAGTGTACCTCAACTAAATTTGGCAAGGAAAGCACAAGATTACCCGTCATCCTTTGAAAAGCTCTCACCTTTATAATCAATGGTACTTAAGTTCCACATATTTGAGTGTAGCCTTAGTCCATCTAATGGAGCTTCATCTCTATCCTCAATTACTCCATCTTCTGTCACGAGAGCCCCCATCAAAGTTCCAAACATTTCAAAGAATGCTTCCCTATAAAGTTTGCAGCCCTAGATTCTACTATAGAATCGGTTACCCATCCCAAATTGTCAATGCTAATGCTACCTTGGATATTATTAAGCCCATTTAGCTCCCCACATACACAATAATTTTTAACAAGGGCTTTATCTTCAGGCAAAATGAAGTATGTTAGCCTTTGCAAAGAACCCAATTGCCATTGTCCACATGGCACATAACTAATCCTCCAACATTCATTTATGGCTAGATTTCGGGGGCTAACTAACTTCCTTATACCCCTTGGCAATTCTTCAAGGATAGAACAACAATAGAAATTAAGTGTTTGTAAATTTTGCGATATCGTAATGGAGATAGGAAGCCTTTTGAGTGCATTATTGTAAGACAAATGAAGATACATGAGATGCTTCAACTTACAAATGAATCTTGACACCTTCATGACATTTGTGGTATGTAGATCCAAGATACATAACCTCTTGAAACTTTGAATGAGTTGGCATAGCTCTGTTTCACTAGTCAGTTTGCTTTGTCCTATTTCTCGATATGTGGGTTATGGTATAGCAGAAAGAAATGTTCTCAGTGCACTTGCTTTCAAGCGTGAGATTAGAGGTTTTCCCACCAAATTGAAAGTTAAGCCATGAGATATATGACGAGTTCTTTCAACTATGGGTTTCATGTCATTACATGCCTCCCAACACTCAATCCCTACAACCAAGCAGGCTAAATTATGCATCTTGCAAGTCTCCATGTTCGTTAATGGATCCTTTTGAAAATCTTAGAAAGTTACTCCAAAGTAGATCCATGAAATATCCATGAGCAAATTTATTCGAATGCTGATTTCTACATGAAGGCTAGATAAATGCTTATGCCACCCAAAGATCAATTAGAGTCAGATTTTTTATCTTGTAATCCTTGGGAAACAATTAACACAATGCAAAACATTGTTTCAAACATGAAAGAAGGTCATAACTTAGCTTAAGAATTGATTTTATGAAGTCTTCCACTTTGATAGTTTTGGGAGCTCATAATCTTTGAAATGTAACCATTCAGTTTTAGTTTTCTTTAAAAAAAAAAGAAGTAAACTTTCAATAGTATGGAAAATCAATGGAACTATATAGCATTACAATCTCTTTGCCGATAGATAGCATTTCAGGATCTTGTATTTACTCTTCCTTTTGACAAGCCATTTGCATTAATCAATTAAGAGACACTTTCAAATAAGTCCCCAAGACAATGAGTGGAGCAATGTCGCCAATCTCCTCAACCAAAGGAATGGTGTAGTTATAACGATTTTGCTCCCTCTAGCACCTCCCATCAATAAAGTTTTAGAGCTCAACCATTTATCTCGTTTTGCATTTCACAAATCATCTAAAACTAAGAGATATCTCTTTCCATCAATTTCTATTGGGGGAAGAACAATACAAGTGTTAGAACTTTCATAAGGCGCTAACTTGAATACCATTACTTCTTCTCTCTCTTTTTTTCCGCTCACTTAAGTATTACATCGGAGTAAAATCGATCATTTAAATGCAATTTTTGACAAATCATCCTATGTTGATTTTTTTATAATTTTATAATTTCTTATTTTTATTTTTATTTTATTTTTGGTTTTTTTTAGGGCCAACAAATGTCTTCAGGTCACCTCACTAGCCACAAAACCCTCGCCCAGGGCTTTCATAGCTAAGGGTGAGGCAGCTCCCACCTCAGTGTGGCTGCGAAGGCCCTCGCTAGCTCTGGGTAGTGGTAGGTGAGGTCATGAAGGTCCTCACTTAGGGCTTTTGCGGCTAAGGGCGAGAGTTTTGTGACCAGCAAGGGTCACTGTTGACCTTAAAAAGAGGCCAAAAAAAGGACAAAAATTAATAATTAAAATATTTAAAAATTGTCTATGCTAGCACTAGCAAAATCATGTAAGACGATTAGAGTCCACGTCGAATTTTCCGATGAGGCCAATTGCCGATAATACTCAAGTGATCGATTTTTTAAATTTGTAACACTTAAGTAAGCAAAAAAATAGTTATGACACTCAAGTAAGTGCCATACGAAAATTATAACACTTGCGATATTCTTACACCATTTCCACCCTTAGTTCTCTTTGCAACCATTCCATCACAACCTCATTTGGTTCCTCCTTAGCTATTATATTTTTCACTATATTTTTCACGTCAAAGTCATTGGAGACATAAACCCACATTTTCAAAATGTTTATTAACTATCTCATTATTATATACAAATTGAGCAAGATTTGTTTTTTAAGCCCACCAACACCAAATATTGGAAGGATGGAGATGTGCTCCTTCACGCGTGAATTCGGTAAAAATTTCATAACCTTCTTTTTATCATCATCTCTCCTTATAATCTCTCCATCATGTTTTCACGAATGCATTTTTTCTCTCTTCCTTTGCCCTCTCTATACTCATGAATCCACAAGGCGCACGTCCAAGGGGAATCTTCAATCTACCTTAATGGCCTCTATTCTCTCCCTCACTACTCTTGCTTTGTAGCTCATTATCAGTTTAAAAGCAAGCTGGTTTGAGCTTGAGACCTTACCTCCTTAATCATTTCATTATGGCCTTTTAGTTCTCATCGCACAGCTTCTAGATTGAATTTTCCTAGCATGTCTTGTAAATTCTCTAAGCCAAACTTGGATTTGGCAATTGCGTCTTAGTATTGCTCTTCTGCATCGCCTAGTACAACCCAAAGCCTGGCACAATGCCTCTGAGTGACTCAAGTTCATGCTTGACACCCATTACTTTCCAACCTTTTCTAGTGATTGAGGCTAGATGAGTAACAATCTTTTTAGCAATGTTGGTGTTAGGATTGGAATTCCTAACTCAGTTTTTTTGCTTCTATGGGATGTTTCCACCAAAGATTCAAACGGAATCTCAAATGCTTTGATTTTGTTTTATTTTTTAAATATATATTCCTCATAGGAGGTACAATTTATAGTTTTCATGCAAACAAGAAATTTTATTATAAAAGGAAATACTAATAATGCAAATTGACCCAGCTATAATGATAATTGATCCAGTTATTTAAGGGAAAATTTCAAAAAATGACTCAAAGTAAGCCTATTTTTTCAAATAAGGACTCCAAGTGGCCATTGTCTTAAATGAGAATCTCAAGTGGCTAAACCAGTCTCAAATAAGGACCTCAAATCGCCGGCCAGCCAAATATTCGCAGGCTGGCGAGCGTGTGGCATTTCCGGTGGCTGGAATAAGGGAAATTTTGTCAAAAAAAAATATTGATAGAAATTAACAAACCCTAAAAACAAAACCCCCCAATCTCTTCTTCATGTTCTTCTTCATCTGCACTTCATCTTCGAGGTTCCATGTCCCCTCTTGCTCGGAGAACTCAAATTCTTTGTTAATGAAGCAAGATCCCCGACTCCCTAAGTTCCAAACAGACATGCCAGTACCCCCCTCGGCTCTCTCTCTCTCTCCAGCCCCGTGGAAGTGGATTCGAATTGTGCCCAAGATATGGGTCCTCGACATCGAGATGTTCTCCGTCTCTCAGTTGGGAAAAGATGATGAAGAATCGAGGCTATTGTGTTACATACGAGTATCTGAATAATGAAGATGTGGCTTTACTTGAGATTTGTCTTCTTCATTGGAAAGAAATGAAGAAAAAAAAAAAAAAGGAAGAAAATTTGAAAAAAACGAAGGTAGGGGTTTCTTGTTGTGCTTCAATTCGTGCTCCATTAAAAAAAAATTTGGGTGTTCCAAGCGAGAGAGGATAGAGAACGGAGAAGATGAAGAGCATAAGAAGAAAACTTGAGAACGTGAAGAGTTTGGGGGTTTTGTTTTTAGGGTTTGTTAATTTCTATCAATATTTTTTTTGACAAAATTACCCTTATTTCAGCCATCGGAAATGCCACACGCTCGCCGGCCGGTGAACATTTGGTTGGCCGGCGATTTGAGGTCCTTATTTGAGATTAGTTTAGCCACTTCGGGTCCTAATTTGAGACAATGATCACTTTGGGTCCTTATTTGAGAAAATAGGCTCACTTTGGGTCCTTTTTTGAAATTTTCCCCTTATTTAATTATCTTCCATTTTAAGCTTCCCTTGATTCTTACTTCCATTCCAAGAAATCATCTTCCTTCAATTTTGGCCCAAAAATCTTTATTTTCTATTCCAGATTCTTTCTTTCCATTTTGAATATGTATCTTGACTATGACAGATGAAGATGATAGCTTCCGTTATTTTTTTCTCTCTCTGAATCAAAGATATATTAGTCCAGTTGCTTCGAGGCTAGACACTTCTCAAAACCTGTATAAGAAGTGTATGTTGACGCTCACCTAAGATTAGCAATTCAAAGTACTAAAATATCTTATCAACTTCTATGATCGCCTTGCGTTGTAGAAGAGAAGGAATTCTCATTATCCGCGCATAATACAAGATGAAGGTTGAATCAATATGCATATGGATCCACCAAGGTCTGGTCCGAGGTCCACGATTGGTTCGTCTAAGATCATCCACCATAATACAAGATGAAGCCTGAATCAATATGCATAGAGATCCACCGAGGTCAGGTTTAAGGTCCGCGATTGGTTTGTCCAAGATTTTTTCACTGCTTCGTGTACTCATCCAACATGCTTGCAATGGCAACGAATATGCCGGTGTTGATGTGACGGAGATTCATTTAGCAGATTGGTTTCATCCAACGGTTTGTGAGAAGAAATTGCGTCTCGAAGGACAAGACCTGTTCAATGGTACTGTGGTCCTCCGTTTTCTATTTGTAAATGATGATGAAACGATATTAACGTCTACGAGGAATTCAAATTACATTCATAGCATCACTACATCGCCTATTTTTGATGTGATACACCAATTCCCGTATCATACAAGCAAGATATTGTGATATTATTCATCATAAACACACACCCAACAACTCATCATATTTAAGTTTTGAAGTTGTGCCTATCTCTATCTATATAAGTAGGGGATGATTATCCAAAAGTCCAATACCTATTGTACAGAGATCAATTCAATCTTAAATCTTCCAATCATGTTAATTTAGTCCTAAACCTATTAAGAATTTGTAGTTTAATCATAAACATTTCAATTGTGTCAATTTAGTCCTAAACACTTTGAAAATTTGCTAATTTAATCCTAACCATTTTGGAGATTTAATAGATTTGGCTGTAAAATGCCAATGTGGACTTCGAGCAACTTTCCTTCATGGCGTGGCTGACTTTAATGTGGACATTTTTTTTTACATTTTTTTTTCTTTTTTATGCTTTAGCCTATGGCTGGTACTCGGCCATGGCCAATGACCGACAAAATGCGATGACTCAGTGAGGGTGAACCTCGTGGCCTTTGGCAAGGCCCACAATGCCCTTGTTGGCCCTCACCTGTGACCAAATACCAGCCATGGTTGAGTACTAACCACAAGCCAAAGGAAAAGAAAGGAAAAACAAAGAAAATTTTATAAAAATGCTAAAATTATTCATGTTCGCATCGGCCACACCACGTGAAATGACTGGCATCCATGTCGGTGATTTCCCGTCAATATTGTCCAAAATGACTATATTGACTAATTGTCAAAATGTTTAAAACTAAATTGACATAATTGAAAATTTATGATTGAATTGGTATAATTTGAAGGTTTATGAGTAAATTGACCACTATATAATGGGTTTAAATTTTATGAACGATTTTTTTATATGAATATATTATGACCGAGTTTTGTCCTAGGGCTGCAAATATGAGTCAACACGGTGCCAAGTTTGACCTCAATTTGTCCCATAAACATGAACCTGGAAACTCGACTCGAGCTCAATCTTTCTTGCTCGAACTCAACTTGATATAAAACTCCACCTACTTGGATTTACGTAGATAAAACTTAGCATACTCTGGCTTGATTGAACTCGACTTCATTCGACATACTCACACTTGCTCTTTTTGTTTGTCTATAAGATTATATTAGATGCTGAAATGTGTAGTTACGCATTAGAAATAATATTACGTGTAAATTTTATAATATTTGTCAAAAAAATCATGTAATTTATAGATACTTAGTTAAGCTCGCTTCCAAGTCGGTCGGACTGCGAGGGATTAAGAATCAATACCGGTGAGGGTCATGCTTGTAAGCTAATCTCTCTCTCTCAATTGAAATGTTTATACTAATGTGGTGCCTAGTTGGCACAATGTTAGCCACGTCACTGCCACATATGCAAATAAGAATGGGGCACGTGTTTCTAGGCTATCCAACTCATCAATCTAGCAGAGCGACTTAGCTATAGAACTAATAATTCATGGACAATTTTGAAAAACAAGAGAAATTAGAGGTACGGAACTTCAAGCAAAATGATAGGGGCCAGTCCACTAGCGGCATCATTGCTCATCCCTTTTGTTTGTATCCGAGAGATGCTCGTTACTTGGCGTTTGTTGTTACTGACCGGAATTGATGGAATTTGATACATTGCATTTGCATATTGCAATGTTGAGTTGCCTCTTTGTCCTTATAGCCTAATCATTTGGGCTTTGCTCCACCGCTTGAGCCTTGGGCACCATTTTGGGCTGCTCTTGTTTGTCTCAGTGAAGGGGGAAAGAGGATGTTCTCTTTGTCTAAGTGCCCTATGCCTTTCAATTTCTCTCCTTTGAGAGAGGAATCCTGCATGATGTTTTCGCAAAATTATAATCGAAGGGTGATACCTCTCCATTTCAATTTGAGAAGCTTAGAGGAGACAATTGCGCATGTAACCACGTTCCGATTTCCGATAAGTAATTTAAAGTCTTAGAATAATGCTGGGATGACAAAGTAGAAACCAATACCTTCTGCTAAGCAAATTGTAAAGGAGAGTCCAGTCCAAACATGTTAACATATATAATTGGACTTGCATCTCTCAAAATGTTTCAATAAGTTATGGGTCAATTATAATATATTGAATACTTCACATTACGTTACATTGCATCCCTGACGTGGTACTTCATTCACTTAACACCCTTACATGTACATTTTAACAAATCTTCCTCTCACATGTGAGCCTTCTTTGTCACCCCCACTCCTTCTTAGTCTAGGAATTCCTTCCGCACTAATATTATCTCAACTCAAATCTCCACCTTGGCCCAACCAAGTTTGGCAAATGTTGGAGAGAGGAACAATATCGACTCGTTAGAGTCTACCTCGATGCCTTGGCCCATTCAAGTTTGTGGGGAAGCTTAGGGATACCATGCGCCACCTTGATTAGAGAGTCACATATGAGATATTCACCAAATGCCGATTTATGTTGGGGGCCTATCAATCCACAATTGGTTCTTATACCACTTGTTACGTCGACACAACATAAATGCAATACCTTCATCAAGAATATTGCTAAGAGAGTGCCCAAGTTCGAGCCCTTCAATATACTCATTTGGACTCACATTCTCTTAAAAGTTTAAACCATAGAGTAATATGTCAATTTGGAAAATTTTATTGCTCCAAATTACATTGGTTGTGGGACTTCTTCAGCCTAATACCCTTAGACGTGCGACTTAAAAGAATAAAAACGAAAGTTTAAGTCCAATCTGTTACAATTTCAGTACACATAAGTTCCTCAATTCAATTTCATATATCCTGAACTGTTTTGTCAAAACGACGACGACGGAGAACGAATAAATGAGCATACGTTGGTGCAGACTCTTAATCATTCAAGTAACTCTTTGAGAGATGAGGTACTCTTCTCCTGATTGAAATGAACTAAATTTTTTTTGAAGTTTTCAGTTAACATTTTCCAAATATATGTCAAATAATTCAACATGCGCATAATCTTCCAAAATCATTATGACATACTTCATGAATTCCTTTACAGTCATATCAATTGAAGCCTAAGTCAATAAGGGATCTCATGAATCGGCCATGATATGTGTAGTTGTCATTAGGAAATGGGCGTCTCAAGGGTTGTGGATAGCAAAGATAAAGTTGGATATAAAATAAGTATAATTATGCTAAAAAAGAGCAAATGGATTGTGTCATGAAAGTATCTTCTTAGGCATTATCAAGATACAAGACTGAACATACGTTACTAGATAAAATTTGTTAAGAGATAAATCAAATCAATCACAGTTTAAATTAAACTCAGATATCTCCTTTCTTTGTTAAATATATCTATGCTCTCTCTCGTTTGATCCTCAACACCACAAATGCTTGAGAGAGAGAGAGAGAGAGAGAGAGAGAGAGAGAGAGAGTTCCCCTTTCATAGTGCAAAGTTGAAAGATGGATTTTAGATATTAGCCCCACAAAACACAGTTCCAAATTCTAGGATAGAGACAATGACAGAGCATCCCATTTCACATCATCTCCTAACAAAAAGCAGTAGGAAGCAGTCCTCTCCACTATCCTTGCCCCTTTGATTTTGTTGTGGAGTGCCTCCAACGGGAAACTAAAAACATTACCCATCTTTATCCTCTACGTGTCAAAACATTGTGTAAGTATTTACATAATACGATTTCTGGCTGACCAAACCAATTATCATATGCTGAATTTAAGAATTACTTCTATCTTCTTTTGAAATGATAATACTTTGAACGTGAAAAATTGTTCAAAAGGTAATAAACCTATTGTAAGATGGACAATTCAATTATAAACCTTTCAATTATATCAATTTAATTTTAAATCTTTTGACAACTTACCAATTTAGTTTTAAACCTTTCATTTATATCAATTTAGTCATAAAACCTTTTAAAAATTTACTAATTTAATCTTAAACCTTTTAAAAATTTATCAATTTAGTCATAAACCTTTTAACTATTCATTAATTTAGTTATTTTGGCCAATTAGCTGAAAATCGGTAACGTGAATGCTAGCCAGCTATCGACATCGTATATGGTATGACCGACACTGACATAGATAATTTTTAAAAAATGCAAAAATTATTTACGTTAGTAATTTCCAATCAAAATTGGCAAGTCGTTAAAATATTTAGAACTAAATTGGCATAATTAAAAAATTTAGGACTGAGTTGGTCATTGTATAATAAGTTTAGAACTTTTTGGACAATTATCCCCTTTGAATGTGGTCATTTATTTAAATAGAAATAAACGTACTTCTTGAATACCTACAAAGCTTCTTTCTAGATTGATTCCGGTCCTACTTTAGATCATCACCCTTCTCCTACTTTTTCCCTCCATCATATAAACACATTGTGACACATTGGCTCTACCTCTCGCCCAAAGGACAAAACCCCTCCACATAATTTTACCGAAAAATAAGAATAGACTACTAAAAATCAAGTCAAATTATGATAATACACCACGAGACTATAGGCAAGTGACGTGTCTATCCATTTGCTTGGCTTTTCATTCTTCTCTTTGTAATTGATCGATTGATTCTCATCAGTAGCAGAAACGCTAGAAAGATTTTCATGTCACAATCATTTTTCAAATCTTAAACATGTCCAATTCTAGAAAATTTGCTCAAACTTGTCATTGTAGATTTCGACTGTCAGGAATAAATTCTAGAAAAAGCACATGTTTTAGATGAAAAGAAAATGTAATCCTTGTGCCTTCGTTCAAGTTGGGTTCTATAAGCTTATATAACAAGGACTGAATGATAATGCTGCTAAGGTTGGAGCCGTCACCATTTCTTGATAATTATGCAAATCTCCCTTTTGTGATTTTATCAACCCCAAAAAAAGAAAACTATAACAAAAAGAAAAAAAAATCCATGGTGGATAGAATTTTGTCCAGAGCGACAGCTGGAAGTTGTTGATAGGGGAGAGGAACAGGAAGGGTCAAATCATTGCCCGTCAGAGGCCAACTCCAATAACTTTTTCCAAATTTTTCATATGTTAGAAAACTTTAGTTTCTCTCTTCTCCTTCAAAAAAAAAAAATAATGGAGGGGCCAAAGTTAAGTTTGAAGAATATCAATTTCCATGAACAAAGTGCAACTCAGTGGACTCGAACTTTTCAGGGCCACCTATCCCCTCTCAGATTAAACAAATAACAATTTTGATAAATGACTCTTTGCATTTCCTAGAGCACTTTGTGTCCCTCCCACTTTCCATTTGAATATGATTGTGTTAATGGAATTCCCAATCACAGTAGTTTGTCACTTCAAGGGGCTAAATCTTCATCATCTATTATAATGCAGGCAATGTGTACTTATAATATTTGCCGAACTCTGGTTTTGAATTGACTATTGTGTGCATATTGTCCTTAAATTGTAGATTTGTGTATGCTTAGCTGGTTTTGGGAGGCGAGCACCTTGCTTGTACTTTTTAGATGATCATAGTTAATGTTGTTAGGTTGTACGTATGAGATCTTAGAGATGCAGAACTCTTGGCTCCTAATAAACTTAAGTTTAAAAAAAAATTAATGTAATGATTCATTGAGTTAAGTTGCTTAGTGGGTTAAATGTAAGTGCGACTAGCTGGTAGTTACTTGTGTTCTTTTTTTTTTTAAAATGAATTTGATAAAAAAAATTATGGTTTAATCTGACAAAATCAAGAGTATCTCCCACTTTACTTTTGGATAGTCAATTTTTTGCATAAACCCATGCTTGATTCAGAAACTAGACATTTATACATGCTTCAAGAAAAAATCCGTCATCTTCGCATGCTAAAGATGTCAGACTTATAGATTTGGTGGGAAAATTAAATTTTTGGTTCAATTTAACAGAACCATATAAATCTCTAATATGCTCATGGATTGATTTCTGATGTTATTAGTAAATGTTGGCATGACTTGACTCAATCATATGATGAGTTGTTATATATACTAAAATTATTTGAAATGTGTTTCGATAACATCCTTTTCTATTTGGGTATGGCTTTCACTATTCCTCAAGTCCGCCAATTCACTGCAGACCATTAACCAAAATATGTCTAAAGTTAACTAATTGGCATATATACATCAAGAATATTGGACGTCAATGACCACAAGGATTCTAACTTTTTCAACAGTTGATTTGTGACCAAGCACTATCAAGTGCTCTTAGTGGGCTGTATTTGAAAAATAATTTATTTTTATTGCATAGCTCTCTTTTCATGGGCAAATATAAAGTATCATATGCTAAAGAGAGTGCGTTGCCTCTTCCTCTCCATTGTCGTCAATATTATATTTCTTTTTAATATGGGTGCACTCCCTTTAAGGTTGTTTGATTAGTGTGGTGATTATGTTGGCATGCAAACCTTGCTATTATATATCTTTTTAAAAGTCAAAGTTAACATTTAAGTGCAATATTTTTCATGCCAACACATTAGGTCTCTTAATAACCCTCCTCACGTGCATGTATGATGAAAAGATAACTAAATAAAATTATTTTTTGAACGATTATGGTGTAATTCCTAAAACTTATCGCGATAAAATATTTGAGTTCTAAAATTTTCATTCATCCATTTAAGTTCTAACACTTACAATTCGATGCATTTGAATCCCTTCTATCAACTCTATTAGTTTTAAGTAGACGGATAATGTTAGGTGACCATTTTTATTAATTTTTCAGTCCTATGTATTAGTGAACAAAAAAGTCACATAGATTTCCGTCCACTAAGCTAAAGGAGATAATAGTAACTGAAGCATTAAAGTGTACAACTATGATAACTTTTTAGGAGTTAAATATAGGAAATGTTAATTTTAGGATTCAGAGTACATTATTGTGATAAATTTTTAGGACTCTTTTGTAATTGTCTTGTTTTTCTTTCTCTCTTTTTCACAAAAACGGAAATCATATGACTAAGACTATCGAGACACATATGAAAAAAGTATATATGAATCCACATGCAAGATGAGCTCTTCAAACATGCATAAAGAAATTGTATGGAAACCCTATTATCATGTCCAGTCCAAAGACTTAATCTATTAGATAACCATGAAACTTATTTTATTCCTCAAAATCGAGGGCAATTTAAAATTTTAAGTTCTCTGTCTTTTATGCATATGTATGCAAGCACATACTATTCTTTATGATTTCCCTTTCATTATATTGTTTTCACATTGTGAAAGCAAAAACACCAATAGCCGCCACTACCACTAGACCAATTTTGAATAGAAAATTCTATACCGACTATTTTACTTTTTCAATTGAATTTTTAAAATTCATGGATTATATTTATATCTCCTATTTCTGTGGTCTAAATTTTCAATTCTAACCGAAAGTGTTCAATCCTTTTATGGACCTTGGTGTCAATTTAAGTTCTTTTGATCCTAATAGCATGAGCAATATATTAAGATACATGTATGAGTTGTGTTAGATAAATCCCACATCTAAAAATTGATGTGATGTAGAGCAGTTAATATATCATAAGTGAATGTAATACATTTTTGCTGCCAACTCTCAACCAAATGGGATAGTTAATTAGTATCCGACAACTAATTCCTTGAAATTTCGTTTATCTAATAAAGTTCACCAGCTTGCATAAACTTTCTAATCAACCCTCTCAAACGTCAAATTTACTCCATTTCGAGCTTAATTGTCTGTCAAACCATGCTGAAATACAACTTGGAAAATAATTGCCTCTATGGACAAGTCGTTGTGAAAAGACTTCGCCTTTAGACTCGCATAACTTTTCTTTTTGCCCATTTTATTCTCCACGATGGCATGTCAATGTTGCAAAAAGTTTTTAGGTGACATACTAGCATAGTCCGGTGGGCTATGCAACTCGAATCAACTAGAATTGAAGCGTGAGAGGTCTGATCGGAAAATTTATACAGGCACAAGGGCTTCTTTAAACAAATAATTAAAATGAGGTTCGAAGATTTGATTGGAAAAATTGCGTAGGCTCAAGACGAAAAGTAGAATTTCATCATGGTAATATATCAAACGTTACATAATTTCTTTGCACAAATAAGAGGGAGGGTCGCAGCAACTAGCATCGGCAACCCTTTTGAGGTATCAATATAGGTCTTAAGCACCCGTTGTAAAATTAGTGGTAAGCAAAAAAATGGTGTTAATTTGGAGAAACGGCTAATCATGGATTACTGTAGACAATTAGCTGTTAATTATCTAGGATTGGCTTTGTCAAGTGAAGTTGTGAAAAAAGTACCAAAACAAAAGGAAGGCTGAGGATTTCAAAAGTGTGGTGTGATGTGATTATTCTAACTTTATTCGGATAGCCTTGGACCCATCCGCTGTGCCACTGTTGAATTTTTATGTTCATAAAATTTTATTATATTTGGGGTATTGGTCGGACCAAAATCGAGAATTCGACCGGTGCATACAGTGAACCAGCCATGAACATACATACCCATGTTCATTTTTTATATAATTTTTAAATTTCCGAAAGCATCTAAATATTTTCTATCCCTAGAAACATACAAATTAATTCAAAATTAGTGAAGTACTAATTTTGAAATTTGGAAACATCATCCATAGGTGAAAAGAATGAAATTTTTTTTATCTAAGGTGCGGCAAATATTTATTTAATTGGTTTTGCATAATAGTATCTTGATATTTACCTACCTAAAGACAAGATGTCCGTAACCAAGATATATTAGTAACATTCTTTAATTGACACTAGATTTTAGATTGATATGACTTCGTCAACCCAATAAGAAAGAAGAAAAAGAAAAAAAAAATAACTCTCCTTTCCTGTAGTATGGTGGCACAGTGAAAATGAATTTCTTTCCATTTCCTACTAAAGTAAGGAGGAAATAAAAAAAAAAATGAACCAAGAGAAAATACTTCCCAGCTGTTTCAACTGATCTCTCTCTCTCTCCGCCAAAAACTACTCAAAACGCAGTTAATTTTAGGGAAATTACAAAATAAGATGGACAGGCAATGGCAAAAACATCCATTCATGAGATGTGATCTTACGTTGACTTTGAGGGAAGGCATAAGCATCGAGATCGAATGGCACTTTCTAATAAGATCGATTGATATGTTGTGACTGACCAATCATATTGTTCATGTGATTATACACTTGTCATATTTTGTGGCATAAAAATTTTTTTATGACACATTGTGATATATTTATTATCCTACATGGCATAAAAATCTTTTGGAATTGCGCTTTTCTTGTTGGCTCATTGCAATGCTTGTATCTATTGTGTGAAGTAATAATCACTTGAAATACCATCTTATGTCTTCTAGACAAAATTTGAAAAGGCAAATTTAGAGTCAAGAGTGTGATCCTTACATCGTTTATTCCCATGGGTCCATAATTGAAGGTGGAAATATTCCCTATCCACATTCATCGGCTGAGAGATTTTTGCATTTATTTTCTTGTTAGATTCTATAGCCAAAATTTAGTTAAATGAATTTCGGATAAGTGATTTGAAATCCTAAAACTTGTTACGAAAGTGCAACAAAGTGTTAGAACTTTCAAAAACTGCAGTTAATTCCTAAAACTTATTGCGGAACTGCAATCAAGTTCTAAAACTTTCAAAAAATGCAATCAAATCCTAAAATTTTCAAAAAGTGCAATCAAAGGAAAGACTTGATTATACTTTTGAATGTTTTGGGACTTAATTATACTTTCATGATCAGTTTTAGGACTTTCAATATACTTATCTCAATGAATTTTTCTTTTTGGAGATATAATTTTTTTGTAATGTGGTGCTCAAGAATTTGTATCCAACCACAAAGAAAATATATCAGAATTGCATATGGTGCGCACTATAGTGGCGAAGAGGTATCCAAATGGTAATTAAATTGTTGGTGGTTGGACTTGTGGTTATTGTGCTAATTCTTTATATGAAAGACTATGCCTCTTACTGTACCATAGCGATCTCCATTGATGAATGATGACTCCTGCTCCATGTATAAGTAAAGATTCACCTTAAAATAGTCACCACTTAAGTTTTTCTTCTTTGAGGTTTGATCCTCATTAATCGGGTATGACCGTCTCGCTTAATATTAGATCATTACACCAATCAAAAAAGTAACAACATATAAGTATCGCATAGCACGATATGTTTTGGCCATTTGGAGCAAGTATTATGGAAAGACATACCATATATTGCTAGTGTAGAGGAAAGATTTTACAAAAGAATCATAACTCACCATTGATTTGAAGATTAAAGCTATCTTCTCCTGCCATTGGTTTGGAGATTAAAACTATCTTCTCTCTTAAACCAATAGTGTATAAAGTTGCTTTCACTAGAAAAAGTTATAATTATACCTCTGGAGTAAGCTATAATTACTCAAGTATGATATGATTTTTTTGTCGGAATCCAAATAAAAATAAATATTATACGGTGTGAGCCACCTCTCAAATCACATATACCTTTGACTATTCCAAAATCAATAATGTGGCCTACGCAATCCCACATGCAAAAAGATAATGGATCCGCAAGTGTGAAAATTTCCTATTGCTTGAATCCCCTCACCATTTTGGAGTTCATTTTTTTATTCGTTCCCCATCATGGAGTTGATGATTTAGCATACTTACGTGTTCTTCTGATGCTGGCCTAGTCCCCTAAGAACTCTACTAGCCATTCGAATAAAACACTCCCTAATAAATTTATTTTAATTATTTTAATTTTAAAGATTCATATTTTTCCTCCATCTAGGAAACTTCTCCAACCACACTTTTTGATTGGTAAATTAAAAATAGAAATCACTCGAATTTATATCCGATTTATTTCACATAAGATACCACTAAAAAAAGAACTTAATTCAATATTGGATGAGTGGAAATATAAGCGATAATTAAATATCATACAATTTAATGCGAGAGAAATCAATATTAGTATCGCTAAGAATCTTATTATTTACGCGGGATGTAAAGTCAAACATAGTTTGAGACGGATTAATATTGCATACATAGCCCATGTGCCCTTTTTTGTACACAGCTCATATCTCTCACCAGTCGAGACAAGTGATTGTTTACTTGCTAAAAATAAAACTATCCGTATCAATGGCGTAAGACATAGGATATGTATTTTGTCAAACTCTCTTTGTATTTGAGCTAATTTTGCCAGGGACAGATGAAGAGAGAGAGAGAGAGAGAGCTTACCAGCCATCCATACATAGGTTGGTGCGGACAAATCCTAACTTTTGCGCTCGACTTCGACTATAGTAAATCTTTGTCTACTCCGCTAGATCGGACTAAGCTCCAATACAATTCTCTACGGGTGCACGCAGACACAAAGAGAGATTATATCGAGGGTTAACTTTACACCATGATGGTTTCAATCATAAATAAAATTAAGTGGATGTTCAAGACAGATAACGGCATGACCGAAGAAGCATGTACTCGCATAGCTTAAAAAGTGAACCTTATGTGTGTGTCACGTACAAAGATGGAGAGAAAATGAGGAGAATCGTGCTTTGCTATTGAGAAAAGGCAATTTCCATCTGACTCGACACACCGTCCGTCTGATTATGCTACAACAACCCGTGCATAACTCATCTTCTTATTAGGGTTTCGATTGGAAGAGTCCTAATCGGAACACGAGACTCGGTTCAACTCGAAGTCAACCATTTTCGTAAGTTGTCGCTAATGGGAGAGAGACAGTGTTCCACTACTCATTTCTAAAGTCTAAAAAGGACGAGCGTTATAAGCTTTTTTTAGCTGAAAAAGCAATGGACATCCACCTAGTAGCCGGCTTAATTAAGCTAAACTAGGAAATTATTATGTCTGGTTTGACTTTGATGACATCAAATTTCGGCCGGATCGGGGCTCGATTCAAGGGTTTGCGCTCGTCTTATGAAAATTTAACGTTAGAACCCTTGTTAAAAATTAAGGAATCAGTGTAGATCTATGCAAGAGACTAAGTAATAAGGAAGCGCAACGAAACGCTAAAAAATACACAACACCATATAGAGAATAAGCTCGATTTTACGTTGTTCTTGTTAATGCGAGTGTCTATGCATGCCCACATCTTTATTTGTCTGTATGCTTATGGGCAATGGAGAAGAATATGCTCCACGACCATACCTTTTTTATCTAGGACTTTGGTTTATTCCAAGAATGCCGTGTTTAATTTTCCGGACACGAAACTGACTTCCAAAAAGTTCGCATGCGACTCCTTTAGGATTGGCGATTGGTGATGCGAAGGGGACACCACATGCTTCGATTCCATTCGATCCAAGCGAATCCCATAAGCGTTTCGAGAATATACTTCCCAACATACTTCTCCCCATCATGCTACAGACAAGACCTTCGTTGCTTTGTCCATCATCAAACACCCAAATGAATTCTAGACATTGGATATTCAGTGACATTAGCATTCGCACTAGAATTATCGGGCTCTTGTTAAGAGACTGAGTTTGAGTCTGAGTTAGATAATTCCACTATAAAAATAGAGAAAAAAATTTTCAAGAAAAGTATTGGTAGATCAAAAGGATATACAATAGCACGCATTAGAGCCATTAGAGTTGTCGCCACGAAGAGCTGAACTTACTATACAACGCAATCAAAACCGCAACTTTCGCACTTTTTGTAGTATATACTTGCATGGGCTTGACCCATAATCATTACGATCTAGTATTCACATCGCCTATGAGATTAAATTCGTTCAAGATCATGGTCCCTTGTAATTAGCATGGGGACCTTGAAATGGATTTCGAATATTAAGCAACTTTCGGGCAAGATACACAGCCGAGAGCAAGAACCAGCACTTTGTAGGCCCTTGAAAAGGCGAATTTCGATTAAATCTATGCACGATCTTTTTGATCCCAGAGGTGGAAAAGCTAAAGCCCTCCAAAGGGTTATTGGTTAGGATTCAGTCACTTTCGTCTCCCAGCTTTCCACCTAGATTCTGCTCAGTTGCTATTTGAATTAGCTCATTTTCTTACAATTTGTCCCACTTTACACGAAGAACAATCAAAGTTGGGTTGTTGCCGAATAATCAATGCACTAGTCGTGCCCTTCAATAATGGCATCTACGTAAAGGAATGCAGTACTGTACAAGAGATGTACCGTGTACGCTCGAGTTGCAGCTTTTCGTCTTTCAAATTCAATGGTGAGTTTCCTCACCGTATATAGGCGTGACGTTCGCCTCCACATCATGAAGCACTTGCCACATTTAGTAAACACTGATGTTGCGCGTTGGATGAGTATCCTGGCTTCCAGTGGAGGATCAAATCGTAGCTTTGCAAGGCACATGTTTGTCTGAAAATGGCGTCAATCGAGAAGGAGATGCCATTTTTCTTTCCCTTTCAGACAGGCAGAGTTTGGGAAGGAATCGATGAACTAATTTAGTACATACCCACCAAGAAACACATGAGCACATGACTCGGTTTTACTGGGACAAAACCCTATTTTTTTGGGCAATTTGACGGTCCCTTTCTTTTGGCCAATGAAGCAGTACCCAGTGGCGTTTTCACAAGGACCTATCCAGCTGAGGAATCTTTGGTCATGACTTTCGGTAAAGATTATTCCCAAGTATATTCTTGGTCCTACCCGAAAATTTGCTCCTTTATCAGCAGTGCAAAGTCTGGTTTATTTACAGATGAAAAGTAGGACGACACATGCTAAAATTGAATAAACGTCAAGCAATCAGAACATGAGGCCCAAAACGAAGCTTGTATCTCGGGAATAAGGGGGGAAAATAGTCATTAAAAAAAAAAAGTCG
Organism: Corymbia calophylla; assembly: GCA_014182845.1. Lineage (NCBI taxonomy): Eukaryota > Viridiplantae > Streptophyta > Magnoliopsida > Myrtales > Myrtaceae > Corymbia > Corymbia calophylla. Next base: position 6,725,840 of record CM024696.1, on the reverse strand, counting down.
CGTTTGGATTGAACTTTTCTTGTTAGTGCACTCTTCTATTGGTCCACTTGGGGTTGTCATATTTTGCAGGTTATGATTAGACCTTAGAGTTCATATAATAGTCAGTTGTTGGCAACCGCATAAGACCGACAACAGTCTTATTAACAAAACAAAACAAAAAAAAGCATACTTTCATAAAAAAAAATTCTTATTAGAATAGCCGATGAAAAGAACCCACAGCAGTCAAATCTTTCGTGGTGTTTTCTCCTTAGAGTTCTAACTCTTTGATTATATTTTGTAGGCTCCAAATCGATAAACTCAATGATAAAAACAAGTTACTGTCTTCATCTCTACAGTGTAGAAAGCAAACTCAACGAGAAATTCGGCCACATAATAATATTAGTTAAAAGTTATATAAATTTCCTACATTATGCTGAGATGTACTACACTACTGTCTAGTAGGACGAAATAGGCTAAATTGTGATTTGAACGGTCGAGTTATTTATCAGCTAATTTCATAAAGGTAAATTATCTAAAAAATCATAAACTTATTGTACGGTAACTAATTTAGTCATAAACCTTTCAATTGTATTAATTTAATATTATTATCAATTTAATTTTAAACATTTTAATTGTAGTCATAAATATTTTGACAATTTGTTAATTTAGTTCTAAACATTTTGTCAATTTGCTAATTTAATTCTAAACCTTTTAACGATTTATCAATATAGTCCTTTCAGCCAATTATCCAAATAATAGATTTAATACTAAATTAGTATAATTAAAAGGTTTATGATCAAATTAACTGTTGTATAATAGATTTAGGACTTTTTAAATAATTATCACAATTTCATAAACCCCTTACTTTTCAAAGTTCAACCATTAAAATTCATCTCCTCAAAACTCATTCGCACCACTTTTTTTTCTCTCTCAGCTTCACAAATTTTTTTTAAGTGTGTGCTCTTTTTAAAGGAAATTTTCGGCCAAATTAATGAGAACGATCGATGGTTAAAAATTACTTGCGATCACGTATATTTGATTCTATCGATCACTTGTTGATTGAGTCAATTACAAACTACCGACTCCTTGCGTTTATAATCGTTGAATCATCAATATTCAATCTTGTTAATTGATGATGAATCGCTATGCTAGGGCACACAATTGACTTCCAATTTGTAAATTTGATGAGAGGGGGATCTGGCCAAAAAGGGCAAAAAACCAAAGAGACAGGGGGGCAGTATCGTAGTTTCCAGATCAGCATGTGTCAGTTGAAGGCAGGGTAAGTACAGCAGTATGTTCCTGTGATACTGTTTGGTATATTCTGTCTTTTTTGGTCATTATATCTCTCTCCCAATTTGGATGTGAAAGCACCCGTCTCAACCTCCCTCGCTCTCCCTCTCCTCGCTCCCCCCTAGAATCCAAGACTTAATCCAAGAAGCTTCTCTCTCTCTCTCTCTCTCTCTCTCGTGCAATGTTCTCCTCGGGCGTCTATGGCTTAATGGAGGGTATTCAGAGAGGACCTCGGCCTCTCTGAATTTTCCAAGGGAATATTGGTTTCTTGAGAGAGTTTTCTGGGCCAAGAAAATTTCAAGAAAGAAGAAGTTGCTGTGGTTCAGTTCAGGTTCTGGGTGGAGCTTTCCCTTAGACGGGAGCTCATGAAGTTTTCATGCAAGTTCCACGTGTCCGTACCCAAGCGTCAACCATGATTCCTGGGCGGCTATGCAATGATGGGACTATGGTACTCTTTCTCCTTGCTTAGCCTGCTGTATTGTTTCTTTCAATTCTGGTTCGTGTTGTGGGTGTTGAATTAATGTTTGTTATGGTGAATTGGTGGTTTTCTTTCGTGGTATTTGTTTTTTTCTCGTTCAGTTTCCTCGTCTCTATGAGGTTGTGTTTGCCGTTTGCCGTTTGCTTTAGAATTTGTGGGACATATTTGGCTAGTTGATGTTTATACTGCCGTTCGAGGAGAGGCTTTCGTTCATGCTTGTGTAAGCTTATTTACTCTGGAAATGTAGAAAAGATGAAGGCAATTGAGGTTTACGCTTTTTGGGCAATGAATTTCTTGATTTGTATCGCTGTTGATAAGGATGGGATCGTTTGATTCTAGACTTGGTTGATGTCCTGAGAAGGAAAACGTTATTTTAATACCCCATATTTGGTTAATTTGATCTGTGATGCTTTGTGTATGTTTGGTAGGGTTCTATGCTTTAAATTCATGGAATCCAAAATTGTGTCGTACTCTTTCTGGCTTTGTGTCATAACAAGCTTTAGTATTTCAACCTCTGTTTTGGTCTTTGGTACTAAAGGCTCAACCTTGAGCTTGTTCCCTTGTCATCGTCATTTAGGCTGAAAATTTAGGGTCGTTTGCTCTATGAATTGACTGCTTTTATACCTCTCGCTGAGTTGTCATTCGTGTGGCTATCTGATGCTTTTTTCCAAGTTAATAAATGTGAGGTTTAGTATCTTGAATTTGATCCAAAAGCTTTTTATTATGCAATCGAGATTATGCAATCGAGAATCCATGACATACTTTGTATATTTAGTTGCTTTCCTTCCTGGAATGTATACCTATTCGATGGATACAATTGATACTAAATTAGGATGACCAAATCAGCAATCAGGTGCTGATAATTATATCTTGGTTGAGTTGGTTCTTAACTAGATATGTAGGACATCGTGCTTGCTTTGCCATCATCCATCATGCCTGTGGATCCAGTTTTCTGCTTCAGTTTTAGTTTAAATTCCAGGTCCCTCATGCAAATTTTTCTGTAATTAGTGAAATTGATTCTCTAGTAGACAGGAGCTGACCTTTGGGCAGCAGGGAATTGTGATGGAACAAGTTGATGTGTATGCTTTTATCAGTTTATATTTCTTTTGCTCTATAAGAATATCTGAATCAGAATTTGCTTGGTTTTTTTGTGTTACAGGGTTCATGGAGAGCTAAGGCCTGACTATTGATTTCCTCCTGGATGCTTGGAATCCCGGTGATATAAAACTGGCAACAGCTTTCCTAATCTCTAGTTGTAGTGGGGCAAATCTCCTTTGGCAACATATTCAGGTTCCTGACCGAAACCATTCAGGCTTTGGTGGACACTCCAAACTTTCATCTACCCAGTGAAACTTCAGCATCGCGGAAGAGCTTTGAGGAGTCTTATTTTGATGAATTATCTGACGAAGTGTTGTGCTTGCTCACTTTTTCCGCAACTCCATCCTTGCAATCTTCAGGAGCTTCACTCAGACCTGCGCAAGTATTCTGAACCAGAAGTCACTGCTTGTTAGACTTCTGTGACAGGAAAACTATCTCGGAAGTTTCTGCTGCTGGAAACTTCAGCTTGAAGTCCATTTTTGGGCAAATCTCCTTTGGCATTTTGGAGTCCTTAGTTGGCTCCACTTACCCCTGTAAACCGGGGGCAAATCTCCTTTGGCATCGGTTCTCCCAGATTTAACAGTCATATTCTCTAAGAGATTACGACTTGTTATCTGCACTGAAAAAGTATAACTATATAGATATTACAAGTGTATACCAATAGATCAATCAATACATAGTGCGTCATCAAGCGAAGCATCAAGCACTCACTTGTATCTGAAGATTGAGCACTAGTTGTTCTAAAATTTGTCAAGCTAGTGCAAGTTTGGAGGTATTTTTTTAGTCTCCATCCTTCATTATTATTTCACTGACGGCATGCATTCTTCTGTCTATGATAATATTTGCTATAGTTAGGACTGTAATAAAAGATCGTTCCCTGACTTTATAGTTTGCTGTATTCAGCACATGTCAGTATTATTGATATCTTGGCTCTTCTAGAGGAAAAATGAGCTGAGGAACTTAAAGCACACGATTGCAATCATGTTTAGACCACTGTGTCAAAAGATCTGGCTTCTTTGAATAATGTTCTTGAGCTTTTTAATATTGTTTTGCCATTATTAACTTTAGCTGGAATTTCATGTTTAATGTCAGTGATGGTGACAAGTTATATGCTTCTGTAGGTTTTTGAGAAATGGATTCTCCCTTCAGCGAGTCTGATTGGGATAGTTTCAGTGAAAGCAGCGAGGAGATGGACCTACTGTTCGGAGGTCAGGCTGTGAACCTCTTGTCTAACCTGGAGGAGAGCATCGGCAAAATCGATGACTTCCTTTCTTTCGAAAGAGGATTTTTACATGGTGACATAGTGTGCTCTGTACAAGACCCATCTGGCCAATTGGGCAAAGTCATAAATGTAGATATGTTTGTTGACTTGGAGAACGCTCACGGGAAAGTCATCAGAGACATAAACTCCAAGAAACTAATTAAAATTCGCTCAATTTCAGTGGGTGATCATGTTGTTTTTGGGCACTGGCTTGGAAGAGTGGATAAAGTAATTGATTCTGTCACCATACTGTTCGATGATGGGGCCAAGTGTGATTTCACTGCAGCAGATCAAGAAAAACTCATTCCTATTTCTCCAAACATTGTTGATGACTCACAATATCTATATTATCCTGGACAGAGGGTGAAGGTTATGGCTCCAACTGCTTCTCGATCTGTAAGATGGCTATGTGGAAGTTGGAAGACAAACCAAGAAGAAGGAACAGTGTGCACTGTAAAAGCCAGTTTTGTGCATGTGGATTGGCTCGGGTCTGTTCTCATGGATGGTGATTCCCATTTGCCTCAACCCTCAAAATTGCAGGAGGCAAAAGACCTCACCCTGTTGAGCTCTTTTCCGCATGCAAATTGGCAGCTTGGTGATTGGTGTATGCTTCCTGGCACAGACTATAACAATCATCACAACGGTTCTGGAAAAATGGACAAAGGCTTTTGGAGACGGGGCACCAATTTAAGTTCTGCATCAGTGTTTAATATCGCAAGGACAAAAACAAAGGTCGACGTTGTTTGGCAGGACGGTAGTTGTTCTGTCGGAGTAGATTCACAGTCTTTGCTTCCCGTAAATATTATCGACTCTCATGAGTTCTGGCCTGAGCAGTTTGTTCAAGAAAAAAGCAGCTGTGATGATCCACATGCTCCAAATGGTTGGAAATGGGGTGTTGTCCGAAGCATGGATGCTAAGGAAAAGACCGTAAGTATAATATGGAAAAACACTTCAATGGAGACACCTGATGATATTGGTGGAGAACATCTTGAGGAAACCATGAGTGCTTATGAGCTACTCGAGCACCCAGATTACTCCTACTGCCTCGGTGATGTTGTGTTTAGAGTGGTTCAAAATCAGTCTGTTGTCCAAGCTACAGAGGATCTTGTGGAAACAGAAGCTACAAAGGCTGAGGAGGCCGTCCTCGAAATTGAAAAGTTTGGGAGAGATCACAAGGGCAACTCGAATAATTTTTACTTGTCCTGCATTGGCAATGTTGCAGGCTTCAAAGATGGTGCTGTCAAGGTGAAATGGGCAAATGGTCTTACAACAAAGGTATAAAATCTGGTCATCTGATGGTTTGCTATCTCGAGTATGGATTGGTTTGGAACACTACTAAATAGTCCACAACCCGTGTTATCTTATGAGAGCTTATGTGTCTAGTGATATACGTGATACAGTGGGTTTTTGGTCCTAGAAAAACATAAAGCAATGCTGGTATTTCATGGTTTCTAGTTGGTCTAGTGTTTGCTTCTTTAATTGTCGTCTTTGAGAGGAAATGAAGTTTTATGTTGGGTTTTCATCCTTATCCTCTTATTAACTTTATTTACTGATCTTTCTCATACATTCTTGTGCAAAGTAAACGGGATGGGTCATGAATATCCTCTGCTATTATTTCAGGTTGCACCCTATGAGATCATTCGATTTGATAAATATGAAGGCTCAACTCCATCTCCATTGCCATTTGATGGAAACATTGAGCAGACTAATCAGCAGGTGGTTGAAAATGAGATACTACCAATCCAGAAAGAGAAGGTAAAGTCTCTCCCCCCACCCCAAAAAAAAATATTGCTTGCATGTCTACATTCTAATTGTTAATCATTTCTCAGATGCATTATGAGAGGATAGGTACAAATGTTAGGATTAATAATTTGAATGACATAGCCTAAAATCACATGGTCTCTCCCTTCCAAAGTAGCCTGACGATGATGTGTTGATGAGGATGTTATCGGCATGTTAAAGTGAGACAAAATCACTATTGGCAATTAGGATTCTGAAGTCAGTATTAAACTGCATCTCTCGATATAAATATTATTGAACCCTTTTGGCCTTACGGATTTAGCTATCTGACAGAGCACTAGAGCAAGATAACTGTTTCCAACTTAGAATCCTTGTAGATTGCTGATGCATTGAGAAATTGCTTGCTTCAGCTGCAATCTCTGAGCACATACTGTATATGTCTGTTGTGTAGGATTCGCTGTTCCCTTGTACAACTGACGAAGAATGTCAAAAGCCCTCTTCTGGAAGCACCTCCTTTTCACTCCCACAGAATGCTATGCGATTTTTAACCAGTGTTGCGGCAACCCTATTCGGATCCTTCGGCTCAGTGTCAGAGTCAGGCTCTGTGCAATTTGCTCTGATATCTGAAGACGAAAATGGATGTCAAGCTTCTTCTGAAAATCCTGTGGTAGAGACTTGCTGTGATACCGATTCTGAGATTCAAACTTGTGCGGAGGATGAGCTGCCTGCACCCAAATGGACAAGTTTAAAAGTCGAAGTAAAGGATGATCAAGAAGAGAGGGACCTTCTAAGTTTGTCCAAGAGCAAGGAAGTGGAACAATTCAAGCAGTTTGATATGGTCACGGGTTGCTCCGATCACCACTTTCTCAATGGTGCTGACAAAGGAGTGGCTTCATCTCAGGTTAGAAAGAATGTCCAACAAAAAAAAAACTTGAAAGAACCAAAGCAATTAATCATTGTGTAGCAAGAAGACAGGATGAGTAATGATTTTTTTACCTTTTCTGCAGGTCAAAAAAGGTTGGCTGAAGAAGGTTCAGCAAGAGTGGAGCATCTTGGAGAAAAATCTTCCTGGTTAGCTTAAACTGCCTGAAATGTCTATTGTGCTTCTCTTTGATATGATTTTTCTCTGTTCGCTAGTCTTTGAAATGTGACTGCTCAGCTCGGCACTTGATCTTCCACTTGACTAGCATGCTAATGGATTGTTCGAGTAGAATTGGACTGTCCAATCAACCTAGTAACATAATCTCACCGGCGCAATATCAAAGCTGCTAATGAAATGGAACAAATGCTATTTGCTGTGCTAAAATGCCAGTCCTTTATTCTCATGAGCCCTTGTTGTATCTCGACAGAGACGATCTACGTCCGTGTATATGAAGAAAGGATTGATCTCCTACGAGCAGCTATTGTCGGTCCTCCAGGAACTCCCTATCACGACGGCCTTTTCTTCTTCGACATTTTCCTCCCCCCAGAATTTCCGAATGAGCCACCGGTAATGATGAATCATGGTTTTTCGCTAACAACTTTTGTTATGCTTAAATATGTCAAGTGCCAATTTCGATCGACAAATTCTCTTCCCACAAAGAAAAATTGACAAAAAAATTTGTGATGCAGATGGTACACTACCACTCAGGAGGGCTTCGTGTGAACCCTAACCTCTACGAATCCGGAAAAGTCTGTCTCAGCCTTCTGAATACTTGGACGGGCTCAGGCTCCGAAGTTTGGAACCCCGGAAGTTCCACTGTTCTTCAGGTACTTGTGTCTCTCCAGGCCCTTGTGCTTAATGACAAGCCTTACTTCAATGAAGCCGGGTATGACAAGCAACTCGGAAAAACCGAGGGGGAACGAAACTCCATCAGTTACAACGAAAATGCATTCCTCATGACGTGCAAGTCCATGCTGTATCTTCTTCACAAGCCGCCCAAGGTAAAGTAATTTCACAGTATCTGATCGAATTCACCATGATCCGCTCTTATGTACATTGGCTATTAGAATGGCCAACAATGGTTATGGGTATCAACATGTTGTTGCTAATATCAAATAGAATAATGTCAAATTCTTCAGACCGAGGCTGATTGGATTACGGTATAATGCAGCATTTCGAGGCACTTGTGGAAGAGCACTTCAGCAACCGCAGTGACAATATTCTCCATGCTTGCAAGGAATATATGAAAGGCGCTCCAGTAGGATTTGCTTTTGGAGGTGGAGAAAAAGCACAAGAAACTCAAAAGGAAGCTCCACTGGTTTTAAGATCATGCTCGCCAAGCTATTCACTAAGCTCGTCAATGCATTCACAGAAAAGGGGATTGACTGCAGCCGGTTTCTTGGTGCATGATTACTGAATCTCTATGGCTTCACCATCAAGAAACGCCAAACAAAAATTTATTCCTAGGGTTTAAGCACTCATATGTTATACATAAGGTGTGGAGTTTGTGCTGTGTTGGCCTCAATGGCAATTTGTATATAGTTGTTGCTCTGTGTGTGCGCTTGATCAAGAATAAAACACCTCAGTGGTGCAGGTGATGGCTTGTACCTGACCCAAAAAAGGGGGGGAGAAACAATGTCGCTCGTGGATGCTTGCTGTACTCTAATGGATCATTATGGAATGGCTTGGTGTAAAAGCTTGTGAATAACAATGGCATGAGGACTGTCATGTCCTGCCTGGCTGTTGCCTTGTGTTATACTGCCTGTAATAAAATTCATATGGGTGCTACATGTTTGAGTTACATGCTGAAAATATCTCCCTCCCAGAGTTTGGTTTCGCTCGTGCTTGTCATCGCAGGCTTGTGGTTTCATTACAGGTTACTGCATGAGAAAACATCTACTTGTGTCTTTTGAGAAGACTTGGTTTCATTCTTCAGGTTCGACCGTACAGGCTCATGAAAGATCTACATCAACTGAATGTCACTGCTTTCCTATCTTGTAGTTGAAAACAAACATTCCACGTTTGTGCACTCAATACCTTCTAAGAGGAGAGATGAGCATAAAAATGTCAGTGAACCACATAAGAGCCGAAAATGCCTCTCAACTGCCTTTTCTCCAAATATATTAGCTTGAAATCTACAGCGGAGTTGTGGACAATATTTACAAATACATGCTCGAGGAAAACACATGGCCATGAGCTGAACACTAATCTATCAAACTGCAAACACTACACCAATTACAGACAAAACTCGGGGCTGGTTGAATATCAGCCCCCTGCAAATCCACATACGCCACAAAATTATGCTGCCGAGGGAAACTTTGAAGAAACTCCGGAATTTCCTCCCGGCAATAGCATCTTCAACATCCAAGATCAAATGGACTTGCATTAAAACAGGTGTATTATTGCCTAGGTCGATTATACAGCCAGCTCCCTTACCATCCATAGAACCTGAAATAAATTTGTCCCGGCCAGTCATGTGAAATAGCAATAAAAGACAATGAGAAAACAAGCATGGATAAAATTGTATGATGCAGTCAATTGCAAGAGTTTGAATTCGCATGGTAAAGCTTAACTAGAGGTTTCAAAATGACACTCCGCTAAGAAGTACGAGACCTCACAAAAGAAGGAATAGAGAAGAAAGGAGAGCAGGCCGAAACAAACACTACTACAACATACAAGCATGACATCTTCAGATGATAAGAGGCCATTTCTACAGCCTGTCTAGCTAAGTTCAACATGGGATCAGTCATATAAATTCGAAAATCATAACAGGAGTATACTGAGAATCTAGTTAAATACTACTCCCCTTTATAGGGCCCGATTTCACTTGTTCAAAACTGGATTCTATCTTCATCCCTTAGCTATAATACCACCACCACCTATTCATGGCAAAATTGGTTGAACATGTCAATTTGCAAGCTCATTCTCAATCTCCCATCTAGTTCACTTTTTCTCCTTGCTTCCTGTCACACCCTCTTAAGTTCCTCCCTTGCTACTATGAAATCATGCAATTAAACAACTATATCAAAAGATTTCCTGTGATTATTTCTAGTATGTAAACAAAATGGATAATGCATACCTAGCTCTGGATCAAAAGATCATACAGCCTGATGTACATGCTAATAAAATACGCTTTGTTGCATAATTTCTTTTTGGAAAAGGCTTAGGTCCCATTATAGCTGCTTGGGCAAATTAAGGAACAAGAATCTTCAACTTGCCAATGCATAGAAATTTTAAGAAAGACTCATGCCGAGCTGGTTATTCTACCCCCGAAAAGTAAAAATACAAAATGGCAGGAAAAGGTAAGTGTAGACAACTAGAAAGAGGAACACAAGTTCAACTAAATCAACATTGCTTATTCACCAAATATAATGGCTTAGTTCAGCTTCTTAAATAAATTGAGAACAATTAACAAATTCATACAAAAGAAACAAATTTAAAACCAAAAAAAAAGGGCAAGAACTCACACGTGATGACGTGTCGTTAGACAAATAGAAATGAAAAAGTTCAAGAACTACTTAAAGGTATGGAATTACCTTAACTTGGATCAGCTGGACTTCTTGCCTGTGAGAATACGGGATATTTGGAGGCCCCGGCTGAACGCTTCATTAAATAAGATTCTTATCTGCATTTCCTGGAATTCTGGCAACCATGAGAGCAAAGCCACAGGAGCCATCACGATAATTCCAAACAGCATATCGTACAGCCGGGCCAACGAAACCACAGTGTCCCACACCACAGTGGACTGCAAAAATGGTCTAAGTACAAGGGCAATGGATATAAGGCCCCATCCTGTGGGGACAAATGCAAGGATGCTCTTGAAAAGGTCGAGGAATTTAAGATTAGTGAACTCCAGCAACATGATGATCGCAAGAAGCACGACCACAATGACAATAAACTGTATGAGACGATAGTATATGTGTTTCTTAGCAGCATATTTATCTCGAGCATATGCCATGATCACATGAATAGCGACGACCACAACCATGTATATCCATGATAGCAAGTATACAGCAATGCTAGTGTTATGATGGGTTATACTCAACTGATATACAACACCATACTGAAAAAGGAAGAAACGGAGGTCTAGAATGATCTCCAAAAGCTTGCCCCAAAGTCCTGTTGTCCTCAAATGGTCTTGCTCCTCATACCACCAGGTCTCCCAGCTCTGGTCAGCCTTAGTAAACATCCCTCCGCCATTCCATATCCATTTCATGAAATCATCGTAATCATACACAGTCTTCAGCCAATCAAAGCCTGAAGGGTTAAATAAAAATGGTGACATTATCCACGAGACGACTAGAAACCAGCTGGAGATGGTCATGGCTATGTAAACAAATGTGTCCTTGGCCAGGGGGCTTTGTGATGCATACACTACCAGAATAACCCCAAGCTCGATGCCCTTCACAAAGTGACTGCGGGCATACAGTCGATAGTTCTCAGCGAATCTTTTGTGCTCCACCACAAAACCACGGCCAGTGGCTCGGTATTTTGCACCACCGTGAAGAATAGTCCGGCCAAAATAGTGCGCATGAGTCCCCAAAGAGAATGTGTAGAAGAATGACGCAAGCTGCAACTGCATCGTAATGAAGTCCCCAACTGCTGGGAGGAATCCATGCTCGAGAGAGTTCTCTACAATCATTGGAAGAGCAGTGAAGAGGCCAAGCTGGACGGCAAACTGCTGGTTGAGAATAGCCCCAAGAGCTTTCTCGCTGACACTATTATTCTTAGCTGCCCCTTCAATGCCACTTAGAGCAAGATACAGGCGGCCCCACAAAAATGTGTAAACGGTAATAACCACTATCAATGAGTTGAAGTAGAAACCTATGGTTGTGTAGAAGACAGACAGCATCCGGAAAAAGTCTAAGCGGTGACCCAGCCTATATATGTCTCTGCTCAGAACCTGCTCACCATTGCCGCTAGCAACCTTGGCCTCAAACATAGCTATCTGATTCAACCCAACATCCCTTCCCTTACCCACTTGGATATATTCGTGGTGTGTTACATTCCCTCCTCTCAATGTACAGTTGAAGCCAGCAAATATATCCTCACTGATGTTGATCACCTTGGAAGCCTTGCTTATCCCTCCACGGGTTAAGAACCAAAACCTATCAAAAACATCTGGGTGACCATAATGCATACGTACCTTCAAAGGGTTTGCCAGAACACGCTGCCCCAATGTCACGAAACTTGTTTCTTGGGCAGACATAAACCAGGCAAGAGAAGACACAGAGCCAGTGAAGACATTTTCACGAACTCCTAAAATTGTTGGCTTCCTGATCCCGTAAAATTTCTTAAATTCTTCCAACAGATTACGCATTTTGAGTGCCTCCTCAAAGTAATTGTCTTGGTTCATGTCGATGGTTTGGAGCGCATCCCCCCGAGTGAAGATTATTGCGTGGTTCTGATTCTCTGGCTTTCCCTCCCCAAGCTTCACAGGGCCCGGCAACTGGATCCGGTAGATCTCGACCTCCTCCTGCAGTTGCTGGTCGTACTTCACCAGAACGGAGTAAAATTTTACTTCGTCCCCGCCGGGTCGTCCCTCGCCGGGTGAACCTCATCAACGTATGCGACTCGAAGAGCCTCGTTGTTCTTCATAAGATACAAAATATCATTGGCACGCTGATCTCTACTTGCCTTCTGAAGGCCATAGAGCTGACAGGTGATCACATACGTGAACTTCATCAGGGCACATGCATTCTCACTCCCCTTTAACAGAAGACTCACACCACTAGATGCTCTACCAAGCGTCCGTGATGCCGGCATGTGGATGGAAGGAGGACCATTCAAGCTGCCATTGGACCTGAGTGAATGATGAGAAGCAATGTTTTGTGTTCCCATTCTTATGTCCATCTCTGAAGCAGAGTCTAGAAATGAAAGCATCTTAAGAGCCCTATAGTAGTACATCATCCCTCTCACAGTGCGGGACAATGTCTGGCCCCTGTAAGATGCCCAGAGACGCAGCTCTCTTGCCTCAGAATTCCAAATATCTTCAACATTCTCCAAGCCTTCTCTGCGCATCCTTTCCAAGAAGTTCGCCCACTCATCCTCATAGACCTTCTGCAGATAAAACAGAGTAGAAATTCCATCCTCGTTCTCTTTTCGAAGGGCATTTTCTGTGTACAAGACATCTTCGTCATAAAATGGAGTCAATACGGTGAAGGCCATCATCTTTTCCACATAAGGGGCAAGAGGCATGTTCATGAAGAGTGAATTGCTAAAGAAAGCAATGCGACGCCTAGCCTCGAGATTCACTGGGACATTGTGCATCGAGTCCCTGGATGTAAGAATTGTATGTACCCGGCGCAGTTGTCTGTAGAAATCAGGATCCTCAGGAAGCTCGACAGCATTTTCAAAGAGGAATCCTGCATCAGTGGCTTGGCCAAGGGGTGCCAGACCCTCCTGCTGCAAGTCTCTAACCGACTTCTTCACCTTTGGGAATACTCGAACAGAAAGTTCGTAGAGAGCCTGCAGCACATTCACTATCTTGCTCATATCTTTTGTTTCGCTCACCAGAAGCTGAAGGAGTATGCTTAACTTTGCATGGATATCTGTAAGAATCGTCATTTGAAAACCATCTGTGAGCTTCTCATTCTGAATGTGTTCATCAATACAATCGAACAACGTCCTGACAATAGATTTCTCTTCAGTATCGTCTTTGATAATCCTGATAATCGAGTACTTGATGCTATCATATGCTTCGATAACAGCACATCGCCTATACTCATTGACGCAAATCTTCAACCAAAGATACCTGTCAGAATTTTCCGCCAACTCACTTGCCTGACTCAGGGCAAGAAGCAGTTCATTGCAGAGGAGGGCACAGGGCCAGCGGATTACCCTAATGTCCCAAAGGTTGGGCGGTAGCTCTAAAAGCTCGAATTCTCTGTCACTAATGAGATCTTCTTCCCTGAGAGTTATAATGATTTCATTCCAAATCAATGCAAACCTCGTCGCTTCCACTTGACTGGATTCTATCTTTTTGTAGGGCTGACCAAGACCATAACGCAGTTTCAGCCGCTGGATCGCATCACGCAGCTTCTTGACCATGGTCGCTTTAGGACTTAGCAGCTGCTCCTCTGGCATTAGATTAAACTGTAATGCACTAGCGAAAAACTGAAACCTAAGCCGCAGCTGCTCGATATTCCGTATTTCGCCCAAATGTGAAAACAGCCCAATCGTCCCACCAACAAGAGAAGAGAAGATAGAGTACCAAATTTGCAAATCCATAAGGTATATCAAGATAACAGGAGTCCACAACAGTATTACAGCCATCCTATTAGTTCTACTGAAGAACTCGTGCCACGTGTATTTTATAGTGCGAAGCTCTAAAAGAGCCTTTGTTGGAGCAACTAAAGGCTTGATTTGCAGGAAATAACTGAACGAAATTTTGCTAACCAACACCACAACCCAAAAGAGCGCATACTTTATGTTATTCACAAGCCCTTCTCTCACACCGCGACCTACGAAAATTCGAGTGTGGAACCACCATGTGAACAGATACAATATGCTCCAATCCAACTCTTCAATCACGTTCCGGATCCAAGGAAGGATGAAAAGCGCCAAGGCCAGCAACTCTGGAATTATATACACTAATGCAGTCTTGAGAAATACAATGATCCTCCGATCAGTCTCTTGGGACCAATTGCCATCAGAATTCTTCTGACTCCATATTCTTGCATAGAACACCGAAAACACGACTATCCAAGTCGCAGCAACAAGACTCTTCAACACCATCCTCAACCCAAGAAAGAACGTCTCTTTAGAAACCAAACTATACTGCGCCCCCGAGTCAAGCACAGATTGCAGCAACCGAAGTCCACTCCAGGTGATAAACAACGTCAATAGCTTCACCTGCACATCCCTCCTCTCCAGTGCCTGCCAAGGGTACTCCTTCTCCTCCAAGGCGATGATTATCATCGCCTGCAGCAAGAGAATCAACAAAACCCAGAGCCTATCGAAGCTACGGAAAACATTCCAAAACGACCTCTGCTCCACAAACCCCGTCTTCCCCACCCTCTCACTCTTTCTTGCGGTTGCAAAGTAATTGCAACTCAAATCCATCGGCCATTTCAGCGTCTTGAAACATCTCCTGCTCCAAAAGTACTCATTCAAATCATCATAATTCCGCCAAGCGGAATGCGGGGCGCTCCCGTTCCTGCTGTCCTCAACCTCAGCCTGAATGGTCTGATAAATGGGCATCACGATGGACTTCAAGAACGCATTTCGCCCGCGCCCGTAGGACGAGGGCTTCTCAATATCACCGTTAAGAATGAGGTTTAATTCCATGGCCATATGGTGAAACACATAGCAAATGCACTCGGGCATGAACCGCAAGTTCGCGGACTCGCCCCAGATGAGCAGATAGAGAGATACGTACAGCAATTCGCGGCGGAGGCTCGGGACGTCGACGCGGGTGGAGACCTTGAGGTTGTGGCGCTTGCCAAGGTAGGAGCACCAGAGAGTGTAGTTGCGGAAGAGCTTCTTGCGGAAGGAGCGGAGAACGCCCGGGTCGAGGGCGTCGGGGTTCGGCGGCGGGGGGTTGAGGCGCATTTGGGCGTTGGCCAGGTGGAGGACGAGGTGCTCGCGCTGGTTGCGGACGTTGTCGACCTGGAAGCCGAAGTGGGCGGCGAGCCAGTCGAGGAGGTCGCCGCCGGCGCCGGGGGACCAGTCGGAGAAGGGCGGCCGGCGGAGGTCGTCGACGAAGCGGAGGGCGGCGGCGGGTGCACGCACCTCCGGGCACCTGAGGGAGGGGTGGTCGACGAGGGAGCTGTGGATGGGGATGATGTTGTAGGCCTCGCCCCGAAGGTGGGGAGGCGCCGGCGCCGGAGCCGGCGCGTCGACGGGCACGCGCCCGCGCGTGGGCTGGGTACGCTGGCGTAAGTTCATGGGGGAGGGAAGATGGCCGGTTTGGTTCCGTGAGGCGCTTTGCTTGCTCAGTGATGGAGTGTGTCCGCCGTAGTTGTCATGGTGGTGATTCAGAGCTGCTGCAGCTGCTGAGAAGTGGAAAGAATTTCTTCAGTTTTGCATTATAGAGATAGAGAGAGAAAATATTATTATCTAAATTAATGCTTGGAAAAATGGGAAATCCAAAGAAAAAGACAAAAAAAAAAAAGAAAAGCAAGACCACTTTTGAAATCGAAAGTGCTTGCAAGTTCATTTTTTGTCTTCTTTTCTTTTTCCTTTCTTTTATGGGTTTTGTTGGTGCCAAAAAAAAAAAAAAAAAGTTGAGTCACTTTAGAATTTACTGACCAAGTAGCTTTTTTTTTTTTTTTTTTTTGCTGTAAGGAAGAGGGGAAAGAAATAGTGAAAGAGCGAAAGATTACAATTTGGAATTTGGAATTCTTTCTTGCAAAAATTTCCATCTTTTTATCCATTTCCTTTTTCATCCCCCCACATCCTTGCTTCCCATTTTTCTCAAACAAAGCCTTGAGAATCGACCATCACTTTAACATTTTATTCTGGTGCAGATGCTTCTTATCAGGATATTCACCATATTATTTGACAAGGCAACACGAATGAACTGACATAAATAAATTGCTATTCACGCGCTTCAAGTATAAAATTGTGGATAATTATATTTTGATTGTGAAATTTTGTGAGATTAATACCAACTATTCTAAAAAGTTAAACTGTTAAATAAAAATATAATTTATTACCCAATACTTCTAAAACTTTTATTATCACGTAAGATTTTGTGGAACCATTTTAATTATCAATTATTTTAAAAGTTTAAATTATTAAATAAGCGTGATTTATTATTTAAATATTTCAATACCAATAATGAAACCATCATGTGCACTTGTTCGTTCCTAAACAATCTTCGAAACAAAATAACTTCGCGATTTCATTATTCAAGCAGTTGGGTAGGTGGCTCGCTCGGCCTTTTTTGAGGTCGACCCACGTCGCCAAGAACTCATGAACATTACGGAGATGTCTCGTAGCACTTAGCATCTCGGCCGCATTACAATAACAGACTTGTTGATGTCGTGCTTTCAAATTGCGGCGGCGGCGGCGACGGCGGAATACTTATAACTCAAATCCCGGCGGTGGCGTAAGGAAATCGCCAGCTTTTCGTTTTTTTTATTTTTATTTTTATTTTTAATCATTTTTGGTCGGAAAGCTTTTTCGCCCATTTCGCTCGTGATAAAAACCCGCGGCGCTTTACATGTCCGGAGAACGCACGCAAGCGTTACTTCTAGAGTCGCAAAACGTCTGTCTTTTTCTTTTCCTCATTATTCATCTCTTTTCGTGCAGTCGTGTCGCGGACGCGCCGCCGAGGGGGAGTGAAGCCCACGCGCCAACAGGACACGAGGGAAGTGGCGCTCACGTGGGGCCTCGCCGGTCGCTGTCGCCCTGCCTGACCGCCCCCACCAGATCATCTGGGAATAATCGAAAAGATACAGCGAATTAATCAATTGCCAAAAAGAAAATGAAAAAGTAAAAAAAAAAAATTTATATTCTTGTCTAATCACCAAGCCCCGATACGACGGCGTCGCGACTCGCTGCCACCGGGGTGACGTACGGCAATCGTGGACTCTTTTCGCGGAAATACTATTTTCTTTTTCTCCCTCTCTTTCCGAAAATGACCCTCTCAAGATCTTTTTTAATTCCATTTCCAAAAAAGAAAAGATCGTAAATTCTTTCGACCAAAAAAAAAAAGAAGATCGAAAATTCTTGAACTCACAAAAAAAAAATACTTGTAAACAACTAAAAATCAAATCATCGAACCTTAGCAAGATCCCTGAAAAAAAAAACACCTAGCGAGATGGTAAGACGAGTTTATAATAGGGGTGATTTAGTCTTTTGGTGTGAGCTTTCTGTTTGGAGGTACATGAACTTTTTTTTTTTCCCCCATAAAGTAGAAATCCATAAATAGTCGATGAGTTGGATTAAACATGACTTGTGTTCATTATATTTTCCATAATCTGAAGCGAGGATAAAATTTCAAAAGTTGCTTGAGCCAATTCGTGGGGTCATTGTTATACGATGCCATTGCATATGAGCATGCACAGGACTCACTTGATTGGACAATTCTTTTGAATTTGGCTAAGCAAATCCATGCTGAAAAAATTTCAATTTGTAAGCCTCTTGCAATATTTGTTTACAGTTTTCATTATTTCATTTTTTTTTTTCATATCTCACCATAATCTCTCATTGAAAACTCCCACAAGTCGACTTATTGAATGTGCTATATCTAGAACCTTTCCAAAACATATATCAACATAGACTTATTTTTCTTCTTCTCATGATTTCTCATCAAAGAACTTTTTGTTAAAAAAAGAGCAGACAGAAAGCAAAATAATTACAAACAAGTAATGGAAGTAATTATTTTAAATTTGTAAAGTCATGTTGATTATAATTACAAACAAGTAATGCATTTTTCTTCTTCTTCTTTTTTTGTTAGTTCTCAATTTCACGTGGTTCGCCTTTGTTATTCTTTGATTGTCCGACCAATGTCTACAGAATTGTCTAAATGACATAAATCTATGCTCTTAAAGAGCAGTCTTAAGCGAACAAGAGAAATTCTTGCTACACCTATGAGCGCACTACCCACCACAGACAATTTAGTGTGGACAGCCAACACTTCAGGAAAATATACTGTAAAGAGTGGCCATAATAGAATACGGTCTACCCAAGCAACTCGCTCAACAGATCAGCCATCCCCTTCTTACCAGGTTCCTAAAAAACTATGGTCAGAGATCTGGCACCTTCAGAGTTCGCCAAAAGTCAAATTTCATCTATGGAGCTTATGCAACAATGCCCTACCGACGAAGGAAAACCTAGTAAAACGGCAAATCATACCTGATATGTCGTGCCCCCTCTGCGGTGATGGCCCCGAAACAACAGAACATCTTTTCATTCTTTACCCATGGACAAGCGCAATCTGGTCAGACAACAGAACGGGGGTAAAGTTTCCGATGTCAAATATAACAAGAGCAGACAAATGGGTTTGGGAAATTCTTACCGCCCAAACAGAACCACAAGCACTGGAACTCTTCGCCGAGATCCTTTGGTCGGTGTGGAAGGCCCGAAACAGATCCATATTCCAAGCGCGCACAACAACCAAACAACAGCTGTTAGATGAAGCAGAGCAGAATTTGCAGTTGCACCAGAAGTGGAATTGCAGAAAAAAAGACAAAGAACACCTTACCCCCTCGCATCTGTCGACGACCCCAGAACCGCAAATCCCCCCAACACCAGAATAAATGTCGATTGCTCATGGACTGGCTCGACAATGGAAGGCTCGGTCGCCGGAGTTTGGAGGGACCGAGCAGGAGTGATGATTGATGGCTTCGCAAAGAGGGCGCTCGCTCCTTCGAGTCTGATTGGCGAAACCCTAGCGATCCGAGACTGTCTTCTCTTTCTCAAGTCAAAAGGGGAAAGTACGAGCAGTCGACAACAAAGGGGAGAAGAGACACGAACTGAACTGCTCTCTGATAGTCAAACTGCAGTTGAGTTCATCCTGGGCCGGGCCACAACTCCATGGGCTGCGCAACAGCTAGTAGAAGAATGCCGTGGACTTCTAAAAGAGATGAGGCACGTTGGGCTGATATACATTCCGAGGGACCAAAACCGAGTCGCCGACTGGGTTGCAAAAGCCCACAACGCGAACAACCTCCCGACCAATTGGATTGCAAATCCACCGCAATCTCTGAAGTTAATTTTATGCTCAGAACTTAATCTTTCATGTAATCCCTTATTTACAGATATCTAATGCAAAATCGATATTTCCGACAAAAAAAAAAAAAAAAAAAAAAAAAAAAGAGCAGTCTTAAGAGAATGCACGAATATAATAATTTGAAGCAATACCTAAAGCAAAGAGAGGAAGATGAGCGGGTTGTCAAGGAATATCATTAAAAAAACATTATTTACAATTAAAATGACGAAAGACGTTACTAATATTCATGTACAATTATTGTAATTTCAAGAGGGCTTTAGGTATTCCTATTAAATAATAATCAAAAAAACAAAACGTGAAAATGACGGTCACCTAGAAAGATCCAGCGAATACTATGTTATTCTCTCCCTTAGTAGCGACGTTGGTGCGTCACCCGACATGCGGGTGCTAAGCACTAGTCTTGAATAATTATAATTCCGGCCAATGGGCGAGTGCCACGTGGTTCGCATTTGTCTTTTTTCTTTTTTCTCCATTTTCTTCGGCCTGCCCAGCACTGACCAGCTGAGCTGGCTAATTGTACGTTGCACAAAATAATTTTTCCCTAAATTAACATCACGAGATTTCCAAATTATGTCCAGTATCACGCTGGTAGTAGGGGTAATCGGTTCCCAATTCGATCCAGTTCTAAGGTGGAACCGGAAATCGGAAATCGGACCGGGAGGACCGGTTCCCATTTTTTGGGACCGTGGACCGGACCAAACGGTCCTGGGATCAGGAACCGGACCGACCAATGGTCCGGTCCGGTCCGGTCCAATAGGGCCGACCATTTAGCCAAAAAAAAAAAAAAAATACTAAAAATATTATTATTTTAGGGTTTATTGTATTTTTAAGAAATTTAAGAAATTTATTTTAAATAGAAAATTGTAGGTCCTGGTCCCAATCCGGTTTGCCCTTAACCTAACCTGGACCGAAAATCACTAGTTCCATTTTTATGGAATTGGGAACCGGACCAATGCTCCCGAGAACCGGACCAAACCCCCCGGTCCAGTCCGGTCCTAGCGATTCTCAGTTCGGGCGGTCCAATGTGCTCATCCCTAGCTAGTATGATGATTTTTTTATATTATTAAAAACTCTAAATTTATGCATTGTAATATATAGAAAATTTTATGATGGCATAATTCCAATGCATGGGTTATTCGAAAAACACTCTGAACTTATTATTAGGATGAAACTAAAATAAAGGGTTAATTTTTTCGTAATAAAAAAATTCATATATTTATGTCGTAAAATTTGAATTTTTTTTATTTATAGTATTTTTTTGGAAAAATATTACAAAAAATCCCAAACTATGCTATTTTGGACAATTTTACCTTGAATTTTTATGTGCCCTAAAAAATTTCAAATTATGCTATTTGGGATAATTTTACCCTAAATTTTTTTAGTCCCACCAAAAACCCTCAAACATGTTACTTGGAACAAATTTACCATGAATTTTTTATTGTGCTACAAAAACCCCCCAACTATGTAACTTGAGATATATTTATCAAAAACTCTTTGGTTGAAAGGCATTTTCATCTTTTTCTTCTTCTTTTTTATTTCTCTTCTCTTCCCTATGCCATAGCTGACAAAGGGAAGCCGGCGAGAGCCACCCTCACTAGCGGCGAAGTTGAGTGAGGGCCACTTGCCTGCCCAAGGCAAGGGCCGCCCTTGCCCAATGCCAAGGAGGGTTACCTCTGCCAGATCCGGCGAGAGCGTCCTTGCCTAGCCCGACTCAAGCGAGGGACGCCCCTCACCGAATCTAGCAAGAGTGGCCCTCACCTGACTCAGGCGATTGTCGCCCACGCCAAATATGGCGGGGGCGGCCCTCGTTGACTTAGCGAGGGCCGCCTCGCTTGCCTAGGGCGAGGGCTACCTCGCTTGCTTAGGGCGAGGGCTACCCTCGCTCAACTTCGCTGTAGAGGGAAGAGAGGAAAAAAAGACAAAAATGCCATTCAGCTAAAGAGTTTGGGATAAATGTGTCCTAAATAATATAATTTGGGATTTTTTATGGCACAATAAATAGTTCAAAGTAAATTTGCCCCAAATAACATAGTTTGGTGATTTTTGTGATAAAAAAAGTTTAAGATAAAATTATCCAAAATAAAGCATAGTTTGGGATTTCTTATAATATAAAAAATTTCAAGATAAAATTATCTCAAGTGATATAATTTAAAATTTTTGGTGATATTTTCTCCTTATTATTTTTTGGGATAATACCACGAAAAAACCCTAAACTTTACCTCTTGTGACACATTTATCCTAAACTTTTTTTGTGGCCATAAACCCCAAACTTTATTATGTGTGACACATTTACCCCAAACTTTACCCCGTGTGACACATTTACCCTAAACTTTTTTTTTTGTCTTCTAAAACCCTAAACTATGCCACTTGTGACAATTTTACCCTGAACTATATTACTTATGACAAATTTACCCCAAAGTTTTTTCAGTTAAAGGGCATTTTCGTCATTTTCTATTTTTTTCTTTTTTTCTTTTTTTATTGAAGAGGAAGCCGGCGAGGATGGCCTCGCCGGCGCCGGAGTCCGGCGAGGGTCGCCTGGGCAGCCCTAGCCGGCGTCGGGCGAGGGCGGCCCAGGCCTGGGCGACCCTCGCCGGCGTCAGGCGAGGGCAGCCCAGTCCTGGGCGACCCTCGCCGGCGTCGGGCGAGGGCCGCCAGATCCGACGAAGGGCCGCCCTCGCCGGATCTGGCTTGGGTGGCCCTCGCCCTCGCCTGGGTCGCCCTCGCCCAGCGAGGCTCGGGCGGCCCTCGCCGGCGTCGGGCAAGGGCCGCCCAGGCCAGATTGGGCGAGGGCGACCCTCGCCAGCGTCGGGCGAGGGCCGCCCGAGCCGGATCTGGCCTGGACGGCCCTCGCTCGACGCCGGCGAGGGTCGCCCAGGCCAGATCGGGCGAGGGCGACCCTCGCCAGCGTCGGGCGAGGGCCGCCCGAGCCGGATCTGGCCTGGACGGCCCTCGCTCGACGCCGGCGAGGGTCGCCCAGGCCTGGGCAGCCCTCGCCGGCGTCGGGCGAGGGTCGCCTAGGCCTGGGCCGCCCTCGCCCGACGCCGGCGAGGGCTGCCCAGGCGACCCTCGCCCGACGCCGGCGAGGGCTGCCCAGGCGGCCCTCGCCGGACTCCGGCGCCGGCCAGGATGGCCTCGCCGGCTTCCTCTTCAATAAAAAAAGAAAAAAAGAAAAAAATAGAAAATGACGAAAATGCCTTTCAGCTTAAAAAACTTTGGGGTAAATTTGTCATAAGTAATATAGTTCAGGGTAAAATTGTCACAAAGTTTACATAGTTTAGGGTTTTTGTAAGACAAAATTTTTTGTGTGAATGCTGTCACATGAAATTTGGGGTTTTGTGTCATGAAAAAAAAAAGTTTAAAGTAAATATGTCACATGGGTAAAGTTTAGGATTTTTCGTGGCATTATCCCTTATTTTTTTGATAGAATAAGTTCATCTTTCTAATGATGATGTGGTCCCCACCACGGAATATCTTTTCAAAAGCAGTAACGGATCTATGTCCTGCAAACGGGGGAAAAAAGAGCGAGAGAGAAAATGGACGGGCGCGATACGCTCATTTTTGAACTGGCCCTGGTGGGGCCCACTCCTGGTTTTTTTCAGGCGGCTTTATCATGGGCCTCTTTTATTTTATTTTTTATTTGAGGAATATTTGGAGATTGGGGGTGGGGGGGACAGAATCTCTGCCTGGATTTATTCTCTCTAGATCAGATTTTGCCATTTTTCAAATGAGATCTAAGGTAAAAGTCGACCTTCTTTTTAATTTACATAATTATCTTATCGACAATGTTTTAGCCCCATCAAAAGCCAAACTTTTGCGCCACAGTGCTCTCATGTCACATTATTTCAGGAGAGCAAAAGGTTTCTTAAAAAAGCATGGAGTAGAATCGATTTGAGTAGAGCCGAATCATGCCCTACTTGAAATTTTGATTGATCGAACCTTTTTCCTGATTAGATTTGAATTGAGTTTATGAAATCTATTAACTGAATAGAAAATTGATACATAATTTTTGTTATTAATGCATTTGTTTTTTTGGGTTAATTAAAAAAAAACATCAACTTTAGGTCGAGTGACAAATCTGACCCAAACTTCTTTTTTTGTTTCGTAAAAAAGCATTAACTTTAAGTTGAATGTCAAATTTGACCCAAACTTTTTTTTTATTTCGTAAAAAAGCACAAATTTTAAATCGAATGCCAAATCTGGCTCAATTTTTTTTTAGCCTAAAAAAGCACAAACTTTAATTTAAATCCTAAACTAGCCCCCTTAACTTAGATCCATTAATTGTTCTTAGTAATAAATCCATTTGCACTTGGTGGCGATATATAAAGCACTATTCATTAATTTCTTATTTAAGCCACAACTTGAAAATAATGGTGAAATTGTTCATCATCTCTTACACTTCATTGACAAGTCAAAAAAATTTCTAGATTAAATTTCTCTAACAAGACTTCTCCGTTTTATCATAATATAAGATGTAGACCATCACCTATGAGAGATACCATGGAGGAGATTCACCAAGCTCACAACTATAACATTTTTTTCCTTGAAAAAAGGTTGACTTCAAATAGAAAGTTAACGGTAAGAGCTAAATTGGAGATAAAGATGAAAGTTTGTGATTTTTTACGAGACATAAAAATTGAGGCTAGAATTGTCACTTGATCTAAAGTAGGTATTTTTTTATGAAACAAAAAAAGTTTGAGCTAGATTTGACACTCAACCTAAAGTTGGTGCTTTTTTATGAGATAAAAAATTTTTGGACCAAATTTGACACTAGACCTAAAGTTGATTTTTTTTTTTTTTTTTTTTTTTTTTTTGGAACTAACCTGTTTCTTTTTCCCTAAGGATTCTTGCCATGTTGGGTTGGACAAGTGGTTGGATTGGGCCGGCCCACCAAAAATAAGCCCTAGAAAATCCCCACCGATTTCACTAAATCGTTTAGTGTGATTTTGGTTGCTTGATTTGGGCCCATTTCGTAGCCAATTTAGAAGTTTTACATCCCATGAAAAAACAAGAATTTTGCAGCTACAAGGGATAATATTGTTCCTACTACAATAAGCACGAGGCATTCAAATAACTTTTAATTGATTTGGTCTACATGTGCCTCATAATGCCTCGCGGGCCATCATGGAAAATGCAGTAGCCCGAGTCAATGTCACTATACATCCTACGAATTTACAAAATCATGCATGCATCCATCTGTTCCATTGACATGTGTAGTGAAATTGCAGTAAGATATTACTTTATTAATGCATAGAATATAACTGATCCTCACTCATATATGTCATATGCTCCATAAGGTAGCACCAAAAGCGAAGTTGTTTAGATTGATTTTGAGAGGCTAATCTACAAAATGATAGGCATGAGTTGCTTGCAATAAACACTATATCTAGGATGAAGATGTCACGCCGTCGCTAAATTATGATTGATTCTATTTATCACGTTAATAGTGAAACAAATCTAAGAAAAAAAGGAATTTTTCTCGAATAAGATTTATTTGACGTTTGTTTTACCTAACTATCGAAAATCATCCAATGTATGGAGCCATCTTATAAATTGATATCTCAATAAAATGAGGAAATGAGCAAATGATGTTGAATCCTTTTGGCATTTTCGTACAAAATTGTCTAGATGTTTGTTGATTACATGCTTAGTGCCAAAGCATGTACGACAGTTCAACATAATCAATACATCCATCGGCTTTGTTGACATATGTAGTGAAACTGTAGTAAGATATTACTCCATTAATGCATACAATACAACTGATCCTCACTCGTATATGTTATATGCCCCTACGAGGGAGCATTGAAAGAGAAGTATACAATATATGTAATGCACAAATTCACATGCTAGTAGCCGATAATGCAAGAGCC
Source organism: Corymbia calophylla (assembly GCA_014182845.1). Lineage (NCBI taxonomy): Eukaryota > Viridiplantae > Streptophyta > Magnoliopsida > Myrtales > Myrtaceae > Corymbia > Corymbia calophylla. Next base: position 6,700,523 of record CM024696.1, on the reverse strand, counting down.
TAGGGTTTGAGGGCGAGGAGAGAGTGGAGAGAGCATAAGAGGAGGATGAGGTAAAGCACCACCGCAACGAAGCCGGCGATGAGAGCACCGGTGACCTGGTCGCAGAACTTGGGGACTTGCCCACAAATTGGTAACCAACCGGCATGGCTATTCCCTTTCTTGCCCACCTAGCCTATTGCCACCGCAGCTGAAATGCTGGAGCTCAGGAGCATTGCAATGACCTAGAGATAGAAAGAAAGAGAGAACATAAGTAGTAGAAAATCTATTGTCTAGATTGATTCCGAGAGGCTAATCCGCAAAATCATTAGGCACTAATAGCTCATAGACTCTGTCAGAAACGGCGAAGATGTCACGCAGTTACTAAGTTATGATTGGTTCCATCTATCACGTCAGTGGCTAAACAAGTTTAGAAAATAAGTTTATATATTTTCTTTGCTCAGATTCTAGATGTACACACATATTTTCTGAAAGCATTATGTCTGAAATCAATCCTAGTTACATTATTTAAATTACTAGACCTCGAACATATTTTCCGTGCAGACAAGAACATGCAGAATGCCAAGAAGTTAGGAACGTTCTAGTCTGCCCTAAAAGATCAAGATGCCTGCTTCAAATCTAAGCCATCAACTCCACGCGTGGGTCATGCGTTGCTTTTGATCGAGAGGATTCATTGAAAGAATACACATCAACAACTGAAGAGAGTTCTGAGACTCACTTACCACATCCATCATCATCACAAGTCGCCGGACCGGCGTCATGCAAGACAGTAACAGAGAGACCAAGCTGTACCCACCGGCAATGGCCTCTGCCACCACGAAGTACCTGTGCCGCCGAAATCGAAATCCGAATGACAAGAAGCCCACCGAGAGGAGAGAAAGAGAGAGGAAATGAAAGCTTTATGTACATGTTAGGGTTTAAGAGCTTACACGAATGCTGATGTGTTGCTGTATTTGGCATTGAAGCTCAGGTTGAGAACCTTGGCGGTCTCGTGGCTGGTGACCATGATGGCGATGGCTGCAGCCGTTGAGCCCACGGCTAGCAGCCTGAGCACTAGCGAAATCTTGCCCTTGGTCATGGAGTCTAGGGTTTCAGACGATGGCAATCAGTTTCGACATGGATTTAGAAGGGCGATGTTTGGATTTCGGGAGTTGTTTATATCATCGGGAAGTGCATACGTGCAGCTGTACTAAGTCGACTGCCCGATGCCTTTCGGTACGTTCTTTCGTCTCTGGAGGAGAGCGAGTGCAGCTGCAGCTGCAAATTTTTCTTTACCTCCCGGGGTCTGTTGAACTACCAAATTCAGCACCTACCGAGGCCTTTCGCCGCTCGCCGCTTGTAGTCGCGAGGCTAAAAAACTGAGGCCTCTTGGGCAGATCTCTGCTAAATGCCCTATAATAAAAGGGAGGAGGATGTGGTGGAAAGTCAGAATTCTATAATTAGGTGACCATAAAGAAAAATGCATGGTGCAAGCAGGAAAAATTTGAGTGTACCTACCACGGCTACATACATCTTCATCGGATGTAACTATTGCCAGGGAATGAATCCTAGAATCTTCATTTTTGGAGGCACAAAATTGGACTTCAACGTCCACTATAGGTGACGCTAGTGGCTGGGCAAGGCTCGACCTCACCATATCTGGGAGGTCAGGCCTTGCTTGTGGCCGACGAGGCTTGACCGTCACCCGCCCACCCACCGCAGGCTGCCCTCGTAGCCGTTGGCGAGGTTGACCTCGTAGCAACCTCTTTGGCCCTCGCTTATGGCCAGCAACCGGCCAGAGGAAGGAGGGGAGGGGGAAAAGAAGAAAAGGAAAAGAAAAGGAAAAGGAAAAATAAAAAATTTCGAAAAAATATTAAGATATTATTAAAATTTGTACATATCATTATCAGCTGACTATCGTCCACATTAGCAATATCAAGTTAAAATTAGCCAGAAGAATTGAATTGGCACATGATCAAAAGTTATAGGACTAAATTGGGGAGAATTGCCAAAAAGTCCTAAACCTATCGAGGTTGTCTTGGTCCAATCTAAACCTTTTTTTAGGCGATTCGGTCCTAAACCTTTTGTGATTGTGCCAATTGAGTCCATCCGGCCAAATTTGGCCGGCCGGAGCCGACGTGGGCCACGCCGCCAGCGCCGGCGGCAATTTTTTATTAATTTTTTAATAATTTTTTATTTTTTAATAATTTTTTTGATTTTTTATTGTTTTTTTAATTTTTCTGTTTCTTTTCTTTTCTTTTTTTTTTTTCTCCCCCTCCCCTCCCCTCCCCCCCGCCGGCGGCAGTGGCGGTCGGCGCGCCGACGAGGCTGCCGGCCACCGCGCGAGGGCCGCGAGCCCTCGCCGCGACCTCGCCCGCACACAGGGGCCGCCGGTGGGCGAGGTCGCCGGCGAGGGTCGCGGCCCCGCCGCCCGGATCCGGGCGAGGCCGGCCGCGGCGAGGCGGCTTCGCCCGAGATCTGGCGAGGCCGCTCCGCCTGATCTAGCGGCGCTGGCCGCGGGCGCGGCGGCTCGCCGCGGCCGCCGAGGCCATGGCGGGCTCGGGCGAAGGTCGCCATGGCCTCGCCGGCCGCGGCGAGGCCGGCCTCGGCGAGGCCATGGCGGGCTGGGCGAAGGTCGCCATGGCCTCGCCGGCCGCGGCGAGGCCGCCGCGCCGCGGCCGGGCCATGGCGAGCCGCCTCGCCGCGCCCCCGGCCTCGCCCGTGCAGGCGAGGCCGCCGGCGAGGGTGGCTCGGCCCGACGGGGCCGCGACCCTCGGCGGCCGCCGGCGAGGGCTTCGCGGCCCTCGTGCGGTGGCGGCAGCCTCGTCGGAGCTGGAGCCGCCCACTTTGCCGCCAGCGGTGGGGGAGGGGAGGGAGAGACAAAAAAGAGAAAAACAGAAAAATTAAAAAAACAATAAAAAAATTCGGAAAAAATAAAAAAAAAAATTCGGAAAATAATAAAAAATTGTCGCCGCCGCCGCCGGCGTCCACGTCGGCTTCCGGCCGGCCAAATTTGGCCGGATGGACTCAATTGGCACAAACACAAAAGGTTTAGGACTGAATCGGTCAAAAAAAAAAAGGTTTAGGGGATCGACCTTGGCAACTCCAATAGGTTTAGGACTTTTTTGGCAATTCACCCGACTAAATTGACACCAAGGCAAAATCTTTGGGACTAAATTGGCACCAATAAAAGTTTTAGAACTGAATTGGCTAAATTGACACAAATACAAAAGATTCAGGATTTTGCTGCCTAAACTTTAAAGTTTTTCAATATGATCTCCAAACTTTAACTCAATGTATAACGTAATCCATAAACTTATAATTTGTTTAATATGATCATTGGCCTTTTTATACATGTTCAATTTAATCCATAGACTGTATGAAAATACTTAATATTTTAATTCCATTAATTTAAGTTCAAGAACAACATTGAAAATTTTCCTACAATTCAAGAACTAAATCAAACATGACCATATTAAACGATTAAAAGTTCAAGCATAACATTGAATGTTTGGCTAAAATTCAGGAATTATATTGCACATTGAACCAAAATTGAAGTACCATTTTTGTCATTTACCCCCATCAACTAACTAGCTCGATGAAGTATAGATTATGTATACCTTTCTTTTTATCGGCTAATTCTACCCCCAAAGAGCCAGCGCGACGCACTAGCATTGCTCTACCTTACAGCTCGAGTAAACCGTACATGATCCAAGAGTCTTCTTCAACATGCTGAAAGTTTTGTTGTCTTGCGTTTTGACAGTCTTCTTCAACATGTGGAAAGTTTTGTTGTCTTGCATTTTGACAAGAAGATCCACATGTACTCGTCACTTTTGTTGAGAGTGTGCAGCAAAAGCTTAATATCTTTACTTAGGGAGATCTTTAAGGGAGAAGCCCAAATTTGAACTTATCGATATATCTAATTGAACTCACTTTTACTCAAAAGGTTAAGTTAGTGAGTTATGGACAATTATGATATATTAATTGTTTTACACTATATCAATTTTCCGATATAAGATTTCTCTAACACAACTCATTCACATGTACATCAATTCTCCGATGTATGATTGCTCTGAAACCGCAACTATGAGCTCTTATACCATTTGTCGAGAGTGCAATAGAAGTCCGACACCTTTACTTAAGGAGATCTCAATGGGGAATTCTAAGTCCGAACCTGTCAATATCCAATTAGATTTACTTTTACTTAAAAGTTTAAGTGAATGAGTCATAGGCCAAGTAAGATATATTAACTATTCCGCACCGCATCAATAATATACAAAAAGCAACTCCAAAAATGCAATTCTTATTGTGAAAGAATAAATTACTAGTTTCTTCTTTTTCAAGGGCTCATCAAGTCTAACAATCTTATCAACGCAACATAACCAAATATATGAATTAGACAACGAAGAACATTTTATCGAGAAAAAATGGAGGGAGCTCAATCATGGTTCATTAGGGATCTGCGCAGGTTACAAGTTACTTTATCGGGGAAATATCCAGTTTTTGTATTATCTCAAGTTGCCTAACCATGTCACTATTTGCACTTTCATTATATTATGAAGATCATAATATATGTACCTTTTGCCTATAAAAAACTATATGCCTTGCTCTGCAATATTTCCTTTACGCTCTAGAAATCCGTAGTGCAGACGAAGAAGCATCAATCAATCAAAATAGATATAGGTGGCAGTAATTCGCATTTACTGCCTCAAGACTCAAAAGGTTTTTACAACCAAATAAAGTTAGCTCACAAATGAGAGGCTTTGTCCTTGCAAAACTCCTCATAAAGTTCTTGGAACTTGATAGTTTCATTTTGTTTTCTCACTGCATATCATCATTGCATTAGATGAAGTCCTCTTTAAGTGAAAACATGCCACCACGATTGACCTTGTCCTACAAACTAAGTACAACAGAATATATGTACTAGTTTTCCTCACTTTCATGGAATCAAGTTGCAAGGACAAAGCTTCTCATTTGCAGGCTAACTTTATTTGGTTGTAAAACTCTCTGAGTCTCAAGATAGTAAATGCAAATTATTATTTTCACATTGCAGATCGTCATTGCATTAGCTGGTGAAGTCCTTTCTAAGTGAAAAAATGTCACTATGGTCAGCCTCCTTCAACGGAATAAATATAGTGGTTTTCCTCACTTACATCAAATCAAGCTACGCAAAGGTTTTGTAAGATATCGACATTTTATCTTCCCTAACTATGATGGTTCATTTTAACTGAAAGTAATCCAAGCTCTTCATCAAGATAGTACATTTGCAAGAGCATTAATTAATTGATAAATCATGAAATTTCTAGTTCTTTGTTGATCTAGTGTAATCTCTAGTTCCAATCGATTTGCTTTCACCTATTTTTCTAGATATTATTTATATGATTGTTGACACCTAAATTTGTATCGACACGCTTTAAATACTAATTTATTTTGCAAATATAAATATATATAAATTTATAGAAAAGATAAAAAATTTTGATATAAAATATCAAAAAAAAAAATTTGAGAATTTTTTTTTTTTTGAGTCGAGTGGGCTGGCATAGTCCAACCTACTCTTTTAATCTCTTAAGCCCAGCCTTGTCCTTCTTATTTCCTCTTTATCTCAGCCCAGCTCACCACATCACCATTTTCCTTCTCTTCACCCTCTACTCACACGCACGCGGCACCGACGATGCCGTTTTGATTCCGCGGGCTGTGACGCCAGCAAAACTAGAGTAAACTTTTTTTTTGGGAAGATTCCTTTGCTGTGTTGTCATGCGCAGAGGGCAAGGGGACCATTTTTCAGTTATTGGCAGCAAGGAACAAGGAGAAAAACCAGAGGCAGAGAAGGGGAAGAAAACCGGAGGAGGATCAGAAAGAAAAACAGGAGGAAAGAGGACAAAAAGAGCTGGATTTCAGAGGTTTTTGAGGAGGAGAGAAAAGGTTTTTGGTTTGGGGCTAAAGTTTTTCTTCTTCGAGGAGGTTCAACTGCATTGTAGAGAAAGGGAGAGAAGGCCGAGTGTTGCAAAAAAAAAAAAAAAAAATATTAAAAAAATGGTGCAGTACATCACTCAGCTATTGACACGTGTCCATCCGGGTCCACCCTGTCTCCCCCCTCTCTCTCTGTCAGATTGACAGACTAAGTGGGAGGAGAGAGCGAATCTGAGAGTGAGAGTGAGGCTTGAGGGGGTTTTCGGTTGTTGCTGGAGGACCGCCTAACAGCCGCCGCCCGTTGCAGCCTCCGAACGAACCAGGTTGGCTTCTTTCTTTACTGGAATACCTTGTTTTTGTAAGGCGTCGGGCCGGAGCTCGTGCCAACCAATTCGCGAGAGCCCGGGCCCGTCGCGCCTCCATTAATGTTATTCTACGCTCTGGTATACTAATTAGAAGCTTGGGCCCGGTCTAAGTTCGGCTCAAGTCAAGAATCTTCTCTTTTATTCATGCATACCACCTGTTTATTAAAATGCCTGAATGAAATCCAGAAACCTTCATCACCGGATCTGTACTCGGTAACTTAGTTTCATGGGTGTTCATTGGTATATCGTGTGCGTATAGTCGAGTCGGAGGGGGTATTTTTGGTTCCGGCGATGGAGAGCATCAAGGGTCGCCGGAGGTCATGGCCGACAATGGTCAACGTCGGTCGGAGTGAGTGATTGATGAATGGCGGTAGTCAGTTAGAGGGTTGGCTGCGTCGAGGGTCGCTGGTTCGGTAAAAATTGAAAAAGAAGAAGAAGTTGCAGATTTTCTAGGTTTGATGAAGGGAGGCCCGCGGAAGGTTGAGGACGACAAGAATATATTGGGTGCAGCCCATGTGCCACCGTGGCAAACCAGAAGGGCCTCCGGAGTGCGCCACGTGCCCCGTGCCCCGTGGGGCCACCTATTTTTCTCTCTCCTCCCTTTGCACACTCTCTCTCCCTCCCTCTCCGGCGACGGGGGTGGGTAGGTCGAACACAAGTCCATCTCCGGGAAGCACAACCACACACTACCCGCCCCTCTCCTCCCGCGGTGGTTTGTTAGACAAGCCACCGCGCTTGATCGATGAGCAACGGCAGGGAACCTTTCAAGGCGGAGGCGGAAGCCATGCACGGTTCATCGAACAAGCCACCGTTGCTTCCTCCGGTTGTGACTCGGAGGGAGAGTCGGGAGAGAGAGAGCAGGGGAAAAGAGAGGGAGAGGACAGCGTGTAGAGGGGGAGAGAGGAGAGAGAGGGGAGGGAAAAATAGGTGGACTTGCGTGACACGTGGCGCGCTTTGGAGGACCTTCCGGTTTGCCACGTGGTACATGGGCTGCACCAAATATTTTCTCGAAGATGACGCAGCAAAAGGAGAAATCTGTAGCAGAAAAAGACAAAATAAGAAAAGACAAAAAATTAATTAATTAAAAAAAAAAGAATAGAATTAAAATTAGTTAAAATTCCCTTTTTTAGCCGAATTGGGTCGAATCCGGGTTTTCGGGTCAAGTTATTGGTGCAGATCGGGTTGATCGGTCCGAACCCGTTATCCGAATATAATAATTAAAAAACTATTAAAAAATTCAAAAAAAAAGATAAAAATCTTTAAAAAAATCCTTAAAAATTAATAAGATGCCTTTAAGTTCAGAAAAATCATGAAAATATTGCAAAATTTGAAATGTTTTCAAAATATATTAAAAATATAAAAAAATCCGAAATATTCAAGAATTCCAAAAAGAATAGGAAATTAGAAAATTCCAAAAGTGTTAATAAAATATTTTTCCAAAAATTCAGAAAAAGCCTTAAAATATCAAAAAAAAAAAAAAAAAAAAATCCCAAAAGCTTTTTTTAAATTTAATTTAATTTCGTAAAATATAAAACAATATATTAACAATATAAAAATATAAAAATTTCAGAAAATTTCAGAAAAATTACAAAAATTTAGGAAACCCTTAAAAAAAAAAAAAAAAAACTCAAAATTGGACAAGCCTTTAAGGCTCTACAATAGGATTCTTTGTTTACGTTATATGTTTTTTTTTTAGGTACAATATTGGGATGCTCTTTTCCTTTATTTTATGATGATAACTAATTGCACATTTAAATATTTTGGATGTTACTTTCTTGCTTTAGAATGATTAAGATAAATCTTAGATTTCTTGAATAAGTTGCCATGACCTTAATTAATATACAATTAAGTTAGGTACTGAAAGGGCGTTAGTTATACCAAGTTCTCGAATTTAGAATATTTGGTTGCGCAAATACTAAAGTATTCTCCCGTATATTACTAGGTTTTTAGCCGACCCTAAAAATGTTAGAGGCGACTCTTTTGTTTAAATTTGCATAGGCTAAACCGGTTAAGATTTTGAATATCCAATGTCGTGTGAGGTATGGACTTGGAAGAGCCTGCGTTAATGAAGCGCTGTCGGTCCGAAGTTAACAATACCCTTAAATCTAATCAAAGGCCCTCACCCAAAACATAAAAAGAATTAGGTTGCAGCAATGACAAAAGGCTAATTTCACGTACGAAACTGGCTCCGGACACTAATTGATTTTCAATGAAAAAAAGAAAAGAAGAAAGAGAATTAAAAAAAGGAAAAAAAAAGTCCACGTTTAGAGTTCTATGGGCCAACTAGACGGCAATGGGCCAATCAATGGGCCCATTCACAAAACCGGACCATCTTTGTAAATTGGACCAGCTTAATCCTTCAATTCCTCTCTAATCACTGGCTTGAAAAGGTCCTTATCAGCCCGAGTCATAGCCTTGAAAGAAAATGCAGCGAAATGGATCAGAAAAGATAGGAAAATGACAGTTCAAAAAGACACAGATTACCTCGGAACTGGAAAGCCATCAGATCCGGGATCCTTGAAAGTATAAAGCGATGGCTCTTTTGTTACGAATTTGTGGATGGGAGCCACAGCTTGCGTTTGCTGCGACTCCCATGGACGATTGGTAGATGGATTTGCTAAATTGTGATCAATGAAGCAGGTGGAAGCCGTAGCTTTAGTCGAAACCCTCCTCTTTCTCTCTTCTCGTTTTGAACAGGCTCTAAGCATAGAATCCGACAGTGTTGAGATCGAGATCGTGCAGCGGACTCTAAGTGCAAATCGGGCGGGTTGGGAAGCAGGTACACTTACCTAGGGGTGAGCGGTTCTAGATTCCTTACGAGGTTCCCGCTTAACCCTGGAACCTACCATCGGGTACGGGTTCCTCATTTTTTGGAACCCTAACCTACCCGTCGAAATCGAAACCTAACCTACATTCTCACAGGTTTCGGTTCCAGTTCCAGGGTCCAACAGGTTTTTTTTTTTCATTTAAGTGGAACCAATTTCGGTTCCGAAAAAAGAGGAACCGGGAACTGGAACCTCCTTCCTTAGAACCGGGAACCGTGATCATCCCTTCCAACATAGAATTTATAATGATAAAAATCACAAAAAATATGTTACTCAGAACAGACTAGTTATAATTCGACTGCAATGAATCCACCATGACAACTTGTAGCTTTGCTCATAGTGCCTACACTTATGTCAACATCTCTTTCACAGTCAAACTTCTCTGCAACTCCTCCACCTTTTTTTCCACAAACAAATGTTTCGTGAGCCTGAACAAATTGGCAACTTCTTAGTGAGGTTGTGATCCATATCTTTAAAAAAGAGAGAGAGATTAAATGCTACAACTGGCAATAATAAGATGAGCATTACGTGAACAGTTTAAGAAGTACAAGAGATGATGATAGACAACAATCAGAGCTGAAGAATAATGACAAGAACCGGCATGTTGCAAAGAATTTAGACAGTAATAATGCTTTAGTAGCTTTACACTTAAAGATCAAGGACACTAAAATGGCACAAAGCAACACTGCATCTATAGCTGAGATGGAGGTGCAAAGGAAGATGAAGGAGGCCAATAAAGAAATTGACAAAAATTCTGTCTTTAGAATAGGGGATGTATTGATCTGAGAAAAATCCAAGCGGCAGATTACACTTAGTATAAAGAGACCTTATTGTGGCTGTTGTTACAATGGAACCATGAAGAATTTATGGAAACATTTTATCAAACACTTAATATAAAGTTTGATCCATCTTTCGTTGAAAATGTACTTTACCTACTTGACAAATGCATGGTCAGCTTTCTCTTTACTTTCAATTTTGCCAATAGCTATGTCCCATCCACTTTCTCGAATTGAAGCTGTCACTGTGATGGACACGGAACATTCACCCTTCCCTCCCACTCCTGCAGTGTTCATTTATCCAATCCATTATTTCAACAAGTTAAATACTCGGCAACCCACAAGAAGCTAGAGAACATGTCAGTCTCCAACATATCATGTTTAGATGCAGAAGGAAGTGGTAGACACCGTACTAGTATTCCACAAATGCTTGTTCAAGTCAAAAGTTCCGACCCCATAAAACAAAAACTATCAAAATGTAGAATAGCTTATCTCTGTGAGCCAATAATGAAGTTCTATCACAACTTTAGAGGTTGGTGAAACTCGAAAGTGTAGATAGTTGAAACAGGGAGATAGTGAAAAGGAGTTTTACTAGTGTCGTTTATCTAACTGTTTCTGCAACTAGATCCAGTGCACCTAAGGTATATATTTAAAGCATTGCCACACGATAAGCATAGGCACTCAATACATCGATTCTAGAAAGTGCTAGTGAAGCCTATAGATAACCTCTTGTCACACTAAAGGCAGGATTTAAGGACTTCAATAAGAAGTCATAGCTTCTCAGTTAATTGATCAAAACTGTACAATCTAGGAAAGCAACCATTCTGAGCAGCATATTGCTTAAGTCACACTACATAAATCACTAGAGTCTCCAGCTATTTCTCAGATGCATTATGCGTACATGTCTACATCCTAGTTGTTAATCATTTCTCAGATGCATTATGAGAGGATAGGTACAAATGTTAGGATTAACAATTTGTATAACATAGCCTAAAATCACATGGTCTCTCCCCCGAAAAGGAAAAATACACAATGGCAGGAAAGGTAAGTGGGGACAACTAGAAAGAGGAACACAAGTTCAACTAAATCAACATTGCTTATTCACCAAATACAATGGCTTAGTTTAGCTTCTTAAATAAATTGAGAACAATTACTACATTCATATGAAAGAAACAAATTTAAAACCAGAAAAAAAAGGGCAAGAACTCACACGTAACGACGCATCGTTAAACAAATAGAAATGAAAAAGTTCAGGAACTACTTAAAGGTATGGAATTACCTTAACTTGGAACAGCTGGACTGCTTGCCTCTGAGAATGCGTGATTTTCGGATGACCTGGTTGAACGCTTCACTAAATAAGATTCTTATCTGCATTTCCTGGAATCCCGGCAAGCATGAGAGCAAAGCCACAGGAGCCATCACGATAACTCCAAACAGCACATCGTACAGCCGGGCCAACGAAACCACAGTGTCCCACACCACAGTGGACTGCAAAAATGGTCGAAATACAAGGGCAATGGATATAAGGCCCCATCCTGAGGGGACAAATGCAAGGAGGCTCTTGACAAGGTCGAGGAATTCAAAATGAGTGAACTCCAGCAACATGATGATCGCAAGAAGCACGACCACAATGACAAGAAACTGTATGAGACGATAGTATATGTGTTCCTTAGCAGCATATTTATCTCGGACATATGCCATGATCACATGAATAGCGACGGCCACAACCACGTATATCCATGATAGCAAGTATACAGCAATGCTAGTGCTACCCCGGGTTGTACTCAACTGATATACAACAACATACTGAAAAAGGAAGAAACGAAGGTCTAGAATGATCTCAAAAAGCTTGCCCCAAAGTCCTGTTGTCCTCAAATGGTCTTGTTCCTCGTACCACCAGGTCTCCCAGCTCTGGTCCGCCTTAGAAAACTTCTCTCCAACATTCCATATCCACTTCATGAAATCATCGTAATCATCCTGAGTCTTCAGCCAACCAAAGCCCGGAGGATTAAATATAAATGGTGACATTATCCACGACACGACTAGAAACCAGCTGGAGATGGTCATGGCTATGTAAAGGAATGTGTCCTTGGTCAGGGGGCTTCGTGAGGCAAACACTACCAGCAAAACCGCAAGCTCGATGCCCTTCACAAAGTGACTGCGGGCATACAGTCGATAGTTCTCAACGAATCTTCTGTGCTCCGCCTTGAAACCATGGCTATTGGCTCGGTAATTTGCACCTCCATGAAGAATAGTCCGGCCAAAATAGTGCGCGCGAGTCCCCAAAGAGAATGCATAGAAGAATGACGCAAGCTGCAACTGCATCGTAATGAAGTCCCAAACTGCTGGGAGGAATCCATGCTTAAGAGAGTTCTCTACTATCATTGGAAGAGCAGGGAATAGGCCAAGCTGGACAGCAAACTGCTGGATGACAATAGCCCCGAGAGCTTTCTCGCTGACACTACTATTCTTAGCTGCCCCTTCAGCGCCACCAAGAGCAAGATACAGGCGGCCCCACAAAAATGTGTAAACACTAATAACCACTATCAATGAGTTGAAGTAGAACCCTATGGTTGTGTAGAAGACAGACAGCATCCGGAAAAAGTCTAAGCAGTGACCCAGCCTATATATGTCCCTGCTCAGAACCTGCTCACCATTGCCGCTAGCAACCTTGGCCTCAAACTTAGCTATCTGATTCAACCCGAAATCCCTTCCCTTACCCACTTGGATATATTCGTGGTGTGTTACATTCCCTCCTCTCAATGTACAGTTGAAGCCGGCAAATATATCCTCACTGATGTTGATCACCTTGGAAGCCTTGCTTATCCCTCCACGGGTTAAGAACCAAAACCTATCAAAAACATCTGGGTGACCATAATGCATACGTACCTTCAAAGGGTTCGCCAGAACACGCTGCCCCAATGTCACGAAAATCGTTTCTTGGGCAGACATAATCCAGGCAAGAGAAGACACAGATTCAGTGAAAACATTTTCACGTACTCCTAAAATTGTTGGCTTCCTGATCCCGTAAAATTTCTTAAATTCTTCCAACAGATTACGCATTTTGAGTGCCTCCTCAAAGTAATTGTCTTGGTTCATGTCGATGGTTTGGAGTGCATCCCCCCGAGTGAAGATTATTGCGTGGTTCTGATTCTCTGGCTTTCCCTCCCCAAGCTTCACAGGGCCAGGCAACTGGATCCGGTAGATCTCGACCTCCTCCTGCAGTTGCTGGTCGTACTTCACCAGAACGGAGTAAAATTCTACTCCGTCCCTCCCCGAGTAATCCTCATCAACGTATGCGACTCGAAGAGCCTCGTTGTTCTTCATAAGATACAAAATATCATCGGCATGCGGATCTCTACTTGCCTTCTGAAGGCCATAGAGCTGACAGGTGATCACATACGTGAACTTCATCAGGGCACATGCATTCTCACTCCCCTTTAACAGAAGACTCACACCACTAGATGCTCTACCAAGCGTCCGAGATGCCGGCATGTGAACGGAAGGAGGACCATTCAAGTCGCCGTTGGACCTGAGTGAATGATGAGAAGCGATGTTTTGTGCTCCCATCCTTATGTCCGTCTCTGAAGCGGAGTCTAGAAATGAAAGCATCTTAAGCGCCCTATAGTAGTACATCATCCCTCTCACAGTGCGGGACAATGTCTGGCTCCTGTAAGATGCCCAGAGACGCAGCTCTCTTCCCTTAGAATTCCAAATATCTTCAACATTCTCCAAGCCTTCTCCGCGCATCCTTTCCAAGAAGTTCGCCCACTCATCCTCGTAGACCTTCTGCAGATAAAACAGAGTAGAAATTCCATCCTCGTTCTCTTCTCGAAGGGCATTTTCTGCGTACAAGACATCTTCGTCGTAATAGGGAGTCAATACGGTGAAAGCCATCATCTTTTCCACGTAAGGGGCAAGAGGCATGTTCATGAAGAGCGAATTGCTAAAGAAAGCAATGCGACGCCTAGCCTCGAGATTCATTGGGACATTGTGCATCGAGTCCCTGGATGTAAGAATTGTATGTACCCGACGCAGTTGTCTGTAGAAATCAGGATCCTCAGGAAGCTCGACAGCATTTTCAAAGAGGAATCCTGCATCGGTGGCTTGGCCAAGGGGTGCCAGACCCTCCTGCTGCAAGGCTCTAACCGACTTCTTCTCCTTTGGAAATACTTGAACAGAAGGTTCGTAGAGAGCCTGCAGCACATTCACTATCTTGCTCATATCTTTGTTTCACTCACCAGAAGCTGAAGGAGTAAGCTTAACTTTGCATGGATATCTGTAAGAATCGTCATTTGAAAACCATCTGTGAGCTTCTCATTCTGAATGTGTTCATCGATACACTTGAACAACTTCATGACAATAGATTTCTCTTCAGTATTGTCTTTGATAATCCTGATAATCGAGTACTTGATGCTATCATATGCTTCGATAACAGCACATCGTCTATACTCATTGACGCAAATCTTCAACCAAAGATACCGGTCAGAATTTTCCGCCAACTCACTTGCCTGACTCAGGGCAAGAAGCAGTTCATTGCAGAGGAGGGCACAGGGCCAGCGGATTACCCTAATGTTCCAGCAGTTGGGCGGTACCTCTAAAAGCTCGAATTCTCTGTCACTAATGAGATCTTCTTCCCTGAGAGTTATAATGATTTCATTCCAAATCAATGCAAACCTTATCGCTTCCACTTGACTGGATTCTATCTTTTTGTAGGGCTGACCAAGACCATAACGCAGTTTCAGCCGCTGGATTGCATCACGCAGCTTCTTGACTGTGGTCGCTTTAGGACTTAGCTGCGACTCCTCTGGCATTAGATTAAACTGTAATGCACTAGCAAAAAACTGAAACCTAAGCCGCAGCTGCTCAATATTCTGTATTTCGCCCAAATGTGAAAACAGCCCAATCGTCCCGCCAACAAGAGAAGAGAAGATAGAGTACCAAATTTGCAAATCCATAAGGTATATCAAGATAACAGGAGTCCACAACGGTATTACAGCCATCCTATTAGTTCTACCCAAGAACTCGTGCCACCTGTATTTTATACTGTGAAGCTCTAAAAGAGCCTTTGTTGGAGCAACTAAAGGCTTGATTTGCAGGAAATAACTGAATGAAATTTTGCTAACCAACACCACAACCCAAAAGAGCGCATACTTTATGTTATTCACAAGCCCTTCTCTCACGCTGCGACCCACGAAAATTCGAGTGTGGAACCACCATGTCAACAGATACAATATGCTCCAATCCAACTCTTCGATCACGATCCAGATCCAAGGAAGAATGAAAAGCGCCAAGGCCAGCAACTCTGGAATTATATACACTAATGCAGTCTTGAGAAATACAACGATCCTCCGATCAGTCTCTTGGGACCAATTGCCATCAGAATTCTTCTGATTCCATATTCTTGCATAGAACACCGAAAACATGACTATCCAAGTCGCAGCAACAAGACTCTTCAACACCATCCTCAACCCAAGAAAGAACGTCTCTCTAGAAACCAAACTATACTGCGTCCACCAGTCGAGCACAGATTGTAGCAACCGAAGTCCACTCCAGGTGATAAACACCGTCAATAGCTTCACCTGCACATCCCTCCTCTCCACCGCCTGCCAAGGGTACTCCGTCTCCTCCCAAGCGATGATTATCATCGCCTGCAGCAAGAGAATCAACAAAACCCAGAGCCTATCGAAGCTACGGAAGACATTCCAAAACGACCTCTGCTCCACAAACCCCGTCTTCCCCACCCTCTTACTCTTGCTTGCGGTCGCAAAGTAATTGCAACTCAAATCCATCGGCCATTTCAGCGTCTTGAAACATCTCCTGCTCCAAAAGTACTCATTCAAATCATCATAATTCCGCCAAGCGGAATGTGGGGCGCTCCCGTTCCTGCTGTCCTCAACCTCAGCCCGAATGGTCTGATAAATGGGCATCACGATGGACTTCAAGAACGCATTTCGCCCGCAGAACGAGGGCTTCTCAATATCACCCTTAAGAATGAGGTTCAATTCCATGGCCATATGGTAACACATAGCAAATGCACTCGGGCATGAACCGCAAGTTCGCGGACTCGCCCCAGATGAGCAGATAGAGAGATACGTACAGCAATTCGCGGCTGAGGCTCGGGCCGTCGACGCGGGTGGAGACCTTGAGGTTGTGGCGCTTGCCAAGGTAGGAGCACCAGAGGGTGTAGTTGCGTAAGAGCTTCTTGCGGAAGGAGCGGAGAACGCCCGGGTCGAGGGCGTCGGGGTTCGGCGGCGTGGGGTTGAGGCGCATTTGGGCGTTGGCCAGGTGGAGGACGAGGTGCTCGCGCTGGTTGCGGACGTTGTCGTCCTGGAAGCCGAAGTGGGCGGCGAGCCAGCCGAGGAGGTCGCCGCCGGCGCCGGGGGACCAGTCGGAGAAGGGCGGCCTGCGGAGGTCGTCGACGAAGCGGAGGGCGGCGGCGGGTGCACGCACCTCCGGGCACCTGAGGGAGGGGTGGTCGACGAGGGGGCTGTGGATGGGGATGATGTTGTAGACCTCGCCCCAAAGGTAGGGAGGCGGCGGAGGCGGAAGCGCCAGCGCCGGCGCGTCGACGGGCACGCGCCCGCCCGTGGGCAGGGGACGCTGGCGTAAGTTCATGGGGGTGGGGGGGAAGTTGGCCGGTTTGGTTCTGTGAGGCGCTTTGGTTGCTCAGTGATGGAGTGCATCCGCCGTTGTTGTCATGGTGGTGATTCAGAGCTGCTGCTGAGAAGTAAAAAGAGTTTCTTCAGTTTTGCATGGAGAGATAGAGAGATATTATTTAAATTATTTTGATGCGTGCATGGTTGGAAAAATGGGAAACCCAAAGAAAAAGACAAAAAAAGAAAAGAAAAAAGGAAGACCACTTTTGGAATCGAAAGTCTTGCAACTTCATTTTTTTTTCTTTTTCTTTATTTTTTTGGGTTTTGCTGGTTGCCAAAAAAAAAAATTGAGTCACTTTAAAATTTATAGACCAAGTAGCTTTTTTTTTTTTGTTTGGAGGTACACGAACTAATTGTTTTTTCCCCTAAAGTAGAAATGCGTAAATAGTCAATGAGTGGGATTAAACATGACTCGTATTTATGATATTTTCCGTAATCTGAAATAAGGATAAAATTTCAGAAATCACTCGAGTCAATTCGTAGGATCATTGTTACATGATCCCGTTGCAAGTGAGCCCGTAGTTAAATTATGTAGATCTCACATAGGACTCACTTGATTGAAAGATCCTTTTGAATTTGGCGAAGCGGATCCGAACCATGCTGAAAAAATTTCAATTTGTAAACCTCTTGCAATATTTGTTCATAGTTTTCATTATTTCATTTTTTTATTCATAACTTTCCATAATCTCTTATTGAAAACTACCACAAGCTGAGTTATTTAATGTGATATATCTAGAACCTTTCCAAAACATATATTAACATAGTCTTATTTTTTTCTTCTCATGATTTCTCGTAAAAGAACCTTTTGTTAAAAAAAGAGTAGACAGAAAGCAAAACAATTGCAAACAAGTAATGGACGTAATTATTTTAAATTCGTAAAGTCACGTTGATTATAATTACGAACAAGTAATGCTTTTTTCTTTTTTTTTTTGTTAGTTCTCAATTTCACGTGGTTCGCCTACTTACGATTTGTGTTCGTCATTCTTTGATTGTCCGACCAATGTCTACCGAATTATTTAAATGACACAAACTTATGCTCTTAAAGAGCGGCCTCAAGAGAATGCATAAATATGATAATTTGAAACAATACCTAAAACAAGGAGAGGAAATGAGCGGGTTGTCAAGGAATATTGTCAAAAAAAAATATTTATAATTAAAATGGCTAAAGACGTTACTTATATACCTGTGCAATTATTGTAATTGCAAGATGGCTTTAGGTATTTCTATTAAATAAAAATACAAAATACAAAACGTGAAAATGACGGTCACCTAGAAAAATCCAGCGGTACCACGTTATTCAGGCCAATGGGCTAGTGCCACGTGGCCTCGCGTTTGTCTTCCATTTCTTCCTCCATTTTTTTCACGCTGCCCAGCACCGACCAGCTGAGCTGGCTAATTGTACGTTGCACAAAATAATTTTTTTCTAAATTAACATCACAAATTTCCCAAATTATGTCTAATGTCATACTGGTATCCAAAATCTTTTTGTCTAAAAATCTCAAATTTGTGCGTTGTAATAGATAAAGAATTTTATAATAGCAGAATTGTGATATACAAATTCCCCATAAAAAGAATCTTGAACTTACTATCCAGAACAAACTCAAATAAAAGGTTAATTTTTTCGTTATAAAAATAAATTGATACATTTCCGTCGTATATTTTGAAGTTTTCTGCAGTAATTTTATTTATTTATTTTTGTGATAGAATAAAGTTCGTCTTCCTAATGATGATGTGTGGTCCCCACCACGGGATATATGTGCTTCCAAAAACCCCAAACTTTGCAGTCAAATATACCCCGAACTTTTTTTTTTTTTGTCTCAGGAAAACTACAAACTTTAGGTTCGATCCAAATCTGCCCGAACTTTTTTTGTCGAAAAAAACCCCAAACTTTAGGTTTAGTCCCAAATCTGCCCCAAACTTTTCTTTTGTCTTAGAAAAACCCCAAACTCTTAGTCCATTCCCAAATCTATCCCAAAAAGAAAATCATCAAAATTTACTCTAATCCTAAATTTGTCCTCGTTAGCCTCTATCTAAAAGCCGTATTAGTAATCCCTAATTTTTTATGTCCTAAAATGGTTTTACTTTGAAAATAATTTTCTATGAAATATTGCTTATTTGTATTTATTATCTATGTGGAAATGCCATGTTCAGTTGGGACTAGACCATGGGGTATATTTGAGAATAGATCAAAAATTGATGATTTTTTTAGTACAAACAAATGGGTAAAACCCCAAATTAGTATACCCGTAAATTGCGACGCGTTATTTAATTTAGCAATTTGACAATAAAATTTAACAAAACCTAATAGATGGTAATTTGTTTTGGCGATCAAAAAATTAATTTTGGGTGAATTTGTCATATATGTACTAATTTTGGATTTTTCATGATATTGACTATTTTTTTTAGACAAAACCAAATTCGGGGTAGATTTGGGACTAAAATTAAAGTTTAGGGTTTTTTTTGAGACAAAAGAAAAGTTCGGGGCAGATTTGAGACTAAATCTAAAGTTTGGGGTTTTTCTTGAGACAAAAAAAAAGTTTGGGGGGTATATTTGGGACTGGACCTAAAGTTTGAGGTTTTTTTTGGAATTAACCCATATATGTGCTGCAAACTGGAAAGAAAAAGAAGAAGAAGAGAAAATGGACGGGCGCGATGCGCTCATTTTTTGAACGGGCCCTGGTGAGGCCCACTCCTGGTTTTTCTCGGGCTGCTTTATTACGGACCTCTTTTACTTATTTATTATTTTTTTATTTGGAGAATATTTGGAGATTTTGGGGGGGGCGAGGAACAGAATCTCTGGCTGGATTGATTCTCTCTAGCTCAGATTTTACCATATTTCAAATGAGATCTAAGGTAAAAGCAAACCTTCTTTTTCATTTACATAGTTGTCTTGTCGACAATGTTTGGCCCCATCGAAAGCCAAACTTTTACACCACATTGCTTCTGTGTCACGTTATTTCGGGGAAGCAAAAGGTTTTCTAAAAAAAACACTGAGTCGAGTCGAGTTGAATTGAGCCCTACTTGAAATTCTAATTGATCGAACCTTTTTTTTTATTCGATTTGAATTTGGTCCATGAAATCTATTAAACGAACAGAAAATCAATAGATAATTTTTTGAGAAAATTTCAAATAAAGATATGAAATGCCATTATTTCCTCAAATAAGAATTTGAAGTGAATATCATTTCAAATAAATGTTTGAAATGTTCTTATTTTCTCAAATAAAAGCTTGAAATAAATCTTGTTTTAAATAAGGATGGCTATATTAGTATCAAAAAGGCATGAACTCATTGTAGATGAAGGGCAATTTCGTCTTTTAATTTTTAATTTTTTAAATTCTTTTTTTTTGTTTTTTTTCATTCCATAAAAATATTTAAATTAACAAAAAAAAGGAAAGAAAGAGGAACATGCACAAGAGGGAGGGCCAAGGACCCTCGCCGAAACCAGGAGAGGGCGAGGGCTGATGACACTCGCTTAGGCTATGGCGAGGGTAGGTGACTCTCGCCTAAATCTGGGAGAGGGTCGGGGCCCCACCCTCTCCCAGTTTCGACGAGGGTCGCCGACCCTCGTGTCTAGGCGCTAGTGACCCCCACCGGCCTTCACCACCACCTCACCAACAAGGGGGTGCTGGTTATAGGCGGGAGGGAGCCCATACCTCCTATGCGGCATCTAATTCTTCTTCTTTTTTCTTTTTTTCTTAAATATAAAAAAATATTAATCTTCAAAATATTCTTGATCAGTTGGAAAATTTTACTGGTCAGCGAGGCTAGGATCTTGTTTGAAACAATCATAGTGACTTCAAACTATTCTTTGGGACTGATATAATCACTATAGACTTTTATTGAGAGGTTTTGCCGGCCTTTTCTTGGCCCATTGTAGTAGGGAAACGAATTTAGTAGCCAATTGGGTTGATAAGGGCCGATGCTCTGAAAGGTTATCTAGCAATTGGATCTTGTATTCCCCTCCCGCTCTTTTTGATCAATTTTGCTCTTGTTGTAAGAGACTTGTTTTCACTACAACTCTTTTAAGTGAATGCTGCTTTTCTTTCAATAAAAAAATAAAAATACCACTGATTTACCTAGGCTTTAAGAAAGCATGGTCTTGCCCTCTTTCGGAAGCCTGATCAGGGTCCCGACACAAGTTTGATTCTCCAGTCCATCGAACGTGAAAAGCTTCGATACTCGAGTCGATCAATCCAGCACATGCCTCTTGTCTCACCTAACCCATGAAATTAATAGGACATTTCGCAGGTCCGGGATTTATACATGTACGCAAGCCTACATGCTAGTATAGTTTCGATACCACACCCTAACGATTTAGCAAGAGCAACCGATTGCATCTAACCAAAAGCTTCAGCAGATTCACGTTCCACCTATAAATTAAGTTTTTGTTAATTGCACGATAGGTACTAGGACTACACGATTGAATGAGACCCACATGCACGTGAACGGAATTTCAGACATGGGTCAAACTCCAGGAAAGCTCCCGGAAGTTGCAGAGATGCTGCATCGCTTCCAGTCCTGGCCGGTCCACAGAGCACGTCAAATTGAGACATGGAGGCATGAGTCACGCCATGGTCCCTCCTCGATACAAGGAGTTTGTGGCATGTCAGAAGACAAATTCTGATGAGCCCAAAATTGCCTATGTTTGATGAAGTTTGTGGCTTGATACAAGGAGAAGAGACGAGGCGTTGAGTGATGAGTATCTCGCTTAGTCTTGACAAACCAATCTCTGAAAATTTGGCTCATAATGCTGTGATGAACAACCAATGTGGCGAATTTGTGGCGAAATTGGCAAAAGGAAAAAATAAAAGGCCTGTTCAATTTCATTGTGACCATTGTAATAGAGATGGTCACTCCAAAGATAGGTGTTGGGCACTCCATCTTCATTTTCGTGCCAACAAAGATAAGGTTCAAGAAGCAAAACTTGCTGTTCCAGGAAACTCTATAGAGTTTCAATCGAAACTGGAGTCCTTGGCGCAACAGTTTCAACAACTACTTCAAATGCAAGGACATGGGGTGATTGGTTCGGGATCTTTTGGTCCTTCATCAGATTCAACCAATATGGTTAAGACATCGAGTAATGCTCTTTTAACCCAATCTAGTACTCAATTCATCGTAGATTTGGGAGCTACCGATCACATGTGCAACTCTGCAGATTTACTTTTAAATGTCTCCTCAAGTGCTTCGTATCCACCCATTACCGTGGCTAACGGAATACAGGTTCCAACGCAAGGAGCAGGATAACTTAAGTTGTTTTCACAAAATTATGATGTTTTGGTTGTGCCTGATTTGTCTTCTAATCTACTTTCTGTGAGCAAGTGCACTCAAGAATTAAATTGCAATGTTGTATTTTCTTCTTCAAAGGTGTTGTTTCAGGATTGCAACACCAAGAAGACGATTGGTGAAGGAGGGTTGCAAAATGTCCTCTACGTCCTTAACTTTCATGCGAATGCCTTGGTGGCAAGGAAGAATGTGATGGGGGCTTCAAGGTTGTGGCACGTGTGCATGGGT
Source organism: Corymbia calophylla (assembly GCA_014182845.1). Classification (NCBI taxonomy): domain Eukaryota; kingdom Viridiplantae; phylum Streptophyta; class Magnoliopsida; order Myrtales; family Myrtaceae; genus Corymbia; species Corymbia calophylla. Next base: position 6,678,500 of record CM024696.1, on the reverse strand, counting down.
CATCCTTCTGATTGTGTGCTACAAGCTATTGATAGAACTTTATTTCATAATTGCAGTACTTGTGACTCTTGTCACTATGCTAAACAACACAGATTACCTTTTCCTCAAAGCTTTAATTTAGCTTCTGAGGTGTTTGACTTAGTACATTCAGATGTTTGGAGTGCTCCAATTGATTCAAGAGATGGTTTTAAGTATTTTGTTTCTTTTATTGACGATAAATCGCGAGCCACTTAGCTATACCTCCTCAAAGCTAAAAGTGATGTGGTCACTGTTTTTTAGGAATTTTGTAGTATGATTAAGAATCAGTTCAAAACATGCATAAAGGTCTTACGCACTGATAATGGCACAGAATATTCCAATTAGACCTTCCAATCTTATTTGAGCAACTTGGGCATTATTAATCAAACTTCATGTGTAGATACACCTCAGCAGAATAGGGTGGCCGAATGAAAGAATTGACATCTTTTTGAGGTGACTTGAGCATTATTATTTTCTAGAGGCATGTCGAGAAGACTTAGTAGAGTGATGATGTTTTAACAAGCTGTTATCTTATTAATTGACTTCCTAGTTGTGTTCTGGGTTACAAGACGCCTATGGAAATTCTTTACGGGTGCAAACTTAATATCTTGCATTTATGAGTTTTTGGGTGTGTGTGTTATGTGCACTCTCGAAGTGGTGGTAAGCTTGACCCTAGAGCCAAGAAATGTGTGTTTATTGGCCATTCATCAACAAAAAATGGGTATAAGTGCTTTGATCCAACCACTAGATGGATGTATATATCGCGTGATGTTATATTTGATAAATCTGCTATGTTTTTTTTGTTGGGGGGGGCGGTGAGGGACAGAATCTCTGCCTAGATGATTCTCTCTACCTCAGATTTTGCCATTTTTCAAATGAGATCTAAGATAAAAGCGGACCTTCTTTTTCATTTACATAATTGTCTTGTCGACAATGTTTAGCCCCATCAAAAGTCAAACTTTTTACACCACATTGCTTCTGTGTCACATTATTTCAGGGGAGCAAAAGGTGTCTTAAAAAAAGTGCAAAGTCAAGTCGAGTCGAATCGAGCCCTACTTGAAATTCCAATTGATCGGACCTTTTTCTTGATTAGATTTGAATTGGGTCCATGAAATCTATTAAACGAACATAAAATCAATAGATAAATTTTTGAGAAAATTCGAAATAAAGACCTGAAATGCCCTTATTTCCTCAAATAATAATTTGAAGTGGATATCATTTCAAATAAGGGTCCAAAATGTTCTCATTTTCTCAAATAAGAGCTTGAAGTGAATATTGTTTTAAATAATGATATAAAGTGGCTATATCGGTATAAAAAAAAGCACGAACTCATTGTAGATGAAGGGCAATTTCATCTTTTAATTTTTAAATTTTTTTTTGTTTTTTCATTCCATAAAAATATTTGAATTAACCAAAAAAAAGAAAAGAAAGAGGAACATGCATGAGAGGGAGGGCTAGGGACCCTCGCCGGAACCGGGAGAGGGCGAGGACCGGTGATGCTTGCCTAGGCCGTGGTGAGGGTAGGTGACTCTCGCCTAGATCTAGGAGAGGGTCCCCGCCCTCTCCCAGTTCCAACGAGGGTCACCGACCCTTGTCTAGGCGCTAGTGACCCCCACCGACCTTCACCGCCACCCCACCAAAATGGGTGGTGGCCATTGGCGGGAGGGAGCCCATACCTCCTATGTGGCATCTTCTTCTTCTTCTTTTTTCTTTTTTTCTTAAATTTAAAAAAAATTAATCTATTTTTGGACAATAATATCCTTAATCGGTTGGAAAATTTTATTGGCTAGCAAGGCTAGATCCTTTATTTGAAATAATCATAGTCACTTCAAATCATTTTTTGGGATTGATATAGTCACTATATACTCTTATTTGGAATACAATCTACTTTAGGCCTTTATTTAAGAAAACAATGGCACTTAAGCTCTTAATTGGTTTTTTTTTTTTTTCCTAAAGATTTTTGCCATGTTGGGTTGGACAAGTGGTTGGATTGGGCAGGCCCACCAAAAATAAGCCCTAGAAAATCCCCACCGATTTCACTAAATCGTTTAGTGTGATTTTGGTTCCTTGATTTGGGCCCATTTCGTAGCCCTTTAAGAAGTTTCACATCCCATGAAAAAAATAGGAATTGCAGCTACAAGGAATAATATTGTTCCTACTACAATAAGCACAAGGCATTCAATAAACTTTTAATTGATTTGATCTACACGTGCCTCATAACACGTCACGGGCCATCATGGAAAATGCAGTAGCCCAAGTCGATTTCACTACACGTCTTATGAATTTTTCAAAATCGTATATAAATACATCAATTCTGTCGACATATGTAGTGAAATTGTAGTAAGATATGACTCAATTAATGCATACAATATAGCCGATCCTCACTCGTACATGTCATATGCTCCACAAGGTAGCATTGAAAGCGAAGTATGCATTATATGTAATGCAAAAATTCAATTGCTAATAGTTGATATTACGAGAGCTTAGGTTTGAAGGGTGAAGAGAGAGTGGAGGGAGCATAAGAGGAGGATCGGGTAAATCACCGCCGCAACAAAGTCAACGATGAGAGCCCTGGCAACTAGGGAGGGAGGGAGGGAGGGAGGGAGGGGGAGAGAGAGATCATAAGTAGTAGTAAAGACGATGTCATGAAATTTATTTAGTCTACCATGTTTTACTGGAAAATAAGTTGTCTAGATTGACTTTGAGAGGCTGATTTGCAAAATAATAGGCACAGGTTGCTCGCAATAGACACTATCCGATAAGTTGAATATGTCACGTCATCACTAAATTATGATTGATTTTGTCTATCATTTCAATAGTAAAATATGTATAAGAAAAATATAAAATTTTCTCTAATAAGATTCAACGATGTTTGTCTTACCTAATCATTGAAAGTCGATTTCCGCACCACCCGTCCTGTAAATTCATTTCTCGGTAAAACGAGGAAATGAACAAATGATGTTGAATCCTTTTGGCATTTTCGTACAAAACCATCCAGACGTTTGTTGATTAATGCTTGGTGCCAGAGCATGTTCGACGGTTCAACATAATCAATGATGGTTTGGACGATGGTTGGATAAGCCCTAGGAAATTCCCCGCCAATTTCACTAAATCATTAGTATAATTCCACTGCTTGGTCGAGCCTTTTTCATAGTCCAATTAGACGTTTTACATCCCACGAAAGATAGGAATTTGCAGCTAGAAAGCATAGAGCAGATTAGATTATGTAGTAATGGCCATATAATTGTTCCCAGCACAATAAGCACGAGGCATTCAAATAATTTTTCTAATTGATTTGATCTACTCTTTGCATTACTATATAAACATGCCTTGAGTTAAAACAAGCTCACTATGGTCATTGGTTTTCCCCTCTTTTCTTACTCTATACGTTGGCGAACAGATTCGTTTAACACAGATCTCAAAATACTTCATATGTCATAATGGAAGATGTGATAACTTGAGTCAATATCACTAACCTTCCTATAAATTTCCAAAATCATACATCCATTGGCTCTATTGACACGTGTAGTAAAATTGTAGTAAGATATTACTTTAATAATGCAGACAATACAACTGATCCTCACTTGCATATGTTATATGTCCCATAGGGTAGCATCGAAAGTGAAGTATACATTATATATAATGCAAAAATTCACTTGCTAGTAGTTGATATTACAAGAGCCTAGGGTTTGAGGGCGAAGAGAGAGTGGAGAGACCATAAGAGGAGGATGAGGTAAAGCACCACCGCGATGAAGCCGGGAAAACCTGGTCGCAGAACTTGGAGACTTGCCCACAAATTGGTAACCAACCAGCATGGATGTTCCCTTTCTTGCCTACTTGGCCAATTGCCACCGCAGCTGAAATGCTGGAGCTCGGGAGCATTGTAATGACCTAGAGATAGAGAGAGAAATCATATTTTAGATTGAATGCCAAATCTAGCTCAATTTTTTTGTCTAAAAAAACACAAACTTTAATCTAAATCCTAAATCTAGCCCGTTAACTTAGATCCATTAATTGTTCTCAATAATAAATCCATGTGCACTTGGTGGCGATATTTAAAGCACTATTCATTAACTTCTTATCTAAGCCACAGCTTGAAGAATAATGGTGAAATTGTTCATCATCTCTTACACTTCATTGACAAGTCAAAAAAATTTCTAGATTAAATTTCTCTAACAAGACTTCTCCGTTTTGTCATAATATAAGTTGTAAACCATTATCTATCGAGAGATACCATGGAGGAGATTCACCAAGCTCACAACTAGAACATTTTTTTTCCTTGAAACAAGGTTGACTTCAATTAGAGAGTAAACGGTAAGAGCTAAATTGGAGATAAAGATGAAAGTTTGTGACTTTTTACGAGACAAAAAAATTGAGGCCAGAATTGTTACTTGATCTAAAGTTGGTATTTTTTTATGAAACAAAAAAATTTTAAGCTAGATTTGACATTCAACCTAAAGTTAGTGTTTTTTTATGAGATAAAAAAAGTTTGGACCAAATTTGACACTAGACCTAAAGTTGAATTTTTTTTTTTGGGAATTAACCCGTTTCTTTTTCCCTAAGGATTCTTGCCATGTTGGGTTGGATTGGGCCGGCCCACCAAAATAAGCCCTAGAAAATCCCCACCGATTTCACTAAATCGTTTAGTGTGATTTTGGTTGCTTGATTTGGGCCCATTTCGTAGCCAATTTAGAAGTTTTACATCCCATGAAAAAACAGGAATTTGCAGCTACAAGGAATAATATTGTTCCTACTACAATAAGCACGAGGCATTCAAATAACTTTTAATTGATTTGGTCTTCACGTGCCTCATAATGCCTCGCGGGCCATCATGGAAAATGCAGTAGCCCAAGTCAATCTCACTACACATCCAACGAATTTACAAAATCATGCACGCATCCATCGGTTCCATTGACATGTGTAGTGAAATTGCATTAAGATATTACTCTATTAATGCATAGAATATAGTTGATCCTCACTCGTATATGTGATATGCTCCATAAGGTATATAACATATACGAGTGATTGATTCTATCTATCACGTTAGTAGTGAAAGAAATCTAAGAAAAAAAAGGAATTTTTCTTGAATAAGATTTATTTGACATTTGTTTTACCTAACTATTGAAAATCATCCAACTGTATAGAGCCGTCTTATAAATTGATTTCTTAATAAAATGAGGAAATGAGGAAATGATGTTGAATCCTTTTGGCATTTTCATACAAAACTATCTAGATGTTTGTTGATTACATGCTCAGTGCCAAAGTATGTACAACAGTTCAACATAATTAATACATCCATCGGCTCTGCCGACATGTGTAGTGAAACTGTAGTAAGATATTACTCCATTAATGCATACAATACAACTGATCCTCACTCGTATATGTTATATGCCCCCACGAGGGAGTGTTGAAAGAGAAGTATACAATATATGTAATGCACAAATTCACGTGCTAGTAGCCGATAATGCAAGAGCCTAGGGTTTGAGGGCGAGGAGAGAGTGGAGAGAGCATAAGAGGAGGACAAGGTAAAGCGCCGCCGCAATGAAGCCGGCGATGAGAGCGCCGGTGACCTGGTCGCAGAACTTGGGGACTTGCCCACAAATTGGTAACCAACCGGCATGGCTGTTCCCTTTCTTGCCCACCTGGCCTATTGCCACCGCAGCTGAAATGCTGGAGCTCAGGAGCATTGCAATGACCTAGAGATAGAAAGAAAGAGAGACCATAAGTAGTAGAAAAGACAATGTCATGAAATTTATTTAGAACAACAACGAAAGGCCTGAAACCGTTGCTTGCTTGCGATCAATCAAACCATAGACTCGATCACGTCGCAAGTTGATGTGATCGTCGCTGTGAATGGATGCCCGCAAACCCGATGTAAACCCAGCTTGTCTGAGCTAAGTAATTTAAATCGTTAGATCACGAAAGATCCACAACGGCGAGATCTACCTGGTCAATGGGTTTCGGTGGCTTGAGGTTCCCATGAGCTGAACTCATGTGAGCCCACAAAGTGGTGGAATCAGCATGTTACAGTGCAAAATGAAAGTGAAACATCAGTCGTGTTTTGCTAGAAAATCTACTGTCTAGATTAATTCCGAGAGGCTAATCTGCAAAATCATTAGGCACCAGTCACTCATAGATTTTGCCAAAAAGGACGAAGATGTCACGTAGTTACTAAGTTATGATTGGTTCTATCCATCACGTCAGTGGCGAAATAAGTTTAGAAAATAAGTATATATATTTTCTTTGCTCAGATTCTAGATGTACACACATATTTTCCGAAAGCATTACAATCCTAGTAACATTATTTAAATTACTAGACCTCCAACATATTTTCCGTGCAGACAAGAACATGCAAGAAGTTAGGAACGTTCTAGTCTGCCCTAAAAGATCAAGATGCCTGCTTCAAATCTAAGCCATCAACTCCATGCGTGGGTCATGCGTTGCTTTTGATCGAGAGGATTCATTGAAAGAATACACATCGACAACTGAAGAGAGTTCTGAGACTCACTTACCACATCCATCATCATCACGAGTCGCCGGACTGGCGTCATGCAAGACAGTAACAGAGAGACCAAGCTGTACCCACCGGCAATGGCCTCTGCCACCACGAAGTACCTGTGCCGCCGAAATCGAAGTCCGAATGACAAGAACCCCGCCGAGAGGAGAGAAAGAGAGAGGAAATGAAAGCTTTATGTACATGTTAGGGTTTAAGAGCTTACACGAATGCTGATGTGTTGCTGTATTTGGCATTGAAGCTCAGGTTGAGAACCTTGGCGGTCTCGTGGCTGGTGACCATGATGGCGATGGCTGCAGCCGTTGAGCCCACGGCTAGCAGCCTGAGCACTAGCGAAATCTTGCCCTTGGTCATGGAGTCTAGGGTTTCAGATGATGGCAAGGCTTATACTTAAATGTCTAAACTCCGGATCGCTCTAGATTTGAGAGAGAGAGAGAGAGGAGGCGAAGCAGTGTTAGGAAACCAACAGCAGATAATTCGTCTGTCGGGCGGTTTCGACATGGATTTAGAAGGGTGATGTCTGGATTTCAGGAGTTGTTTATACATCCGGAAGTGCTTACGTGCAGCTGTACTAGGTCAACTGCCTGATGCCTCCCGTTACGTACGTTCGTCTCTGGAGGAGAGCGAGCGTGCAGCTTCGGGCTCTATCCAGCTGCAGATTTTTCTTTACCTCCCGGGGTCTGTTGAACTACCAAATTCAGCACCTACCGAGGCCTTTCGCCGCGCGCCGCGTGGAGTCCCGAGGATCCATAACCGAGGCCTCTTGGTCAGTGTGTTCTCCTACACTTTCAGCGGATCTCTGCTAAATGCCTTATTATATTAAGGGAGGAGGATGCTGAGCAGTTGAATATTCTGTAATTAGGTGACCGTACAGAAAAAGCATGGTGCCAAGCGGGAAAATTTTAAGTATACCTACCACGGCTACATACATCTTCATCGGATGTAACTATTGCCAGGGAAAGAATCCTAGAATCTTCACTTTTGGAGGCACAAAATTGAATTTCTACATCAACTAAGAGGGATAATGGTACAATCAATTTTTAAACTTTAGCTCAATATGCAATATAGCTCCTAAACTTTAAAGTTTTTCAATATAATCCTAACTTTTAATTTATTTAATGTGGCACTGGTAGAATTTGTTTGATTTAGTCTCTAAATTGTATGAAAATATTTAATTGTCCATCCATTAATTTAAGTTCAGGGACTACGATGAATATTTTCATTCAATCTAAAGACTAAATCAAACATGTACCAAAAGTCTAGGGATCATATTGAACAAATCAAAAGTTCATGAACCACATTGCATATTAGGCTAAAATTCAAAATCATATTACACATTAAATCAAAATTCAATGATCATTTATATCATTTACCCCATCAACAAACTAGCTCAACAAAGCATAGATTATGAGTACCTTTCGTTCCCAAAGAGCCGTGCAGCACACTAGCACTACTCTATCTTAGCTAAGGGAAAATTATTCCAAATGTTTTAAACATATTGTACTTTTGTCAATTCAGTCTTAAACCTTTCCATTTCTTGTTAATTGAGTACATCCAGCTTATTTTAGCCCAAAATCGCCGACATGGAGCGGTGCCACGTAGGATTGGTGGCGCTAATGTGGAGAATTTTTTAATAATATTTTAATATTTTTTCAAATTCTTTTTTGCTTTCTTCTTCCTTTTGTCGATGGTTGGCCTCTAGCCACCAACCATGGTCGAGCAGGTTGGTCTTGCCTAGACTAGGTCTCGCCTAGACCAGGTGAGGCCGACCATTGCCCAGGTCGCAGCTCACCCTTGCCCAATTGAGACCTGACAAAGGTTGGAATCGCCTAGTCTAGATTTGGTGAGGTCGAACCTCACCTAGGCTAGGGTGGCCTTGCTCGGCATCGTCTTCGCTTGGCCGACGCCGGATGAGGCCGCCTTGGCTTGGGCAAGGGCTGGCCTGGCTCGATCTAGCCTAAGGGAGGGCTAGCCTCACCAAGTCTAGCTTGGGTGAGGCCGACCTTCGTTGGGTCTGGCTTAGGCGAGGCCATTGACTCAGCCATGGCCGATGGCTGGCCACTTGCAAAAGGAAGAAGAAAGCAAAATAGAAAAGAAACAAAAAAACATAAAAAATTAAAATTTGTCCATGTCAATGCTGCTCATCCTACGTGGCACCACCGGCATCCACATCAGCGATTTCCAACTAAAATTGGTTGAATGGACTCTATTTGCAATAAATGAAAAAATTTATGACTAAATTGACAAAAATGCAACAAATTTATGAGTTTTTGAATAATTTTCTCCTTATCTAAGCTGAACCACTTAGATCAACTGGTAATTACAATAATCTTCTTTATTCTGCATATGTTACTAGTACGGTAATACATATCATGCATACGAGGCTAATATGAGCGAAATTTTTCGAAATCTCCCTATTGGGAAAGAAAAGGCACAACAACAATAGAAGGAGAAGCACGCGTCGCCGCGTGCTGTGATGGCCTTGCAACTAGAGCTAACCCTAAAAAAGCACAAACGGCGCAATAATAATCAGTCGTCTGGTGGGAAGTCCTCGTCTGAAGCATTTCCCAAAAATGACCCAAGTCTTCTTCAACATTCTGAAATTTTCGTCGTCCTGCATCTCCACAAGAAGGTCCCCATGTACTTGTCGCCGCGGGCCTACATGTACGTATCAACTCAACATAACCGAATATACAGTTAGACAGCTTAGAACATTTTATTGAGAAAAATTGGAGGGAGCTCAATTAGGGTTCATCGAGGATGTGCATAGGTTGCAACTTGCAAGTCACTTTATTAGGGAAATATCCAGTTTGTTTTAGAATTATCTCAAGTTGCATACCCATATTACTATTTGCATTTTCATTATATTATTTACATCATAATATATGTACTTTTTGCCTGAAAAAAACTCTATGCTTTACTCCGCAATATTTTCCTTTACGCTCTAGAAATCTGTAGTGCAAAGGAAGACGCAACAGTCGATCAAAATAAATATAGGTGGCACTAATTCGCATTTATTGTCCGGAGACTAGAGGGTTTTACAACCAAAAAAAGTTGGCTTGTAAATGAGAAGCTTTGTCCTTGCAAAACTTCTCATAAGGTTATGGGAACTTTATCGTTTCGTTCTGTTATCGCACTGCTTATCATCATTGCATTGGTGAAGTACTCTCCAAGTGAAAACATGACAGCACGATGTATCTTGTTCAATAGAATAAATACAACAGAATAGATATGATGGTTTTCCTCACCTACATTGAATCAAGTTGCAAGGACACGGCTTCTCATTTGCAGGCTAACTTTATTTGGTCATAAAAACCTCTGAGTCACGAGACAGTAAATGCAAAATTACTGTTTTCACATTGCATAAGGTGAAGTCATCTCTAAGCGAAAACGTGTCACCACAGTCGACCTTATTCAATGGAATAAATATAGTGATTTTCCTCACTTACATCAAATCTAGCTATGCAAAGGTCATGTAAGATATCGACATTTTATCTTCCCTAACTATGATGGTTATTTTAACCGAAAGTAATCCCAAGCTCTTCATCATGATAGTACATTTCCGGGAACATTACTTAATTGTTAAACCATGAAATTTCTAGTTCTTTGTTGATCTAGCGTAATCTTTAGGGTCAAGCCACATGAAAATAATTTGCGATCGATTTGCTTTCACCTATTTTTGTAGATGGTCTCTCTACGACAAAAGGCTAATTTCATGTACGAAAACTGGCTCCGGACACTAATTGATTTTAAATGAGAAAAGGGCAAGATAATTTTTTTGTTAAAAAAGTCCACGTTTAGAGTTCTGTGGACCATCTACACGGTAATGGGCCAATTAATCGGCCCATTCACAAGACCAGACCATCTTTGTAAATTGGACCAGCTCAATCCTTCAATTCCTCTCTGATCACTGGCTAGAAAAGGTCCTCATCAACCCCAGCCACAGCCTTGGATGAAAATGCAGCGAGATGGATCAGAACAGATAGGAAAATGACAGTTGAAAGAGAAAGATTACCTCGGAAGTGGAAGCCATCAGATCCGGGATCTTTATAGCTTGCGTCTGCTGCAACTAGGCTTTAAGAAAACACAGTCTTGCCCATTTTCGGAAGCCGGTTATGTTCGCGGCACAAGTTCGATTCTTCGGTGCATTGTATGTGAAACACTTCGATGCTCGTGTCGATCAGTCCTGCACATGGCTCATGTCTCACCTAGCCCATGAAATTAAGGGGACATTTCGCGGGGTCCAAGATTTTATACGCCAGCAAAAGTTTCGATACCGCACCCTAATGATTCAGCAAGAGCAACCGATTGCATCTAACCAAAAGCTTGAGCACGTTCACGTTCCATTTGCACGATAGGGGTACTAGGACTACACCATTGAATGAGACCCACATGCATGTGAACGGTAATTTCAGACATGGGTCGAGCTCCATGAAAGCTCCCGGAAGTTGCAGAGATGCTGCACCTGCATCGCTCCCAGTTCTGGCCGGTCCACGGAGCGGGTGAAATAGAGACACGAAGGCATGAGTCACGCCATGGTCCCTCCCTCCTCGTGCTCTCAAAGTCTTTTCCTTCGAGTGTGTCCCAAGTCAAGAATCCGATTCACGATTCACGATTCCCATCCTAGCGTTTGGGAAGTTTACGTAAGGAATAAGGTGACACTGAGCTTTTGGCACGCGGTCGGAGTTTGTCCGGTCGACGGTGAGCGCAGACTTTCAGACGGGCCGAGGGGGAAAGGTGACGCGACGCCATTTCCTCAAAATCTCTAATGGAAGATTGTGCTTTGATTTGTACAACCAAGGACATGAAAATGGTTGGTAATTGGCCACCAAAGTGGGTCGTTATTGGCAATCTACAATGCTACAGAAGAAGAAATTCATCCTCTTGGAGACACTCGACATGTAATTAATTACACGGAAAAGTACTGCGAGTTTTCAATGCCACTGGCCATCCTGGCAATATGCTCCGTCATTTTCACGAAAAATCGAATATTTCGTCGTAAGAGATGTTTGGCTATCATTCGAGAGCACTCGTCAACAAGAATTTTTCCTTTTGTATATATGTTTCTCATCGAAAAGTCTAGATGCTACTTGAAATGATGACCTATCACATGAGATGCTACTAACCCATCGAAGGTTCCCAAAATGGAAGTGTCAAAGTTTTGAATTCGTGCCGTTTAGTGTGTAGGAAGAAGCCACTTTTCTATCGGCGACTTGGTCTGCGTGGTCGAAATTCTAGATTAAACAACTAAAACTCTTACTACCACAGAAAAATGGAGCCGGAATCCTCGGCTAGACCTCGCATGAAGTGAACGACTTTCTCGCCAACTAGCTAGCCAAAATGTTTCAAATTAAAATATTAAAAATTCGGGGACGACTTAAAAGATCGGATAAGTACCACACAAAAAAAATCCAAATTATGTCTACCGTGAGAAAAATATTATAAATTTTTTTATGCCACCAAAATTCCTAAACTTTCCCATCATGACACTTATACTTTTAACTCTCTTTTTTGTATGATGAAAAGTATATATATTCTTTATAACAGTTTCATTTAGGATATGTTTATCATGCCTGTACAAGTTTGGGATTTTTTATGAGGTATTCGTGTCACGATGGGCAAGTTTAGGATTTTTATAATAACAAAAAAAAAGTTGAGGTATTTGCATTAGAGTTGGCATAGTTGGGTTTTTGTGGATTACTATATCAATTGAAATATTTGAAGTGTTCGAAAATAATCTCCCTGTGAATTGTATTTTGATACATGAATGCAAAAAGGGAAATGCTTGGTGAAAAATAACTATTTTTATTTATTTATGTGGCGATATGTTTTATCAAATGACGATCGACTCCAGTATCGAGTTCTTGACGTTACGACATTGCAATTGGAAATGTTTTTAATGTATGTTGCTAATGCGAAAGTGCGTGCAATAACAAGTTTGACTATTGTCAAAAGAACGAAATTTTAAGAATACTCTATACTTCAAATGTTCATTTTAATATATGTTCAGTGGTGTAAATTACATGGATAATAAATTTCTTGTTTTTCTTACACCGTTTGTTGATTCTCAATTTTGTCTAATTTGGGCCTTAAATCAAACCAATTTAATCTTATTTGGTCATATGGCTGCATACATCAGCAGCCATATCAAAGGAGAGAGAGAGAGGGCTAGCTGCAGCGGCACTAACCCTTGGTGCGGGCATGATGCCGAAGCATCTGCATAGCTCTATCAACCAACTCAGCACTATCGATGCTCATTCAAACCAAAATAAAATTTGGGCATAACGTGCTTTAATGGATTGAGATTGAAGTTTCTGATTAAAAAGGTACCGGTCTATTCCCTAATAAGTTACCAATAAGACAATTATTGATATGGTTACCGAATAAAGAGTTATCGATTCTCGGTTCACTTTTTAGTTGCCAATTTCGAAATTTATCAACAATATATCAATGGGAGGCTATTTTGGAAAACTTCTTTGGATATTTGATGATACGGTTATTTTCTAATTAAGGTTGGTGAACAAATTTTGAAATTAAGGCACAAGGTTGAAGAGTCAATAATACAAGTTCCCATGTCATTAATTGCATCTCTAAGTTTCTAGGAGTTTTTATTGTTATGTAAGCTTCAAGTGTCAAAGCTCTAAGTTCCTAGGTTTTTAATTACTTTATAGTTACGATGTCTTTAATGTTTCAATAGTTCCCTAGATGTCATCTCTTCTATAAATAAAGGAAACTTTTCCATTGTAATGCTGACGACTTGATGTTTGGATATACATATTTGAAAATTTGATAACTTATTTTATTGGTCTTTTTGGAGTACTTCTTGGTGGTTAGCGAAGAAGCGCTTTATCCTTGGTTAGTGGATTTCCTTTAAGTTTTGGTGGTGTGTTTATCTATCCTGAAGTCATTTCTCTTCTGCGAATGGCTTCTCCTTTAAGTTTTTGTGGCGAATTTTGTTTATCTCGATTTTATTCCTTTGTTAATGGCGTGTCCTTTAGACCTTGGTGGTGATCATATTCTATCCTGCATGTGGATTTCATCTTTCAGGGACCATACTCATACACTTCACTGAATAATTCCTCATTCCGAAATAACTCGCCCACACATCAGTGCTTGATCGCTAGTAAATGTCGTGGGCCTCCTCGTGAATAGGCGTGAGCAAGAGACCCCATACCATGGTGGCGCCGCTGCTCGCCACCGCCCATAGAAAGTCCCTAGGTACTTGCAACCATAATGCAAAAGTCAGGTGACCACCGCCATACGAACTCTGAGCGAGGGCAACCAAATCCTCCCGTGACCACCGCGAGAGGACCCATTGCCCCAACGATGACAGTCGCTTTAGCCCATGCGACTTATCTCGCCACTGACTGCGCCGATAGCCGTGCAAATAGATAATCTTTGCAGTCGCTGCGACAATCAATTCTTCACGATTCAAATTATCAAAATTCACGGGGCCTCCTATTTTTCCTTGATTGAATAAAATTAAGGATCTTCCTCCTAGAAAAGTCTCGTATCTGTCCATATCACGACGACAAAGTGCCGTTACAATGCCGAGATGATGAATTTTTCTTGAATAGACAAACGAATTCTTTTTTTTTTTTTTTGCCATTTCAACAAAGGGATCGGTCAATAATTTCCCAAGGGAGTGCGAAAGCGGCCCATCTCGCATCGTCACGTGTCGACCCGCCTTCTAGAAACAATGGCTAAAACGACAAAGGACAATGCATTAGATGTGACAAATGTACATCGACAGATGCATGTGCGACTACGGACGTCCCGCAGCACCAATGTCGCACTGCACGTTTTTCTTTCCGTCTATCTTATCCTTCAATTCATTTTCAAATTTTTATTCTATATTTTTATTCCGTCTCTTTTCAAAACTTGAGAATCGAACTTCACACTCAAAACTAAATATCTCCGCCCTTAGTCCGATCTTGATAAGGTGGAGAATCGAGCTCTTCACCTCCCCCTTTCATGCGAAAAGAATGGCCATTGGGACAACCTCTGATAGACGTTTCCACAAGCAGAGATTTTATAAACCCATTTAGTATCATCAGATTTTCCCAAGATTGACATCTTTGTGCAAATTAATTTTTGTGTCATAAAAACTCTCCAACCGATGTACTCGTGCCATGTCATATTTATCCCAAATTACAATTAATCTGGAAATTTTTGGAAGATAAATGCGGTACATGTACACCAATTCCGAGTAAATATGGCATGGATGTAATCTAGAATTTTTTATGATATTAAAGTTACTTTTAAGGTAAAGACCACACAAGCGCACTGATTTGGGGTAAACGTGGTGCGGGCGTACTGATTTGAGAGTTTTTATGATAGAAAAATTAATTTGGAATAAATGCGGCATAGGTACGCCAGCATGTATTGAAATGTATCTAGAATATTAAAATCGATTTGTGTTGTGTATATTTTATGTGGGTCTCATTGAATTTAACAGTTTCAATTCGGTTTAGTATATATGATAGGTTGCGATTCGATACGTCTTCTAGATGGAAAACTATGGGAATAAAAAATTTTGGTCTCTTCGAAATTTTCTTGGTCGAAAAATCTTTTGTCTCGCTCTACAACTACAAGACTTTTGGGGTTGGAGGGAGGGGAGGGCGGTTGTCGTTTCAAATCTCCTGTGGAAAAGTTTAAGTTTCCTTTTCTTTTTCCTAAAAATATACCCGTCTGGATCGGGATTCACGAATCATGTTCAAAATTTACTCGATTTCAACCATTACGAGCTTTGAAAATCGAAGATTTTCACTCTCTCCTTACCTATTTCGGGGCTATCGTTTAGGTAGCTCGCCATTTTTCTCCTTTACCCAATCTCGTGCACATGCATGTATCGCATGTAGATCTTCGATTATTTCATCATAATATAACGTTTAAGCTTCCTTTTCTTTTTCCTAAAAATATACTTGTTTGGATCGGGATTCATGAATCGTGTTCAAAATTATCTCGATTTCAATTGTTATGAGCTTTGAAAATCGAAGATTTTCACTCTCTCCTCACCTATTTCGGGGCTATCGTTTAGGTAGCTCGCCATTTTTCTCCTTTACCCGATCTCGCGCACATGCATGTATCGCGTGTAGATCTTCGATTTTGTTATCATAATATAAAGTATCTGAAATTTGTTCGACTCGATTTGACTTTGACGGATACATGCACGTCTGCCTACCACCTCATGCACGTATTTTAAATAATTAGCGTGATCTACTGGACAATTCGAGGGGTAAAAATCAAATTTTTTTTCCCATGAAATCAAATAAATCTATGTTGCTCATCACTTCTAGAAGGGAGCACGATCCTCGACAGGATCGGCGCGGTTCCGGCGTAACTTGCTCTCCTCTTCTAGAAGGGCACGTCCTTTTAAAAGTCGAAGACCATAGAAACCATAAAAGTCTAATTGGAAGAAAAAAGAAAAGGGATTTGGAGGTAAAAATTAGAATTAAATAATGGCTAAATTCTTCCCAAACACACGTCACCGTTCCTTCTCAACGGTGGGTGTTGCTTTCGTGTGTCTAGGGTTTGGTGAAATGATGACTTATAAGTCTTTCTGATGTTACAATGGTGTGCAAGAAATTGCAAGTATAGTCTATTCCGAGCGGGAAAAACATGTCGACACTTGAATATTGGTTTGTGCGGAATTAGTCCATAAGTCGTAGCCACCAGTGAGTGAGAGATGTGTTCTTTATATCTGACGTGTGGAAGAGAGTGCAAAGCGTGCAAGAGGCACTGCACTCCAAATCTATATTCTTTTCGACTCGATTGATCATTGATGCGGTGTTTTCCATGATTTGTGCGAATAGTCCATAATCCTTATTTGATACTGACATGATCTCTTTAGATCTTTTTTTAATAAAAAAAATCCACTTTAGACCCTATTGAAATAAGGGTTACTTCATGTCATTATTGGAGAAGATAATAGCACTTTAAATTTTTATTTAGAATTTTTTTTTCTTTTTACCCTATGCTTATAATAAGTGCAAAAATAAGGCTATGGCATTTAAAGTACAACCTGGCCCCAAATCAAAAGGACTTGTGAGTGGATAGAAAGAATTGCTTTTTCTACTATATACCCTTCAAAATCCGACTTCAATTTACATTAGATTTTAGACATTCTGCTTATGTTTTTCCCTCATGGAGTATATGACATCGCATGTTTGTCCCATATATAGAGGACTATTGACTATTTGTTCCTTGAAATTTCGCGAATGAAATAGTATTTGTCAAACCCTTACAATGTAAAAGAAGAAAATTCTTGATGTTTCTTCTTGTCAACATTTTTGAAAAGTCTTTACTTATATTCTAGTTGAATAATAGCAATAATTTCAAATGAAAAGAATGGAAAGGAAGTGAAAGTGCAAATTCAATGCTTTCCTTTCGTGGGGGAAGAAGTCATGACCCTAATTCCTATAGCCTTTCCACTCTCCAAGGTAAATTGAAAACGTACCTAGTCATTTGACTTAAACTCACTCGCTTAATAATATTTAAATTTAGGATATGTCCGTAAAATATTTAGAATCCGTCTATCTGAAATTTTTTTTCGAGAAATTGATTTCCAACTTTTCAATATCTGAATAAAGGAAAACTAAATCGATTTATAAATTTTTTTTCCTATGGACTAAAAATAACAAGCTTAAATTTGTGGAAAATGACTTTCCTTTTTAGTAGGTAGGAGATCGCTTTACCTAACTATTAAATAAATGAAAAGTAATAATTTTCCTTGAAAATGATTGATTTCCTATTAAAGAGGAGGAAATCACTTTCCTTAAATCACAAAATAAATAAAATTTACCATTTTTGTTAAAAATGATTTCTATGGAAAATTTTCCTTCGCCAAAAAAAGTTTCCAGGTAAAATAAATGCACATTAAATATGTTGATTCTAAATCATTGGAGTCTTACTCCAATAACAAACCTTCTTATATAGGAATAGAGAGATGGGGGAGTTCAAATCCTCAACTTCTCAAAGAATATTTAAGGTGAGTTGAGAGTTAGAGCAGGACTGACAAACTCATGCATACACAATAATATTATTCAAAGTATAGACGGCATGTGGAAACCCATTCTATCTCAACCGTAGAATATCGTGAGGTCACATGATCTGATGGTTGAGATGAAGTATACCCTTGCATGCGCGCGTGCATACATGTTTGGGATTGGCAAACCATTCTACACAACAACGTGAGCACTACCACCATAATAGTTAAAAAAAAAATTGAAAAAAGAATAAAAAAAGAAGAAACGCGAATCATTTCTATAAAATCCCTCCACGAGAATCAAGCTCCTCCATTCCCCTCCCTCTCTCTCTCTCCTCTCTCTTCTGCGTCGCGCCATCGCCATCGAAGCTTCGCACGAAACCTCGGAGGCTGGAGAAGATTCCCCGGAGCGATTCCGCTTCCGCATTCCGTCGCCCCCGTCGCCGCTCGCCGGTAGGTCTCTCCCCCTCCTCGTTCTCCGCCGCCGGTGGCCGTGAAATTTCGGTCTCCCCCGCCGATTCCGCGCCCCCGTCGCGTCCGAAAACCGGCAAGCGGTCGTTTGTCGGGGGGGGGCTTTTTGATTTCTCGGATCTAGCGCTTGTTGACTTTCTCTCGCCTTCCTTTCGCTCTATCTCTCTGCGGCTTTCGATTGTAGTAATGTGAGGAGCTCGCCGTTCTAGAAGCCTCGCGCACCCGTCGGTGATCTCGCGGTGGCTTGGGTGGGTTGGTACCGTTCGCTTCGAATTGGATATTCGCGGCGTCGTGGGTTGGGAAGTTTCTCGGGAGATTCGTGTCGTGCTTTGCCGGGTTGGAATCGAATTTTGGGTGGTGAATTCCGTCGAGTGATTGGGTTTTCCGTTTTGGTTTTCTCTCTTTTGATGTAGTGGTGGGGTTGTTCTATGCAATCCGCGCTGCATTGCGCCGGGTAATGGCGCGGAGACTTTGGAAGGCAAGGGGTCATGCTTTTGCTTCTTTCTCGAGTTTTCTAGTGGAACAGGGGTTCTGGTTTTGTTCATTGTCTTGAAAACATGGCGATTCTTCTGTGTAGAACTGGGCGGTTGTTTCTCCATGCGAATAAGATCTAATACAGTGTTTGTGTAATCAGGCAATGGATGACTGTTGAGATGGAGGCTGAGAAAAATAAATACTTTTTTCTAAATTTCCTTAAAGAGGATTCGATTTTATTGCCTTGCTTTCGCATCTTTCTTTCATGGTCATGGTTCAGGCTGATCAGGAAAGAGTAGATGAAGGACTGATCCGTTTCTTCTAATTGCGGTGCATAACGTTCCTACTTTCGGAAGACATATGATTGATGGGCATGCAGTAATTATAGCTGAACAATTTCTCTTATACACAAGTCAAAGTTCTATTGCTCAAAAAGATTAGGAACCGATTTGCCCATCGGATTTATGCTCCTTTTCTTGTTGAAGAAGAGGGCTTGTTTTGTGCTTCGGATTTGCTGCTCCTATTGTTAATATCAACCTGATGCAATTGTGAGATAGTAAGATAATCTTATTAGTTCATTAGCTCTTTCAACCAAGAATTTTAAGGGGGCTTTTTGCGTATGAATTCTTTGTCCTCTGTCTTGCATAATGGATTTGATTGCCATTTGTGTGATTTGAAAGCGGGGAGCAAGTCACATTTGGATAAAAGAGACATAGAGAAACAGCAATGATACTTACTTTGAGGTCTTTAATTATTGTTTTCTCCTTTTTCATGCTCCAGTAGATTATAATCTTCATACTTTAGCAATAATACCAAGATCCTTACTTTTCTAGTGGATATTTGAGATATTTTAGTTTAGCTGGTGCTTGCTTTTACTTTATTCATGATTGGTTTCGGAAAAAATCTACAACATAGTGCAATTGCAGGATGATGGGTCTCGTGAATTCGGTCAGGAAAAGATTGTTTTGGACTCTTCATTGCTGTTGGAAGAGTAGGCTGGAAACAAAATCGTCCGATAGTCAAAAAGTATCTTTTGGGTTACGTAAAGCACATGGAAAAGATGCTAATTTTTTTTCTTTTTTAACATGGGAGAATGGTGAAATCATAGTGTCCTTCCAAAAGATATAGAAGAGGACGAAAGTGTCTAATGCTGGGACCACATCTATCATATCCTTTGGTACAACTGTTGTTCATTGTATTATTTAGTACCTTGTTTGTTTGATTGCAATTCTGGACCCAAAGCTGTGGCCCCTTCTGATTCTCACTTGTCATGCATTTGGTATGTAAGGTCCATAATTGTTTGGTTCCTTCTTATGATCTTAGCCATTTGGTGGGTCCTTGTTTGGCGCGTTCGGTGTGTTTTTGCTCGCACAAGGAGTTTCATAAGTTCTTCTCAGTTATATGTTTATGCAGGCGTAGTTTGTTGGACCTCAGTGAACTTGAGAATTCATTAGCATCTCTTCTTTTTTCTTGTCACAGTTCTTATTGCAATTCTCAAGATAGATCCATGGCACTCGAGCAATACTTTGCCCAGGAGTGGAGGCCCATCTCTGGACCGGCGGTAGATTCTGGAAGTAGCAATGGCTGTTTTGACTGCAACATCTGTTTAGACTTTGCAATCGAGCCCGTGGTTACTCTCTGTGGTCACCTCTACTGTTGGCCTTGCATCTACAAATGGCTCCATGTACAAAGTGCCTCGCTTGCTTCTGATGAGCATCCGCAGTGTCCTGTCTGCAAGGCCGAAATATCCCACACAGCCATGGTCCCTCTCTATGGCCGCGGCCAAAGCTCTAAAGAGTCCGATCTGCAAGAGAAGGCGCTCCAACTAGGAACAATTGTACCCCCGAGACCAGCAGCTTGTGGCATCCAAGCTCTTGCCTCTACGACCCCTAGCACTGGTCAGCAGCTCCCCTACCGTAATCCTTACCAAAACCCGTACTACAGCGCCAATTCGTTTGAGGAAGATCCGCCATCACCATTCCTCACCATGGGATCCGTAGGCCTCCACCACTCGATGGTGGGAATGTTTGGGGAAATGTTTTACGCAAGAATCTTCGGCAATTCGGACAGCCTGTATGGTTACCCAAATTCGTATAGATACATGGGAGGGAGTAGCCCGAGGCTGAGGAGGCAGGAAATGCAGGCGAATAAGTCGCTGAGCAGAGTAACTTTCTTCCTTTTCTGTTGCTTCCTGCTCTGTCTTATTGTATTCTGAGCTTGATGAATGAGCTTGGTTGAAGTAGGTGTTTCTACGACCCCTCTCACCCATTTTGTATACTTGTATAGTTAAACGAATCTAAATGGCGCTAACAGATGGCACGGCTTGCCCTAGAGCAGACTGTCTACATATTAAGAGATTGGATTGCTGTAGACAAACATCAGTCCCTCTTCTGAGCGCATCATCAGTGACCCATCTTGTGCTTAACTTTGAATCACTATCATTGTACTGTTTCTGGCACTCGACTTGTCACCGAACGACCGTACCTAAATCAATAGAAAAATGAGCACAAAGGGGCCCGAGGCCGCTATATTCCTTTTTCCTCTTGGTCGAGTCCTCCGATCGAATGGTCTGCGATGGCCCTCTTGGAGCCTAAGGTTGGTATCCTCGCCACGAGAAATTTAAGGGCAATTTGAATTTTTGGTGGGTCTGATGAAATCGATCTCTTGATTGCAGATCTTTTCTAAGCCCGCGGTACCTAATGCTATCGAAAGGCTAGATGCCGACGATCTCTCCTCATCAGTGCTAGCTCGAGTTCATAATTGCGCCTCGGCACGGTCCACCTTAAAGGGTAGTTTCTTTCAGGGTATTGCACTCATCACTTTGCATGGCATCGATAGGAAGGAATTGAATGCATTGAACTCCGATCACATTAAATTCGCAGAGATTCGTACGTGGTCGTATACTTGCATAAGTGGAATGAGTTGGGGGGTTCACCATTAATACCTTCTAAAAAAACTCATGATGGGATGGTGATGATGAGGACATAAGAGGGCAGAAAAAGGAAAAGAGAAAGTCGGGGGAAGACGTTTCCAAGGCTATATGAGATGGAATTGGCTGATTCATTGTGATTTCCAAAGCACAAATGACTTGTGTGATAATCGCGAATTTGAAGTAATTAGATAACGAAAAACGTATTGGTAGATTTCATTTATTCACTTTTAAATTGATATAATAAGTTATTATTTTTAGGATGATGCTTTTTATATTAATTGTTTTTTGTGAAACAAATAGAGTCGAAGTCAAAATTGAAATTCTGATTCCATACCAACTCTTTTTAAGATGTTAATGTTTTGAAAAATCATGTGAACTATTCATTCCATGGAGTAGATAAACGCCCTATTCGTTTTTTATGTCCGCCTATGAGAAATAGCCTTTTGGAATCTAATCATTCCAGCGTTAAAAAAGGACAAATCTGCAAAAAGACTTGGCTGTGGGATCCCTTTCAACTCATATTTCCACAAAGAGTGCAGAAAAGTTGGCACATCAACCTCAAAACCTACTAATCCCCCACATTTGCTTACATTTGCAGAGCAAATTGGCCATGGCCAAAACCAAAGCCAGAAAGATGAAAACGATGAGGCAGGGACTCAACCCAATCGACCGCGTTCCCAGCTGTCTTCATCTTCTCGCGAGCCGAGATCTTCCAGATCTATAATTTCATCACCCATCATCGTACAATGCCTTCGTCCCAAGAAGTCAAAATGCCCCTCTGTCTTGTTCAATAGAGCGGCATCAAACTGCTGTTGCTAGAGCCTAGAAGCCGTGCCTAGTAGGCAAGATCCAAGAACGAGGAAGAATCTTTAGCCTAAAGGACGAGAAATCACGCGTAAAATGAGGTTGATTGATCTTGAAAGTGGTCGTCCACGTGCGACGGATTTCGGGTTGGTCCTGGGCCATTTTCGAATGAATTTTCCACCGACATCTCACGTTTGAAATATATGGGTGAAGCGGAATAATCACTTCTTATATACTCTAGCTTTGATAACATCGGAAGACGTATTGATGAGGTGCGAAAGCAAAACAAGATAGAGAATTATTAAAAGACTTGATGAACCAGAGTTGTTTTAGTGCTCCAAAAGTGGGCATGTGCGTTTGAAGAGATTAGGGGTGTCCAAAAACCCATCCAACCCGAACTGAACATGACCCAAACACGATCCGAACACGAAATAAGTATGGTACATGTTTCAGATCTTAATATTGTTTGGGTAACAATTATAAACACAAATGGAATACATGTTTTGGGTCAAGTTAGGGTCAGAACATTGTTCCACCCAAACATATTAAAGGCATCAACCCAAACACACCCACCCAAGCTATCTCCTCTACAACTCCTTCTACTTGCAACTCATCCAACACGTCTCGTCTTACGGGTTCGTCGTCGTCTCTCTCCCTCTCCCTCTCTCTCTTTCTCTCTCTCCCCATCTTCCATATGATTTGCTTCTTTTTCACAGCCGATGTAGAACTTTAGAGGAGGGAGTATTATCTGTCTACAGAGATGTTCACGGATGGGTTGGACGAGGTCTCGCGGCGTCACGTAAGAGCATTTCAAATTCCCTTTGTCATATTTTTTATTAAAAAATTATCTGTCTGCGGAGATGTTCACATACGGGTTGGACGAGATCTCGCGGCGTCACGTAAGAGCATTTCGAATTCCCTTTGTCATATTTTTTAATAAAAAATTATCGAAACCCGAACTCAACACCCAAACCGACCCGTTTTTTACGAACGGGTTAGACGAGATCTCATGTTTTATGCATATTTTTTATTAAAAAATTATCTGGGTCGGAGATGTCGGGTCGAGATCTCGCGGCGTCGAACATTTCGAATTCCAATTTTTTAATAAAAAACGACCCGACCCGTTGACACCCCCCGACCCGTTGACACCCCTAGAAGAGATAATGCTTAATTTTCATAGTAATGATTATATCACGAGAAAATTTAGCACAGTGAAAATTATAATATGTTTCTTCAATTCGTCCATTGTTTATAAATAAGTGTCCGGAAAGTACTCCTTAACAAAATTCTCTATTAAATTGATTTTTGTCCACACGATAATAGCTGAAAAGTCATTACCTCGGATGAATCTTCTCGTGAGAAAAGTCAAAGCTATGGTGACCCGTGATAAATACGTCTTGCATCTGTCGCCCAAACTTCTCTTTCGCCGTTGCAATCGAACAAACGGACGAACCTTGGAGACTTGCTTTTTGACCTGTTATTCTCGTCTCACCATTTACGTGTAACGAGTGGATGACTAATTGGCCATGCCGGTAGGCATTGCAATTTCTAGGTACACTTCTTATCTGTCTGAAATTGTCGTTATTCGTAGAAAATATTAGAGAATCTCATTTTTGTCATGTGAAAGCCTACCTTATTAGGGTTTACGTCCGAACCCCTTTGATATTTCATTGTAGATTGAGTAAGATGTAAGTTAAAATCCAAATGAATAACTATGCACACGATTATATGCACTCGGGACTACAATGAGTCGAGTTTGTATTGTGCGCTTAATCTATACATACAAGTTCCTTCCTTGACTATTGAACTTGTAGAATATAAAAAATCAGCTTAGTTCGTAACATGATCGCGATTGAATGTCTCGAAAAGTCTTTTAGGGTTCCATTCAGATGAGGGTCTCCTCCTAGGTTCAACAAATGAGGAAGAAGTCTCTCTTGGAATCTTCAAAACGTTGATTGACTTTGTATAACGAGTGAAATTTGGAGAGTATTACCTAACAACGTCGGCTCTTTTTATATATGTTTATTCATTTAGTCAAAAATTATGTCACCAATTTCTTTCTTTTTTTTGAGAGGGGGGATACCATACCCAAAATATAACCAAACCAACATGTCGTTGGAGCACAAATGCTCTCATTTCATAATTGGTTAGACCTAATACAACGAGTTTGGTAAAGGGCAGTTCACTAACTTGCTGCTTTGTTGAAAGTTAGGAAGTGGAGAGATGAGGATATATGCTTTCTTAAGTGAAAATTCTAGAAATAACTAAAAACCATGAGAGAAAATATTCAATGGTTTTAATTAATCTTGATTGATCTCGAAAGTGCTTGTCAAGGTGTAATGACGGAAGATAAACCTGTTAGGAATAGATGCTGAAAATTCCACTTTCAAATTCAGGAAAATCAAGTTCTTTAGTGATCTATAGCTTGTAGACTTATGGTTAGCCGGCTTGACAATGTGATTGGTAAATGACAATCCAATTAACACGAGCATATCTCAAGTATGAGCTCCTATATAAATTTATGAAAAGGTTAGGTTAACGAGGGTCTTTCGGGCACTCCTTAAGCAGCAATATATATCTAGCGGGACAACGTGAGTTTTCAAAACAGTCGTCATGTATACGTCACATATCGCGATGAAATTCAATGCATCGAGACTAGATTATTTTACATAATTGATTATTAAACGAGCGTCTGAAAACACTCCTTCGCAAAATTCTTAATCGAACCGATATCTTTCAACACAAAAAACAGCCGCAATTGTCTCGGACGAATCTTGTCGTGAAAAAAGCCGAAGCCCTCGTGAAAAATGCGTCTTTCATTTGTCTACACGAACTTCTCTTTCACCTTCGCAACCGACCAAACGGACGAACCTTAAAAGACTTGCTTTTTGACCCGTTATTCTCACCTCCGTACATGTAGCATGCGGGTGACCACCGACGGGCGAGCCATGTCGGTGGATAGTGCAATTTCTTGGCACATTTCTCCTTTTTATCTGTCTAAATTTTTTTATTATATGAAGAATATGCTAGAGATCTTATCTTAATTTCGTGAAGCTCTCCCTTAAACGGTTGCAGTTTAATGTCTCCAGTATCTTGAGATCTCTAATGGTTCAATTTAAGCGACAAAGGAGAAAGCAGTCTCTCTCGGAACTTCCAATATGTAGATTGACTTAGTATGATGAGCAAATTTTGAGAGTGTTACCTAAGAGCGTTGGCTCCTTTATATAAGTTTAATTCTTTTAGTCATATTCTAGGTAACTAGTTCCTTCTTTTTGGGTCATACCATACCCAAAATATAACCAAACCAACATATTGTTAGGGCACGAATGCTATCAATGCATAATCAGTTATGAGCTAATATACAACGAGTTTGGTGAAAGGCAGTTCACTACTAACTTGCTGCTTTGGATGTTGAAAGTTGGGAAATGGGGAGATGAGATATATTCTCTCTTTAGAGCGGAAATTCCACAAATGAACGAAAATCATAAGAAAATATTCAATGATTGCTTAGCGCCACGTCAATAGATGATGTGGCAAATGTTTTTTACTCACATCTCCTCATAAATTGACACATGTATGTTGACTTGGAATCAAATAAACAGTTAAAAAACTGTCCTTGGTTAAGCCATGGAAGCCCCTTTGCTTCATTGGATTCGCCGAGCTCCCAACTCCACACCTTGCCTAACTGTCGCCGGCACCGCATCCAGGCCGACCACCACTATGCACCCTAGCGACAAACCCGCTCCATTCTCTCCGTCGTCGCTCGTGGCCATGGACGAGCCACCGTGGCTAGATCCAGATCCGGAAATTAGCAAGCGAGATCTGGAGGCATAAATCCAGATTACGTTGCACTCAGGCCGACGCATCCAAGCCAAGCCAAGTTTTGCCTTGACACCAGAAAGTCTTGCTTGTCCAAGCCGAGGCAAATGTACCATTGCCATGGATCTCTGAGGCCTCTGTCTCTTTTTTCGCCTTTTGAGCTCACTCACGGCCATGGAAGAGCCGCCGTCCCCAGAAACATGGAGCTCATCGCCGGCATTGCGTCCATGTCGAGCCCACCCTAGTCGGTTTTGTCCGAAACCCTAGATAACAATTTTGCCACATCAGTTGATGATGTGATACCGTGAACACATGTCGGTTTGCGAGTGGATGCGTATAGAAAAATGACTACCGAGTTAGCTGCTAACATGGTGCCAAGCAACCATTAGATATTTTCTCGAGACATGGTACTGGAGAGTTGTTGCATGACGTTGAGGCCTGCACTGTTGGCATGGGCTTTCGGCTTGGTAGAGGCCCTGCGCTTTTGGGCCACTGTGCGCTTGTTGGGCCAATGCTGGTTTCTGCCACCTATCGGGCCTCGGCCCATTATGCTCTGCTCTATGCACCCCAAGCATCAATGTTGTCGGGACAAAGTGTTGTGAAGATAATCGCTCGGCAGAATCTGTCTTAGTTTTTTTTTTTTTTTTTTTTCAAAATTCAGTAATTAATTCCAAGCTAATAATTTTTTAAATAAGAGGGATGGCTTAATGCCATTAAAGAACAACTCTCCTTCTCTTGCATTCTTTGAGGAATTTATGACTCCTAGGCTTTGGAAAATAAATAACTTGAAAAACATATTTCAAAAAATGATCGCTTGTATCGTTTGAAATAATTAGTTAATGAAAAAATTTTCATTATTGATAAAAGCTTATGTCAAAAAATTTCATGACCAATGAAAAAAAATTTCGTCTATTTATTTTTTGTAAGAAAGTGATTATTTTTCAGAAAATAATTCAAACCATTCATTCATGAAACAAATAGAGTCTTAATGTTAGGAATATCATAATGGTTCGAATGAATTAAAAATAGTTAAGAATTTGTAATTTTTTCTTTTTCTAAAATGAAAAGTATCCAAACATGACCTTTTCCTCATTAATTTGTCCCATAATAATCCTTCCATCTATAGTATCCTCAATCATCTCCCTGACTTAGTCATCATTTTGCATTCGTGATTATCGTTTGGGAAAATCAGAGAGATACGTTCGTTGTAAGTGGTTTTCCGGTGATTTTCCTCATAACCAAAATTGAAGATTCATACATTAGACAGCAGAAATCAAAATAATAATAATTTTTTCGCAATATATAGCTTATTTTATTTATTCATATGTAGTATCCGCACATGGCATGGATTCACGACTAGTTTAATTATTATTATTGATTATTATTATTATTCTGGTTGTCGGCTTGTGGTGTATGATTTTGTCTTCCTTCTTTGCACGTTTTTCTCCGTCACTCGTGGTCTAATGTCTTGACTACTCAAGCCGTCAAGTTGGACTGCAGCTGAGCGAGAATCCTCCCGACAGTGTAAATTTCAATGCAAAGGCAGCTTTAGAGGAATTTGCATGGCCGTGACTTTATTATTTACTTTATGCATTTAATATCTGATTAATTAAATACCGACACTTGTCGTGCGTTTCCGAGACACTTATTAATTAACAAATTGAGAAATTTTTACGATTTTTGATTTACCGATTATTTGTATATGATATATAATCGATATCTTGAAAATAGGATCTTCTTAATGAAGTATTCTTATGGGTTGAAAAGTATTCTTATTGAGTTTTCAACCCATTTGTCAAGACAAAAAAGTTCTTACTTTCGGTGCGTACTTACCGAGATTTTCCACATAAGTCATTCAAGATGAAATGACATTTTTAGCATGTGAACTCCAACTTTTTTGACGATGATAAAGTTGAAAATTTTAACGAAATAAGAATTTTCAATTTCAAGAAAGTATATTCCGCAATGATAGCATCCACCAAGATATTTTGTGATGTGACTATATTATTATTATTATTATTATTATTATTATTTGCTTACCTCTACGAAATATACATTGGGTGTCGCAAAATGTTTACCATGGAATGTATAATTGATCAGTGATACTATATATAGGCATGTTGCAGGATATTTCTACCTTGTCCTTTTCATTCTAACTCAAAGTCTTGATTTGCTAGATGCCTAAAAGGTTAAATTCATCACAGGTCTATGATCTGAAGGGGAAAACAATAGAAAAGATAGCGATAATCTTTGACTATCCCATGTTACAACTTGAGATAGAAGTTTTGAGAATCGATGTTGAAGCCTATTTAAGAGCAACTTTTTGTAATGTCTGGCTGAAAGGAAAGAGCGTTCTTACGAAAGAAAGATGATAATAATCAATGAAAAATCAAACTTCATGCTATTTCTAGTTGCCCTTTTAAAATTTCCATCAATTTAGAAGTAAAGATAAATAGAATCAAGAAAAGAGGGGAAAATGAAAGGGAAATTATTCAAAAGGTAAAATAATTTTTAGTTGCCCTTTTATAATTCCCGTCAATTTTGAAGTAAAGATAAATAGAATCAAGAAAAGAGGAGGAAATAAAAGGGAAATTATTCAAAAGGAATTTTTTTTTTTCCAGTTCCCCTTTTATAATTTAGATAAATAGAATCAAGAAAAGAGCGGAAAATTATTCAAAATGAAATTTTTTTTTTCCAGTTGCCCTTTTATAATTTCCATCAATTTTGAAGTAAAGATAAATAGAATCAAGAAAAGAAGGAAAAAAGAAAAAGAAAAATGATTCAAAAGGAATAAATAATGGAGATGTTGCTGCCCAGGATCGAACTGGGGACCTTTAGTGTGTAAGACTAACGTGATAACCACTACACCACAGCAACAGGTTGTGTGAAAGATTTACCAAAATATATATATGTATATAAATCCAAATTAGATTAGCCTTTTCTTTTAAAACCTATATTCTTTGATAACCGAGTTTGCAAGTACATTTTATGAAGTCATGCATGTAAAAGAAAGGGAGAATGCCACGAAAAACCCCAAACTTTGCCCATTGTGACACATTTACCCTAAACTTTTTTTTGTGACACGAAAAACCCAAAACTTTACCCCGTGTGACACATTTACCTTAAACTTTTTTTTGCGACACCAAAAACCCTAAACTTTCTCCGTGCGTGACACATTTACCCCAAACTTTTATTCTGAAAGGCATTTTCGTCTTTTACTTTTTATTTTTTCTTTCTTTTTTTCTGTTTTTTCCCTTTTCTTTCTTTCTTTCTTTTTTTTCCGTCGGAGGAGCGCCGGCGTCCAGATCCGACGGGGGCCGCCAGGGTCCGGCGAAGGGCCGCCCTCGCCCGATCTGGCCTGGGCGGCCCTCGCCCGACGCCGGCGAGGGTCGCCCGAGCCTCGGCCGGGCGCCCTCGCCCGACGCCGCGAGGGTCGCCCGAGCCTCGCCGGGCGAGGGCGCCTTGCCCGATTCAGTAAAAGGTCGCCCTCGCCGATCCGGCGAGGGCGACAAGGGCGAGGGCGAGGGCCGCCCAAGCTAGATCCGGCGAGGGCGGCCCTTCGTCGGATCTAGCGGCCCTCGCCGCCGCGTCGGGCGAGGGCCGCCTGTGCCAAATCGGGCGAGGCGACCCTCGCCGGCGTCCGGCGAGGGCCGCCCGAGCCGGATCCGGCCTAGGCGGCCCTCGCCGACGCCGGCGAGGGTCGCCTGGGCTGCGCGCGCCCTCGCCGACGCCGGCGAGGGTTGCCCGTGCCCGGGCCGCCGCCCGATGCCGGCGAGGGCGCCTGGGCGACCCTCCGACTCCGGCGCGGCGAGGCATCCTCGCCGACTTCCTCCATTCAATAAAAAAAAAAATAAATAACTAAAATGACGAAAATACCCTTCACTCAAAAACTTTGGGGTAAATTTGTCATAAGTAATATAATTTAGGGTAAATGTGTCACACGAGGTAAAGTTTGGGGTTTTTCGTGTCACAAAAAAAAAAAAGTTTAGGGTAAATTTGTCACACGGGGCAAAGTTTGGGGTAAATGTGTCACACATGGCAAAGTTTGAGGATTTTTGATGTCACAAAAAAAAGTTTAGGGTAAATGTGTCACGGGGGCCAAAGTTCAGGGTTTTTCGTGGCATTTTCCCAAGAAAAAAGTTGGGATTTTGGAATTAACGCCCTTAAAACATTTTGTGGAAAGTGCTTGGAATGAGTAGAGATTTATTAGTCTTATGGCTGCGGAATATTTAATTGCCACGTTCGAAAACAAATTCACTCACCGTGGGACTTTCTTGGCCTAACTTTTGAGTCATGAACACATCATATGAATTACTTGACCCAACATAACTTAGGTGACCTTCAATAATTATTTTATTTTGCTCCGGTGGCCGAAAATTTTTAGGTTTCTTTTTTCTCATCATGAGAAAATCGGCGAAATAAAGTCCTTTTTTTCGTTTTCTATAACGTAGAGGAACGGACATAGAGTTGTCGTAATTTAGAGATTTATGAATTTTTTTTCTTTTTTTTTGAAATAATTAAACGTGATAATAGAAATAATAAAATATTTAGTGCCGAAATTACGCAAAAGCAATAGAGAAAAAATATATTTAAAAGCATCAAGCAGTACGTGTCGCACGTGCATTTACTTGCTTTTTTACCAGTCAAATCAGGCTTGCTACTGACTCCCCGACGTCCATTCAATCCCCTGCATCCTCCCCCACCGTGCTCCCCCACCGGACAACCAATCGAATCGCAGCCCGCCACTCTCGCCCCAAAGTCAAACACGGCACTCCGTATCTGGTCTTCTGTAACAACGGGTCGTCGTCAAGATCTTGCGCGTCCTATCGTAGAACGGGCCGCACCGGATCACGCCTCGGCCGCACCTCGGGAAGACTTTTTTGACCAATGGAAAAGAGAGGAAAAGCTCAGAGCTCCCCAGATCCTTCCTTTGTCGGGGTCAGTGTGTCTTCGATCTTCTTCCGAGGCCCCTTTTTTTTTTTAAATAATCGATTTGGTGATTTAATCAGTAGAGAGGGAGATGCTTCTTGAAAACTTAGGTCAAAAGTTAATCATCACTGTTCCCTGCCAGCTTACCTCTTTTCGATAACAGCATTCTTTGCCCTCGATCATTCGCCGACCAGAAGCACATTGGTCGGACCGAGAGATACGGGAATATTATGCAATGGATTACAAAGATCGGGTGCCATCTCGACACTTGTCTTTTCTCTCATGTTATGCATGATCAATAATGTATTGGAAAACGAACGTTAATTAGTATGATTAATTAGTGACTCACCGGGCATTTCCATGTATTAGGATATTACATGATGCGTGAGAGTTCCTTATTTTGATTAGTAGATTGGTTTCGGTAGCTTCATCGAGACAGCGTGATTGAATTCCATTTTGACTACGATTATATGGTTAAGTGAGAGATGCATCCTTATCAATGATTACTACTCAAAATGAAAATCTACTTTGGTTCAATACCCTTTTTGGGTGGTGGTGAAACTAGCTTCTCTTGAGGAATTTATTAGAAGGTCGAATTGTTTTCGTTCTTTTTTTCAAGTTGTTATCTAGGTTGCAAAAACTTAGAAGTTATTCCAACTATACAAGGTCGCCACTTTGTACAAGTGTGACTTTTTCCCTACGAAGACAAGTGCATGCACAACCTCTTTGTGCTCGGCCGTCTATAAATCACTAGTCAACTTAAAACATTGTCACCTATAATTCACCATTGATATTGGGCAAAATCGTGTATAAACATAAGGACAATATGATAAATAGTTACCGCAATTTAATACATTTCGGTACATACAATTGTGCTTCAATACATTCTCTTTTATTTGATTTAATATGGGTCTGATAGTTTCTCGAAGATGTAATGAATTTAGTGTAACTAAATAATCTCGAAGAGTAATCACTCGCATTATTACTTTTATTGATATGTTTGATCAGATGCGTTTGGATAATATTTTTGGATAACAAAATTGATTTGCAAACGAGTTCAAGTTAATCTTGAGTACTCCTACAGGAGTCCTCTCACACTTTTTTAAAGACAAGAACCTTGGAAAAACATCACTAAAGTTTCCAAAAGAAAAGACAAAAGAAGCGTCACTCCACCTTCCAGGACGCTAGTAGTTTCCTGGCGAGGCTGGCTGAGTTGAATAGTATAAGACGAGAAGACTTGGTTAGTAACAGATCCCCGTGCCTAGCGCTAGAGAAGTGACAAACGGAAAGACGTCAGTGACAACAATGGCGGCTCGTGAGGAAGTTTCAGAGCAAAACAACAACCTCCAGAGCACGAGCGCGAGCGCAAGCCTGAGCCCTAGCCCAAGGACGAGGAGCCCTGCCCCGTTCTTGCTCAAGACCTTCGATCTTCTTGAGGAAGCCGGAGTTGATGATCTCGGAGATGAAGAAGAAGATGATGGTGGTGGTGATGGCGAGGGGATGATGATGATGAAGCAGAAGAAGAAGAAGAAGATGATATCGTGGAACAGAGAAGGGAGTGGGTTTGTGGTGTGGTGCCCTGCCGAGTTCTCCGAGCACATGTTGCCCAAGTACTTCAAGCACAACAACTTCTCCAGCTTCATTCGCCAGCTCAATACCTACGTTAGTCTCTCTCTCTCTCTCTCTCTCTCTTTCTCTGTGTGTGGATCAGATACATGCATTCTGAACTCATCTGCAGCAATGGATCTGGTTATTTTTAACTACCAAGATTTTAGAAGGGACTCGCTAGACTTAATGGTTCAGATCAACGCCGGACTCCGCTTCTTATTTCGATTGAGTGCATGCTTGTTTCTTGAGATGCATCGCAAGCTGCCCTTTTATCTTCACTGTCAATTAGAGTTTGCCCTTGTGGATGGGATCATGTGACCTTTGAAGAAATAGCATTTGTCGTTCTTCTAGGGCGCTTCATTGAAGGATACCCAGCTTCTGAGTTTAGATCTTGGATATTTCATGTACTCTTGTCTTCTCTACCTTTCTTTGTTATACTTCAAATTTCTGTCACTAAAGGGGCTGCAAATAACTTTTTGTTGAATGATGAGAATAGGGTTAGCTTACTTTTTTTCCCCCTTCGGCTACGAGGAAACTTCCTTAGGCAGACGAAACCGGAACTGAATAGGCCTAGAAATTCAAACGCCGGTCAAAATTCAAATGGAGTTTCCCACGAAGATGCAGAAAATCTTGTCACATCTTTCCTTGATAATAGGCTTTTATAACAAAACAATAAAGAAACATGAAGTCAGCCATGTGTTGAAATAATGTGTGAGGTAGTGTAGCTTGGACGGTGCTTGCTTAAATTGAAATATGTGCCTGAGTTTGGACGTTGGTCAGCGCAGATATCTTTGATTTCGGCTCGCATGTCGCACGCCGTACGTATTTCTTGAGCTCATGTGCGGGCTTGTAAAATTTGAATAAAAAAACCACTTGACAATGGCACTCTTCCTACATGGGAAGGGGGAGATGGGGGTTGAATCTCCACCTTCTCTCGGAGTTAAGATTTAGACGATTTAACTTCAGAAGTGGATTTCAACTTTCACGCTCTGCAATGAGATAGGATAAAAGTTTTAAAGTTAGAGTAAAAGTAGAGTAAGACCGGTGAAAAAAAAAATTGGACAAAAGTATTTGTGGGTCTTAATATGAAACAATATACAAAAACTCGCATCAAGTTGTATCAACACAGTGAATGGACGATGCACAAATAGTACGTGCGTTGATCGCCCATTGTAAGAGGTCTGAATAGCTAGAAATCTATAGCTACTTCATTCAAGTTTCTTTTTGCTTCGAAGGCTCCTTCTTATGTCCATTAAGCGACATTTCTTGAGAAGAGAGTAAGGAAAGTATAGACCCGAGATGAACGAGCGCAAACCTTAGTGTCGAAACTTGACATTTAGATACGCCTGCATGGTGCATGGTATATTTGAGCATACCTAGGTTTATAATTTTAATAGGTTCAATTTTTTGTTGGTGATTCAAAAAACATAAAAGCAGGGATTCAAGAAGACATCATCCAAGAGATGGGAGTTCAAGCACGACAAGTTCCAAAAGGGATGCAGGCACAAGCTCACGGAGATCGCCCGCAAGAAGTGCGAGCCAAGCGTCTTCCCTCCATTCTTGAGACCTTCCAAAGACCACCACAAGAACAGCAACAACAGCAGTAGCAGCAATGGCAATGCACAGACCAGCGGGAGCTTGTTGGACGAAGGTGGTCGTGTCCAATTGATGGAGGAGAACAAGAACTTGAGGATGGAGAAGATGGAGCTGGAGACCCAGATAGCCCAATTCAAAGCCCTAGAGATGAAGTTGCTGGACTGCCTCGGCCAGTACATGGGCAACAGCCACCACCAACACCACCACCACCATGAGAAGATAATGTCGCACAAGAACAATTTTGGAGGGTATGGTGAGGAATAGTACTTGCAAATTGAAGAGATTAACGATGTGGGTTTCTGTTGATTTTTGTCCTTCGCATTGAGAGATCAAAACCCAATCGCGGGTGTCGCAATCTTTTCAAGAAATTATCCCGTTAGTTCTGGAAGCGTGTAAGGATAATCTTCTTAAAAAGTTCATGAAATTGAACTTTTGGTGGACTCTTCCCCTTGCCAAGGGTCAGTCCATGTGAAAATAGGGTTGGGCAATATAACCACTAGATCGTTCTTGTGCGGTGGCGTGCAAAATTGAACTTATCCAAACGGGATCCTCGAACCTGCAACATGGGCAGACAAGGACTTAGATTTCTGGAGTTTTTTTGATCAAATTCCTTTGTCTCGTTCTCCGAAGGAATGAAAGATTGAGGCTGACGTGTTTATAGTTGCCGGATAGTAAGTGTGAAGCCAAAATAATATGGGCAAGTGTAGAATTAAAAGCTATTGATATTTTTTTTTTTTGGGGGCAAAAACACTTGAAGTGTCATAATTTTCATAAGATAGTTACATTAATGTCAAAAATTTTCGATGGATTAATTTAGTGTTGAAGTTGATAAAAGAACGAGTACTTAAATGCTATCGCCATTTTGGGATTTCGGGAATCCAACATGGCAATCTTTTAACATTTCTTCCGACTGACGTGGCTTGCCGAAAATCCGACGTGACAATATTTCACTATAAATGGCCTACATGACGTCACTACACATATTTGTCCCAAATTTAACAAAATTAGGGATAAATTGTGCCAATTTTTCCGTATTCTTCAAATCCTAATTCAAACTGAGGCATTTTGGCGCAAAATTAAGAACCGAATCTTGCGTTGGAGAGTAGGTGCAGGATAAATGGCTCAAGTTCGTGCCAATGAAGTCAAGATGAAGGTGAATATTGCTGCTTTTCTAGGCTTAGAAGTCCAAAAAGAATAGTTTGGATAAGGTTAAATCCCAAGAGAAGATTTCATAGATGCGCTAGATATAGACAAGACTCGAAATGCGAATACTTTTAGATAGATCAATACAAAATTTGTAGGTTGAGCAACATAGGTGATCTTAAAGCTACTTTAGGAACAACATCAACCTCCACCCGCATTAATAAATGAGTTACGTTGACTCAATGCAACCGGATATAAAGGCTTCGGAATCTAAAGGAAGTTCAAGGATAAAAAGTGAAAAAAAGTTCTAGTGATTGTTGCTATGGTTTTGCCCATTTTATGCTCAAATGTAAACTAAATAATGAGAAGAAAGCTTTTTAGTACACCATAGTTGAAGATCATTGGAATGTGTTGCTATATTGGGGTAATGTAATCTAGTTATTGCCTTGTTTGTACTGGAATGTGGTTTTGTCGCTCAAGTGTAAAGTAAATTGGCTAACCAATTAAGCTTCAACTAGTTATTCTTCACGTAACTATAGTGTGTATTTGTTGGAACTTTATATAATGTTGCAAATGTTGGCTAGCTCTTATGTCCAGGAATTGGTGGGCAAGCAAGCATCCATCTGTTGGTATTTTCTGCCAATTGTATATATGGCAGTTGAATGGCTTGTAAAGTGGTCAATTTGTTGGGTAGCGTATTTCCATTAAGTTTTGTGTTGCAATTCTTATTTATTGCAATGGTTGGTTAAAGATCAATGGTCAAGCTTTTTGTCACTAGTTTTAGCCATCCTATGCATGTGATTGAAGAGCAGTCCGCTTATCACAAGTTTGTGAGTGATCACTTATGTTGAAAGTGATCACTTGTGATTTTCAACATTTTAAACAACGATTTATTGATTTCACTTTTTTAAACACATCTATTACTAGCTCATGAAGAAGCAAGATTGAGCACTAAGTTGGCAACACAATGGTGTAGAAATTTGGAAACACATACAAAAGCAATTATACCATCAAACATGGCTTATATTCAAACCAAACAACATTGCATTCAGAATAAGGATGTTCTTACATCAACATAAAGTGAATATTGTGGATAGAGACATAGCAACTGCCTTGTAGATGGCCTTGCAATTGGCCTTGTAGTTGGTATTTGGAGTTACTTGCAATTGGCCTGGCATCATTGCCTTCTAGTGTCCTTTGTTGTTGTTGTTTCTTCAATTAACATCTAGCCTTATTATGACCTTCCTCATGGTAGTGTGAGCAATTTAATTTTTCCACCAACCCTGCTCATCCTCTTACTTGCTATCTCAAATTCTTGCATTCTCCTTTTCCTTTTTGGCCTGTCTACTAGCTTCTTTAGTGGCAAACGATTAGGAGCTTCATCATTTGTTAGTTCCCAAAATTTGTTACTTTAAATAGGTTGCATCATGAATTGATACAAAGCAAAATGTTTGCTTTTCTTGCACCAGTCTGCGAGGTAATCATAAGGATTTAGTTACTTAAACTAAGAACAAATGGCATGTGCACAAGGTATTTTAGTTACTTGTTAGGCTTGACATAAACACTTTTTCCTCTCTAGTTGGACAATAGACTTATCACTATCATTCATGATCTCATATACATCATCCCCATTCCAAACTAGATAAAAAAAAACCTACCAGTAGCCATGTTGTCATCCAATCTCTTGGCAATTTTTGGATGACATTATTTAATCCACTTTGAAGCTTTATCTCTCTGCCTCTGCAATTGAGTCATGATCTTAATGCATATGTCTTCAATGATGATTGATTTGCACCTAGCTTGTATGATTATGCTATTGAATACTTCACAGAGGTTGTTAATAATATCACATTAGAATTCTTCACCATAGAAGGCTCTATACCAATTCTTAGGTTCAATGTGGAAGAGTCTTTAAAACCCTCCTTCATCAAGGCAAACAACCCCTCATTGTGAATTATGAAGTTTGCCATGTTGATACTCATTGCAATAAGCCAAAATTGCTTCTGCAACTCTTATTTATACTTTTTTGTTCATTGCACAAATGGGCCTCACACATTATAATAGATAACATTAACTCAGTCAACAACAATTCAAACCAACAAACATTTGTAAGCAACAATGTGCAAGAAAAATAACAGTTGACAATGTTAATACCTTTTATTGACCGTTTATGAATGTCCAACATTCACTATTAATTATTCTAAGGTCAACCATTAGATTTATAAGAAACCATTGTTCTCTACCTTCACAATACTCTAGGCTAGTGAAAACATATTATTATTTTAATATCTTCTAACAGTAGCCAATAACTCTCCTTTTCATAAACCCCTCAAAAAGAAAAAAATATTCAATGGTATGGTACCACCAAGTCATGTGCTAATGTGGCACGCATATGTCTAGTTAGAACCTATCAAAAAGTGACACATGTCAATTTAAAGTGTTTCAAGTTAAAAAGAAAAAGAAATTTTAAAGTCTGTTAATTTAGATTAGGGAAAATTTCAAAAAAGGATCCAAAGTGAGCCTATTTTTTCAAATAAGGATTCAAAGCGGCCGTTGTCTCAAATGAGGACCCAAAGTGGTTAAACTAATCTCAAATAAGGACCTCAAATCGCCGGACGGCCAAATTTTCGCTAGCCAATGAGCGTGTCGCCCTCGACGACAACATTATCTAATTAAAAATTCATAGTGAACACATTTGTTCGATTTGTTCGGAAAAAATGAGACATTAACTCGGAAATCCGACAAAACAAGCAAAAAGAATACTATAAAACAAACAAAAATTCCTTTTACCTTCATCGTCCTCGCTGCCATATATGTGATATTCCACCACATGCCCGCACCTTGTCGACATATTGTTTCGGCAAGCTACAATCGCTTTGAGCAAAGGATGGCTTGCACCAATCTAAACAAAACTGACTTCAGTTGAACGGGAGTGTAGGTCAAAATATACACGCACCTGAGAAAAGATGATGAAGAATTGAGACTCTCGTGTTACAGACGAGTGTCTGAATAACGAAAAAGTTGTTTTGCTCGAGATTTGTCTTCTTTGTTGGAAAGAAACGAAAATAGGGGTTTCTTGTTGTGCTTCAATTCGTGCTCCATTAACAGAAATTTTGGGTGCTCGAAGTGAAAGAGGACAAAGAACGGAGAAGAAGAAAACATGAGAACGTGTGAAGAGTTTGAGGGTTTTGTTTTTAGGGTTTTTTAAATTCTATCAATGTTTTTTTTGACAAAATTACCCTTATTCTGGCCACCAGAAATGCCACGCTCGCCGGCCGGCTAACATTTGACTGCCCCGCGATTTGAGGTCCTTATTTGAGATTGGTTTAGCCACTTCGGGTCCTTATTTGAGACAATGACCATTTTGGGTCCTTATTTGAGAAAATAGGCTCACTTCGGGTCCTTTTTTGAAAATTTCCCTTTAGACTATAAAACCAATTGAATTAATTGTGTTAACAAGGTAGTAAAAGCCTTCAAAATTCAATTGACCACCAATTTATTGCCTTCTCCACTCTCACTTTTTTACATTTATTTCTTTAACTTTCCTCATTTCCTTTTCTTTCTGAAGGGAAAACCTCCCTTAAAGAGATGTGATCACTTTTTTACATTTATTTCTTTAACTTTCCTCATTTCCTTTTCTTTCTGAAGGGAAAACCTCCCTTAAAGAGATGTGAAACTTTGGTTGTTCAATACTAGGTTAATTATCTTCTCTGCTCTTTTACTCTTTTATTTTGAAAAATTTTGTTGTTTTGTTAAACACTTCAGCATGACCACTCAAGCGGTCTCATTCTTTAGTTATAACAAGATCTCTCTCTTATGTGGATGCTTTAAGATTTTGTAGGCAAATTTCTTGTAATTGATGATGACTGATGATGGTGGTAAATTATTGCTAACTTATATTTTCACAAATTTGCGATAGATTATTCCTAATCCCTGTAGCTAGCTCAACTTGTTCTCGGCATAAATGGGTATGACATTTTTCTTTTTTAATAACTGAACTCATTTTCACTTGACTTCTTTCTTTAAATGATTAGATTTTTTTTATTGCAAAGACTCCAAAAGGATGATAACATTGTGCATCATGTTGATAAAATCTTTGAATTTAGAATTGGCATGACATTTGCTAATGAGGATGAAACTTATAATGCCTACAATGCATATGCCGACATAAGTACGGCCCAAGTGCCAAAACTTGGTACGAGGGGACACTTAAGTGCCAAAAGTTACAAAATGTATACTTAAGTGTCACTTTTTTTTGAAAATTGGATCACTTAAGTATCAATTTCGACGAAAGCTGCCGAAATCCGACATGGCTTATTTTAATAATATAAATCGTTTACATGACTTGCTGGAAAATGAGTCAGCCAAAACGACGTCGTTTTGCACCGATGTGGTATTTTAAAAATTATTAAATAAATAAAATTAAAAAAATATATTATTATAAAATTCATTAATTAACAAAAAAAAGGAGAGGAAGGGGGATCCGACGAGGGCTGTGCAGCCCTCGCTGTTGCTACCGTTGTTGCCCCATCATCGTCGGGAAGGGCCGGTGACGGTGGGCGAGGGTTGGCCGGGGTCACCGGGCCTTGGCCAATGGTCGGCGACCCTGGCCGACTTGCAACGAGGGTCGCCGGTCCTCGCCCAGATGGGTCAAGGGCCGCCGATCTAGGCTGCCGGCAGCCCTTGGCCCGACTGGGCAAGGGCCGACGAGGGTCGCTGGATGTGAGGGAGGGTTGCTACCCTCGCCCCAGATCTAGGTGAGGGTCCACAGGCCCTCGCTGCAGGTCGGCCGAGGTCACCAGCCAACCTTCGCCCACCATCGCCGGCCCTTCCCAGCAATGGTGGGGCGGCGACGGCAGCGGCGGCAAGGGCTGCACAGCTCTCGCCAAATCCCTCCTTCCTCTCTTTTTTTTTTTTAAAAAAATAAAATCAATTTAAAATTTTTTTTTCTATTTTGACTTGAACAATTTTTTTTTTGTTAAAATTGTGAAGTGGATTTTTTATTTTGAAAAAAATGCTCC
Source organism: Corymbia calophylla (assembly GCA_014182845.1). NCBI lineage: Eukaryota > Viridiplantae > Streptophyta > Magnoliopsida > Myrtales > Myrtaceae > Corymbia > Corymbia calophylla. Next base: position 6,638,184 of record CM024696.1, on the reverse strand, counting down.
GTCAGCAAATAAAATCGCCGGAAAATGGACACGTGGCAGTTTGGTCGGATTTTTTCGTCGTTGGCATTTAACTGATCATTTTTACTCCGATTTTGACATTAAAGTGTACATTTTTGTAACTTTTGGCACTTAAGTGTCCCCCTGTGTCAAGTTTTGGCACTCTAGGGGTCCGTACGTCACAATTTGCAATGGTTTTGGAGTGCGAAAAGGACAAAAAACAAATGATTGTAATGGAATATTGTGAAGTTGCACATTTTTATATAATTGTAAAAGACACTCCACTAATCCCACCTCATGAACAAAGAGATATTTATAGAATAGTAAAGAAAATTGGATGTTAAGCTTGCATTAAATTCAAAATTGAAGATGGAGTTTGGATAATTGCTAGAGTTTAAGGATTCTCACAATCATCCTTTCATTGATGATAGATAAAAACACTTAATACAATCCAATTGACACAAAACAAACACTAGCAAAAGTATTTTGACTTTAATGATTGGGGCTGGTATAAGGGTAACAAAAGCGTATTCCTACCTTTGTGGTGAAGCATGGTGACCGGATAATATTGGCTTTACTTTATATGATTGCAAAAAAAAATTACAGTTAAAGAGAAGGAATTTGATTAGTTCTAGTTATCATTTTAATTGCTTACAATCAAACCAAAACGACTTTTCTTATACATTTTATTTGTATAAGGAATAGAGACCGACCATATTTTTTATGAGTACATTAAAAGTCCTAAAACTTATTGTAAAAGTACAATTTAGTCCGAAATCTTGTCAAAATGGTGTAAAGTCTCTTAGTTAAACTTCATTCAATATGGCTAATGAAAAATATTCATGTGGCTTTTTTATTCATTTCTATCTCCCTTGTGACAAATAATTTAAGTGAAAAACTCCACATGCACATTTTGCATTTTTTCCCTGAATTGAAGAAATTAATCTAAAACGTAACTCTGAGCCCTAAAAGATCGATGAAGTTGTATTATTATTCATGCGAGTCCTCTTTTTGTCCGTCAAAGTCTTGTTCTTCATCTGATTCCTCTTCTTCTTCAATGAACGAATCCTTAGTTCTAGTGTGCAAGTTGAGTCACCTCTTCCTCCGGTGTTGCTGAGACGAGTCATAAGGTCTATGATCTCTCTTTCATTCGAAATCTCTTCATTTGGGTCTTATTCTTCATTCCAATTATGTTTTTGTGCCTTATCTCCTCTTCGTTTGAGATCTCTTTAGCCCCGTTTGGTTCAACTTTAGGAAGGGACTTTGGCCTTCAAAGTCCCTTTGGGAAAATATGAAGCATTTGGCAAGTTTTTTTGAGACCTCCTTGGTCAAATGCCAGCATTTCGAATACTGAAAGTTTAATGCAAGTCTTGGGGTGCTTTGGGTTTCAACATTTTGGGGATGCAAGTTCTATTGTTTACCTACCATTCACTTGTTACTATTCATTGTTTTCTTTGTATGCACCAAAGAGTCATTGGAGGCCGATGACCATCACCTAGGTCACATGACCTTAGGCAGCCGTCGCCTGAGGTCACGTGACCCAAGGCATCGTCTAAGGTCGCATGACCTTAGGCGGCGACGCTTGGGTCACGCGACCTGATTAGGCCACCATGCCTGGGTCTTGCGATCTCAGGCCACCTTGCATGAGGTTGTCCAATCTCAAGCGAGGCTGTTGGCAGTGGAGCTCTGCCGGATTGATTTTTTAAAAAAGAAAAAAATAAACGAAAACCCTTTGCAAATGTGGTTTTACTAAACGGGATTTCGTTATGACTCCCTATGTGTGTAGCCCATAAGTGGCTAATGTGTTGTCATAATTGTGTCCGAGCATAGCCTGCTTGCCTACTCTTGTCATTTGTATCCTCCTCTGCCTATATAAGCAAGGAGTCTCCACCGTAAAAATCAAAGAGTGAAATAAGAAGTGTGTCGTGTGCTATACTATCAACATGATCTTCTAAACACTCCCATTCTCTTCTAGTTCAGAACTTTGATTCTGAACAAACACTATGATTGAGAAAAATCCGGAGTATGCTCTGCACTTACCTTTTTGAGATCCTATGCATCAGAATTTCCGATATTCTAGAGATTACTATGGTCTAAGGTTGAAACTTGAAGAGGAACTTAGTGGCTAACAGGCAGTCCCTATTAAGGCCAAGAGAGCCGTGTGTGGGATAGTATATTTGCCATAAGTTTGCTGCTCAAGTTGTCAAGCTTAGTTCCATAGAAACCTTTATGGTATCAAAAATAATATTTTGATGCACTTTAGAGTTATAATTTGCCAAACACGATAGTATTTCGGAAAACCTCATTGACTCAAAGGTATGCATTTTCTCAAAGTCATTTCCCCAAAGTCGAACCAAATAGGGCCTTCACCTAGGTCCCATTCTTCGTATGTGATCTCCTCTTTGCCCGAGCCTTGTTCTTTGTCTAAGATATCTTTAGGTGACAAGGTTTTGGGTTTATCAAATTAGGGCCTAGTAACCTAAACCCTCATCACATTTTAGATCTAGTCCCAATTCCATCATAAATTTGTTTTTGTTTTATAAAAAAGCCCCAACTTTTGGTCCAGCCCTAGTGCTGGTAATCATTTTAATTGCTTACCACCAAACCAAAATGACTTTTTTTATGCATTTCATTTGGATAAGGAATAGAGACCGACTAATTTTTTTTGATAAGTGCATTAAAAGTCTTAAAATTTATTATGAAAGTATAATTTAGTCCTAAAATTTGTTAAATTGGTGTAAAATCTCTCAGTTAACCTCAATTTGACTAACGAAAATGCTTGCATGGTTTTTTTATTCATTTCTCTTTCCTTGTGGCAAATAATTTAAGTGAGAAACTCCACGTGCGCATTTTGCGGTTTTCCCCAAATTGAAGAAATTAATCTAAAACGTAAGTCTGACCCCTAAAAGATCGATGAAGTTGTATGATTAATCGTGTGAGTCCTCTTCCTGTTTGTCCGAGTCTTGTTCTTCATCCACTTCCTCTTCTTCTTTGAAGGACGAGTTCTTAGTTCTAGCTTGCAAGATCCAGTCACCTTTTCATACGGGTCCTGCTCAAACGAGTCCTAAGGTCCACGATCTCTTCTTCATCTGAGATCTCTTTATTTGGGTCTTGTTCTTCATTTGAGTTCTGTTCTTTGTTCGTTATCTCCTCTTCGTCTGAGATCTCTTCGCCTAGATCCTATTCTTCGTCCGTGATCTCTTCTTCATCCAAGCTTTGTTCTTTGTCTACGATATCTTTGGGTGATAAAGTTTTGGGCCTATCAAATTAGGGCCTAATACCCTAAACCACCACCTCCCAATTTATCTCTTGTCCCAATTCTACCATAAATTTCTTTTGTCTTATAAAAAAACCCCAACTTTTGGTCCAGCCCTAATTCTACCTTAAACTCTCTTTTTTTGTATTATAAATAATCACAAACTTTAGATTCAATTTCAATTTTGTCCTAAATTTTATTTTTGTGTCATAAAAAACTACATACTTTTACTTAAGTCTCATATTTGCCTATTAACCCTTTATCCAAAATCACTTAGTTATATAACATTTTCACCTCATTACTCTAGTCTTTTTTTTCCCAAATTTCATATCCAAAAAAATTTCTCTTAAAGATGAATTTCTGTGTTAGCCAAACAACATCTTATTGGATCTGAAATTTGGATAAAAACTATAGCAATATGGGTTAGTGTTGTTCAATTGCTGTTACTCATAAGATGGTCTTCCTTCCATCTCACTTAGGATCTTTGATTCTGCACTCAGTCTTCCATCTCTCGTGCTCACACTTGATATGCTCGAATAGTTCACTCAGGAATTTTCTATTTCTCAAAATAGAAATTTTGAACGAAGAGTTAACTAGACAGTTTTTGAACTCAAGTAAAAGTTGATGATTTTTTATTACATAAAAAATATTACATTTTGTTCTTTGCTTTCTCCTCGTCACCAATATTACTTTTAAGTGGTCTTCCCTTTAGTGGTTTCTATCCGAATGTTGGTTTTGATTTTCTGTTTCTGGTGTCTTCTTTCCGGGGCTTTAATTGAATAAACAATAAATGATTTTGTTGCTTAGTGGATAGAAACAATACATCTCACCAGACAAAACAGATCGCCCATCTCTTTCCTGTTGATATATTCCTCCCTCTGGCATGGAGCTCTAATTTCTTTTCTTTCTAAGCTCTTACCTTTTCCCGCACCTCCAATTTGTGTTTACATTGAGGGAGGATGACAATGAATGGACGAGTGAGAGAGTGAATGACAGAGAGGGAGAGAGACCACGCCGAAAGAGAACAACAAAGAGACTAAATTTTGAAGCTTGCAGCGCCATTTGGGCATAGGCGCAAAGTTGATGATACCTAGTCGATCTCGCCCGAACTAGGAGTGTTGCCACCTACGAAAGCTGTCTGTGGTAGTCCTTTCCAGCTAGGTTACATTCCTTATTTCAACGTGATGGTGTCCGCACACCTCGTACCTCTCGTTGACTATACATATTTTTTTCTTCCCCATAAGGCAAGGAATACTGGAGACTCTCTAAGAGCTAGGCTGAGTGGCCTGCTCTCGAGTTTTTCCTTTGAACTTTTTAAGGACTTGCTTAGATCTAAGTCTTATGGGTGTTAACCTAGCCACTATATTTATGGAAGCATGAGAGCTACCTCTACCCTTCTTAGTTTTACATCGGGAGGGAACTCCAAATAAAAACGACTACATCCCACCATAGGATGCGGTCCCATCTTTAGGAACAAGGGTGTTCAAGGTCACCCTCTCCTAGAACGTTCTCCCTCCATTTCCTTATAAACCTTTTAAGGACTTGTCTAAGTTCGAAAGAGGATGACAATGAGCGAACGAGTGAGCAAGTAATAGACAAAGAGGGAGAGAGACTAAGCCAAAAGAGACAACGATAGAGAGACTAAATTTTGAAGCGTGCGGTGTCATTTTGTCGTGAAATACAATCTCATCGTCCACGTCAGACCTGCCTCTTTTTATTATAAAAAATCATGAAGGAATAAACATTTTGTAGTAAAAAGTTAGACAAAACTTCCTATAGTACTCTTTATCGTTTACAAAAATAAATGAACGAAAAATATATTTATTGTTCACGATGATATTTAGATTTAAATTATTGTCGATGATAAAAATATCTTTCATTGATTAATTATTTCAAACAAAATAAGTGATTATTATTAAAAAAAATTAAATTATTCATTTTTCACGAAATAAATAATTTCTACTTTATTGGCCTAACATTTATATTAACCAAAAAATAACAACCATACAGACTTAGGGGGTGTCGATGGGTCGAGTCAGAATGTTACTCGACTCAACCTGAATCATAAGGGTTGTGTGCTCTGAACTTGACCCAACCTGAGGTGAAAATCTGGGTTGGGTCCAGTTTTCGGATTTTTTATTTTTATTTTTATTTTTTATTTTTGGGGATGGGGGTCGTGCTCTATGAGCGGACAGAAGAATTAGCCACTGATGGCGAGCAAGCGAGCTCTAGACCCTGCCTAAACCCCCATCTCTGTCTCTCTTGCTCTCCATCAATGAACGCTTGGTCGTCTCTGCTCCGCTCTCAAATCTGCAGCCGCCTTGCCCAAGCGGCGATCGGCTCGGGGCGCAGAGGGTACTACAAGAGCAGGACCCGGAAGCCCACCCTCTACTCGGAGGTCAGCCCCCTCGGCGACCCCGGCCGGACCGTCGCTCCGGTGCTCGACGGCTGGGTCCGGAGCGGCAACAAGGTCCGGTTCGCGGAGCTCCAGCGCATAATCCGCGACTTCCGCCGCCGCAAGAGGTTCTCTCACGCCCTCGAGGTCCGTCATTCTATTCTGTTATTGGGTTTGTTGGCGTCCTGATCGAGGCCGGGATGTTTGAGGAGTGCGTGATTCGGAGGTGTTTCTAGTGGCGTGATTTGGGGATGCTGTTTGGGTCACGGATTGCTTATTGTGTTCAAGGTCGGATTTTTTCTTTGGTGGGTCGGATTGTGAGATAGAATATTTCGTCTGTGTTGTAGAAATTGCGTGTTGATACGGAACGGGGTATTTGAGAGATTGTCATTTGGCCAATTGTGCGTGCTTAGTTCGCTCGAAGGGTTCATTTTGAGTTGTTTGTTTCTGCTGGTCTCTAATTCAGTTTGAGTACTCGATGAACTTTTGCTCCTAATTTGAGCTTATATAAAAGGTTTGTGGTTGCTAGCGTAGATATCTGAAATTACATTTGTGATTGCAATGGTAGAATGAAGTGACACTATTGTAACAAGAAAAAGGGACAAAGAGAAGTATTGGTTGTATGTACAGTGTTGGTAGCCTAGCCATTTGGGAAACAGAATGAAGGCCCGGCTTTTTTTTTTTTTTTTTTTGACCTCATAGACAGTGCCTCCTGAGAGGTAAGAAGTGAATTTAGTAACCCCTCAAAAAGGAAAGTCCAATCAGGTGCAGATTCCGTGGTCTTGGGAATGTTGATGACTTCCATAGGCCATGTCCTACGTGGCCCTTTTGTTTTCTTTTCCTTCAGAATCTGTGTTTTCATTTGGGAAATGGGTGGGGTTTTGTGTGGAGCTGTGACATACCAAACATTTGATTTCAAGGCAAGTGATTCTGCTGTTTGCACTCTTATTTTCCATGGTCATGTTTTGCAGGTCTCTGAATGGACGCAAAAGAATGGTGTTTTTGTTTTTTCACCTGTGGAACATGCTGTGCAGATAGATTTAATAGGGAGGGTCCACGGATTAGTTTCAGCTGAAAACTACTTTGAGAACTTGATGGACCATGATAAAACTTACAAGACGTATGGAGCTCTCCTTAGTTGTTATGTAAGGCAGCACCAGGTGGAGAAGTCCTTGTCTCATCTCCAGAAAATGAGGGAGAAGGAATTGGAATTGACGGCTCTCACTTACAACAACATGATGTGCTTGTTCGCAAAAATTGGACAGCACGATAAAGTACCTGATGTGTTAGCTGAGATGAAAGAGAACAAAGTTTTGCCTGATAACTTTAGCTACAGGATCTGTATGAATTCCTATGGTGAGAGATCTGACATAAAGGGAATGGAAGAACTCCTTAGAGAGATGGAAACCCAACCTCACATAGCCGTGGACTGGAATACGTACGCTGTTGCTGCAAATTTTTACATAAAAGCAGGGCTGACCAAGAAGGCGCTTGATGCCCTGAACAGATCAGAAGAGAGACTAACTGGGAAAGATGGGACTGGATATAACCAATTGATATCACTCCATACTAGTCTGGGAAACCGGACAGAAATTTTGAGGTTGTGGGATTTAGAGAAAAAAGCTTGCAAGAGGTGCATAAACAAGGATTACATCAACATACTAAAATCTCTGGTGAAGCTTGGTGAGCTTGAAGAAGCTGAGAAAGTGCTGAAGGAGTGGGAATCATCTGGGAACTGTTATGATTTTCGAATACCAGATACTGTCATAGCGGCTTATTCTGAAAAAGGGTTGCACAAGAAAGCCGAAATGCTCCTCGAGAATTTGACTGAGAAAGGAAAAGAAACTACTCCAGACAGTTGGGCACGAGTAGCTGCAGGATATTGGCACGAAGGGGATTTGGAGAAAGCAGTGAAGAGCATGAAGGTGGCCCTCTCTCTTCCTGTAACAAAGAAAAGGTGGAAGCCTGATCCTAAATTGGTTGCAGCAATTCTAAATTGGCTTGGCGACAATGGTAGTGCAGCAGATGTGGAAGCTTTTGCAGGCTTCTTATCCATTGTCCCTGTAAGCAGAGAAATCCATGATGCCCTGTTAAAGGCTGGTTCAAGAGAGAGTAAGATGTTGGTGGGTTGTAAACAGAACGAGAGCTGCTGAGCTAGAAGGAGAAGAAACAAGCTTATTAACGTGAAGGACCCTGCTACTTAAAATGGTCAAATAGCCAGAGACATTTTTTCTGCTGGTTTTCTGGTGAAATTTTGGCTGCTGGAAGGTCAGTTGAGCGTCATTGTCCACCACAAGCAAGTCAACAGAGAAGTCTGAATGAAATTACTCTTTTGCAAATTGGAGAAAAATCAGGTTTGATGCTTGAGAACAAGTAAATCATCTGATGCATCGAAGCTCCAATGTTGAAGGTGCGGGGATTTTTCTTTAGGGGTGCCCTGAGAATTTTCTAGTTGTTCATGTCCCCTCCACATCTTGGTGTCTTTGCTTAGAATTGGCAAAGCAACTCTGTCCGAAATCCGTTTTAGTTCGCCCTCCTTTTTGGCAAAGGGGCTTCCTTTGCACGAGAAATGGGGCATTTCTTTGCCAAAATGAAATTCCAGCATAACTTGAATATCGGTGAGAGACAATGAATGACCTGTTCATTCAAGCTGGAGCAAGAAAACAATGACTCAACATTGAGCAGCGAAGTATCGCTTCTGGATAAATATCTGAAGCTGGGTGAATTATTTTCAGAAATCAATTTGAATCATCCTTGGGAGTTTGTTAGAGATTCAGGAAGTATCGCTTTTTCTTTGGTTGGGCTCTGTTAAATATCTCGGGCAAGAAAAGTTTATGCTTAATGAGTTAAGTCTTAATACTCAATTGCATTATCCGCTCGTCTTTTTCAAGTTTCTATTTCATTTTGTTCCTAGCTCGTGGTGCACCAAATAGAAGAACGTTGCACTTTCTAAATTGTAGAACAACAAAAACCGCGGGTGTTTCCTATCAACTAGAGGTGAATTTTCTTCCCAAATGAAGAGATGTCCGAATGACAAGCAATGTACAATTAGCAATATCAATATGACAAGATGACCCAATGGCATATTCACCCCAGATTGTTGTAGAAGCCATCTCTGAACTTCACAAACGGAAGGCAACCACACAAAGCAGCAACAACTCTTCAAGCACGACAAGAACTATGCGAGTTTCACCATCTTTACACTATAAAACAACTCTTCAAGCACAACGAGAACCATGCGAGTTTTACCATCTTTACACTGAAATATAAGTCGTCCCCATCTTAAAGATTGCTATATAGTCACCTCTTTACTACTTTATCGCATCGTTCACAGTCAATCTGAAAGAGTCAATATAACAAGTGTATCTTTAAATAAAAAAATAAAAAACCTCTGGAACAAGCAATACATGGACGAATGTGCAAAAAGAAACTGACGTTGCTGTCCAGCTTTGTCTTCGCTTGTGGTGTGATTTTGGAGCAACTCTACTCAGATAGGGTGGTCTTTAGCTCTCCACCATTTTTAAGGTCCATTACAATATCACAACCTCCTATTAGCTCGCCTTTGTAGTAAAGTTGTGGAAAGGTAGGCCAGTTGGAGAAGGCTTTAAGACCTTGCCTCACTTCTTCATCGGTTAGAATATCAAAGGAGCCGAAGGCAACCCCCTCCTCCTTAAGGGCATTCACGACCTTGGAGCTAAATCCACACCGAGGAGCATCAGGGGTGCCCTTCATGAAAAGCACAACAGGTGATGAGCTAATCAACTTCCTAAGACGGTCTTCAAGATTCTCTTTCCGGACAATTCCTTTCTCGAGTAAAACCTTCTCAAGTTGGCCACTTTTCTGCATGTCCAAAACAATGTCCGATCCTCCAATGAGTTCACCCTTGATATAAAGCTGGGGATAGCTGGACCAATTTGAATAAACTTTGAGCCCTTGGCGGACCTCATCATCAGAGAGAATGTCAAAGCTCTCAAACTCCACTTTCTCTTGTCTAAGTATCTCAACTACCTTTCTGCTGAAACCACACTTAGGTTCATCAGGTTTTCCCTTCATAAATAGCATGACTGGACTTGAATTTGTGAGGCTTTCAAGCCGAGACGTAAGAGCTGAACTCAAGCCAGTGGATTCTGTGATGCCAGCCTTACCACTTCCAGTTTCTTCATTTGTTGCCTCATCAGATGCGGCAATACTGATCCCATGATCCCTGAAAACTTCTTTCAGTTCACCACTATTATGCATGGCAGTTACTATGTCACATCCACCAAGCAGTTCTCCCTTGCAGTAGAGCTGGGGAAAAGTTGGCCAATTTGAAAACTTCTTCAATCCCTCACGAACCTCAATGTCAGACAAGATGTCAAACGTTCCAAACTTGACCCGTTCTTTCTTCAAAATATCTACAACTTTTTGGCTGAATCCACACTTGGGGGCGTCAGTGCTTCCTTTCATGAATAGCATAACTGGATGAGAATCAATTAGCTGCCGCAGTCGGACTTCAAGTGAGTCATTTTTAACAGGTTCCCCTTGTTGCTGTACTTGGGAAGAACCATTTCCTCTTGCAAGCTCCTGCACTGACTCAAGAACTGCAGGTCCTGCAGCCATCCCAAGACTGGCAGGAGCTGCAGGGGCACCAGGGTTGATAAATCCTGCAACTTTAGCTACTTTGTTAGCCAGACTAGATGGATTTGCACCTTCCAACGTGTCAACAACTTTACCATCCTGCCAAAAATTTAAAAGAACTCGATTAGATATAGAATGCACTGTCAACAACAAGCATTATTCGAGGTTACTGAGATAAAGTTCATGAATAGGAGGCTGCCAGAGTGTTATATCATCTCATTAACCACGACAGTATCCAAAATCTGCCACAAATTTCATAAGACAAAAACTAAAGCCATGAGGTATGGGCCATCAAAAATCCATGCAAAAGCATTCGAATATGTATATTCAAGATCACTTTCCTACCAAGAGCCCAATTTCCTGCAACCTATAACTTTCTCTGAGGCCTCAAATTATTTCCAACAACTTGGCCAGAGAAAGTTATGACTTCAAGCACACTTCTATAACTTCCAGCACAATATTCCAGACCTGCCCTAAACCTTGATTGGCCACATGACAGCCATTCTAACTAGAATTTTGCAAAATGAAGGCAATAGAACCCAGAAATTCCAGCCACTCCATACAAAAAATAAAGCATATGGCAAAATTTCCTTACGTCCATCTTACCCATCTAGTTACCTTGCACAAAATGAAAAGAAGCCACTACATGCTATAGTATCAAGACATTCACTTCTTGAGAGAAAAAGGTGTCCTTCATAAGATACCAACTCCTTACCAGTCAATGGAACAGTTTGCACTTTTACCAGTTCAACATTTTGTTACAAGATATCTTGCTGCTACTCCATCTCTAAAGGACTTGCAGCCAGTTAGTAGATTTCTACCTTTTCCTTTTTTATTCTTCCCTTTATTGCTGTCTCATCTTGGTTCATTATCCTAGGATGGAATCATGAGGAGATTTCTTTTACCCCTTCCAAACTCTAACGGGAGAAAATGACTAAAACACCCTTTATCTCCAGCTGTACACACTGCTAAATTTCATCAGAAGGATGCACTGAACTCCATCTGCTTCACAATTTGTAACAAGTTGGCTTAAGAGGGCAATGAAAAGCCTAGTTGTAAATGAGCACGAAATTTCTTTATGCATCTCTCCAAAATGACCTACATCCCACTAAAAGGTTTTCAACTTGACACATGAAACAGGAAAGTCAATATCAACAAACAAAGAAACGACTGAACTCTAACCCCATTTTAAGATGAGGAGGGAGGGAAAATGAGAGGTGAGTAGGTAAATCGGAACAAAATTTGAAATTTTGTCAGATAAAATTTAAAATTTTTTCAACACCTTTCTCACTTACCTTCCCCTCAATAGCTTTCCATAGTGTTAAGTTACTTCCACATAAAAAAATGGGTTCTGATCCTATGTCTAACTTCCTTTTTCATGTAATTAGCATGTATATTGCCTCCCCCCTCCGCAGGGGTGGCAGGTGGGGCAGAAACTACTGAGAGAACCCAATTGCAACATCTTCACGCTATAACCCATTTCCCAAGAAAAGTTCCAAGCTTGTTCAATAACATGGAAAATGGAAGATAGACAGCATTGTATTTATGTATTAAAATCACAACATTGTCAACCTAAAATAAAAGATGCCAGCACTAAATGAGGTTGGCAATATTATGCAGACAATAGTGACACAAATATCAAATATATTGTTCCACACCATCCTATAAATGCTTCTAAATTAAACCATTTCTAGCTAATCAGACAAAGAAACCACTTTTTTCGCTTGATGGGCTCAGAATGCTGGTAGAAGACAAATTCCCCCAGCTACAGGTATTTTCATAAATGTAAATAGATGAAATATTCAACGTTTAAATTGATTTTTACACGGCAAGGGGTTTTTACCAATTATTTCAGAAACTTAAAGAATAATCTTGCATAGCAGTCCTCAGAAATAGAAAGATTCTTTAGTCAATTAGAAAAGGTGTAAAGGATTAATACAAGACTAAGAACAATAGAAGAAATGAAAGAGAAGTGAAAGATTATAGGTATTCCCCCAATAACCCCTTTTGTCAAGTTTTAAAATTTTAAAAGAGACAAATAAGAAAGAATAGTGCAACACCTACCTTGTACCAACAGAATAAAAAAAGCATGTTACAAGAACCTATTGATCTAGAAGCAATTTGTTGAAAACAAAAAGGAAGTCAGACTTCAATAGCTCTCAGTATGAGGAAGAGCATTTGAGAGGTTTTAACTTGAAAATGGCTTTTATCTATCTTAAACAGTGTATATGAAGTTTTGGTCTGTACTTTCTGCCTTTTTGTTCATTTCCTCACACTATTAAAGAAAACCAAAATCAAGACAATTAAAAGAATCCTTATGATGTTATCAACATCAGCCTCGTTTGTGCCCTCCAGAAGAGAAACAGCAGCCCCGTTCCTGAGAATATTTTTCAAAAGATAGTGAAAGCAATCTACAAGCATGTGGTCATTGCTTCATACATTTTTAGGAGTACAGGATAGTTTTGATAGCAATCCCAAGCATGGGCTAGAATCGTCAACCTCGTAGACACAGGAATATGCAAAAGAATGACTTATGAATATAAAGGTATGGGAATAAAATGTACCACTACTTATTTTACTGTATATACACTAAGCAATTGCAACCCTCTTGGAAGAATATAAATGAACAGCGAAGGATCTTTAAAATGTACAAAATCTTCTATTAGGAAGACAGATAATTATTCAAACAATATAAAATACAAAAGTCATATCATCAAACAAAAGACAGTATGAAGACACTCACAAAGACTCACCTTGAAAAACACAAAGTAGGGCACAGCAGACACTGTGTAAGCCTCAGATATTTCAGGTTGCTCTTCAGCCTCAACCTGCAGAATAATTTAGATATGACCTTAAATAAAACTATCCACAAGGCAAGAGGCATTTTAAATGACCTCCAATGAAACTATCCACAAGGCAAGAGACAATTTAAATTACACCAAAGCAAGAGCACAGAGCCTCATTTGCTTCTGAAAATCTATCTAAAGCAGCAACGGTTTAGCAAAGAAAACACCAGTTATCCACAACAGATGAGCCTAAGGTTTTTTTCTTTTTTTCACATTCCTTTCAGCCTCAACCAACATCATGGTCCATCAACACAATCTCGGGATAACTTAACAAAAATTCCATGAGATGTACAAATCATACCAATCAACGAACACATCAACACTATCCCGAATTCATGGAACCTACTCAACGTTCAACAAACTACCCACACTCCCGATCTAATCAGTCAAATATAGTAATGATTTCTCAGGCTGTTTCAACAGAATTCTGCGAATCAATCCAACGAACACCTATGCCATGTACAAACGACAACCACTCAGATACTCAAACAAGTCCGTCACATACGACCCATATCGCAGATACCCAGGCACAGCTGAAAAAAGTCACATTACCCATCTTCACACTTCAACACTATCCCGAATTCACAGAAACTACTCAAGGTTCAACAAACTACCAACAGTCCTGATCTCGTTAGTCAATTATAGCAATGACTTTTTGGGCTGTCTGCGAATCAATCCTAAGAACACCGATGTAATGTACAAACAACAACCATTCAGATACTCAAACGAGTCCATCACATTCAACCCATATCGCGGATACCCCAGGCACGGCCGAAAAAAGTCACATTTCACCCATCCTCACAAGTCCCGGCGGGCGATTAGCAATGCGAAGCACGTCGCATCAAGGCACAGGCAATCTTTACCCATCCGCCCGCACCCACAACCGAGAATCGAGAAAGAAAACAACAGTCATCCCGCGATAAGTGATAATTAGCACGAACCCGGAGGAAATTGGCGAGGGGGAAATCGATGGCGAGGTGGGAGAAGACTTTGTCCATGTGCTTGGACGCGTCGCACCACGAGGCCCAGAAGTGGACGAACGACGGAGCTCCGGCCTTGACGGCGGCGTCGAGCTCCTGCTTCGACCGGACTTCTGTCACGGAACCTCCCATCGGAGCGCCGGAAGAGAGGGGCGGCGAGGGAGGAGAGGCCGTACTCGACGAGCGGCAGAAACCCTAGAAAGTTTCGTCCTTTACGCGAGCTTGCGAGCGTTGCAGAGGCGAGAGAGAGCTGGCGGAGGAGGAGCAGGGCTTCAAGATATATTCTGTCACTGGGCGTGTGGGTGTGTTCGAGATTTGATTTTTTGCTAAATGTTTTTTAACATTTAGAAGAGGGAAAAGCCCACTAAAATTCCCAAACTATCTTTTTCCGGGACAATTTTACCCTGAAGCTTTTTTTGGGTCGGCCAAAAAAATCCCAAACCCATCTTGCCACTTTTGAGACAATTGACTTTTTAACCGAAGGGCATTTTCGTATTTTCACTTTTTTTCTTTTTTTTTTTCTTTTTCTTCCCCTCTCGCCGGCCATGGCGAGGGAAGCCGGCGACGATGGCCCTCGCCGCCGCGCCGCGCCGGCGAGGGCCGCCTCCGACGGCGAGGGCCGCCCGACGGCGAGGGCCGCCCTCGGTCGTGAGGGTCGCCCGCCGGGATCGTGGGCGAGCGCGGCCCTCCCCGATCCGGCGGGGGCGGGCGACCCTCGCCTTTCTCGGGCGGCGGGCGGCCCTCACTTGAGGGTCGCCGCCGAATCGGGCGGGGGCAACCCTCGCCCGACGCCGGGAGGGTTGCCCCCGCCGGATCCGCCAGGGCGAGGCGGCCCTCCCCGATCCGGCGGGCGACCCTCGCCCGCCCGAGCCGGCGAGGGCGGCCCTCCCGATCCGGCGGGCGACCCTCGCCCGCCCGAGCCGGCGACCCTCGCCCGCCCGAGCGGCGAGGGCGGCCCCGCGCGATCCGGGGGCGACCCTCCCCGACGTCGGGAGAGCCGCCCTCGCCGCGCCGGGGACGGCGCCGCCGACGAGGGCCCTCGCTGGCTTCCCCTGCCAGGAAGAGGAAGAGGGGAAGAAAGAAAGAAAGAAAGAAAGAAGAAAAAAAAAAAAAAGTGAAAAGACGAAAATGCCCTTCATTTAAAAAGTCTGGGGTAAAATTGTCCCAAGTGGCATAGTTTGGGGTTTTTTATGACCCAAAAAAAAGTTCGTGATAAAATTGTCCCAAGTGGCATAGTTTGGGGTTTTTTATGACCCAAAAAAAGTTCGGGGTAAAATTGTCCAACGCATAGTTTGGGGTTTTTGATGGGCTTTTCCCTTTAGAATAAGAAGAAAAAAAAGAATTTGCACTTTTGCAGTGGAGGTCCTTTTCACAAAAGTATCTCGAATTTCGCTGAGCCCTATATTTTAGGGGTGTGCAAAATAAATCGCTCAAATCGAGAATCACCCGAACCGGACCAAACCGACCGGTTTAGTCCAATTTTGAAGAGTGTTGATCCAATTCTTATTTCCTAAAAGTAGAATTGGTGTCTACATGATTGGTTTCCCAATTTTAATAGAGAGTCGGACCAAATTGACTAAATAGATTTTTTTATTTTTTATTTTTTAAAAATTAGTAAAATGTAAATTAAACACAATATTAGTGCTTTTTCAAGTAGTGGGACAAAAGTAATGAGGAAAAAAAGTAATTAGTTTATTGGACCGAAACCGAAATTAGACTAGAAAAACAAACCATCGATTTGATTCCCAATCTTAGGACCAACAGATCAAGTCTTGAATTTTGGGAACTGAGAAACGATAACCCCTACTGTATTTGATGGGAAATGTGAATTGACCATTTTCCTTTCGCTAATTATCCCGCCTGTCACCAAAAAAAAAAAAAAAAAAAGGCAGCCGACCGCAATGCATGTGCCACTCACGTGCTCGATTTCGAGCCTATCAAGGGCGTTTTTGTCGCAACGTGGACGATTACTCAAAATTTTAAAAGTAAAGCCGAACCCCAAATTAATAAAGATAGTGAGGGAGGGAGGGAGAAGGGCGGAGCTTGAACGGGCGGCGCGAGGACGGTGTTTGCTTCCACTCTATATGGATCCTGTGGATCCAAAAGTATTCTGAGGCCTAAGAGCATCCAGGTAAAGATCAATGACATGTAAAGACTAAAGGGCTAATCCCTTTGAATGACCAAAGATTAAGGACCGACATGGGATGACATACCTGTCTCAGATTTTCATAAATTCTCACCTCATTCCTTTTATGATATACCCTTCACAGTATTGGATGAAGCATCCTCATTAGCAGTCAAATGTTATAATCAAATGCTAAGTATGCAGTATATTTAGTGTAATTCATACATTAAGAAATGTGATATACATCCAATTCCCGTTGTCATGCATAGTGTTTACATTGGCCTGACTATACATGAGTACAAGTCTTGAAGCATACATGAATGAATCCAATTCATCATTGTCAGAGGGATTCATTCCGCTCCTATGCCTGTACTATACTTATCTTTTACGGACATTAATGATAAGGGTGATCGGGTCCAGGGTGGGTAGGATCCAGACCTGGATCCCTGCACCTAACCCTATTATAACCGGTTCCTCTTTTTTACCATATACCTTACCCTATTTTTATTGGACCCCGTTTTGGACCTAACCCTATTTTTTCGGTCCAAGAACAATGTTAACCCTATTTTCATTGAAACCTGTTTTGTAATCGTTCAATATCTTATACGGTTTCGAATTTTACATTACTTCGTGAAAAAACAACAACATAATCCTTCTAACATTATAAGACAAAACAAAAATCCTAACAATGCATGAATTTAATATCAGTATCATTCTCACAAATATTTCTCATGTGTATGCGATGGAGTTATTATTAAGAAAACGTATTTCTTGAGTTGGACTGAGAATACTTTAATTAGTGCTACAATAATTAGTAGCACTAGTCCCATGACTATAGTAATAATTGAAAGTGGGACCATGAAAAAAGAAAAACAATGCATGAAAACAGTTTTTTTTAATAATTCTTTAAAAACAATACTCTCATAACTTGATTTAGAGAGAAGCTTTTTTTTTTAACAATTTTTTGAAGACAAATAAATTTAAAAGCACTATACAGAGAGACAATTTTTTTTCTTTTAATAGGATAAAAACCGGTCCGATTCCGGGTGGGTCTTTGCTTGGACCCGGTTCTTGGACTGATTTCAACCGGTTCCCGGACCGATTTAACTAGGAACCGGTTCCCGATCCTGTTTTTTGGGTGAGCCGGTCTAGGTTCTGGGTAAACCCGGTCCTATTGCACACTCCTAATTAATGACAATTAAAAGCAAAAAAGAAGAAGAAAGAGCTTTCGAAACACATTGTGCTGTAGAAAAAGATTGACGGCCATATGCAAGACAATTATTAAACCTCCATGGAAGTCCTCACTTATTATAGATGACTTCTCAAAGAGCCACCAAAGTCCAAATATGAGGGGGTCAGTTTCACCAGTACTTAGACAACAACCTCAAATGAAAACATAATGTTCATCATGTCCAAATGGTTCTCCAGACCAGTAACAGGTGAGCGAAGAATGACTAGTATTCTCATCACAGATAACTTTTCAGAAAGGAAATGCATGCCCAGATTTTTTCTTGTAAAATCTCAGATTTTCTCGCTGGACTTTGTCCAGCGAGATCGAAATGATACCCACGGTTCCCTCTTCAGTCCACTCGATGGATTCTCTCTCCAGAAGCTGCAAGATCTGTATGAACAAAAGCACGCAAATCAACAACATGATCAATAGTCTCTTTAATGATGAAAGAAACAGGGGTCATGCGGGTTCTGTTGGAGTTTCATTGAACTTAATGTTTAGAAAAGTGAAACTTACCCTTCGTCTACGGGCTCCTCCAGAGGTGTCTACACCATTAGATTCAACTACAACTTTCAGGTAAGCTGACAGCAAATAAATCGCATGTTATTACCACACTTCTATGTATCGTAATCACAGCAAAAGTCACATGATAGGGAAAGTAACTGACAATAGATGCCAGAAAGCGACAGCAGATGACGCTTCATGAGACTAACTGCCTCCTTGGGATCTTGTTGATGCAGGTCAAGCAAAAATTCATCGTCCGCATCTGCATTTCTGCCACTGATCACAAAGAGAACAATGATGATGAGTAAGTTCTTTTACTCCTTCCCCAAAATCACAAGAGGGAAAAGACATGTCCAAAGCATGGAATACGTTTTCCATGAACATTTTTCATTTGCATTAACTCTGTTATAAGCACGGTTGAGCTCAAGATCCTCTTGCAAAAGGCAATACCTTGTCTCGTAAATCTTTTCATTGGATTCTTCATCTGCTTCACGAGCTTTTTTCTGGTAGAAGTGTCCCTGGTATAACAAAGAATTATCATATATCAGTTTCTCAGAATTTTTCTTTTTAAACTTCCAGAGTACAGGCGATGAACCCATCCACAAGAGCCAATCAGCACATGCCTAAATACCAGCAGTTTTGATAAGATCCAGGCTGCACTTAAAAACCTCTGAAGCTTTGCCATAATATCTCAAAGAAGGATCACTTATTTACTTCCAATAAGATTCTCCGTAAGTACTTGAAGGTCACAATTGAAATTATGGCAAGTTCGACATATGGATGTTAGTGATTGTTAGATCACTGAGAACATTATCCAAAACGAGCACCCATAAAAAACCACTTATGGTAACGAGTATGAAAAGCATGCCACCCCCTCAGAGATTAGTAGCATGATTTAGAAGGCAGTGTCCACTTCCAGCATTATATCATCGGCGGTGCAAGGCCAATCAAAAGAGCTCCTATCTAAAGTTGCTATCTAAAAGGACAAGGATGTTGAAATATTATTCCATCAATCAAAGGGACTCAGACATCACTGAATTGGTCGAGGACCCCCTATGCAGAGTTCAAGAAGTAAGATTCTTCAGGTTGGCATTGACCTGTTCAGCATCTTCCTCTTCGGCCTCGTCTTCATTCTACAGACCAATAAGAATCCATTTAATGTCCATCAACTCTTGTACATTATTTATGAATCAATAGCAATTGTGTGGCTGATTCTTTGTATATTCAAGTCACAACTTTCATCAAACTTGAATCCTTCATAGTATCCATGGACTGATGGAATCAAACCTGCCCTACTGAGAATCTTGAAGAGGACCATCACTGGCCTTCTAAACTCATCAAGTTATAACTACGAGTATATTCACAGACGTTTATAAGCTTTACCTGTTCCATAAGTCTTTCAGCCAAAGCCCGATCTCCATTAGCATAAGCTTCAACAGCCTGATATACAGAATGCGCATA
Organism: Corymbia calophylla; assembly: GCA_014182845.1. Classification (NCBI taxonomy): domain Eukaryota; kingdom Viridiplantae; phylum Streptophyta; class Magnoliopsida; order Myrtales; family Myrtaceae; genus Corymbia; species Corymbia calophylla. The sequence goes on along the minus strand of CM024696.1, from coordinate 6,618,772 downwards.
ACTTTACATAATTTTCAGCACACTTTAAACAAAATGAGATTCAACACACAATTAGAAAAAAAAAAAAAAAGATTAGGAATAAGTCACTCACTGCCGTGTAGTATTCTCTCATAGTTCTGCGATGCTCCAATACAGCCTTCCGGAGAACTTCATATGCATCTTCCTCATCTATATTAACAGTTACTTGCTCAAATAAGGACAAGTAAAGGCAACGGCAAAAAGAGGAGAGAAAAATCAATGCACACATCAATAGACAATAGCATAACCAGCTCCACGTATTCTTTCATTTAAATTTGAACATCGAATATTCCAGGATGAAACTTTTATAAGCTCGTAAATCCATCATATCATAAGTACAATTCAAAATGACTGCAATAACTCTAAACTCACACAAGCTTCTTCAATGAGAAAAATGTATCGGCAGGGTGCACATTTGGAGTCGGAAAGTACCATCTTAACAGGAGATCAAGTATAGAATACTGTTCCTTTCATAAGAGAGAATACGACGTCATGAAGCTGGCCTATGCAGCTTCCATGGGCAAAGTTTAGATATTATGAGAAGATATCCAGATGAAGGGAAGTATAATTAGAGTCTAACAAGAGGATTTAGCACGCAATCCACTATTGGCCAATATAAGTTCACCTCCAACTTCTGCATTCAATGACCTCTACATATTGATAGTTTAGGCCTTTAGCAACTAGCACGTAAAGACAGACGGTATTTATCTTAAGACGCACAAGGAACTCATGGAATAGGAAAGCAAACGGGTTCTGATATTGTTTGCAATCTATAGTAACCTGAATTCACAACTTGTAAGGACCACTAGGATAAAAGCCTAAGCGTAAGTTCTTGTTGAGGTTTATCTAAGGAACTCTTCAAGAACGAGTGCAAGCTCCACTAGATCATAACTTCATACTATCTTCCCATCATACAAGAAACGAAGTCTTAAAAAGTAAGTTACCGCAGTCATTACTTTCACGGTTTGTGTCTGTCACTTGAACCTTGTCTTCAGGACTTAAATCTTCTGGTAGCGGAATCACCACATTGCCAGGTGCTCTAGATCTCCTCCAAGTATTACCAAGAAATGACCTCCTCCTACCAGTTGTGAGGCGAGGTTCATCATCGTTTATCTTGGAAGCACAAAATAGTGTGGCCAAAATTTCGTTTTCTTGATTCTGCTTCTCTGTTTGTTGTCTAGTCAGTTCGGCAGACTTGGGTTGGGACAATCTACTTCTTTCTCTGCAGCAAAAGAAACTAATGCATGTAACTAGAGGGAAAATATGGTAGTCACAAGCTGATTCTTTTCCCTGTGGAAATGACTATCAGTTGTAATAACTCAGGTTTTGAGACAACAACCAGAAAAAATAAGCACATTTGGGATTGAATTGAAAGATTTTGGTGAAGGAAAGCTGTTTACAAGAATAATACAAGGCAATAAGCATACCCTCCAGCATATTTAGTGTCTCGGAACATTTTTTGCGGGCAAAGCATTTCAGATGGAGGGTTTATATCTCCATGCTGTAAAGAGAAGCCATAGATGAGCAAAAAAATTAACAAGAAGAGCATAAGAAGCCAGAGATGAAAAAAGGATCAAAAATAAGTGACAGAATCATACACATCATATAATTACAAAATTAAGTTCAAGGAAAAAGAATAGAATACTTCATAACTTCTAAAGAACCAAATCTTGTAAACATTCTGACCAGGATAAGGTATCCTATCGGGTGAGCTAGCAATTTGAGCGGTGGAGTCAAAATTCGTTGGTAATACCTTGAATCCAACCACATACAACAAGCTATGTCAACTTGCTCTTATGATCATTGACATTGATCCTTAGTATAAACTTGTGACAAACCAAATGAAGAACAAGAATGATAAAGGGCCTTGCATTGCACCATTTGACCAATGTACGCAGAGCCTTCGCATGCATTAATGAAGTGTTTTGCGTCCCATTAATATAGAGAACCACAAAAGCATTCCCTGTGCTTGTCAATGTTTATTTATAAGTTTTAATTATCCCCCTCATGGCCCCAGATAAATCCAATAAATCTGTGACAATTGAGGAGCTCTGCTTTGTTCAATAAAAATTAAAAGGCCCCATTTGGCAGGCCCCAAATCCACCTATTTTAACTGGTTATTCCTTCAAACCATACTCACAGAACTTTAAGGATTTGCAGGCAGTAAATTTCACACTGACCAAATCTCTGATGCAAGAGGAGACATATGATTCTCCTTGTCTATAGTCTATAAAAGAGTGCAATTTTGGTGTTTACATGCACTAAGCCTGAAATTTAGGAAAACGTGAGTAATTGTATCTGCTCTATCTTACTTAAGGTAAGAGACAATTGAAATTTATACATCAATTCTGTGAGTTAACAAACATGGCCATCATTCTGGTTCAAGTTGAGATGAGAGACTTGACGTGCCTGGTTCTCTGAATAAATAAATTGGTAAGTATAAATTTTTTATGAAAAAAATTATGAAGTTTATGTCTGTAGTGCACCTTCATCAGTCAGATATTTCTAGTCTAAGGTGACAAATTAGGTTTATAAAATCAATGAACACTGAGCAGTCCCAGAAAACTTTAAGAAGTACTAGGTACAATTAAAGAACCATGCAAGAGAAACTTTACAATCTGACCAACCTTTTTCAGGGACTCTCCATCCAAATTGCTCCTTCCCTTTGAAGCTGTGGCTGAACATTCAATTAGTCTCTTAAAGCTCTGAGAAAAAAGACATGCAAGATTATCAGGACTGTGGCCAAAAATTCAATTAGTTTCTCAAAGCTCTGAGAAAAAAGACATGCAAGATTATCAGGAGTTAGTGATATCATAAACTTGTCCTATCATTTTGTAGTTGATCATTAGGTACAGAAGTTAAATGTTTACAATTAAGAATTGACTGCACTTGAAATGAATTTATTCAACAGCCAAGTTTAGCCTACCAGGTACTTTACCCTGTGAAAGCTTGTATCAGCTACCAGTCTCACACCCATTTCTTTGAACAATCATTGTTGAAAACATTTCACATGTGACAAGTCTCTTCACGTAAGTTATTAATATGACATTCTGTCAAGAGAGATTATCTAAGCAATTTCCACAGCAAGATAAAACGTAAAGGATCTTTCTATGTTCATTTCAGAACTGAATTGAAAATTTTCTGTCCTTATGCTACAAAGGAAGTTGAACTTTTCTAGTACAGCATTTCTGCCTATTGTTACAACCAACAAAAAAGGCACTTACTGACCTACTATTTGTCAATAGGTTGGAATTTACAAAAGGGAAAGAAATGTTCATTTCTTTGTTATTTAATTTACACATTTTGAAGTGCATCCTAATCTTCTGTGTCTTGACATATATTATGAGAACAGTTTTGACATTCCATTATTTTTAAAGCATCCCACATTGCATGTTCACAGGATTTATATGGGCCTTGTGTTTGCGTAGTCTCCCTCTACCTAATAGTTTAAACTTTCCTTTTAGACTTTGTAACATTTTATCAAAACCAGGTTTTGTGAGGCTCCCTGTTCGTCAACTCCATGCGTTGCCCTAAATCCGATTTGCACATGAGAGAGGGTGTTAAAAGCATCCCACATCACTTGTCTACAGGATTTATATGAACCTTACATTTACATAGTCTCCCTCCACATAATGGCTTAAGCTTTTGGGTTGGATATTCTAACAATTATCATCCCTATCCATTGCCATATTATTAATTTGTATCAAGCAAACAAAGAAACCGTAATAATCGTTCTATTTCAACTCATTCACCAAGCATTCCACTTGAGTTGAATATCTAGAATCACAATTGAGCAAGATAGTTATACTTGGCTTGTATCTAGCTTGAAAAGTCACTCATGAATTGTGCAATATGGCCTCAACATGATCAGGTTTTCTTAACAAGATGAACTCCAGTGAAAATAATATTGAATATTATCATTTCAAAACATGGGCAATCAATAATATATACCTTTTTAACGTCGTATCCACATATTCCTGCATCAAGTTGAAGTATTGTTCGTCAGCCATTTCATTGTATTATATGTGAATACATCATGCTGCATTCATCTCATTGCATAGTAAGTGCATACATGATGCTGCATTCATCTCATTTATTAAGTGCAATTATTGATGGCCAAAGAAAAGTCTATATATTTGTGAATATGCCTTTGAGCAACAACCATTTGAACCTATCATTAATTTTGCGAACTAATATACGTGGTCTTCATCTCATTATGTCATTGTCATGAAGATCTGACAGTCTTGTTTGTCAGAAGCCTATTCCACTACAACAACACTAAGACATATTGCTACAAGCAGGGTCGCTATATGTACAAATTGCCATCACACAATGTTTTTTGAAGTCTTATGTAAGATCTAAGTACTCCAATCTAATCCTTTCATCTCTTTGCATGTCTTTTAAGTCTTCTCTTACCCCTCCCAACTAGTAAACTCATCCTCTAATTGCACATGTTCATAGGAGGATCCAAAGGCCATCATTGTAATCATTCAAAACACCTCATGTGAACTTCCCTCCCCTTAGATTAGGGCCTTAATCGCTTATTCTCTGAAAAATACAATTCCAATCGCATCTTTTCTTGAGCACACACATCAAACCAACTTTGTGTCATTGCCAAACGCATTTTGTGATAACTTTGGTATTTGACCACCCAATATTCCATGCCATAGAACATCATCAGCCCTATTCAGTGCTCACCAAAAGCAATGGACCCACCTCACTTCAATCATCCTTATTCTCATCACTAGATGAAATCTCCATCAATTTCTTCATCATTTTTGCAAAGTTGACCTAGTATATTGGAAACACTCTTGTTTTTTTTTTTTTTTTTTGGAACTACTCAGTCTCTAATTCTTGCTGTTTTTTTTCCTCGAACCTCTACTTGTACTAGACTTATATTTTTAATGCATTGCCTTTGACCAATAAATATGAGAACCCTTCAATTCCAAGTTCCAACATTTTCCTCTGAAGTTTGAGCTCAGCATTTACTTCTACTTGAGTTTTGTCTAATACAATACCATCCTAAAAAATAATGCAAGAAGAAATATGATCATGAATATTTTCGGTTAACAAGATCATTACTAGAGAAGAAAATATGATGACTTAGTGTGACTCTAAGGCTATATGCAAGTCCTCATTTCTTCTCCATATGTCCTTATTGGAGTCATAACTCCATCATGCATACTCTTTATAGCTTGCTTATGGGTAATTACTCCTCTAAATCAAACAAATTAATTTTTCTTTGAACCTTTCATGTGCTATCTCCATACAAATCTCCGCAACTAGCAAATTGCCTCAATATTCCATCCTCTGAGCACAAACAATGTTGGCTGTCCAAAATATGTAACTCTCACTTCAACACATGGTAAATTACTCATTCTCCTATTCTGAAATTAGCACAATTGGATACCCTCTCTGTTGTGATATATCGCTACCAAGTGCTTTTCCTTCACTAATCAAGCATGTCCTTTTGGTCCAGTTTACTGAAGAGGGATTATAAGAGTAAGAGATAACTATCTCCTCCACATCTTTCCAATGGCAGTTTGGTTCTGCCAGTTCTCATCTGCTCCCCTTCAAAGCCACAACAACTTCATGTTTCCTAATCTGTTGATAGAAGGGCAAGGTTTTCACTCTTACTCAACTCCCCCAATAAAGTATTCCTTCCAGAACCTCCGTTGAAGAACTTATACCAATAACTTCTCCTCTATCTTTAACCTCATAATTTGCAACTAGGTCCTGTTCAAACTCGTCCTTACATCATCTTACTTGGTTCAGATCTCTAGTCTTTCTTGTTCTAGCGAATTTATAAACATCAATCTCTCCTTTGGTGCCCAACCATTTATGGTCATTAAAAGCTGCTAGCTTCACTTTAGTCACATCTTTTTCTTTTTTAATTCTTCTTCCCTAATTCGTCAAGAAACTCATATGGCTAGTTAATCTATCTCTAATATCTAGGTAAAATGAAGAATTAAAAAAACTAGACAGCAACTTGGAAATTTCATCCCTGACCATCTTTGGGTTTAATTACCTGTCCATTACCATTAAGGAACATAAATATGACCAAAGGCTTTTCTCATCCCTCTTTCTTGGTCTCCTATTGCCTAGTAGTCGAATTTACTCCCTTTCTTTAAGAGGCTTATTTTTTTCCCCCTTAAAACTCATTGCTTTACATGGAGATTACTTCCTTAATGACTGCTAACCTTCAAGCAGATTGATAGATATGAGAAAGTTCTTTACTATTTTCTGCTCACACATGACTAAATGTTCCATTTATTTATGTATCAAAATTTTGTTTGCGACTGCAACTTACACATATTGGATTCTCACAAACATCCTCATTTTCTATACCTAGAACCTTTTGCAGGTCAAAAAAAATCTATTAGCACTCTCCTCATAATTTAAACTACTATCTCATTTTCAAACCAATGTCCTGCTTTACATGTGCCGAAAAAAGTCCTAAGGAAGTTCCATCATTGTCAAGAAACTGTTCATACGAGTCATCTCTCTTGCAAGTAATTGAGAAATAAACCAATCTATTAGATTGTCTCAATGTAACCTTCAGATCTCTATGACTATGGAAAACTTGTACATCTTCAAATAGAAAAAAGATGCAATACTATATTCAAGAATTTTCTCAGGCACAGATAATACTTGTACCCTGATTCCGCAAATTAAACTTAAATTATTTTCAAGAAAAGACAATGTGTAAAATATCAACAGGATATCAGTGCTAAAAATGTTTACCAAGTACTTCGCCAATCATATCTCTATCTAGCTGAAATCCATCTTCAAGCATTTTGAACAGGAAATCCTCCGTGTCCTTTTGCATCCCCATGGTGGGATTTGACTGAATATCTGGATTATTATTGGAGATGGGCAGCAACTTTGCATCCAGTTTCAAAGGTTTGGCAGTCTCAAACGAACAGAGTTCAGCTTTGACATGCTCTTTTCCCCGAAAACTTGAAACGCTACCCATCGAAGCAGGACGCCACTTTAGCTTTGAAGATCCAGTATAAGCACTTGTTTGAAATGGCTTAGGTGGGATGTTATCATTTGATGATGATGAAAATGACCCTTCATTCACATCTCTACCAGATAAGTGGTTGGCGGTAGCTGCATCAGTAGAGTGGATTCCTCTCATTTCAACCCTAATGTGACCTAGGAAATCTGTTTCTTTGAGGGAGAGAAAAAACACTGACGGCACCACGAAAAAAGTTCCGATTTTTCCTCAAAAGTGTTCTTAAATACAGCTGGACTTGACATTTACAAACCAAATGAATGCAAAGCAAAGGGCAATAATTAAAGAGTTGCCATATCATTAGGACATAATGTGGTAAGAAAAAACAGATGAAGAAGCACAGATGAAATCCAGATTTCCTGTCGTTTTTGTTTGGATTTTTTTCTCGGTCGACGGAAGGAGTCCCAACACTTCATTACACCTTCCCAAAGAAATATTAACCGATTATTTTGACTAGAACCTAATGTGTTAAGCAATAAAAGGTGGATATGCTCATTATCCAAGATTACCAGTCATTAAAGTTTTTCCCTTTTTTTTATTTTGGGGATTTTATCCGGTGAGGGTATGGGCAGTCATACATTTAATTATACATTCTAAAACAAGATTTTACCGATGAGGTTTGCGTTCCTAGGATTTCATGTCTCTTGTGCGCATCACAACTCACAAACAAATGCACATCATTGTGCAATATACAATGGTTCTATTAAGCATCAGTGCAGGAAGTGAAAGCAATTTACTTAGATTACAAAGGATGGATATGCCTGCACAAATCACTCACTCATGTGATCATGTTCCATTTTTAGGCATCAGGACAAATACAACCAGAAAAGAAAATAACAAGCTGAGCCACTCCAAATAATGATGAGAAACGCAATGCACAATTCACTTATTAATGTCTAGCGAGCCTGTGTATATAGGCAATAGCAGACCATATGGCAATTCCGGAATCAATAGAATCAAGTCAACTTCATTCATAAATTCAGGAGGACTTAAAACTCTGCCGTAGGAGAACCACCCATATTGAGCAATTAATTAGCAATAAATCGTGGAAAGGGCTATGCTAATGAGAGTAAAATTGCACAAAAACAAGAAAAACCATTTGAGAGATGTCAAAGGCACTTAAATCAGGTAGACAGTGCGATGGCCGAGCGCCACATAATGCACTCTTGTATTGATGATTTCCACATAACCTTGCAATTAGAGGATTTTCAAAACAGATGGCAACACACACGAAATCCTATTTTGCATGCCTTTAAAACCATTTATCAACTGGCAATATTTTCAGTTTTCATAAATGAGCTTAGTTCTATTGAACTAGCTCAGCAGATTAGCTACTTCATAATGTGCGCATTATAGTACAAACATACAGCAATCAGCAAAAAAGGCCAATACCTTCGCATCACTCTAGAGAATATGTTGGGCATTCATACAGTTACAGAAAAATATCAGAAAAATTGTACAAAGCAAGCAAACTTACCATGTAAAAAACAAAAAAAATTATGAAAAAAAAAAAGCAACCACAAAATTCCTAGACCACTGAAACTGTCACTCGGCGACACATACTAAAGGCTGAAGATATCAGAATCTAATGCAGCTCATGCTAAAGTGCAATCGATTTATTGACCCGGTCGCTGTCTTTCTCTCTGGAAAGAAACAGAATCTAACCAACGCCCCCACATGCCCTTTCCATCCACTTTATGCTACTGCATTACATTTTCCTCGTTTAACGGGCTGCCACTCACTTTCACACGGCGGCAGAACGAGAAAAGTCCCACCTTAGACTACCCCCTGTGTTCCAAATTCTCACTCCCGACGGGTACCGGGTACCCAAGATTCAGGCTTTCATCATCATTACTCGAAAAAGACACGAAACAATATCTATCCCGCCATCCGACTCGATACCCATCAAGGGTACGGGAGTGCATGCCGCGCCTCTCTCTAACGTAAAGAACAAGCAACCCTGAAGCCCCAACTCTTCACTGATCAAACCGGTTCAGTCGACTCCGTTTCGCGCAGATGCAATGTGCGTGAGAAAGAGGGAGAGGGAGGGAGATTACCGGCGAGGGGGATGATGCTGTGCAGAAGGGTCAGTCATCGAGCGCTCTCCCCCGCGAACGCGTCTCTGCCTTTTTGGCTACGAAGCGAGACGACGACGGAGGCGGCGCGCCGGAGGCCAGTGCCACGAGGTTTCTGCAATGACAGAAGTTCGCTGCATTGTTCGCACAGAGAGAGAGAGAGAGAGAGAGATGGCGCTCTGACTGACGTGCCGGTGCTGAGTCCGGTGCCGAGTCCGGTGCCGAGTCATGGAGGAGCTTCCGCGTCAGAGCGCCGTCTCTCCCTCTGATATCTTTGGCAGAATGCCTGGTTCACCACGCAACGTTCATCGTGAAAAGCCCCAAACTGTCACGTCACCTCCATCGTAAATGTACCTTAAATTAATTTTTTTTATCCATCAAAAATTTCAAATCAGTATCATTTATAACAAATTTATCTTTCATTAAATTCTATTAAATTAAATTAATATCATGAAAAATTACAAATTATGATAAATTGAGAATAAAATTTTAAATTGATACGTTCATCAACTATCATGTATTTAATCAATTCGGTAATTTGATTGTAAAATTTAGTAAAAGTAAATTTATTACAAATGTATCGGTTTAGATTTTTTATTATCAAAAAATTAATTTTTAGTAACTTTGTCGTAAATATATCAATTTGATATATTTCGTGATATTAATTCTAGGGAGAAAATGAGACAAATTACAATAGAAAATATGCACAATTTAGAACTTTTTTTGGTAATCATCTTATTTTTCTATTTTTCTATTTATTTTGTTCTAGGAATAGAAGAAAAAAAAAAAAAGAGAAATTTATTTCATAAGGGCAGCTAATTTTCTATTTTTAAAAATAGAAAATGATTCAAAAATTCAAAAATAATAAAAATGTCAAAAAAATTATTAAAAAACTAAAAAAATTTTATGTTATAAAAAATTTGAGAATAATACCAAATGATTTTCTGTTCTTTTTTCTATTATGAGGATATAAATTTTAGGGTCATATCATATATGCTCTTTTGTTTTTAAAAAAATTTTAGAGAATAAAAGTAGAAAAAACCATTTTTAAACAAAAATTATTTCCAAGAACAAAAATGTTACCAAAGACAACACTTAGTTTCAAGTTTAAAATAATAATTACTTGTTTCCTTTATATTTACTTATGTAGGTGTGTAAATTATAAACATTAATTAACTTTTGTTAGGATTTGTAACAATTCTTCGAGCTTTTATTTTGCTTTTACTCCGTTAAATTATAAAAAGACTCATAATATAAACAATTTTTTGATGACAATCACCATTCATAGTTTCATATAGGGGTGAGCAATTCTATATTCTTTACAAGTTTAGTCTTGAACCTAAAAACTATCCTGGGGTATAAGTTCCTCAATTTTTGGAACAATCCTACCTGTCAAAATCTACAACTTGGAACTTGCCCTGTTATAGTTTCAGGGTCGGTTCCAGGTTTTAATAGTTTTTTTTTATCTTTAATTAAGCAAAACAAAAATAAATGCAATAATAAAAATGAACAATGATTTTTTTATCGATTGCCTACAAATAAATGTTCATATGTACCCATCGAATAGTATTAAGAAAATTTTATAGTTTTCAATGAACCAATTGCTCTTATATTATATAGAATTATTATCTTAAAAGAAGCAATTGCCCGAACATAACTGCATCAAACAAGCACTTGGAACTTCTACTAGTCTCATGGTCCATGAAAATAAAATTTGCAATAATAAAATAGAAGTTTAGACTAGTGGTTCTAAATTATACATTCATCACCAAACATCATGGAATACCTCAAGATGGCGTGACTAAGAAAATTTTATAATTTTCAATGAACCAATTGCTCTTATATTATATAGAATCATTATTTTAAAAGAAGTAATTGCCCAAACATAACCGTATCAAACAAACAATTAGAACTTCTACTAGTCTCATGGTTCACAAAAATAAAATTCGCAATCATAAAATGCAAGTTTAGACTAGTGGTTCTAAATTATACACTCATCATCAAACGTCATGAAATACTTCAAGACGGCGTGAATACATAGACTAAGAAAAATACAAAAATTTATTCTAGATTCTAGGTTCTAGATTCTACCAACCTATAATCTAGAACACCATCGAAACCGATTCTCTAAATTTTGGAACTTAGAATCTGTCTTGCATATCTTAGAACTTAAGGAACCTAGAACCTATAGGTTACTTTAGGTTTTATCTTAAAACCATGTTCACTCCTAATATCATACCCTGCTTCTAAGATCTTGCTTTTTATCGAAATCCTTTGACTCTTATATTTTGGTACTCCTATAATCCAAAGATGCACAACACGCGAGTTTTGAATAAATAATTGCTATATCTAAATTTGAGGCTCTATATGATATCTACCTATGGTTCATTACCAAATACTTATGGCAGGTTGAGGGGACCCGACGAGAATGTGACTACTTTAATAAAGACTTCTGACCAAAAATAAAGTAATAGGTTTAAGACCGATTGGGAGAGCAATAAAAAGTCAATGGGACAGATTTGAGAAGACATCAACCTATATTTGTCCTGCTTCGATTCCTAAATAATAATAAAGCGACATGCCTAGTCATATCTTTTTCTATATAAAAGACGACTTATTAACTATGCTATTAGTGTCCACTCTTGAAATTAAAGAAATGAAGGGCTAAACTTGTAATTAAGGATACTTTTGTTTAATGAAAAATCAATGATTTGAAAAAAAAAATTAAAAATAATTATTTCTATCGTTTACAAAAATAAATATACAAAAAATTATGTTTACATTGTACACATAAATATTTAGATATAAATTGTCATCGATAATAATTTTTTTAATTTAATAATTACTTCAAGCGATTAAGTGATATTTTAAAATTTTCATTTTTGAAATTATTTGTTTTTCATAAGGAATATGGCCGAACGAACTGACCAAGTGCATTGACATCTTTCATTGAGTTTGTGAATGAATGACCCGCAGTCTTAACACTTCACTAAGCAAGTCATTCTGTGCAGACCAATCTCCGCAAACTAGCGTGCTAATCTAGCAACAATCTTCAAGTGCAAGTACATGTATTGAATCCTAATGCACAAGGAAAACAATCCAAAAACGCAATGATCCTATGTTAGACACATGTAGCTGCGACACGCTACGCAAGCTATGCTCACACAAGCATCATGATACCTGAAACCGAAGATACATGAGTCGGAGACATCGAACTCTGCTGCCCTCGCGAGTCATCCGAATCGCATTTCACGCCACTCGGCTTGGTTGCTTAACAAGCCTTCCGATATCTGCTGTTTAAATGCTTTGGCTAGCGATTCGAATCCTTTCAAGATCCTGAAAGTGCAGCTTCAAAATGGCATCAACCAAATGGGTCTGCGTTACTGCAATCTCGCTCCTACTGAGCCTTGGATTGAGCGCTGCTCAAAGATCACTCCTCATGAGCAATGCCGCGGGACATGAGGCTGGCAAGCCGGCGGATTTCGAGTTACATGGAGGAATTGCAGGAACCATGGGGTCATCAAGTGAGGGTGGCGCAGCGGCCAGCTCCCACATGAGCAGTCTTGGCCAGGACATTTCTGGCAAGGCTAGGCCTGACCACCGTGATCTGAGCATGGCTAATGGGTGGGATACGAACGGCAAAGTCCCTGACGATCAGGCCCCTACTGCGCACGATGATCCTTGGATGTCCGATGAACCTGTACCCATTCCGAGGTTTCCCGATGACTCATACAACCCGCCATTAAGCCAGTGGCAGGATCAGTTCATGTATTGCACTCCAATGTCCTGTCAAGGGAGGAAAGAAGACTATGGCCCTGGCGAGGGCGGGGATTGCACGGGATTTAGTTTGTTGATCGAGTACCCGCCGCCGGTGCCTTCGCATCAATCAGGAGTCAGCAGAAACCTGGTACACTCGCCAAGCAGAGCTAAGCCTGATGGCCATACGGTCCCTTCCAGCGAACCTGTTGCTTCTCCTCCAGAATCTTCTGCCACCGAAATGCCGGATATTCCTGGTGGAACTTGGGAAGAACCGATGATGCCTGGTCACTGAGTGATCGATGGATGCAATAAGGTCCATTGTAAGGTATATGGCGCTACTCCTGCATAGTTTCCCCACAATAAAGACGCAGAGAAATGTATCTCCAGGAACTCTGCTTTCAACTATCGGATTTTATCCATACTCAAAATGATAATGCATGTACTTAAATTTTATAGGCCAAATTCGATGAGTTCACTGTATACAGCTCAGCTTTCACACGTACTTGCAAGGTGGTCTCATTCGCCATGTACTGGTCCTGCTTGAGCCGGACATTTTTGCATCATTTTGCCCCACTCAAATTTCACTCAATTCCTACAGAAGCGGAGACAACTCACTAGCTCTCACCATACTCTAGCACTCAACCATCCTGTCGTGCCATCTGCAGATTTACAAGTCCATAACTTGAATGTGCCAGGATCCCATGAATGCACTTGAATAATCCTGATGATGTATTCACTAATCTTAAGCATAAACTGAAAAATCTGCAGCCTTTCTCAAGTATTCGGAAGAGAAGAAACTATAAGCCCTCTCAACTGTGCAGCCTCAGGTCTTCAAATATACATGATGCGATCAACCAAAAAACCAAAAAGAAACAACAAAAAATTCGAGTCACCTCGACATATCTTTGGGGACAAAAGGTCTTTCTTGCTTGACATGTTAACTGCTATAAAAAGGAAGGGCCATATGGTTGGGACAACTTTTGCAATTTGCGCTTGATCTCAAATACACAGATAATCTGATCATGGTTATTGACATAGAAACATAGTATGTATTAATATACATGCACATATACCCTCTGAGTGCATGCTGTTAACAAATCGCTCTTCAATTGGAAAAAGAAATATTCAGGCTGTTAACTGCAACAAAATTGTTCATGGAAGGCCAGATTTTTGCTCATGGATGAAATAGCGACCCAAATCACCGAAAAACCAAAGTGTAAGAGAGGTAAACCAACCAAAAAATCTTCAGTTAATATATGCAACTGTACATCCATAATTCAGTGGACTTTCCTGTTCATACTTGACAACTCGTGGATGATTCTTCAATATCTCTAGGACACGTTCCTTAACAGCTCCAGTACCCATACCATGGATGATGAAGATGACAGAGTACGGGCCCTAGAAGAAATGGCCATGTCAAGTTCAAGAGCAGCTTCCTCAACTCGCATGCCTCGAAGATCCACAGTGTTCCTTGATGTCTGCAATAATGGTCCATACAAAGACCCTTCATCTTTGTTTCCCTCGACTTGATTCTGGAGCTCTTCATTGTTATTCTGAGACTAAGAAGGAAACAAAACCATCAAATCAGCATCTTACTATGTGCACTGAGAAGACACCAAATACTTGGAGGGCCAGCTTTGCTATCTAATGATAACCCATGAGGAAGAAAGGGCGCACACAACAACATTCCAAATCATATACATAAAATTCTGACAATCAAACAAGAGAAAAACAAAAATATGTCCATCCTTCAAATACGCAAATAAAAGATCTAATGTAGGATACACATGTTTGGCAACCTAACAATAATATGCATTCATTGATAGAAGAGAACAATTGAAATACACCAAATAATCCTCCCAGTAAAGAATCATAGAATATTGGTCAACAAATTCCATTTAAGAAAGAGTATTTTACAACCGATGAGGAATTAGTGGCATGAAAAGTCATCTTATCAAGGCAAAGTGAGAAGAGGGAAAATACGGATGCTACAATGTATGTTCAATGATTGAAACAGCTAAAGCCTGCAATTCTGAAAACTGAGGACAGAAGAGTGGACCAGACTTGTAATAAATACAGGCAGTTGGAAGTTGGAATGACTCTGGTCATGATGGACAGCAAGTCCAAGAAGAGCCTATATAAGTTCAAAAGTTTGGACCTCATTGCAGAGTCCACTAATATAAGCATCTTACTTGCCTGCTGCTTATAATGCATTCGCTATATAAAAAACAAGGATAGATAAATTGGATAAGCATAAAAAGGCAAGATGATAGTTTTCAGATGGTGGACACACACCTTCCTCCTCAACTGTGGGATGGAACTGGAAGATCGACTCCTATTATTGACAACAGCTCTAACATCATTCTTGTTTACCCGGACTCTTACTTTACCAAATTGGACAAGGACAGTGTCATCATCCCCAGTTTCTTCAACAACAGTAGCTAATTTATTACCCAGTCCCTTGACATGGACCTGCTCCCCATGCTGTGGCAAATAAGACGCATCATCCGATCTACCAGGAAAATCTATTTCGCCAGGTTGATGAGCCTCTAAGATAGATGCAATGGAGGATTCACATTTCCTGACGAGTGAATTAAGCTGATCTGGTCTGGCATCTTCAAGGTTATTTTCAAACTCTTCAACCACGGCTTGTATTTGCATTTCTGTTGCCTTTCGTTCTTCTTGGGCATGATGCATTTCCTTCGCCATAAGAGCTTTCTGACGGTTATCAATGTCTTCTGCCTCATGCAGGATCTTCATTTAACCATATAGAGCAAATGAGGAGAGGAAAGAACACATAGCAGATTTGTGCACGGGTAGAGGGATTGGTGTATGAGTAAGTGACAATTCAAATTAAACAAACCATAACAAAGCACTCTATTCCCACAAAGAAATCTATTTTGCCATAAGCCGAAGACAAATGTTGAGATGCCAACTTCCCATCTGAACCAGCAGTGTACGACACAATTCTCAAGTTTCTCCATTATTTATAAGCAAGTAAAACTTGCAGGTAAGCTTTTAATAATCAATCTTTCAATTACTCTCATGACTTTGAAGTGGCTATCAGATATTTTCACTTATAAAGCATATCCCACTGCCTAACAAATGAAGACTTCCACTAACTATAATCTCAAGCAGTGAATGCAATGCACTTGATCTGATTCAAACACTCAACAATTAAGACACAGCTTACTTAGAGCTAATACTTAATGTTTTAAGTTCATGAATATAGCATGGTAAGTTAAGAAGTACATGGAAAGTGTATAACTGTTAAATGCAATGAACCATCGGCAATTAAGAAAACACACTCACATATCACAGGGCATATCTCAAACTTGATCAAATTTGCAAAAGTTGTGCAATGATTGGAACTGTGAGTAGTAGGGAAAAAAATATCAGATAACCCTGATTTTGAGAAATCTATCCACTCGACTTGCAATATATCCGTTAGGAACTCTATAACCAAGAAAAACACAATGGTATTAAGCAATTGAGAGATGCCCAAGCCAACAATGCATCTGCTGCAGCTGCATTATTCATACTACAAGACAAGTGATTGCAGACAACTGCCTTGAAAAAAAAAAAGTGAACCATTGAATTGCATCAATGCTAGCAGCAGCAAACTGACATAATTCACTAATTTCAAGAAAACTAGTTTGATCACATGCAACAACAAACTATACGGCAAACATAATAAGTTTGAACAAGATTGCATCATGGTAGGAAGTTCAAAACACTACCTCCTCATAAAGTTTCATGACATCAACATGAAGAGATGCAGCCTTCTCAGCTTGAGCTTTCAAACGGTATCTTTCCTCCAGCAAAGATTGATATAGCAAACCTTTCCGCTCTTGCTGCCTTTCTGGTCTTAACCTCTCCACCCATTGTTTTGCTCTTTCAATTATCTCCCCATCAAATCCAATTGATTTTGCAATATTCAATGCATTTGAATCACCAGTACTCCCCCAGAGAATTCGATAACTAGGTTGCAAGGTTTGCAATGAGAATTCCATAGCTGCATTCTCAAACTGCGTGTCCTTTTTCTTCAGAAGGGTTAAATCCGCATAATGAGTAGTAACAACAGCTAAATGAATACGATTCTTGAGATACTGCAAGATGCTGGCAGAAAGTGCCACACCTTCTGAGGGGTCAGTTCCACTACCAATCTCATCAATGAGGACAAGTGATTCTGCTGAGGCAACATCTAAGATTTTGCATATCCGAGATATGTGCCCACTAAAGGTCGAAAGATTTTGTTCCAAGGACTTCAAGGAAAAACTGGAGTAAGAACAAAAAATTAACAAAACTGAAACCATCCAAAATGTTCATCAGCCATAAACAACAGAAAGACTACCTGATGGTCTCCAATATCTGCGAGAATAAGATCGAACCATGGAATTTTTGGGGAACCCTTAGCAGGCAAATACATGCCAGCCTTAGACATCAGAGATGCTAGGCCCAAAGTTTTCATTGAAGCAGTTTTTCCTCCTGTATTAGGCCCAGAGATCACAACTACTTTGGTTCCTCGCTCGATTTTGATGTCAATAGGCATAGGAAAATCAGAACTGACTCCTGAGTTATCTCTAGATGTTAGCCCCTTCATACTGTTATTTAAACTAGCAGAGTCCATGGAATTGGGTGCAGCAATATCAGAGGGATGCCCAAGTGATGACTCAAGAAGCAATGGATGTCGAATACTTTCAATATCAACTAGTCGAACATGATTAGCTTCAGCATCACATGAGCCATCAGAATGATCTGAACTTAAAGTTGGACAGACTCCATTGATCCACCGGGCATAAGAAGCTCTAGCAAATGCCAGATCTATTTCAAGAACCCTGTCCAATATGTGCTTTATCTGTGTCCCTGCATCTGCTATTTCAGAAGTAAGCAGGCTTAAAATTGCTATCTCTTCATCCCTTTCAGCATTTGACAGCCTCACTTCCATGTTGTTCAACTCAACTGCCTCTTTAGGTTCCATAAAGTAAGTGGCACCAGAACTGCTTACACTAAGAACAACTCCTCCTGAAAGTAAATATCTATGTGAGGCCCTAATACCTACACACATCCTGGAACGGCGTTTGGTGATTAGAGGCTTGTCAATGCCCCTAACACGAAAAACATGAGCAGACACTTCTTTCAACAACAAATCCAATTTTTCCATGTTTCTCTTTCTTTCAGATCTGATGATCTCTAGATCTTCACTAGCTCTATCAAGGATTGTTGAGAGATTGCAATCTATACAATATTCTATCTTCCGTTGTAGGTCCATGCAGAAATCACAGTCATAGAGAATTTCAAGAAGCGGAGAGTACCTGTTGAATCCCACAACAAAGATAGAGTCAAGCCATTTGAATCTCAAGAGAAAGATAAAGTCAACAGATTCTCCCTCTTTCCTAAACAGATAAAAGGAGATGTAAATACTCCTTTCACCACAACAACTCTAATAAAATAATTTTGAGGTTAATTTCAAATAATCCAAATCAATGAACTACCTAAATGTAGCATCCATTCAAGAGACCATCAAGCTTTCAGCAATCATAGAAATATGAGAAAGAAGATTATGATATGTCTTATGCTTTCCCCATATTCAAGCAAAACATCGAGATCTCTTGGGATTCACCGAACAGAAGTGTTTTATACAAGTCACCATAAAAGAACCACACACCAAATAATGATGTGCTTAGTCTACTATTATATATGACTTATTACTTTTTTTTTTTTTTTTGGTACTAACATATGACTTATTACTTTAAAACGTTGAAAAGGGGTACAAATGAATGACTGACACCATCAAAATCTCACTACAACACAAGAAATAGTAGATATTGATATTTTACATGCAGTACACCACATCAACACTAAATCATATTTAATCATAAGAAAATGACAATCCATTTTCTGTTTCTCTCTTCCCAATCAAAGAACGGGAGGATCCTGCTAAACTTTATTTTAGAAATTCTTAACATTTATAACTCCCATACTTATTCAAACGCTCATCAATTAATTAAAACCATCCACATATAAAATCTTGAAAAGAGAACAAGTAATTGATCCAAACTGATCTACATGTCAGGTTAGCGACCAATAAAACCAAAAAAGAAGGCAATGATCAAATGACTCTTTGACTTTGACCATAGCATCCAATGTGTAAAATGCTTGCTATCTACAGTCTACACCAATTAGAAGTAAAAGGAATCATGAAAAATTTGCTGAGGACAAGAAGTTCCAAACATTTTGTAAGTACCTTCTAAAAGATTACAGAGAGAATGGTAGTGATAGAGGGAAGGATGACAAAGGGGACACACATGCAGCACCACCGCCCCAACACATGCACACAAACAAATCTCAACAACAACCCCCAGATTCCCAAAACACACATGTGTATCATCTCATATCATCTTGTTGTTGTCCTTGTTAGTTTGTGGCATCATTAGAGATAATTCTAGTTTTAACAAATGTAATCACTGATCTTTTAAAGCCAACTTGCCAAGAGAATCAAATCATGTCCAAGCCATTGTGCTACTTCCCTTATAAAAAGATTCTTGTTAATAAGTTGGCTAAGTGCACTATGAGCAAGAATGCATATGAACCACTTTTGAAAATTCAAGAAGGATGGCTTTTGTGAAAGCTACTTAACTCAAATAGAAGCATTTGCATTTCCAAGCACATTAAATAGCATTAACAAGTGTGCTAAGGTCACTAAATATTCATAATATTTTCATCATAAATTTGTGTTATTCGTAGTGATTGTTCTCGCAGCACAATGTACATTTACATTTTAGAGAAAGCTACTTAATTTAAGCAGAACCATTTACATTTCCAAAGCATAATCAGCATTAATAAGTATGCTATGGGCAATATCTATCCATTTTGTTTAAATTATGATCAAATTCATGTTATCCATAGTAGCTGTTCTTGCAGTTGCAATGCAAACTTTTTCTTCTATATCATGACAAGATTTTTATAAAATAGCTTGTTTCTATAGAGAGAGAGAGAAAGTTCTAAGCAGTGTCCACTGTAGGCACCTCTCTAACACAAAACCAAAAACACAAAAAAAGGAACAAGAGAGGAAAGACAAAGCTACTCTCAATCTTAAGAATCTAATCCTGGTTCCACCACCACAAGAGTAAATTCTAGCAACACGAGTTATGGCATAATAGAGTCAACTTGTAACTGGCATTTTCCTTAACAGCATTTCTTAAGCATCAATAGAAAACGATAAATGTTGAATGAAATAAGCTCCTCAGGTTGCCCGACTAATCATTCCCAAAGTCACACAGCACAAGAAATGGCAATTTGTAATCAAATCCTTTTATCCACAATTAGAGCATCATCAAACTCTATACTTCCTCATACATATAACCACATCCCAAATGCATAATCTCACTGAAAAGGAGTGTAATTATCTATAAAATCTAGGCTGCAATCAAGCCCAGTCCAGTCAACACAGTATAACACTTGAACTCAACTAGACTTGAAAGCTCAAGGCTGCAGCTTGATATTTATCTACAGCCTAATTTTCCAAGTTTGATATCGACCAAGTAAAGTACTTAACAAGCTCAAGCTCAACTAGACTCAGATTTATTGTTGTGACAGATGCAGAAGCTAAAACGAAATTAAAACTAAGAAGAATATAAGAACACAAAATTTACGTGGAAACCCTTGTGGGAAAAGACCATGGAGAGAGGAAAAGCAAAATACATTATAGAATCAAGGATTACAAAAGATGGTTCTCAAAAGCTTAGACTATTTCTGTCTCAACTTCTTATATATAGGCAAATATCAAATCTAAAGTAAGAAATTCTTTTTAGGAAACCTTTTCCAAATAGGAAAACCATTCAATCAGGAAACCTATTCAAAATAAGAAACCTACTTGAATTAGGAAACTTTCATTTTCAGGCTCAAACTTGATACATATTCTAACAATCTCCACCTTGGCTCGACGTTTGAGTCAGGGTACAATCACTTGGCTTGAATTCTACATAAGCAACAAACAATTTTCTCCTCACGTGTGAATTCCCCCTCAATTTAGGTATTCTTTTGCATCAGAATATGAAGTCTGTCACCGGGCCTACATTGTTACGCCACAATGCCCACCGTTCGGAAATTACACCTTCTGCCACTAGGCCTGCATTGTTACACCACAATGCCCACTACCCGAAAATCACGCCTAACTTCATCCACCAAACACCAGAACAAGCCATTAGCTCTCTGATACCAAATTGTTAGGAGCGCACAACAAAAGCTCAATACCTTTCGCTCAGGGAGATCACCAAGAGGGAGCCTAAGTACAAGCCTATTAATATATCTAGTTTTCCAATTTTCTAACCACACAAAAGACTCTCTTACTTAGCTTCTCCATCCCTCTAATACTCATATTGTCTAATCTCATATGCCATAATTTAGTGTTGTCTAATTCTGTCATAGTGGATGAGATTGCAACGATTGCAGCTGAACCAGCGATCTATTGTGCCTTGCAATTGATGCAAAGTGCCAGTTTTTAGCCCTTTTATCAACAACAGTGAACCTCTCATAATCTTCATAACTCCACCTTCAGCTTCAGCCATACGAAGAGTGAAGAGTTGCTACTTGAGCATCAACCAATTGGTGAGGGATTTAGTCAAAAAAATACTCTCTAATTTATTCCATGAACCTACTACTATTTTCTGATCTAGTACCTCCTACAGAACTTCATTTGTGAGGCACAACTAAATAGCAGATAATGCTTTTTCATCCAATTCTTCCCAGGTTTTCTTCAAACCCTGCTACATAAGATCAGCCAGCCATAATTTCATATGCAGAACCTAAAACAAAATTAAAACTGACAAGCATAAAAGAACAGAAGATTTATGTGGAGCCCTTGCGGAAAAAAGTAAAATCCACTATAGAATCAATAGGCATGAATCCAAAGAAGGAAACTTCTTTTTAGGAAACTTCTCCAAATGGAAAACCATTCAATCAAAAAACCTATTCAAAATAGGAAACTACTTGAATTAGGAAACTTTCATTTTCAGGCTAAAACTTGAGCCATATTCTAGCATTTATCACTTGAGTTAGGCTCAAGATTGCATTCCCAAAGTACAGCAAGACTGTAAAAATGCTATTTTTAATTATATTATCGTTGTATTACTAAAACAGTTCCGCAATCTATAAGAAGCTAATAACCGACTGAACTAACGAGCTACTCGAGCCAAGTGCTACGAAGCATAAACTCATCTTGGTTGGCACTCAAGTGGCTCCACTCCACTACACCGAGCACAGGAAGAAATTTACTCACCTCCCAAAAGAATCTCGGCCGCCCGCCGCGGCGGCCGCCTCAAGCTCCTCCCCCACCTTCCTCGCGGCACTCAGCATCCTCCGCACCATGCAGATCTCCCCTATCGGGAGCAACTCCCCCTTTCTCGCCGACTCCACGACCGCCGACACATCCTCAATCCCGGATAAGTCCCACCGGCGAGACTCCGCCACAAGGACCGCCGCGGCGGTCTGGTCCAGGAGCTTCCGGCTCTCCGCCGGGGTTCCCCGATAGGGATGTCGGCATCTCGCGTGGCGCCGAGTCCCATGGAGGTCGAGGTGAAGGAGGAGAGTTGCATACAGACGGAGCTCCATTCCAGGGTCTTTAGTGTCTCGGATTGGAGGGCTTGAGCGAGGAGAGGCGGCGGTAGGGTGTTGCGAATCGGAGGAGGAAGCGGCGGCGGCGGCGGCGGCGAGAGACGGCGGGCCGTCCTCGGGAGGAGGATGGCGGGAAGGGGAGGTTCGGCGGCTTTCTGACGGAGCAGAGGAAGCCGGTGACGGCGAGTTCCATTGAAGGGGGAGCGAATACAAGTCGCCACGTGAACTTTTATCCATTGGGGCGGGACGAGATACGTTTCGCCACGTGGCATTGTGAACCGGACCGGCCCGTGTTGGATTATTTGGACCGGACTGAGGTGAGCCCGATCTACCGACGGAAAAATTATCCAAAAAATCTTACACCTGGTATACTCTTATTAATTCAATTCTAAACCTTTTAATTTTATCAATTTATTTTCATTTTTGACCAAAAATTATTGACGTAGGACGACCGTAATGTATATAATTTTTAATAATATTATTTTTCCTTTTTATCTTTCTTCTTTTCTTTTGTCGATGGTCGGCGCAGATCTGCTAACCTCACCTATGGTAGGTGAGGGGCTTGCCCTCACCCAATTGAGAGGGTTGATATCGCCAAGGCCAAATCTAATAAGGTCAACCCTCGCCCAAGCTAAGGCGAGCTCCCCTCACTTGTGGCAGGCAAGGGTAGCCTGCCCACCCATCGCCTGTGGCTAATGGGAGGTCATCGATAAAAGGAAAAGAAAAATGAACAAATTTTAAAATAGAAAATTAAATTATTATTAAAATTATCCATGTTAACACTAGCTATATTACGTGACACCATTAGTGTCCATGTCAGCAAATTTCAATCAAAATTAACTTGATTAACTCAATTGGTAAAATGTGAAAAGATTTAAGACTGAATTAATAAAATTGAAAGATTTAAAACTAGATTGGCAAAAATGAAATAGATTTTTTTTTACATCCCCATCTAGCTAATCATACATGACGTTAAATGTAGAGTGTGATTATCATCTTGTGTCTAACAGAGAAAAAACATTGTTTCTTTGAAAATTTACTTAGAGTGCGTTTTGTTTTATAGAAAATAAATGCTTTTGATAATATTTTCCTAAAAGAAATTACTTGTATTGCTTACAAAATTGCATAAATGATATATGTTTTCATCATTCACAAAAATCATTGGACATAAAATGTTGTCGATAATCAAAAAAATTATTAACTAATTAGTTCAACCAATACGAGACATTTATTTTTAAGAAAACATTTATAAATTATTTATTTTATAACAAAACAAAGAGATACTTAGTAAAAAAAAAGTTATTAAGTTTGTATAGGTGGTTTTTACTCTCCTACCACTTATTTGCCTCTTTCATCAACACTCACAAAGTAAGTACTATCAAGTTATTAAATTATATACTTGTGAAAAATAGATTCATCATGCAATGTGGATATATGATAAAGTGATATAGCAAACAATTTGTGCATGTATATTAGAACAAAGTCTTAACGTGTTTATTTCGTGAAAAATGTGACATTTTTTGAAAATAATTTTCGGGGAAAATTACAATATCTTCCGGTGTTTGACTGAGATTTAAAAATGAATTGAAAAATATTTTCTGTTATTTGATATCAAATGCTACATAGACATACATTATTCAAGCGGTAGTGACTTGTACATGAGTAGCCAAGGAACCTAACACAGGCAATAGAGTCTCAAGCTCCAATCCTCAATTCCCAAGCAATAGCACAGGCAGAGGTCTTAGGTTCACTAAGACCGAGCCCAAGAACTCGATCTCACATGCCCGACTCCCTATCTATTCTTAGATTGCATTTGGCAATCAAAATAAAATTCTGGATAGGATAAAATTTATCATATCCTGCATTTAGTGCTTACTCAAGACATGATAAATTCGAAAAAAGAGTATAAACCAAATAAAATTATCCCATAGTGGAGGTGAGATAAAAGTTGATAGAATTTCTAATATCCATAGTAGGAAAGTTATTTTTCTCGAATAACAAACTTATTAAATAAACAAAAGTGAATTATATTTAAACATAAATAATATATGAATTCTAATATAAAAATTCAAAATAACAAAAAATAAATGTTTAGTTCTTAATTTAATCTTTTTTCATTTTTTATAAATATATTTGACGTTAATTCTATCTTATAATGTAAATTTAATATATAAATATTAGATGTTTTTGCATTTTAGGTATATTAATGCAGTTTAATATTTAATAAAATTTTGTTATAGAATGATGGAAGGGAAAAAAAGAAATTAAAAGAAGAGGAAAATAAAAATAAAAATAAACATAAGTTAGACAATATTGTCACAAAATATTTTTACCGTCTCCATTAGTGAGCTTTTATGTTTATTTCCATTGATATGCCATTTATACCAAAATATATAAAGGATATGATGTGAAAATATTCGACTTTATTAGTGCGATTCACCATACGGTATGATATAGCAATATCTTAAATTTTATATCCTATTATATCTAGTCCATCCTAATTAAAAATCCGGATGATCGTACGTAGCCTTAAGTATCTCAATTATTTTTCTTCCCCAAGCATCTCTAATTACTTATTTTTCAAATATTGTGTCCAAGGACAAATTCGTAATTCCATAAATTTAATTTATATATAAAATGTTTCAATATTAAAGATATTTTCTACGTCATAGCAGCCTTCTTACTTCTTAGCAAGATTTCAAAATAATTTTCTCTTGCCCTGAATATTTATGCATATTGGTTGTATTCTAGAAGGCACGAATACTCTTTTAGGGTCTGCATGGTAACTTGCCAAACAGTAATAATTTCTGTTCTTTTGTTCCCAGGAGTAGATTTGGAACAGAAATCCGTTTGTTAAAATTTTTGTTCTCGGGAACAGATTTAGAACGGAATCAAGAATAAAAAAAAGTAGCTTCGATTCTAACAACTTCAAGAATCAGTTTTTTTTCTTTCTTTCTTTTTTTTTCTTCTCTTTTTCTTCCCTCATCCTACTGCCGCCCATCACCGCCCACCACCACCGCCGCGCGCGCGCCACCAGCTCACACGGAGGCTCGCCCGGCCGGCGAGTCTCGGGCAAGCCGATTCGCCCAAGCACCGGCGAGGCTCAACCTCGCCGGCCCACCGCCGGCCGGCGTCGCCCGCCCAAGCCGACGCCGCCCGGCGGTGGGCCGGCGAGGCCGAGCCTTGCGGTGCACGGGCGAGCCGGCCTCGGCCGGATCCGGCGAGGCCGCGAGCGACCGAGCTCGCGCAGCCCACTAGTGAGGGTCGGCCTCGCCGGTGGGCGGGCGAGGCGAGACCTCGCCCGCCCAAGGCTCGGCCGAGCCTCGCCCGGCTCACGGCGAGGCCGGGCGTCGCCGCTCTCGGCAAGGGCGTCGGTCCTCGTTTGGCCGGTCGCCGGTCGCCGCCGCGATCTATTAAGAAAAAAAGTTGAAAATGAAAAGGAAAAAAAAACAGAAAATTGTATTTAAATCATTAAAAAATTAAAAGAAATCATTTTGGACTAGAAATTTTCAGATTTTACCAAACGCATTTACTTCCTAATAAAAATTTTGGACGCTTACCAAACACCTTCAAATGCTCGAAATTGTTCCCTGGGAGCGAGAATAAAAAAAAATCACTTCCGAGCAGAAATTGTTCCCGGGTACAGAATAGTTACCATGCAGGCCCTTAGGGTCTCTGTATCGGTGTTGATGCGTGTCGGATGCCAACACGCCAACAACACGCGATCGATATGTAGTCAACATATGTCACCGAAACACAATGCCCTTCTATTAGCGTGGTTCTGAAATCAGAAGTAAGCCCAGATGATTCTAGTGTATACATGAATTTACTTGCCTCAATATTTTTTACCAGTACTACTAAGCCGGAAAGCAATTTTGCTCCGGAGAACGCAACCAGGTAAGAACCCGCACTCCTGCATTACTTTCAAAACCTTGTCGAATTCCCCTAATCTTCCGACACTGGCTAAAGACTTCCAAACTGTATAAAGCATGGAGTCTGTCAGCACATTCCCTTTCTCTGTATAAACCTTCACAACTCTAGAATAAAGTCTCATATCAAAGTCCTTGCTAACAGCTATTTTCCTCATTAGAAATGTACTTTCCGGCGCTGAACACCACCCATTGCAAACTCATATAAATAGACTGCATCCTTCATCATCTTCCTCTTACAAAACCGACCCAGTACCTTGACGTTAGTCTCTACTTCCATTTCATACCCAGCAACCTTCATTTCATCAACTAGCTTCCAAAAGTATTTTTTTCAAAATGTGTCGATGAAAAAAATGTCGAAACATTTACAATTGATGGTGAAAATATTTTTTGTTCTTTGATTTTTATTAACAATAAAAGTTATTATTATTATTATTTACGAGGACATCAAAATTTTCCATATTATTTAGATCCGCTTTGATTTCTCACCTAATAAGTATGGTAGGAGTATCATAACTTATTGAGCATAGTGCTCATTTAAGTGTCATAATTTTTTTTCACTTACTTAAATGGCACAAATTTAAAAAATTGATTACTTAAGTGTCATTGCCGATTTATTTCAATGAAAAATCTAATGTGGATATCAATTGTCCTTACTATTGGTGCCAACGTGGACAATTTTTGTAACTGTTTTACTTACTTCAATATCACAAATTTCAAAATTAATTAGTGAAGTGTCACAAATTTGAAAAATCAATCACTTAAGTACCATTAACAATTTGTCTTGTCAAAAAATCTGATGTTGGCGTCATCAAATCTAGTGAGGCAATTGGCTAGGGCACCGTGCCTACGACTAACAAGACCATTATGGCCCTAGGCGAGGGCCGAGGCCACTGCAATCTAACCTTGCCCAGGGTCTTTGCAGCCCCTCCAGTCAAGGGCGAGGTTTCTGCAGTTGACACACAGAAAAAAATAATTAAAAAAAAAATACAAACTTCCACATTGAACAACTTACTGAAAGCGGCACTTAAATGGTTAATTTTATTCTGATGTGGCATTTAAGTTAACGGAAAAGAAAATTATAACTTTAAAATGAATGCTATATAAAAGTTGTAACATTCCTATTGTAGTTGTCTCAATTTCTTTCAATTTCCTCAGTTTGTGAGGCTTAGTTTGCAAATCAAAGTTAAACATCACATCCTCATCCTTGGAATTCATGGTTATTTTGTGCTATACATTGTCGTGGAACCTATTACGAGATTGTTAACCGATGTGGAAAAAAAGATCATTTAGCTCGAAATGGGTTTCACTTTCTTTTTTTGCTGTAGATCAACCATTCTTTTAATGTCCAAAAATGTCCAGCAATGACTTCTCAAGAAACATTATACGAATGTGGACCTTGGATTTTGTCTCAATATGTAATATCAACCCTAAATTTTATATTCATTTAATGTGACTTTGAATTATTAATTAATGTTCAATATAGTCTTTTTGATTGCATTAGTTTCACATATTTTATGTCCTAAATCGAATATTTATCAATAATTTAAAGACCACATCGCATAAATTAAAATATTAAGAATGATATTGCATATTAAATCAATGTTCTAAAAACATCCGTGTCATTTTTCCAATAACTCTCTTTCATCGGATCCATGAGTGGTGCCGTTTTTGAAATTGATGTGCGCAAAATTCATATAATTCTGGAGATTAGAAAAATCGTAATTCAAACTTTTAAACCTAGAAACATAATTTGAAGATCAGAGAACGGGATTATACTTTTTGGGTCTAGGCTCGAACACTCTTGGACAGGATCCATCTTAGTTCGGTCCGAACCAAACGTGGTGGGGGGTTTTTGGGCCGGGAGTTTCAGATCAGGCCCGGTTCAAGGCCGGTCCGGGAAGAAACGGTCTGGTTCTTGGTTGGTTTGCCATCGTCGTCATCTTCAACAGGCCTCTCTCTCTCTCTCTCTCTCTCCCTCTCTACTTCGGCTGCTCGGAAGGCGTTCGTGGGTGCGGCCATGGCGGCAACGGCTGAGGACCCAGTTTTCTTCTCGTCGTTCGAAACTTGAAGAACGATCCTGCGAGGGAATTCTTCTTCTGGGAGTGTTTCGTTTTCCTCGAAACTGAGAGAGAGAGAGAGATGATACCGCAGCAGTGGACGTCTCCATGTGGAAGCCAATGCACGAGCAAATTCTCGGCCCTCACTCAGATTCCATGTATCTTCCCACCCTCTCTCTCTCTCTCTCTCTCTCTCGCTCGCTCTCTTGCTCTTCGATCCTAGCATAGCGAGCTTCCTCTTCGTTATCCCCATGGCGGTTCTGTGTTTTTGACGGGATGTCGTAGCTCGATAGTGCAAGTTTAAGCTCGAAAACCGCTTTGTTTCCGGAGCTCTTTGTGTGGGGCTATTCGGCAGGGGAATTAGCGCTGTCGATATCGACAGAGAATGAGAAATGCGGGCGTTTGGTTGAGTGGCGAGATGATATTTCAGTTTTCTGTGTTTATAGATAGCTAGTTGATCTGTGATTGGAAATTGCATGATGAAATAAGCATGAGAGGGAAGTGGAAGAGATTGTGAAGAAGAAGTGATGCATTTGTGTTGATCCCGACTGGATGGAGTTTGAAGGCCCCTTTGTTCTGTCCTGAGTTGGTTTGTGATTTTCTTTGTGGGGACTTCTTGTTTGATAATACCCAGTGAACAGAATTTGATGGTGTTGTGTAAAAGGAGATGAATTTGCTGTTGCATTGCTTGCGAATGTACTTCACTGGTTATGGTTAATTTTACCAAACTGGACTTCCATCCTTTTTTACTTAGGGTTCCTCACCATGTAGTGAGGATGGGGATCACGACAAATGTTATTTTGGTTATTTATATACTGGTGGTTGTGTATATTTTCCTATCATTGCCCTTCCCAACATACCTTACTCCGTCCTCACCAATCAGAAATGTCCATCTGCATGTCTCTCTCTGTCTGTCTTCTCTTGATACTTGACGCTTCTTGACTGTAGCTTACTCACTATGTCTATGTGATGGTAGTCAATTTTGTGTTATATATGTAATTGCTGTGCTATTGCTCCACATGACATTTTGCCATGTTTTTACAGAAATTTATGTTGGAGATAATGGTTGATTTCATATTTTAGATTGACAATTGAGATACCTATTATATTATGCGCTTTATTTGCCTTGTAGTGTTGGGTTTGCTCTGCAGCAATGAGCAGAATACTATCCCGTTGTGATTAGATTTCTGGAGTATGTGGTGCCCTGTGAGTTTTTTTTTTTTTGGTTGTTTCCACTTCGTTTTGCTTCACGGGTACTTAATGGAAACTTCTTGGATGGAAGTCTACAGATCCTTGATATGCAGGACCTTTTTAGATCTTACCTGTCAGATTTTGCTGGTTTCAATTGAGTGCGTGTCTGAAATGCAAAAACATTTGCTTGAATTGGTTGTCGCTTTTTTTATTCCTCCTTCTCTGGTGATTGACTTTTACATGTTGAACGCCATCTCTGCTTTATCCTACTAATTGGAGTATATTAATGACAACAAAAGGATTATGCAGGGAGGGTTTTTTGCAAGAAGGCTTGTGATGCTGATGGAGAGACATGGGAAGAATGTGAGTTCCCTTTTATGTCTGACTATGTTTTGCCTTTATTGGGCATCACCCTCATACTATTACAAAACATGAGTGGCTTACAAGAGTATTCAAGAGCTGCGAACTATGCCTTACTTAGATTCAGGCTCTCCTTTGCCTCAGTGTGCACCAAGAGAAAGAGATTATGCAATGAATTTTGGGAAATGCTAATCAAATGGAACATCTCTTGTCATGAAGCAGCCTATCTGTTTTTTCTTTGTTCTTTTTATGGAGGTGTGATTGGGGGAGGGGATGGTGTTTAATCAAGAACTGATGATTGGCTTTGTTCTTGGTTGGACCTTGCCACGATACACTTAACCCATACATTTTTGCTGATTTGACAACAAAAGAACTAGTAGTGGAATGATTTCATTGAGGTGAAGCATCTTTCCTTGTCCTGGCTTTGTAAAAGACTCAATGACTACCTTAAGATCATGAAGCTTGAGGGCCGGAGAAGATACTATTGTCTAACGCTCCTCTTGTCTTTGGAGGCTTAAGTCTTGAAAACATCTGACCTAAATCTAGGGTTATTGATGTACAGATTCCTTGCCTGGTTGAAACCTAGCTTTGAGTCTTCCATTCCTACTGTTCCCTCTAGCTTACACATAAATTTAGCTGAAACCTTGGGAAAGGCCACTTGACTAGATGCGAACCAAGCAGATTCATCCTTTGTCGATGTCCTACTTTTATTGACTGGGTCATTGGATTTTTAGGTGTGGAAGAGTGCAATGAGATGTGTTACAAGGACCCTGTGCTGAAGGACCGCCAGTGGAGTGCTTACATTGATCGCTCTCCTGGTGCTGCAACTTACTCAGAGGTTTTCATTTCGTTGTAACTTTCCATAAAAATTGTAAACATTACCTTTGTCTGCTCCTCTCTCTCCCCCCCTCCCCCTCCCTTCCCCCCTTTCTTTTTTGTTCTATGGGTTGTGTTACCTTGTTGGCAGTGGTTCATGCCCAATGTTCTGTTTTTTAAATCAGCCTTCTGTTATTGAACCATGTTAAAGGTTAACCTGGTAATTGTGGCATATGCATTCTTACCTGGAGATAAACGAATGATATCTCACCATAGAAATGGTGATTAGTTGCGACATTAAAACAACACCAAGAGTAGGCACATATGGAGCAAAATGACCAAAGACGAATAATCAAATCTCAATGTTAAATATCCTTACTAGTCATTCTTTCATTGTCACTTATATATCGTCAAATGGTGTCAAAGGGTATTATGGACTTTAATTTTGGTAATATTTATGTGTAAATTAAGTACCTCATTAGTAGTTTTTTTTGGCCGAAAGATGTCTCATTAGTAGTTTAATGGTATCGTTTGGTCTCTTCGTGGTTTTGACACATCAATTTTGGTAATATTTATGTGTAAATTAAGTACCTCATTAGTAGTTTTTTTTGGCCGAAAGATGTCTCATTAGTAGTTTAATGGTATCGGTTGGTCTCTTCGTGGTTTTGACACATCAATTAGTGGCTCTTTAACCTATCAATTAACAAAAGAATCTCAGTAGTGACTTTGATATCTTACCAGATTGAAAGGGGAACAAAAGCTCATTATTACTTCCTTTAAATAAGACTTTGAGTGACCATTAAAGGAGACAAAGTATAAATGGCATTCATGGCCGTTTTCTGACTAGGGAGGCACTTTGGGGAGCAGTCAGTGCCCGCGACTCAAACCTCCATCCCTGGGCATGCAGGATTGCTCATTAAAACTGTTGATGGGTTGTACAGGTTCTTAATGCTTGTAGAATCTGGTTATGCATATGTCCTTATACATTGTTTCCAATTTGGTATTTGCATTTTAAGTGATTGAAGCAAGGCAGGTTATGAACTGTGAAGTGCTTATTTTATTCCTTTGAGAATTGAAGTCTGACAATAATTGATTGAAGAATAAATGAAAACTCTATATTTTGCTGAAAGAAACTATCTTTTGAATTTGACTTAAGAGCTACAGTTGTATGGGCTGTTTGTGGAGCGACACTGGCAGGAGATTATCTTCCCAAAATCGGTAGTGCCTGCTCTTTCATCATGAATAGGGCTTGTAGATATGGTTGATATATGTGTTGGAAGTATTATCCACATGACATCCCTCTACTTCTTTTCCTTCTACAGGAATGTTTTCATGCTTGTATATCTGGCTGTGGCTACAAGGTCAGTTAATGTGTGCATTAAACAAGTTCTTCGTTTCATTGCATCTAGGGTAATTTAGTAGCTGAACCATCATGATAATATTGTGTTAAAGGAAATTATAGATGCACTTATACAGAAACCATTCGTTGCCTTTTCAAGCATGCATTTTGTTG
Source organism: Corymbia calophylla (assembly GCA_014182845.1). Classification (NCBI taxonomy): domain Eukaryota; kingdom Viridiplantae; phylum Streptophyta; class Magnoliopsida; order Myrtales; family Myrtaceae; genus Corymbia; species Corymbia calophylla. Next base: position 6,586,418 of record CM024696.1, on the reverse strand, counting down.
GCTCTTGAGCTGCATCAATTTCTGCATGGCATACACGTGCAAGCTAAGGCCTCTACAACAATGGACTATCTTAAAAGTACCTACGTATATTTTAATTCTAGTATAGAAGTTATCTTCCAGCATTCTTGTATGGTTGCTAATTTAGAAGTACTGGTCACCATGGTTCCTCTAAGTTTTATCTTCTCTACTGCAACTCTGCTTTGGGGAGCTGTCATATCAATCTTTTTGTCAAGTTCATGTAGGTTGTCAAGACAAAAGTTACATATATAATGAAATTATCTCTTTAGCTCCATACTGATCGTTTACTCATTGTTCTTTCTCTGTATATATGAATACCTATGAAGATGTGGATCTATTGAAGTGTCAATGACCATTATTCACATGATTGGCATCTGGTTTGGATGCAGAGATAGTGCTGTATGTCTGGCATAAGCTTGAAAACAGAGTGTTGCGACTGTTGTCTTAGAGATGACTTATAGTCTGTATTTCTTTGCCTTTTTGTGCCCCCTTGATTTGGGGCCATTACGGCAAATTAAACATAATGCACAGGCTGATGAAGCTTTCTCCCTATTTGGTGTTCATCACTTCCCGTTGCTGCTGCATTTTTTTTTCTTTGACACAATGATGTTCAAATACTTATTGCAGTTTGGCATTCATCCGGAGAAAGTCAAGCAAGTTCGTCCAAACAGGCCATTGAAGCCTCCTCCTCCTCCTCCTGCTGCTGCTGTTCAGAAGGCGACCGAACCATCTCCAAAACCTAGCGTACCCTCCGAAGATATTCCTGGCACCTCCGCCTGAGAGGCAAAAGCATCTAAGAGCTGAACTTTTGATTTTAGTAACAGCAGATATCCACAGAAGGTTACAGTGGAACTCACATCGTTTACTGCTTTCCTGATCCAGCTAACTCCACCGACCAATTTTGGCCGACTGAGCCCAATATATTTGCATCGCTCACCTGCCGTCCCAGATTTCTAGGCTTTTCTTTGTACTTCTTTCCTCTGACCTTGAGGAGAAATTAGTAAAAAAATTTCTGAGTTGGATGCAATTTGTAACTTGAACCTGAATTGGCAATCTAGTTCGGCGTAGTTGATCCAGACATGCTATGCATCAAACGTAATGTGCCAGAGATTCTTTACTAGTGTAGCAAAGTATCGCCCGCATACTCAATCTTATCAGATGAATTGTCACACCATGAAGCATTGCAAAAGAGAATGTTCCCCAATTGGAGCATCGAAACTCATGTTCTGTCGGATTACCATTGCTCATTGTCGAGAAAGATGTCCTTAATCTGAACTCGACATTCTCAAGTTCACCAATACGACCAGAAAAAGGAGATTGTCCGCCGATTGCAGATCCCAAGTATGTTTTTAATGAGACGGCAACTATCATGACCAGACCCGCAATGGATAGGAAGAAAATTAAAATCACGATGGTCATAAATTGTATTGAAAAGAACAAAATGTTGCTGCCCAGGATCGAACTGGGGACCTTTAGTGTGTAAGACTAACGTGATAACCACTACACCACAGCAACTTCGTGTGGATGAGGGGAGCACGATCAGCATTACAACATAATATGTAAGATGCGACACTGCTATTGCCGCGTCACAATGAGCACAAGATTCCAACAAAATGGGTAATATCTTGGAAGCTTCTCGCTGACATGATTGCTCACTCGCGAGTGAAAAAGAATATCACAATTTCGGTTTGGCTAGAAACTGAGAAGCAATAAGGACGGATGATGGTGTAGAACGGGAACTGTGTGTCTGAGCCTATGAAGCTTCCTCATTTGTCATGTTTCCAAATTGAAACTATGATTTGGACAATCGCACGAAGCAAGTTCATTTGCTTTCCCATGGCCATGTGTGTCAGATCGAGCTTGTCTTCCACATTAAGGCTTTGAGAGAATTAGTAGTGCCCACTTCGTTTCTCCAACAAATTCAGTCCAGTACGCATATGTCTAGAAGCCTGTAGGATTTATACCGATTAGCCCGCATTTTATTAAGAATTATCAAGAATTCTTTTTTATTATTTTCTTGAAGAGAGAGAGAAAGGCAATCAAGGGCTTTGAGATGGCAAGAATTATGAGGAGTTGCCTGCAGTCACTGATGAAATGGGTGAACTATGTGGTGGGGATGGTTGGGGTGGCCATGATCTTGTATGGCTTTTGGATGGTCAGAGTTTGGCAGAGAGACATGGATGAAGGCTCCACTTTTTACTCTACTGCTCCTTGGTAAGCTTGCTCTTCTCCATACTAATGTTACGTTCACGACTCTTTTTCCGAAGAAAAAAAATCCAAACTTTTTGGACAAAGTTGAAGGCTTGAAGTGAAAATCAATATCATCGAATTCATAAATTGCATGTGGATTTGGCAAATATCATCTCATAGATCATAAGTGTCTCAAGAGGAGTTCAGCCTAATCGAATATAGTACATACACTCAGTGCACGAAACCGAGTGCATATTACAGTTCTTAATACAAGTTAAAGTTATTTTCAATGATATTTTTCTAAAAGGGAGAACCTACCATTTCTCAGTAAAGTTGGGACTCAAATGCAGGTTCATTTATGCTTTTCTGGGGATGGGAGTGATCTTGTGCCTTATAACATGGATTGGTCTTGTTGCTGCTGACACTGCAAATGGCTGTTGCCTTTCTTGTGTATCCTTTTTCTTCCGCTCTCTCTCTCAGTTGGCTAAGACACAATGCAAGGACAAAAAGCTACCCCATTGACAGGTTCCTAATGGAGAGTGTAGATGAAGTTAAACCACTTTGGAAATATTACTGAAGAGTTGCTTGTGAGAATAAATTAGAGAAAGTTTTGATAGCATTCTTGGTTTTTTAGATGTAGATATGTGCCCAGAAGATTTAAGTTCAACAACAATTTACAGTCAATTACAAATAATAATGCTCATTTTCTGCTTGATTAAGTTCTATTGTATCAATTGCTGACCCTTAATCAGAATCAAGTACATGTTCATCATGTGTTTGCTCATCACGATTGAAATCATGGTGACTGCAGATATAATCCTGAATTCTGACTGGAAAAAGGTACTGTTCATGTTTTGGGCACTTCCAGAAATCAGCATTAGATGAAGTTGTCTTTGATTTACTATCACTTTTGTGCATAATCCATGAATTGTTCGTTCATTTTACTCTCTGATTGATGCTCTAAAAGGACTTACCTGAAGATCCAACTGGAAGATTTTCTGATTTTGAGGACTTTGTGGAGTCGAACTTCGATGTCTTCAAGTGGATAGGATTGCTAATACTCTTAGCACAGGTACCGCGTGCTCCATCAATTTGTATCCACTTCTCTAACGTGAATCAATCTTTTCTAAAAGCTTTCAACGTTTATTTATTGCTTCTTTTGTCTCTTTAGGGATTGTCGATCCTGCTTACTGTGGTGCTTAGAACGGCCAGGTCACGCCGGGGACCTGACTACGACGACGACGATGAGTACCACCTTCCAAAGCTTCCACTCCTGGGTCATCTACCTCCGCCACCTCCGTACACTGTTGCGCCACCAACTTTCGCCTCCATTAAATAGCTCTAAAAAGCTTTGAACAGTTAAATATGATGGACACAATTCAATCTCTCTCTCTCTCTCTCTCTCTCTCTCTCGTATGCAATATGTGTTCAGTGTGCTGTCTTTTCTGAGAGAAGCATGAGACATGTTTGGGGGTTGTATTTATGCTTTGTCGTGTATGTTTGATGTTCTGGAAAATATTGCAATGTACAATCCTTCTTTTACTACTAACCTCAAGGTCATAGATGGACCTTGACAAGTGGTTTCCTCTCGGGCTAGCATCATTGAAATTGCCATGATCGCTAATAAGAGCATGAGTCTCCGACAAATGAAGAGAATGCCTAAGATCTTGCAGACTGAACTAGATTTTTGCGAATTCTTCGCCATCTATAGCATCCTTCGAATAATCCGAAGAACAATACCTTCCGCCATAGAATCAGGAAAGATGAGACTATATGCCGGGTCATCTAATTCCATTATATTCTCGTGATGAATGTAAATAGGACCATAATAGATAATATGTGAAAGTGGTTAATGATGAGCCCCGAGCGTCGCAGGCATCTCCATTTTTGCAAATGGAATGCAACTACTTCGCGCGCCACTATTGAAGCTCAGCTGCACGATCGAAAATTAGACAAATGGCAGAAGCAAGTTGGGCGCCACATTATCGCAAGCTTATCTATAAAGAGCATAAAACCACCACCGATAAGAGTTTAGGATCACTAGCAACAATCATGCATAAAATTCAAAAGGTAAGAGCTGCAGACAGGCCAAAAGACCCCAAATTTCAAACCTCCAGTGTGTTAGTGCACTGTGTTTTAGCGTACTCATCATCCTGCTAAAAATCATTACGAGAGCACAGAAAAGCAGAGCTTTAAAATGGAAAGGTATGCACCTTTCGAGGAAGTTCAATATATACAAACATATATACAAGAGTGTTGAGTTCATCTTGCAACGAGTTTATACATAGAATTGCAATGAACTTTAAGGCCATCCAGCCCACAAGAACTTAGGCTGGCTTCATTAGAAATAAAAAGAAAACTAACCATGATATGGTTATTAAGGGGAGAAATTAAAGAAAACTGTGCAAAGAACTAGCTCAAGTTGAGCCATTCACCTGAGGTGAGAATCATACGTGTCAAAAAGGGTATCGGGGATTATCAGTGGCAATTTATCAATGTATATGAAGAGCCTCCTAAGATTCTCCCCGGTTACTGTCTGCATGTCTACTATGTCCCTGGTGTCAGTAAGTACCCAGAGGTCACCAGAGTCCACTCTCTTCAAACTGTCACGACAGAAAGGGCACGACTGTGATCTCATTCTCCTGCAAAATTGAAAGAGGTTTTAAGGATGGAAAACTCTGGCTCCTGCATCGAGAGCAAATAACTCACACTATATAGATGGGACTAATTATTTCTTTCTGACAAGTTCTTGCTTCAAAGATGCACAGCCCATTTATTTAATTGGGTGAGAGTTCCCGAATAGAAAGACTCAAGCATCATGCAATAACCTCTAATTGGATCTGTTTGCACAAGAAAAATTGCTAGACAAGCATGCAATAACAATTCTCCAAATTTTGAATTTTATATGACAGAAAGCATATCCAAAGTCAGTATCTATACAACAGCTTGCCAAAGCATTCTTCAGAGAAAAGAGAACAGAACATACACTGGCCAGTTGATGGATCATAACCAAAAAACAGAATATGCAACTAAATTGCACCCAAACCTAGGTGAGGAACTACTTGATCAAAGTATCACTGTCCTCCCAAAAGAAACCAAAATCAAGCTAGAAAAAGAATGGTCAAGACAGGTGAGTCTGCAAGATGGCAACACATAACTATCCTCTATTAAAAGAAACTGAAATCTGATACTGATTAGTCATAGCCAGCATGGGAAATACTGATATAAAGAAAACTATGTACATTCACACTTCAAACGTTATGAAATAATATTAAGATACCATGTTAAAAACCTCCAACACAAAAATTACTAGAACAACAGATTATGGGAGACCAAACCTCCAATAATTATGCAAGGCAAAATTCCACTACAATGTTAGACAAACCTTAAAGACTAAACTTCTATTATATCAGAGTACCCTGTTTTATAATAGGACAGATATGCCATTTGCTGTAAACTAAAAGACTCGTATTACAAGAATTGCTTCCCATGAAGTGGGAAAATACTTTACCATCAGGGACTGCCTACTAGAATTCATTAATATTGGTACCGAGTTGGAATTGTACACTTGGTCTGCCTATTAGCAATTGCAAATTTGCTTTTATACATTTCACTATAATGGAAAAGGGACATCCTTGTTACTATTGAGGCAGTAGCAATAGAATAAAATTCCTTAAAGCTGCAATAATACTTATAAAAGCACCTTTTTCTGGGTTTGGCAAAAGGAAAATGCTAATATCATATTATCTCCAGAAGAATCATAGGGTTTAAAAGACAGAAAGCAAGAGCACAATATCTTAAGAAGATAAAAAAAAAAGCACACAAGTATAACCATTATAGTTTTCAGAGCAGACAAGGGTACTGTCAAAGCATTATTTCCACAAATTCTATCTTGAAATCCCTGTTCAAGAGCTGCTTTTTTCAGTCCAAGCAACAGAAATTCTAGACAAAGACCACTTCCATTGTTTTAACCCTTGCCAACAGGGTGGGAAAGGGTTAAAAAGAGTGTTTTGTTGTATATACACCATCATCCATTCCCCTCCCCTTTCCTCCTCTCTTTTTCCTCCTTTCCAATCCCCCCCAAGACACCGACCTAAAAAGCCTCTGTTATGAAAACTGGTGAATATATATATTTTTCTTTTGCTTATCTGAATTATTCATCTGGGAGTGTTGCTCTTCTATCAGAAGTCAAGCCACGGTTTTTTCTACTAAGAAAGCCATTCCCAAAAGAAATTGCTAGTGATGAAACAAATCTGTCAGACTACTTTTCCTCATCAAAAAAATTAATTAGATGGTAACCCACAGAACAATTTCAAGATTTCAAAACGCCATCTTTACAGCATATGTAAATTGTGAACTCTCTTTCAGGATTTTATCCCCCCATATCAAAAGAAAAGGAGATAAAAGAAAGGACTACCACTTGAATTATACTATTCCAAACCCCCCCTCCCCCACAACCCACCACACAAAAAGGAAAAAGACATTGGCATTTAATTAATTAAACATCGTGGAATTTGCCGATAAATTATTGAAAATTGGAGAGAGTGTAGAGAAACCGAAAGAAAAGAGGAAGGGAAGGGGGGTGAGGGAAGGACATCTCAAGACCAACATCCCAGCTGATATTGTCTTAGTTGAAAAACAGTAACAAAAGAAGCCATGCGTCCTGCAATTGCAGGTCCAAAGGATTACCAGTCACTGTAGCATTTCAAGCACATAGCATGGTTGCAGTTAGGCAGTACTATTTTGCTATTCAGCTCCATGCATATTCCACATTCGTCTTCCCTTTCAGCATCTATATCTGAGCACTGTATATGTTCCTTTTCCTCTCTCCTGCAGTATCTCTCCTGGCATACTTCCTTCTGCATTCTCTCTTCAGCATCTGTAATGCCTCTCTGAAGTTGCATCAAAGAGGGATAAATTACAGCTGGTAAACAATGGCAACATCAAATCAGGGGACAGATGCAATATGGAGTAACCATACGACCATAAAACTAGATTGATCACTTAGAAATGCTAAATTTTACCATAGAACTCTCTGATACTTGCTTTTCTCTCATGAACAGACATGGTTGTCGTGCCATCCACATGAACCTACAAGAGAGCAAAATCTTGGGGTCAGATATTCGTGTTCCTGAAACTTTTAATCTGACATGCTGCCAATAAATCAAAAGAAAAAAAGCTTTTCATGCCTTGTAAATAAGAATTCTCAAGAACCCAAGGGCACCAGCAAGGTGGCAATCTGTCCATTGCACAAGAAAGAGGAACAGGTGTGCAGCTGAACTATACGACAATCTCATTTGGAGACAGGCACCATCATACTCCCTTGGAAAATCTGAAGCCCTGCACGACATTTGCACAGTAAAGATCACCTCCAAGAAGAGATTCCAGACATGCACGCAGAATGGGCACACATTCTGAACTGGTGAAGTTAACAGCTCAAGCGGGCAATTGTGTAAGAATTCCATAGAGAACAAAAATGGAATGAATCACAAATCTGAAAGCCTTAAGAAAAGATAAAACTTGAGCTGAAGGAAGCTCATTTCCACTATCCAACCAGCTTTTCCTTTCCCCAACCACCGCCGATCAACAGTTCGGTAAGACCCGGTAAGCGGAAAATCAACTTCACATTGCAAAGACAGGCACCATAAATTAGCAACACCGAAGCAACTTTCGTTAGAAAAAATCGAATTAGCGATTGACTGTGCACTGTCCAATAACTGAAAAACCATGCTAACTTCCTCCAGAAAACGAAGATGAGGCACAACGAGCTTCGAAAGCAAAAAAGCAAGAAACGAATTCAAGCAGGACCAGCGATCAGCAGCAAACGGGTCAGAGCCCAAACGCAACAACGAGCTGAACTCACCTACCCATTTGCTAACCCGACAAGACAAATCGCGACCGAAATTCAAAAAGTCAAACATCGAAGACGCAGAGAGATGATCAAGCCGAAATGCGAAGCTCACAGCGTGTTGGCGTGCTGGATGTCGGCTTCCAGCACCTTGACAGAGTCCCTGAAGGACTTGCGCGTCGACCCCATGTACATCTTCTTCCGCCTCCCACCAACCCCCTCTCACCCGGCAAGCACCATCAAACGCTGACCCGCGAAGAGGCGAAACGAGGAGAGACCCTCGTCGGAACCCACCGCCGCAAACCCTAATCCCAGGTCCTCCGCCGCCGCCGCGCCGCCGACGATCGCGCAGGTAATCTAGAAGGAGGCGGAGGAGGAGGTGGCGTGTGGCGAGAGGAAGAGGAAGAGGAAGAGGAAGGGGACACGTGGGAGGAATTTTAATGGCAGCGACCGTCGTCGTGGAGCGGGGGGGAGCGTGAGGTGCAGTGTACGGACGACAGATAGATCTAATTTTAATAATATCTATCCAAATTATAATCTGAAAAAGGAAAATAATTACGAAGGACACACGCACGACACCCACGACCTCATCCGGATCATAATAATTGATTAATATCATGTGGATAAAATATCTGGGCATATAATAATTTTCCCAAAAAAAGAATGACACCCATCCCTTTTTTTATTTTTTATTTGATTTTTTTATTAATTTTAATTCGTCCAATAATTTTGCTCGAGAGCCAGTCGACATTCGGATGAATGCGTCTGGATTTTAAAGCTTTGGACAAAATTAGTGCTCGGCTTGGTTCCAGAGTAGGATAGCAGGGCGAACTTAGCTGTCTTACATGAGGCTCGGGATCTTAACCTGACAACGACTTTCGTCGTCAACAAGCGGTGGTTGACAGCTCGGCTTCCGGCATGTCTGTCCGCCGGCGAAAGAATGTAGTCGGCATACTTAATATTTTTTTGAATTTTAATTATTTATAATTTTTTCTTCTCCTTTCCAAATTTGCAAGGATAGCCCTCACTCGTGCGATGGCCTTGGCAAGGGCTGTGACCCTCGCCAGTGACAATAGAATTAAAAATAAAAACCCAAAAATATTAATAGTTATAAAATTATTCATGTCAATATCAATTATGCAAGTACGACGGTTGGCATCCATGTCAACGATCGTTGTCTAAATTGGTCGGATGAGGTCAATTGAAATAAATATAAAATGTCCATGACTAAATTGATCCAATTAAAAAAAAATTAAATTAGTTCCAATGTAGTATATTTAGAGCCTTTTTTTGTACTTTCCCATAAGGTATTTGTTTCAGATATGAATAGATCCTCAAAAGACCCAAAAAAGCTCTTACCCGGAGAAAGAATCCCCGAGGAATGGGAATTCCCATAGGAATCCTTCATATTCCCTCTTTTCCAAGAAGAAAAATATATGAGAGGAATTGGAGGGTGTTGGACGTGTGGGCACCTACACATTAAATAAGAAATGCGATCCTATCAGCTCACTTAATTTATTAGATTACTTAATTTATTAGACAAGCGGGATGACCCCAATGCGTAAGGTCAAACTCACATTTACCTACCTTGTAATCAAACAACAATAATCCAGACAACTTCCCCGATTGAACGTAGGGCTACTTTATTTGTTTGCCATTTTTTGCTAGGTGTTTATGGAATTAACACAACAGGTCGGTCTAGTAATGGGGGCAGTCGTTCGGTCGCCTATGATACTAGGATCATTAGGTCAAAAATGGGTTTGTGCCAGGGGTATTCAACGATCTAGTCTACACAGGCAAGAGCTTACGAGGCTAGGACTCAACAACCTTTCTTTCATTTATCAAAAGGGCCCTGGCCAGAATCTCATTAATATGATACATTAATAGATTTTAAAAAAAAATTATACTTTCCCATAAGATATCTCATTAATACGACACATTACTATTTTTCATGCTCCCAAATACACTTTATATTTATTCTGACATTATCAATCTCTATAGTGAAATTTCATTCTTAACTTTAGAGAATCAATGTTTGGTTCCCATCATTGGAAAAAACATAAATAGGTTCAAGATTACTAAAATCCATATCCTCAAACTCGTAGCATACTACGAATTCTATCTGTGCCATGTTTTATGAGTGTTCAATCAGAGATTCAGTTCATCAATCCTGGTTTCGCCTTTCGCTCTGTTTCAGCTCATGGACTTCAGCCGTTCATAGAAGACCCTCAGCATGCTCCTGAAGGTGACGATGCCGGCGAGGCTGCCGTCCTCCTCCACGACCCAGACATAACTAACCCTGTGCGCGAGCGCCTGGATCATCACCGCCACGAGCGAGGAGCTCGGATAACACATAATGGCCTCTGATCTCCTCACCATCCTGGCAGAGTAGCCCCCGACTCTCCCGCTCTTCCCGCACCCAAACTCTTCGTCGGAAGAGGAAGATGCAGACGGCAAGGAAAACGCTAATTCCTCGTCCAGCGATTCCAGAAACGTGACCAAGTTCTTCTGTTCCAATCTTTCCTTGACCAGGCGAACTAAATCATCTGGCGGACCACCGCAATCAATGTATGCCATGAGATCTCCAGCGGATAGCGTCAAGACAGCAGCAGCTACAGTCAAGTCACAGGAACTGAGAGTCAATGGCGAGATCTCGCCAATCAATTGGCCTCCGTCGTCGACGATCGCAACTGCAGTTTGTTTGAGGTTGGATTCAGGGATCAGACGCAAGGCCGACGCAGCAGGGTCGTAATAGTGCACAGCAAGAATCAAATCGGTGTCGATGATGCCGAGAGAATTTATCGGAAGGGCCGGCATGGGGGCGAAGAGATTGATGAAGTTGAGAAGGTATCGAATGATGTCTTCCTGCGTGAGCCAACAGTATTCGCGGTGGTCATGGAGGAGGTTCTTCCTCGGCCCGCTCCTCTGCGAGACCGCATCGGCACAACCAGGTTCTGTGCGCCTTCGAGGATCAGCTCAATCGCGTCCAACAAGCTGGAAACAGAAGAGGTAGAGCCGTCAAATGCATTCAACAGCAAGATCTGACACAGATACTACGCAAAGGCGCTTCCTTTAACATGAAATTAGACCAAATTCTCATCAAAACAGTCGCAAACAACAGTAAGATTCCGACATCAAACATCTCAACGAAGAACCGAATGTAAATTCGCATCGACATTCGATGAACTCCTCCCTAGGATTAGGACAAGAAACGAAACGGACGAACGAAGACATCAATGGAATTAGAATCATGGAGATTCGCATCAAAATAGCCACAAACGGTTCGATTGTAACAGTCGAAGTCAGAAACAGGCAACAAATCATACATTCATTTCAGGATTCATCAGATCCTCGCCGAAACTAACAGATCGCACCAGCGAAATCTCCGAAGACACAAACCTGGCTTGAGGCTCCAAGTGCCTGACGAGGCCGCCGACCTTGGGGACGACGGCCTCGACCTTAGACCGGAGCGCGGCGGCCGGATCGGCGAGGTTCTCTTCTCTGCACAGGAAGCAGACGATGTCCACCATGCACACCTTCCCCACGCACGCGCACCCGCGATCGGCCTCGCGATCGGCCCCGGTCGGCGGGGGCAGGTCGGCGCAGCAGCTCCACAGGCTGACGGCGGCGTCGCCGGACCTCCGGAGGGCAGCGATGGCGTCGGCGACGGTGGCGGCGGCGGAGAGGCACCTCAGCGCGGGCTTCCCGAGGCACAGGTCGGATATCTCATTCGCCAGCAATCCCACTGCCATGCAAATACGGGGAAGAGATCGAGATCGAGATCGAGAGATCGGAAGGTTTGGGAGAGCTCTGCAATGGAGGGAAGACGCGAGATGTTTAGAAAGGTTCGGACGGGAGGCAGAGGGTGGAGAGCGGTGGGGTATTTAAAGGGCGGTGTTACCGGGTATCGCCGGTCGGCAGGTTCGCACTACCGCTGAATTAAACGAGTGGGGCCCGCCTGTACTCGTCCGTAGGGGTGGTATGACCGGACAGGGCAGTACGTGGGGGCCCCCGAGGGTAAAGTCTAGAAAAATCTCGAGAAAATTGTCTATATATGCCTGTAAACTCCAAAATTTGTATTTTTCTCACTTGAACCTAAAATTTTTTAATTATGTCGATTAAGTTACAAATATTTTCATATTTTATTAATTGAATCCATCTAATTAATTTTGACTGAAAATTGCTAATCTCAATAATTTTCATCTCTAATTAGTTGTGGCTAGAGAAAAAGAAGAAAAGTAATATAAATAAATGAATAATTTCAAAAAAAATTAAAATTTTATTGAGAAATGTCTATTAACATACAATTACTAATGTCTATTTAAGTAATTTCTCATCAAAATTGACCAAATAAACTCAATTGAAAAAAAATGTGAGAATGCTTATGATGCAATTAATAAGATTAAAAAGGTTTATAACCAAATTAATAAAAATGCGATAAATTTCAAGCTTTTTGACATTTGAATCATACTTAGAAATTAGTGAGTTTCAATAAGAGATATTTTTTTTTCTGAGAATTTTATTTTTATCTTCGATTTTTAGGGTGTGTTTGATAACCATTCTATTACCGATAACAATTTCTAATAAGAAATGATTTTATTTTTATTTTGTTCTCAATAATAATTTCTAAGTATTTGAATGCGTTTGGTAAACTATCCAAAATAGTATTTTCGGGATAGAAATGCATTTAGTAGGACTCTTCAATTTTTTTGATTCTTTTAATTTTTAATACTTTTATCATAGTTTTCTTACAATTCTATTTTTTTTTTAATTCTCTTCTCTTCTTTATTCTTCCTCCTTTAGTGGCCAGTCGCCGCCATCGGTGAACGGCTGGATGAGGTTCGGTGAGCTCGCTGGAGCCTCGCCTGGCCACCGGCAAGACTTAGCCTCGCCTAGAATTATGAGGCCGAGCTTCACCAATGGCCAGGCAAGTCTCCGACGAGCTCGTCGAACCTAACCTTGGCCTAGTGAGACTTCGGCAAGCTCACCAGCGGCGGTAGTGGTGGTTGGGGGGTGGCGATGGAGCGATAGTGAGCTGGGTGGAGGAAGAAGAAGAAGAAGAAAGGGAAAGAGAAAAAAGAGGAGAGAGGAAAAGGGAAGAAAGTGAAAATTGACTCTTAAAATTGTTTCCTGAAAGAAAAGAACTTTTTTTTTTAAAAAAAAAAAAATTCTGTTCCAGATTTATTCTCAAGAATAAAAAATTTATCAAACAAATTTATGTTCCAAATCTGTTCCCGAGAACAAAATAATAGAATTAATTATTCCGAAAAGTATTACCAAGCAAGCCCTGAGTCACCAGCTTCCACGTTAATCCTCCAAGAATGCCAGCTGGGACGAAATTGTCCATTTTCCAAACACTTTTTTTACACGATTTTTTGGATTTTCGGAGTAGTCCTTCCATATTTAGCTTGTTTCTTTTTCAAAAAATAGATTGGTCCAGAAGAAAAATAAATAATGAATTGCAGCGAATATACTCTCTTCGTGCGGCGACGGCCTCTCGATCCGCTCGTCGCTCCATGAAAACGACTCAGAACCGCCTGATCTCCACAAGTTCAAAAAGTGGACAACGACTTGTCGTAAAAAACATCTGGCGTCCCTTGCTGGAGTTTCAATTTCAATTTTTTTAATTGAGCTTTCTAACATGATATAAATCTCGAGTCCAAATTGGGTTGGGTCAAGCTTTTTTGACAGCTTTACACTCATCAAATTCCCCTTGCCATTCCTAATCTAGCTCCACGAGAGGGATGTCAAAAGTATCGCACATTTCTTGTCAATGGAGAATTTATATGCTCTTTAAATACAAATGATCTCATTTCATTTATAAATTTAAGTATTTTGATTGGGCATTCTAACAATTGCCACATGCAAAGTAACATTCTTTTTTTGCACGAGCAATTAAGTGTGCATATGAAAATACTTCCGTTTCTCTATTTTTCTATTTTGGGGAATAAGTTCGGAGTAGAAATTCGTTTGATAATACAATTTCATTTTTCTATTTCTGGAATAAAAACGAGAAACAATTTCTTGAACAAAAATGAAAAATGAAAACTTATTTCATTGCTCACTCTCATTATTACTTTCCGCCCCCCGATCGCCTACCAATCACCAATTACTGTCATCGATCACCATTCGCCGTTGCTCGCCACCGGTTGCCATTCACCATTGCTCGCCACCAATTGCCCGCCGCCACTATCGTCGCCACTCGGGAAAGGGAAATTTTATAATATTATCAAACGAATTTTTATTCCTGATTATCAAACGTCTATTTTGTCTCAGAAATTCATTTGGGAAATAAAAATAGAAAAATCAATTTCTAGCCATAAATTGATTTTCTGTAATAGAAATATTGCCACGTGTGCCCTAAATCACCAAAGTACTGCATCAGAAAATTAGTATGGCATGTAGTGGTAAATATATCATAATTGATCCATAACTCATTAATTTAAGTTTTTGAGCAAATATGAATCCGAATGAATATATTAGTGAGTTTGGATTTGATCTCCTTATTGGCAATCTCCACTAATGAAGGTATCAATTTTTACCACATGCTCCTAATAAATGATATCGGATCTTCATGGTTCGGTCTACAAGTCGATGCATAAAGATACCTGAATTATATGGAATAAGATCCAACAATGAGTTCGCACGTGCACCTGGAGAGGAGATTGTTATAAATCTTGACGTATCATTAGTTTAACGTTTTGAATAAAGGTAGGTCGAACCAAATATGTTAGCAAGATCAAACTTGATCGCCTTTTAGGTGTTGGCCTATACTATGTTTTCCCAATGGATGAATTTCTAGATTGATTGACAATTATTTACAGCACACAATTATCGAAGAAGTGAATTATACTATTTTTAGAATTTTAAAGCACCAAAATAAAATACGCTATCGGGATCGGTCTTTTTTTCCCCTTTTCAGAAGGACACACTTAACAAGGATCAATTTAGCGTATAATTAAAATACCCACATCATCGGTCTAATCTATTTAAGTATTCTTTATATACACATGATCTCCGGACATTCTAATATGACATCAAAATCAAATTCTTCCCCAGTTTATTCCGTGTGAATCTCGCTCATTAAATTCCATGTATCATTCCCATTCCTTATAGGCCGTGTTTTCTATTCATGTGATGTGCGGACGTTCTAGCGGTATTAATCCACGTTGACGAATCAGAAAGTTTGGAAACTTTATGTGAACTTGGCTGCTGCCAAAGCACAATTTGTTCACGTCTCTTCTCACATTTTTTCCCCCTTCTCTGCATCAGCCGTCGGTTCCTTTCCTTCATTGACGTAAGGACGAACGACATCATTTGCTTCCGGACAAGAAGATATTGTCGGGGGAAGATACTGTGGGATTCTCAATCTCGACCAGCTCGTGGTGCAATTTGGAGCTGAATTGTCGACCAAATGTTGAGAAGAGAGAAACTCAACCTGGCGTTCAAAATCTTTTCTCCATGGTAATATGCAAAGAGACAAGGAGGAGAGGCACGAGGAATTCGTGCGCGCATGTATATATCTATCTATCTATCTTTCTGAAGTGAAAATACTGTACTTAAATTTCCGGAAGGTGTAAATGAATTAAGTGCAATAATGTTGAAAGCGACCTTCTCGTCAAAACAGTAGTTCGGCTCTTTCTACGTGGATGGTATACATAGTATGAATGCTTTAATGCAATGATTCAAAGATGATGATGTTGATCGGCAAACTGGCAAGGGGTGTGGGAAGGTTTTATAAATCTGAAAAAATGAAATGTTTTACTATGAATAGAAATAATATGTTGTGATTGAAGATCAATCAACAGAGCTGCAGCACTGGAATGATTGAAAGCGATTGGGGTGGGGTGCCAATCCACACCAATAGAATCTCAGCCTATCGTCACTAGTGGTAGGGAGAAAGCAATGGACATCTATGAAACCTAGAGAGATGTCTGGATCGCCAACTGTCTACCCAAAAGAACAAGCTCAAGGAAATCAAAAATTAAATAGCTTTCGTAATCTGCTATTCAATAGTTGAAAAAAACAATCGATGCAGTCCCACATCCACTCGAACAACACCTTAGGAATACACTCAAAACCTATTTTATGATCGGAATCACATCAAATCGAAATTTCTCGATTTTCATTTCTTCGACACGATGCATCATTTTTTTTAAAAAAATTTTGGATAATAGTGTGGATTCGACGATCCAATCATTGAAAAAAAGAAGTTGGGAGGAAATAATTGAAAACCATGGGGCAGATGAAGTGGCCCTGAGCTCTCGTTCTCCGTCCCTTGAGCATACAACGGCCCACGAGAAGAACGAAAGGCCAGCGATTGCAGCGGCCGCGTCATCGGATGGCGACGCGAGTCCCGCCCGCCGTAGTTATCCTCCCGCAGGGTCCGTACACCAAAAAAAACCTGCCGCAAAACCAAAACCAAACCAGGGACCAATCGGCGGCGGCGACAGGAACGACCGACACGTGTCGGTCTCTCTCCCCGCGTCTCTGGACCGCGTACGGTTCTTGCTACGTGGGGATCAAGGAATCCGCCGCACGATCGGAAAGCTGCGGTTCGTTCGTGCGGGTCGAGACGAACGAGTCTCCGACGAGACGGAGACGGAGACGGAGGGGAGTCGCTCTCGCACGCAACTCGCGGTACCACGTTCGCCGTGCCGTGCCGTGCCGAGCCGTACCGTACGCGCGAGTCGAATAGCGCTTTGACGTGTTCTTCCCGGCTTTGGCTCAATCGAGATCTCCTGCGGCTTGACCGTCTGAATTTGACTGAAGCCTTGCTCCAGCCAATGTGACCGTGCCGACTGCACAAATCGATTGATAGACCCGATGGTTGATTTCGATTTTAGGAGATGGGAATTGGGGATGTCATGATATTAGACCCGATTAGAATCGCCCGAGACCTAAATATCATAAAATTATTCCTTTAAAGCGGCAATTTGAAACCCTATTCATACCAACATTTAAAAAAACCCTATTCATGCCAACATTTAAAAATCCTCACTTGAAGAAGACTAAGATTCAGTCCCAAAATACCCTGAATTTTAGGTTCAAGTTGGGCCGGTGTGGGCTTCTTTTGACACAGCTAATAGAAACTTCATAAGCTTGGAGAGCAATTGAGATTGTATCCTTTTGATTTACATGTCGGCTCCATTCCTTTAGCTTTGAGGTCAACCACCATAACACGATGTTAACCTAGTTGTCACTCCAATTTATTCTATGCATGCCACATCCCATTCATTAAATTCCACATGTGGTCCCTAATTCAACTTATACATATTTTTTTGCAGGAGTTTGTATATTCTTTATATCCATGTAATCTCTCTCCAACTATTAGCTAAATATTTTGGGATGAACCGCTACGGTTGCTAGGGGATGAGCAGTTCCAGGAGGTTCTAACTTACCTATCACAAGTTTCAAGATTAGTTCCAAGTTTTATCGGGTTATACTTGTATGATCACTTGTTGATAAATCTACTAATCTCAATTTATATTTAGACATATAAAAAACATGAAACATTGGCAAAGTAAAGTCTTAATTATAAAATGAAAGCTCAAATTAGTAATACCACATTATATATTCATTATCGAATGTCATGGAATACCATACAATCGAATGAAGACATAAATCAAGAAAAACACCAAAACAGATTCTAGTTATGGAATCTACTCATTAAAACGGGTTTTCCAATTTTTGAAATCCCGAACCTACTTTATATATTTTGAAACTTAGAATCAGACAAGTTCTCATCAATTCGGTTCGGTTTCGGGTTTTAGGTTCTAGGCTCCATCCCATGCTCACTCCTAGCGGTTGCATAGATTTTTTTCATGTGCCCACCCAATCCGGCCAACATGTCCATTACTATGCAAACCTAATCTAGTAGGGCCCTGCGGATGGCTTTAGTAGGAAGAACCTAGGACATTACTCAAAAGCGTCCTGAAGTCGATCAATCGATGGAAATCAATTGATTAAGTCACTCTATTGAACTTAAGATCAGAAAGAGTTGCGTGCGCAAGACAATGGCTCCATGAATTATTTGTTAAGTCGCCATCTTGAATTTATTCAAAGTCCGATCATAATCTTTTTCGTGCGAATGAGAAGAAAACATTTGTCGAGGAGAATTTCTTACTAGATTTGGGGGGACCCGAAGTGGACGACCGACCGTTCGAATTATGTAGATTTTTTGGAACATAAAAAAATTGCATTTGGTGACCGAACCGTTTTCTTCATGATAAGGATTTGGTACGATCCTTGTCGGTCGAAGTGCCCTTTGTATAAAAATCGGAAATGAGTGCGCTGGAAATCTCTAAAATTTGTCGCGAAATAGAACGGCCCGATGGCTTGCCCTTTTTATCTTGAGATTTTATTTTTCTCATAATATCATACTTCCTTTTGTCTATTTTTATTTTTAACTTTTGACTATATATATTTTAAGAGAAATTTCTGGGTTTTTATAATGTAGTGCTCAGTGGATGTCGCATCAACGCCACGTGTTTTGTGAGAGAGTAATGAAAAAGAACAATCAAGTCGGCGTTTTTCGTTAGCCAGATTGAAAACGAAAAAACTTGATTGTTCCAATTTGATAAGTATTATGACTTAGTTGTACTTTTTGAGAGTTTTAGGAATCAATCACATTTTCTTGATAAGTTTTAAATTTTTTTTATGCACTTATCCTTTAAAAAAACGTAAGTTTAATTTCTTTTGATATAAAACCTTATCTCGCCTATAAATAAAAAGCTTATTTAGAGAATAACTATCGAACTATGAAGCATTCAACATCATGCAAATTATATCAGGTGTGATCAGTTTCAAAGTAGATAAGTCCTGTCAAGATTGGTTTCCCAATTTTTAGAAATGGAAATCAGCCCTATCGACCCTGGACCCAGTCTAGATCTGCACCAATCAATTCCAAGGTCAACTAAGGAGCTGGCATATCCCCAAATGCACATCAACTAGCGGAGGAATGGGCCTAGAACAGCTCATTCAAAAAGCTAACCACGATGTCGAAAAGACAGAAACTCAAAAAAGCAGGGGAAGCACCGTAGATTTCACATGACAGCGGTACGCTTGAAGGAACATTAAAGGACAGAAGCAAGGAGTCAAGATTGAACGAAAGAAATGAAGAAAAAGGAAGGCAGGAGTCGGGAAGAACGGCATGGTGTTGGGGACAGGAGGACGATGCTGATGCTACTTCTCTCATCTCTCGAACTCTATCCTATCGATACTCAGTCATCGAGTCGTAAGATTGCTGCTGAAGAGAGAGGGTGAGTGAAGAAGGCCCGAGTGAGGCGATGAATCTGAGAGAGAGAGAGAGGAATACAAAGATACAGAGAGAAAGAGGCAGCAAGATTTGAAAGGGAAAGAAGCTCAGACGGGTTCGGTTACCGTTTTAGGAACTGAGAACTAGATTGGTCTTTGTGTGAAATGGCCGGATGAGGTAGGTTCAGGTCATCTCCTAGATTGAACCGGCCTGATTTCTTGCTCCTA
Source organism: Corymbia calophylla (assembly GCA_014182845.1). Taxonomy (NCBI): domain Eukaryota; kingdom Viridiplantae; phylum Streptophyta; class Magnoliopsida; order Myrtales; family Myrtaceae; genus Corymbia; species Corymbia calophylla. The sequence continues at coordinate 6,566,878 of CM024696.1, read as the reverse complement.
AAGGAGAGTATCGTAGAAAGCAAAAGGATTTTCTACTGGAATTGAGCATCCCAAAGACGTATGAGGTTTGTCTCGAATTGGAAGGTAACTTACTTCTCACGATCAAAACTCACTAATTTTCATATTATAACGTGTAAATTCGACCCCAGAAAACCGCTCCTTCCAAAGAAGTATTCAATTTCATCCAAATTCATTATTGTTTCCTATACTTTCCTCTCAAACATCCGAATCAGTTCCCTCCCCAACCGCCACCGGCCTCGTTGCCTCGACACTCCATCCTTGCGGAATTGGGAATGAACGGGAGAATTCGCCCCTTATAATGGCTCGTAACGCCCAGTTTAGATCGAAACCGACTCGGACTCCGAGCAATCCGAAAACCGAGATGGTTTGGGCCCCTGAAAAGATCCGAGCCGGAGTCTTCGGCATGCCATCGCCCTAACCCAGCCCGACCCGCCCATTCGCCACCAAAAGGTACGTTGGGAATGTGCTGGATCTAACTGAAGGCCCATGTTCATCCACCTTTCAGTTTAAGGCTTAGAAGATTTCGAGAGTGCTCTCTAACTTTTGCTCTCTCTTTCTCTTGGGCCTGGGTTTGGGCCACGACCCAGGCCCAGATGACGGTCAAACGGAGCGGTCAACGACATGTTCGGTAGATTCGATGTGGGACTGGGGTAGTGCACTTTCTGTTTTTTTTTTATTAATTTTTTTTAGCATTTTTTTCCAAAAGCGAATAAAAAATTTAATAGGAAATGACAAAAATGGGGTGGCTGAGGGGTAGAAGACGTGGAGATGAGTGGGATAAGACGAGAATCGAGGTAGCCGACAGGAACGGAGCCGTGCTGACTCGGATCGGCGTCAAGTGTCACATCTGGTCTTTTGTGGATAAGGCCGCTTTTCGACAAATTCCTCGTACTCCTAAAAATTAATTAAATTATAACCAAAAATGCTGCTATTGCTTCTTTTCTCCTTATTTATTTATTTATTTATAAAATAGACATTTTATTTCCGCCAGATCAATATTGGAGATAATGCCCACCTCTTTCCATTTTTCCACTTTTTTATTTTATTTTTATTTCCTCTTCTTTTTTTAATTTTTAACAAAAATAAAAAATAATAAAAATAAATGGGTATACATAAATAAAGAAATGGGTGGTATCACTTCATTTTTGCTTGATTAGATGTCTTGATATATATATAATTTAATTCTTTCAATTATTTCATCGGATTTGAGATGTGAATTTAATTCATGCTTATAAACATATTTATCAAAAATTCTAGAAGGTTTTTACATAAATAACTTATTCTGATTAATATTATATTCATTTCGAATGATTCGTGCGATTTCGATCGCTTGGACTACACGAAAGCAAATCTAATGTGGTCGGCGTCCCTGGGAGGACAAACCACCCAAATACACTTCTCACTCCTCATCCTCAGATAAGGCCTCATCATATTCTATACAAACAAATAGAAGAAATATTAATTTAGACGATGCCAATTTTTGGTAAAATCACACGTGGCGTGCTGTCATTGGGCCCACCATTCTGGATAACGTTCCCACGTTGGTCCACACCCGACCTGACTTGCCCGATTGACTCCCCCTGCACTATAAATACGCCCCTAAGGCAGAGCAGATCTTCACCATCATCGTTTCATCGGTTTCCAGCGTCCATTCAAATCTCTATTCAAGCTTGTGTTTTTTTCTGTCTCTGTGGGCGTTTGACTGTGATATTAGAAAAGGGGAAGGAAAAATGCTGGGGATATTCAAGAAGGGTATGGCTCACCCGCCGCAGGAGCTCAACAGCCCGCCCCCGCTGAAGACCGCCGCCGCAAGGGAGCCCAAGTTCCCGAGGGAGATCCTGGAGGATTTCTTGGCTACCCATCAGTCCAGCACCAGCAATGCCTTCTCGGTTAGCTTCGAAGATGGCGCCCTGCTCGCTTACGCCCGCCCCCAGAAGTCCTACTCTGTCCATCAAAGGTTAATCTCTGTTTCTCTCTGTCGCGCAGTAAGTTCGGAATGATACGTTTGGAGAGAGAGACTATAAATGTGATGCCTTGAAATTGCTTTCAAGCAAGCTAGAACTGCAGAGGAATTTGAGCTCAGCAATAAAAAACGAGTCTTTCTGAATCGAAGTTCTTTTCTTTCTAGAGAGTGGAGCTTTTCGACAAATGGGCAATCCCTGAATTGAGCTGAATGTGTTTTTTCGTCCCCCTTTTTTTCTTCTGGGCAGATTGTTCTGCGGCCTGGACGACATCTACTGCATCTTCCGGGGCAGCCTGAACAACCTGTGCGGCCTCATCAAGCAGTACGGCCTATCCAAGGGCACGAACGAGGCCATGTACGTGGTCGAGGCGTACCGGACCCTCCGCGACCGGGGCCCCTACCCGGCCGACCAGGTGCTCAAGGATCTGGAGGGTGACTACGGCTTCGTGCTCTACGACGGCAAGGCCAGGACCATCTTCGCGGCATCCGTAAGTTCCTCAATAACATCCAATTCTGTTCATTATTAGCAACAGAAAAAAAAAAGAGAGGATTTTTTTTTTTAAATCTGAATTTTTTTTCCATTCTTGATGATGAATATAGGGAGCAGAAGAAGGGGTGAGGCTGTTCTGGGGGATTGCAGCGGACGGTTCTCTGGTGATCTCGGACAACTTGGAGGTCGTGAAAGGGAGCTGCGCCAAATCGTTTGCTCCATTCCCAGCAGGTTTGTATGCTGTCATGATTCGAATGGCTGAAAATGTTTTGAAAAAAAGGAGAGAATATGCTTAATAATTAAATTACTGAACATGGGTTCTTTTTCTTTTTTATTTTAGAGAATATGCTTAGTAATTAAATTACTGAAAATGGTTTTTTTAATTTTTAATATTTATTTTTTTGGGACAGGATGTATGTTTCATAGCGAGCATGGATTGATGAGCTTCGAACATCCGACAAGCAAGGTGAAGGCAATGCCAAGGGTTGATAGCGAGGGTGTCATGTGCGGGGCCAATTTCAAGGTCGATGTCCAGTCCAAAGTTTACGCCATGCCACGTGTCGGTAGCAAAGCCAATTGGGCAATTTGGGGTCAAAATGCATGATCCTCCCCTTAGGAAGAACCCATTTTAAGCGAAGAAGGATCGAAATTTTGGTTCTGCCTTTGTGATTTTCTTTGTTACCTTTTTGTCATTTTCAATTTCCTGTTTGGACTTTTCGTTGTTACTCTCTCGAGCTAACTTTGGTGGGTTTCCCATTGGGAAAATTGCACATCTTGGCAGCTTATGTACATGTTTGACCCTTTAGAACATCAATAAAAATTATTTGAATTTGGGAGATGACGTAGACCTACATTACCAAATTGGATGAATGTTCTTGCAGTTGGAATTTGAACGATGTTTGATGATTTCTTGCTCTAGTTAACTTACGAAATTCAGCTTATGGAATAGGAACTTAATTCGTTTTTATGAATTTTTGGATTTCATCATATATCATTTTCATGAGAAGGTATGATTGTGATCTCCTGGTTTTCATCTTCATATAATTGTCACATTTGATTTGTTCGAAGTGTTTACATCTTACTCGCTTTCCACTTGAGTTTCCCTGTTTTTTTCGCTTCAAATTGTCCATTAGGACAACATACTTCTCGACTCTCGATGATCAACTACTTTTGGGTTAGTGAGCAATTTCACTCTACTTGCATGCAGCAATCAACCTATTTTTGTGGTCTCGTTCTCTCTAGAGATCTATGGATTGGGATATGAGACTGAAGATGAGCTAAGCTGTTGACTTGGTCTTCTCAGCTTTGCTACGTACATTTTGATTTTTCTTGCATTTTATTCGTTAATTTCATAGAATATCAAATAGATAACAATGAGAAAAATGAATAAACCATCTTCAGAGCAAGAATGATATAAAATAGCCAAAACAAGAATAAACAATTGGAAAGGTTTCCACGCTACATTTTAATTTGGTCTACCCAATGCTTTTATTATAGACAAGTACAGTGCCAAAATGTAATAGTGAGAAGCATGAATAACCAACCAGCCATTCTGAAATAGCTTGTCGAATGGAATTTCGACTGTTTGGTAGCTTCACAAGTAACGTGTAGATTTAACTATTTCATCATTAGCAACAACCTTACAAACAATCCAATCAATAAAATGTAAACCAGTCATCTCCCCCACAAGTGCACTATCTTTAGAGGGCGAAATCAGTCTTCCATTTTAGGGAAGGAAGAGAAAATTGGTCGGTATGACCCATTGAAGCTTTCAAATAGAAAATGGAGGTGAAAACTAACTATGCACCAAATATTCTGTGTGCACATCGAGACTTGATCAGATTCACCAACAAGATTGACAGGTAGAAATTTGCACTAACTTGAGGTGGATATGTACAACGACTAAGCAATGGCTTGTCTATGAAGATCATCAAAATGCACCTTTTCTAGCAAAACTCGAACACAATGGAATTGGAGTTAAGTTATCTTTTGATGACGGAATAGGTCAAATAGGAAGATAGATCACTTGAAACTCACGGAGATCTGCAAGTATCCAGAAGAAATCAACAAAACGAACCAACAGCATATCATGTGACCCATCCAATACCAAAAGATTAGATTACTAGATTCACCAAAACTATGTAGAAATGATATTAATTTTTGTTGACAATTCCAACACTAGAAATTCATATTGAGCATAGTTGTTGAACATGTCAGCTCAATTGTGGAGCAAAACCATCTTACAGACAACCTGTATGGTTTAATGCAACTTTAAGTGTCTGGAGGTGAAACGGTTTCATAGGAAACGTTCTTATTTTATAGATTAAAGAGCATATGCTTGCAATAGGTACCAAGACTTTTATCACTAAATTTATTCTGCACATGTAGAGCACTCTGCTTTTAGCAATACCAGAAGATTGCCCGTGCCATACACAAGACAACATTCTTTATAAGATCTTTTTTCATCAAAGAAAAATGTATATAAAAGTGAAATACAAATTTATAATACATTAAGAGAATTTGAATAGCTCTTATATTATCAATCATCTAGCAAAAAGCTTAGGAAGAATGTTATAAGAAAATTACTTCAAGAGACTATCATCTCGTTCTAACTTTTGGCCATTATCAATTTGCTAATAAAACAAAATTTGGTTATTGTTCACCAAACACAGTGCCACATTTTTTAACCTTTGCAAAGTTGTTTATTTACTTGACAGACATTGTATAAAGTAATCAGTGGTCCTAATGTGAAACGTTAATAATAAAGCATAACTCAAAGTTTGTTCACTTATTAAATAAACTTCTCTATGATTTTAAGGCAAATATTGATTTTTATTTTCTGATTGTCAGACTAATGTATGCTAATGAATCCAAAATTTATCTTAATTATGAAATGATATAAAGAAAATCACTTAGATCAAATGAATTACGGTTGAAGCTCTTATTATACATATTAATCCCATATCTTATGAAAAATAAGGTCATCAAACATTAAGTTAAGAAAAGTTTCTAGTTAACAACATTGGCCAACAAAAGTAATGTATCGGTACTGATATTTGGATTGAATATTGAAGAAAAAAATTACTTTAAAACAGTAAGGTTGTTTTGTTTGAAAAACGAAAAAGTAAAAAAGCAAAAGAAGAGAAAAGGGCAACTAGCTCCCTATGCAACGCAATTTCACGTGCTCTCACTTGGCTATTATGAGGTCAACACTTGGTCAACTAACCAAGTTTAATGTACTAAGATCTGTGTCTTCAAACTGAAGATATGCCAATTTTGTAAAGCTAATGATGGATTCAGCAATCAGAATTAGTCCATTTAAACTCTCCAGCATGAGACAAAGCCCAAAAAATGTTAGGGAACCTAGTTGTATGATATGCGCTCAGCAAGTTTCTGCATAGCCATTGCAAACAGAGAATCAAGAGAACATACCTCCCAATCTGGCAACAGATCATAACTTTTGGCCTCTGTTATGTCAAACACGGTAATGCCTGTAATTCTCCGAACTCCAAGTTTAGTAGCAATTAAATTTTGCACATAAAGAAGATGACCGGAGAAATTCAAGCCAGATTTAAGGAATTAGCCAATATAAATTGATGGAGGTATGGACACCTCAAGTGCCAAAACTTTACACAGGTGAACGCATAAGTGCGAAAACTTTCAAAATGTACACTTAATTGTCAAAATTGAAGAAAAAATGAATACTTAAATATTAACAGCGAGTCACATCGGATTCCCAATAATCACATAGACTAGTTTTATTAACAAAATAATGCAACATCGGATTATTGACAAGCTTGTCCAATTTTAAAAAAAAAGTAGTACTTAAGTATACATTTTGAAAGTTTTGGCACTTATGTGTCTACCCGTGTCAAGTTTTAATATTGAGGGTATACTTCTTCCTGAATTGATGACATAGTCAAGCACTTGCCAGTATTAGAATGCAATGAAGTATGCAAATAGTACACTCTCTTGATGAGGTTTATATAATATCAATAGACACTAACGGGCATAAAGACACTATGCAATTAGCCCGGTCATTTCATGAAGGCACCTTGAGAAAAGGCAATGTTAATTTAATCCGCTAGACCTACTTCAATTTATGAATGTATAGCATTACTGAGGTAAGCCATAAATTGAATTTAAGAATTGAGAAGCTAAAGAAGTACTACTCATAAAAGATTCATGCATGTTTTTGCCACATGATCAATGAATTTGAAAAAAGTTTTCACTCACCTTGTTCGTTTGTTATGCATGATGCCCCTTGTGATTTTTCAACCCAGCCCCTAATTCTAATTGTGGATCACCTGCTGCATGAAGATGCAAATGGGAGTAAAAGTGTAACTACTTCCACATTCTTGTGTCATCCAAACACTTCAATGCAACATGAAGTGACCCAATAATACTAGGCAGGGGCACAATGCAGTGAGCATCAAAGAAAGTCTATCATGACTGGGATTAAGGGGAGGTAGCCCACAGGAACGGAGCGGGGGGGCTGACTCGGATAGGCGTCAAGTGTCACATCCACTCTTTTGTGGATAAGGCCACTTTTTTGACCAATTCCTCGTACTCCTAAAAACAAATTAAATTATTACAAAAATGCTGCTATTGCTTCTTCTTCTTTTTTAAACTATAAGAAATAACATTTATCTATCTCCGCCGGATCTCTCTCCATTTTTCCACCCTTTTTTTCTTTTATATTTCTCTTTTTTTATAACAAAAAAGAAAAGGGAAGCAATTCTTCCATGTAAACTAAGGGGCTACAGGAGGCCTTGAAGCTTCTACACAAAAACGCCACTAACCAGTCGACGGGGAACCAACACTCGAACATCACCATCGTCACGGACAGCTCCCTTCTACTGCAATTCATGATGGGCCACAAACAAAGCCACTGATTGTCGAAGACTGTAAAGAAATGCTTGCTCGGCCCAGGAATATAACACTGGCATACGGACCTAGGGAATCCAACTAGATTGCAAACTGGCTAGCAAAAACTCACCGCCGAAAGGCTCTACTTTAGAATTGGTTTGCAAACCACCCTCCTATTTTAAAGGAACTTTTGTGTTCAAAAAGTCACAATAGATGTATTCCATCCAATTTAAATGAATGACGGGACTCACTTTTATGATCAAAAAAAAAAAAACTAAGGGCTACAAAAACTTTCCCTACTATTTCAAGAGACTGGTTTGGATCTAAGTAAGTCCTTAAATTAGTTTATTTAAACTCTAAAAAGTAAAACACGGAGATATTTTCACTTTATTGGAGAAAAAATATACAACTTGAAACAAGAGAGGCAAAGCATACGGGTACTGACACGTTAAAATAAGAAAAGCAGTTAGGTTGGGCGCCCTCACTAAAGAGATTACTATTAACGATCTTGGTAAGTAAAAACACTCAAAAAAGGAGATAGATCGATAAAATCAACCTTAACTTCACCTCATTTTAAGCCCATGACCCTTTAATAAGTGTTATGTTGAGGACCTTTGTGTTGGTTCATTTTTCACTCGATCCAATATTTTGTGCAATCGAGATCTAGACTTAACCCATGTTTAAAAATGCATTAGTCTAAGATGTTCAAATGTTTTCAATGAACAACTTATTCCAATCGATGTTACGTTTCATTCGAGCTATCTATGCAATTTTGATGGCTTAAGCTACACGGAAGACATCAAATGTCCACTTAAAAACACTTCTCACTACTCAACCCCCAGATAAGGCCTCATCATTATCTATCCAAAACTAACTAGCAAACAAACAAAAGAAATTAATAAAATTAGACCATGCCAATTTTTGGTAAAATCACACGTGGCGTGCTGTCATTGGGCCCACCATTCTGGATAACGTTCCCACGTTGGTCCACACCCGACCTGACCTGCCCGATTGACTCCCCCTGCACTATAAATACGCCCCAGACAGAGCAGATCTTCACCATCATCGTTTCATCGGTTTCCAGCGTCCGTTCAAATCTCTGTTCAATCTCGTGTTTTTTCTGCCTCTGTGGGCGTTTGATTGTGATATTAGAAAAGGGGAAGGGAAAATGCTGGGGATATTCAAGAAGGGTCTGGCTCACCCGCCGCAGGAGCTCAACAGCCTGCCCCCGCTGAAGACCGCCGCCGCGAGGGAGCCCAAGTTCCCGAGGGAGATCCTGGAGGATTTCTTGGCTACCCATCAGTCCAGCAGCAGCAATGCCTTCTCGGTTAGCTTCGAAGATGGCTCCTTGCTCGCTTACGCCCGCTCCCAGAAGTCCTACTCTGTCCATCAAAGGTTCATCTCTGTTTCTTTCTTTCGCGCAGTAAGTTCAGAATGATACACCTGGACAGGAAGACTATAAATGTGATGCCTTGAAATTGCTTTCAAGCGAGCTAGAATTGCAGAGGACTTTGAGCTTAGCAATAAAAAAACGAGTCTTTCTGAATCAAAGTTCTTTTCTTTCTGGAGAGTGGAGCTTTTCGACGAGCGAATTCTGAAATGGGCAATCCCTGAATTGAGCTGAATGTGTTTTTTCGTTCCCCTTTTTTTCTTCTGGGCAGATTGTTCTGCGGCCTGGACGACATCTACTGCATCTTCCGGGGCAGCCTCAACAACCTGTGCGGCCTCATCAAGCAGTACGGCCTAACCAAGGGCACGAACGAGGCCATGTTCGTGGTCGAGGCGTACCGGACCCTCCGCGACCGAGGCCCCTACCCGGCCGACCAGGTGCTCAAGGATCTGGAGGGTGACTACGGCTTCGTGCTCTACGACGGCAAGGCCAGGACCATCTTCGCGGCATCCGTAAGTTCCTCAATAACATCCAATTCTGTTCATTATTAGCAACAGAAAAAAAAAAAGAGAGGATTTTTTTTTTAAAATCTGAATTTTTTTTCCATTCTTGATGATGAATATAGGGAGCAGAAGAAGGGGTGAGGCTGTTCTGGGGGATTGCAGCGGACGGTTCTCTGGTGATCTCGGACAACTTGGAGGTCGTGAAAGGGAGCTGCGCCAAATCGTTTGCTCCATTCCCAGCAGGTTTAAATGGCTGAAAATGTTTTGAAAAAAAGGAGAGAATATGCTTAATAATTAAATTACTGAACATGGGTTCTTCTTCTTTTTATTTTAGAGAATATGCTTAGTAATTAAATTACTGAAAATGGTTTTTTAATTTTTAATATATTTTTTTGGGGACAGGATGTATGTTTCATAGCGAGCATGGATTGATGAGCTTCGAACATCCGACAAGCAAGGTGAAGGCAATGCCAAGGGTTGATAGCGAGGGTGTCATGTGCGGGGCCAATTTCAAGGTCGATGTCCAGTCCAAAGTTTACGCCATGCCACGAGTCGGTAGCGAAGCCAATTGGGCAATTTGGGGTCAAAATGCATGATCCTCCCTTAGGAAGAACCCATTTTAAGCGAAGAAGGATCGAAATTTTGGTTCTGCCTTTGTGATTTTCTTTGTTACCTTTTTGTCATTTTCAATTTCCTGTTTGGACTTTTCGTTGTTACTCTCTCGAGCTAACTTTGGTGGGTTTCCCATTGGGAAAATTGCACGCCTTGGCTGCTTATGTACATGTTTGACCCTTTAGAACATCAATAAAAATTATTTGAATTTGGGAGATGATGTAGACCTACATTACCAAATTGGATGAATGTTCTTGCAGTTGGAATTTGAACGATGTTTGATGATTTCTTGCTCTAGTTAACTTACGAAATTTAGCTTATGGAATAGGAACTTAATTCGTTTCTATGAATTTTTGGTTTTCATCGGATATCATTTTCATGAGAAGGTATGATTGTGATCTCCTGGTTTTCATCTTCATATAATTGTCGCGTTTGATTTGTTCGAAGTGTTTACATCTTACTCGCTTTTCACTTGAGTTTCCCTGTTTTTTTCGCTTCAAATTGTCCATTAGGACAACATACTTCTCGACTCTCGATGATCAGTTGCTTTGGGGTTAGTGAGCAATTTTACTCTACTTGCATGTGGCAATCAACCTATGTTTGTTGTCTCGTTCTCTCTAGAGATATATGGATTGGGATATGAGACTGAAGATGAGCTATGCTCTTGACTTGGTCTTCTCAGCTTTGCTACGTACATTTTGATTTTTCTTGCATTTTATTCGTTAATTTCACAGAATATCAAATAGATAATAGTGAGAAAAATGTATAAACCATCTTCAGAGCAAGAATGATATAAAATAGCCAAAACAAGAATAAACAATTGGAAAGGTTTCCACGCTACATTTTAATTTGGTCTACCCAATGCTATTATTATAGACAAGTAAAGTGCCAAAATGTAATAGTGAGAAGCATGAATAACTAACCAGCCATTCTGAAATAGCTTGTCGAATGGAATTTCGACTGTTTGGTAGCTTCACAAGTAACGTGTAGATTTAACTATTTCATCACTAGCAACAACCTTACAAACAATCCAATCAATAAAATGTAAAACAATCATCTCCCCACAAGTGCACTATCTCTAGAGGGCGAAATCAGTCTTCCATTTTAGGGAAGGAAGAGAAAATTCGCCAATATGACCCATTGAAGCTTTCAAACAGAAAATGGAGGTGAAAACTAACTGATGCACCAAATATTCTGTGTGCACATCTAGAAACTTGATCAGATTCACCAACAAGATTAACAGGCAGAAATTTGCACTAACTTGAGGTGGATATGTACAACGACTAACCAATGGCTTGTCTATGAAGATCATCAAAATGCACGTTTTCTAGCAAAACTCGAACACAATGGAATTGGAGTTAAGTTATCTTTTGATGACGGAATAGGTCAGATAGGAAGATAGATCACTTGAAACTCACGGAGATCTGCAAGTATCCAGAAGAAATCAACAAAACGAACCAACAGCATATCATGTGACCCATCCAATACCAAAAGATTAGATTACTAGATTCACCAAAACTATGTAGAAATGATATTAATTTTTGTTGACAATTCCAACACTAGAAATTCATATTGAGCATAGTTGTTGAACATGTCAGCTCAATTGTGGAGCAAAACCATCTTACGACAACTGTATGGTTTAATGCAACTTTAAGTGTCCTCTAAATTCTATCATTACTTTACTTTCCCAATTCTCTTTCTCTTCCTCTTGGAGGTGAAACGGTTTCATAGGAAACGTTCTTATTTTATAGATTAAAGAGCATATGCTTGCAATAGGTACCAAGACTTTTATCACTAAATTTATTCTGCACATGTAGAGCACTCACTGCTTTTAGCAATACCAGAAGATTGCCCGTGCCATACACAAGACAACATTCTTTATAAGATCTTTTTTCATCAAAGAAAAATGTACATAAAAGTGAAATACAAATTTATAATACATTAAGAGAATTTGAATAGCTCTTATATTATCAGTCATCTAGCAAAAAGCTTAGGATGAATGTTATAAGAAAATTACTTCAAGAGACTATCATCTCGTTCTAACTTTTAAAATGGCCATTATCAATTTGCTAATAAAACAAAATTTGGTTATTGTTCACCAAACACAGTGCCACATTTTTTAACCTTTGCAAAGTTGTTTATTTACTTGACAGACATTGTATAAAGTAATCAGTGGTATGATGTCCAATAATAATGTGAAACGTTAATAATAAAGCATAACTCAAAGTTTGTTCACTTATTAAATAAACTTCTCTGTGATTTTAAGGCAAATATTGATTTTTATTTTCTGACTGTCAGACTAATGTATGCTAATGAATCCAAACTTTATCTTAATTATGAAATGATATAAAGAAAATCACTTAGATCAAATGCATTGCAGCTGAAGCTCTTATTATACATATTAATCCCATATCTTATGAAAAATAAGGTCATCAAACATTAAGTTAAGCAAAGTTTCTAGTTAACAACATTGGCCAACAAAAGTAATGTATCGGTACTGATATTTGGATTGACTATTGAAGAAAAAAAATTACTTTAAAACAGTAGTGTTTTTTTGTTTGAAAAATGAAAAAGTACAAAAAAAAAAAGAAGAAGAAGAAGAAGAAGAAGAAGAAGAGAAAAGAGCAACTAGGTCCCTATGCAACGCAATTTCTCTTACTCTCACTTGGCTATTATGAGGTCAACAATTAGTCAACCGACCAAGTTTAATGTACTAAGACCTCTGTCTTCAAACCGAAGACATGCCAACTCTGTAAAGCTAATAATGGATTCGGCAATAAGAATTACTCCATTTAAACTCTCCAGCATGAGACAAACCCCAAAAAATATCAGGAAGCGTAGTCGTATGATATGTGCACAGCAAGTTTTTGCATAGCCATTGCAAACAGATAATAAAAAAGGATATGCCTCCCAATCTGGCAATAGATCATAACTTTTGGCCTCTGTTATGCCAAACACAATAATGCCTATAATTCTCTGAACTCCAATTTTAGTAGCAAAAAAGAAGGTGATTGGAGAAATTCAACCCATATTTAAGGAATTAGCCAATATAAATTGATGGAAGTGCGATATCCCTAGTGCCAAAACTTGATATGAGTGAACGTATAAGTGTCAAAACTTTCAAAAAGTGTAAATCGGAAAAAAAAAATACGAATATTTAAGTGCCAACAGCGAGCCGCGTCGAATTTCTGGCAACCACATGGACCGGTTTATTAACAAAATAATACAATATCGGATTTTCGACAAGCCCGCCTATTTTTTTTTTAGAAAATGACATTTAAGTATACATTTTGAAAGTTTTAACACTTATGTGTTCATCTAGATATTTGGTGTGTATTTTCTCCTAAATTGATGACATAATCTACCGTTAGCCAGCATCATAATGCAATGTAGTATTTTTGCCAGAAGATTAATGGATTGGAAAGAAAGTTTTCAGTCACCCTGTTCTTTTGTTATGCATATGATGCCCCTCGCGATTTTCAACCCTGCCCCTAATTCTAAGAGCATCAAAGAAAGTCTATCATGACGTGAGATGACTGGGATTAAGGGGAGGTAGCCCACAGGAACGTAGCCGGGGGGGTTGACTCGGAAAGGCGTCAAGTGTCACATCCACTCTTTTGTGGATAAGGCTACTTTTTTTACCAATTCCTCGTACTCCTAAAAACAAATTAAATTATTACAAAAATGCTGCTATTGCTTCTTCTTCTTTTTAACTATATGAAATAACATTTATCTATCTCCGCCGGATCTCTCTCCATTTTTCCACCCTATTTTTCTTTTATATTTCTTTTTTTTATAACAAAAAAGAAAAGGGAAGCAATTCTTCCATGTAAATACAAATTAAAGAAAAGGTTTTTAAATAAATAACTTATTCTAATTAGTATTATATCTGTCCCGAATGATTCGTGCGATTTCGATTGCTTGGACTACACGAAAGTAAATCTAACGTGGTCGGCGTCCCTCGGAAGACAAACCACCCAAAAACACTCCTCACTCCTCCTCCTCAGGTAAGGCTTCATCATAATCTATATAAACAAAAAGAAGAAATATTAAATTAGACCATACCAATTTTGGGTAAAATCACACGTGGCGTGCTGTCATTGGGCCCACCATTCTGGATAACGTTCCCACGTTGGTCCACACCCGACCTGACCTGCCCGATTGACTCCCCCTGCACTATAAATACGCACCAGAGGCAGAGCAGATCTTCACCATCGTCGTTCCATACGATTTCTTCAAACCAACCGTTTCATCGGTTTCCAGCGTCCATTCAAATCTCTATTCAAGCTCGTATTGTTTTCTGCTTCTGTGGGCGTTTGATTGTGATATTAGAAAAGGGAAAGGGAAAATGCTGGGGATATTCAAGAAGGGTCTGGCTCATCCGCCGCAGGAGCTCAACAGCCCGCCCCCGCTGAAGACCGCCGCCGCGAGGGAGCCCAAGTTCCCGAGGGAGATCTTGGAGGATTTCTTGGCTACCCATCAGTCCAGCAGCAGCAATGCCTTCTCGGTTAGCTTCGAAGATGGCGCCCTGCTCGCTTACGCCCGCCCCCAGAAGTCCTACTCTGTCCATCAAAGGTTAATCTTTGTTTCTCTCTGTCGCGCAGTAGGTTCAGAATGATACATTTGGAGAGAAAAACTATAAATGTGATGCCTTGAAATTGCTTTCAAGCAAGCTAGAACTGCAGATGAATTTGAACTTAGCGATAAAAAACGAGTCTTTCTGAATCGAAGTTCTTTCCTTTCTAGAGAGTGGAGCTTTTCGACAAATGGGCAATCCCTGAATTGAGCTGAATGTGTTTTTTCGTTCCCCTTTTTTTCTTCTGGGCAGATTGTTCTGCGGCCTGGACGACATCTACTGCATCTTCCGAGGCAGCCTGAACAACCTGTGCGGCCTCATCAAGCAGTATGGCCTATCCAAGGGCACGAACGAGGCCATGTACGTGGTCGAGGCGTACCGGACCCTCCGCGACCGGGGCCCCTACCCGGCCGACCAGGTGCTCAAGGATCTGGAGGGTGACTACGGCTTCGTGCTCTACGACGGCAAGGCCAGGACCATCTTCGCGGCATCCGTAAGTTCCTCAATAACATCCAATTCTGTTCATTATTAGCAACAGAAAAAAAAAAAAGAGAGGATTTTTTTGTTTTTAAATCTGAATTTCTTTCCATTCTTGATGATGAATATAGGGAGCAGAAGAAGGGGTGAGGCTGTTCTGGGGGATTGCAGCGGACGGTTCTCTGGTGATCTCGGACAACTTGGAGGTCGTGAAAGGGAGCTGCGCCAAATCGTTTGCTCCATTCCCAGCAGGTTTAAATGGCTGAAAATGTTTTGAAAAAAAGGAGAGAATATGCTTAATAATTAAATTACTGAACATGGGTTCTTCTTCTTTTTTATTTTAGAGAATATGCTTAGTAATTAAATTACTGAAAATGGTTTTTTTAATTTTTAATATTTTTTTTTTTTTTTTGGGGACAGGATGTATGTTTCATAGCGAGCAAGGACTGATGAGCTTCGAACATCCGACAAGCAAGGTGAAGGCAATGCCGAGGGTCGATAGCGAGGGTGTAATGTGCGGGGCCAATTTCAAGGTCGATGTCCAGTCCAAAGTTTATGCCATGCCACGTGTCGGTAGTGAAGCCAATTGGGCAATTTGGGGTCAAAATGCATGATCCTCCCCTTAGGAAGAACCCATTTTAAGCGAAGAAGGATCGAAATTTTGGTTCTGCCTTTGTGATTTTCTTTGTTATTTTTTTGTCTTTTTCAATTTCCTGTTTGGACTTTTCGTTGTTACTCTCTCGAGCTAACTTTGGTGGGTTTCCCATTGGGAAAATTGCACGTCTTGGCTGCTTATGTATATGTTTGACCCTTTAGAACATCAATAAAAATTATTTGAATTTGGGAGATGACATAGACCTACATTACCAAATTGGATGAATGTTCTTGCGGTTGGAATTTGAACGATGTTTGATGATTTCTTGCTCTAGTTAACTTATGAAATTCAGCTTATGGAATAGGAACTTAATTCGTTTCTATGAATTTTTGGTTTTCATCATATATCATTTTCATGGGAAGGTATGATAGTGATCTCCTGGTTTTCATCTTCATATATTTGTCGCGTCTGATTTGTTCAAAATGTTTAGATTTTACTTGCTTTCCACTCGAGTTTGCCTGTTTTTATTGCTTCGGATTGTCCATTAGGAGTAATACTTCTCGACTCTTGATGATGAACAGCTTTTGGGTTAGTGAGCAATTTCACTCTACTTGCATGTGGCAATCAACCTATTTTTGTTGTCTCATTCTCTCTAGAGATCACTGTGGATTGGGATATGGGACTGAAGATGAGCTATGCTCTTGACTTGGTCTTCTTAGCTTTGTCACCTACATTTTGATTTTTCTTGCATTGTATTCCTTCACTTTACAGAGTATCAAATAGATAACAGTGAGAAAAATGAATGAACCATCCTGAGAGCAAGGATGATATAATATAGCCAAAACAAGAATAAACAATTGGGAAGGCTTCCACGCTACATTCTAATTTGGCCTACCCAATGCTATTACAATTGACAAGTAGAGTGCCAAAATGTAACAATGAGAAGCATGAATAACCAACTAACCATTTTGAAATAGCTTGTCAAATGGAATTTCGACTATGGGTAGCTTACACAAGCAGCACGTGGATTTAACCATTTCATCGTTAGCAAGAACCTGACAAATAGTCCAGTCAATAAAATGTAAAACAGTCATCTCCTCACTAAGGGTGAGTATGATTATAGAGTAGAATCTAAAACCTAAGAACCGCACCAATGGAAATCTCTAGGTTCTAGATTCCAAGGTATAGAGGGTAAGTTTTAGGTTTTAAAATTTGGGGAACCTGTATCTAAAGGTAAGTTCTAGGTTCTAGGCCAAAAACCAAATTCCAAGGCATGTCGGGTAGGTTTTAGGTTCTAAAATTTGGATAACCTATATGTAAAGGTAAGTTCTAGGTTCTAAGCTAGGAACCTAGAACCTAATACAAGTATTTATATTTTTCTTAGTTTATGTCTTCACACGATTTTGAGGTATTTCATGGTGTTTGATGATGTATATAATCCAAAATTACTAGTTTAAACTTCCATTTTATGATTAAGAATTTTATTTCCCTAGACTATGAGACTAGTGAAAGCTTTAATTGCTTGTTTAATGTAGTTATGTTTGGACAATTACTTCTTTCAAAATAATGATTCTATATAATACAAGAATAATCGATGTACTAAAACTATAAAATTTCCTTAATACTATTTGACATGTGTCTATGGACACTCGTTTTTTGGCAATCGATAATAAAATCCTTATTCATTTTTAATGTTGCGTTTATTTTTATTTTACTTAACTAAAGATGAAAAAAAGAACATGTTGTAACCTAAAACTTGTAACATGATAAGTTTCAGGTTCCAAGTTCCGATGGGCAGGTGCTAGGTTCCAAAAAATGAGGAACTTATACCCAAGGGTAGGTTCGAGGTTCTAGGCGAATCTTAGAATCGCTCACCCCTACTCCTTATGAGTGCACTATCTCTGGGGGGAGGGGGGAATCAGTCTTCCATTTTAAGGAAGGACGAGAAAATTGGCTAATATGACCCATTGAAGCTTTCAGACAAAAAATGGACGTGATAACTAATTGATGCACCAAATATTTCGTGTGCACATCCAAAAATTTGATCAGATTCACCAAGGATTGACATGCAAAATTCCGCACTAACTTGAGGTGGATATGTACAACGAGCAAGCATTGGCTTGTCTATGAAGATCATCAAAATGTACATTTTCTTGCAAAACTTGAACACAATGGAATCGGAGTTACCTACCGATGGTGAAATAGGTCAAATGGGTGTACTTCTTCCTAAATTGATGACATAATCAAGCGCTTGCCAACATTAGAATGCAATGCAAAATGCAAATAGTACACTCTCCTGGCTTTGATATGACATTAGTAGACATTAATGAGCATGAAGATATTGTGCATCTAGCCTGGTCATTTCATGAAAGGTACCTTGAGAAAAGGCAATGTTAATTTAATTCACTACACCTACTTCAATTTATGAATGCTATAAGCTATAAATTGAATTTGGGAATTGAGAAGCTAAAGAAGCACTACGCATAAGAGACTCATGCGTGTTTTTGCCACATGATTAATGGATTGGAAAAAAGTTATCACTCACTCTGTTCTCTTATCACGCACGATAACCCTCGCGATTTTTCAACCCTGCCTCGAGTTCTAATTGTGGATCACTTGCTGCATGAAGATGCAAATGGAACTAGAAGTGTAACTACTTTTGCATTCTTGTATTACCCAAACACTTCAATACATCATAAAGTGACCAAATAATACGGGCAGGGGCACGATGCAGTGAGCATCAAAGAAAATTGACCATGATGTGAGATGACTAGGATTAAGAGGAGGAAGCCGACAGGAACGAGGCGGGGGCTGACTCGGATCGGCGTCAGGTGTCACATCCGCTGTTTTGTGGATAAGGCTACTTTTTTGACCAATTCCTCGTACTCCTAAAAATAAATTAAATTATTACAAAACTGCTGTTATTGTTTTTTTTATTTAACTATAAGAAATAACATTTATCTATCTCTCTGCTGGATATCTCTCCATTTTTCCGCCCTTTTTTTTTCTTTTATATTTCTCTTTTTTTATAACACAAAAGCAAAGGGAAGTAATTCTTCTACCTAAACTAAATTAAGAGTGCGTTTGATAATATTTATATTCGTAAAAATAATTTGTTTTGAAAAATAGTTCTTTTTTATTTTTATTTGCTAGAACAATTTTTGAATAAAACATTGGGGATATTCCTATCTTATTAGGGAAGAAAATTTTACAATTTGGAATAAGAAGTACGAGGTGTACATGTACCAACACGTTAAACTAAGAAATACAGTTAGGTTGGACGTCCTCATTAGAGGGACTATTATCGACAATCCTAATAAATAAAAATATCTCTAGAGGAAGATAGGTCAGTGAAGTTGACATTAACTTCGTTTTAATGTGAGCCTATAATCCTTTAATAGATCCTAAGTTGAGGCCCTTTATGTTGGTTCATATTTTACTTGATCTAATATTTTGTGCAATCTCTTGATTTTTTCATCAAATATGAGATCTAGACTTAACCCATGCTTAAAAACGTATTCATCTAAGATGTTCAAATGTTTTCAATGAACAACTTATTCCAATTGATATTACGTTTCATTCGAGCGATCTATGCAATTTTGATGGCTTAGACTACACGAAAGCAAATCAAATGTCCACTAAAAAACACTTCTCACTGCTCAACCCCAGGTAAGGCCTCATCATTATCTATTCAAAACTAACTAGCAAACTAACAAAAGAAATTGATAAAATGAGACCGTGCCAGTTTTGAGTAAAATCACACGTGGCGTGCTGTCATTGGGCCCACCATTCTGGATAACGTTCCCACGTTGGTCCACACCCGACCCGACCTGCCCGATTGACTCCCCCTGCACTATAAATACGCCCCAGACAGAGCAGATATTCACCATCATCGTTCCATACAATTTCTTCAAACCTACAGTTTCATCGGTTTCCAACGTCCATTCAAATCTCTATTCAAGCTTGTGTTTTTTCTGCCTCTGTAGGCGTCTGATTGTGATATTAGAAAAGGGAAAGGGAAAATGCTGGGGATATTCAAGAAGGGTATGGCTCACCCGCCGCAGGAGCTCAACAGCCCGCCCCCGCTGAAGACCACCGCCGCGAGGGAGCCCAAGTTCCCGAGGGAGATCCTGGAGGATTTCTTGGCTACCCATCAGTCCAGCAGCAGCAATGCCTTCTCGGTTAGCTTCGAAGATGGCGCCCTGCTCGCTTACGCCCGCCCCCAGAAGTCCTACTCTGTCCATCAAAGGTTAATCTCTGTTTCTCTCTGTCGCGCTGTAGGTTCGGAATGATACATTTGGAGAGAGAGACTACAAATGTGATGCCTTGAAATTGCTTTCAAGCAAGCTAGAACTGCAGAGGAATTTAAGCTTAGCAACAAAAAACGAGTCTTTCTGAATCAAAGTTCTTTTCTTTCTGGAGAACGGAGCTTTTCGACAAATGGGCAATTCCTGAATTGAGCTGAATGTGTTTTTTCGTTCCCCTTTTTTCTTCTGGGCAGATTGTTCTGCGGCCTGGACGACATCTACTGCATCTTCCGGGGCAGCCTGAACAACCTGTGCGGACTCATCAAGCAGTACGGCCTAACCAAGGGCACGAACGAGGCCATGTTCGTGGTCGAGGCGTATCGGACCCTCCGTGACCGGGGTCCATACCCGGCCGACCAGGTCCTCAAGGATCTGGACGGCGACTACGGCTCCGTGCTCTACGACGGCAAGGCCAGGACCATCTTCGCGGCATCCGTGAGTACCTCAATAACATCCAATTCTGCTCAATTTAGCAACAAAAAAAGATGTATTTTTTTGTTAAATCTGAATTTTATTCCATTCTTGATGATGAATATAGGGAGCAGAAGAAGGGGTGAGGCTGTTCTGGGGGATTGCAGCAGACGGTTCTCTGGTGATCTCGGACAACTTGGAGGTCGTGAAAGGGAGCTGCGCCAAATCGTTTGCTTCATTCCCAACAGGTTTGTATGCTTTCATGATTCGAATGACTAAAAATGTTTTGAAAAAAAGAGAGAATATGCTTAATAATTGAATTACTGAAATTGGGTTCTCTTTATTTTTTATTTTAGAGAATATGCTTTTAATAATTGAATTACTGAAAATTGTTTTTTTAATTTTTAATATTTCTTTTTTGGGGGCAGGATGTATGTTTCATAGCGAGCACGGGCTGATGAGTTTCGAACATCCAACGAGCAAGGTAAAGGCAATGCCGAGGATTGACAGCGAGGGCGTTATGTGCGGGGCCAATTTCAAGGTCGATGTCCAGTCCAAGATTCATGCCATGCCACGTGTTGGCAGCGAAGCTAATTGGGCAATTTGGGGTCAAAATGCATGATCATCTCATACCTTAGGAAGAACCCATTTCATGCGAAGAACAATCGAAAGTTTGGTTCTGCCTTTGTAGTTTTCTTTTTTACATTTTTGTCTTTTTCAATTTCCTATTTAAACTTTTCTTTGTATTTTCCTTTCCTTTTTTCTTTTTTTAACTCTCTCAAGCTGACTTTGATGGGTTTCTCATTGGGAAAATTGCACGTCTTGGCTGCTTATGTACATGTTTGACCCTTTAGGACATCAATAAAAATGATTTGAATTTGGAAGCTAATCCAGATCTACGTTACAAATTGGATGAATGTTTTCACAGTTGGAATTTGAATGAGGTTTGACGATTTCTTGCTTTAGTTAGTTAACTTACAAAATTCAGCTTATAGAACGTGAACTTAATTCGCTTCTATCTTTCAGCATATATTATTTTCATGAGAGGGTATAATCGAGATTCCCCAGTTTTCATCTTCATATATTTGCCGCCTTCGATTTGTTCAAAGCAGCGTTTGTATTCACTTGTGTTTCTACTTGTGTTTGCACGCTTTCAACGCTTCGAACTGTCCATTAGGAGTACAAACTTCTCGATTCTTGAAGATGAACAGCTATTGGGTTAATGAGTAATGTGACCCGACTTGCACGTGGCAATCACCCCATTTTTGTTAATTAAATTCTGTCTAAAGATTAATATGGACTGTGATATGAAACTGAAGATGAGCTATGGTTTTGACATGGTCTTCTCAGCTTTGCTGCCTAAATTTTGATTTTTCTTGTATCCTATATATTAACTTTACAGAGTATCAAATAGATGACAGTGTGTAAAATGAATAAGCCATTCCGAGAGCAAGAATGATCTTACAATAGCCAAAACAAGAATAAACAATTGGGAATGTTTCCGCACTACATTTTAACTTGGTCTACCCAATGCTTATTATGATAGACAGGTAGAGCGCCAAAACATAATGGTGAGAAGCATGAATAACCAATCAGCCATTCCGAAACAGCTTGTCCAATGGAATTTCACTATTCGGTAGCTTATACAAGCAGTATTTGGGATAAAATCGGCTCCTTTTCAATTGTCAGCAAAAGGATTTGACTACTTCATGACTAGAAACAACCTTACAAGCAACCCAGCCAATAAGAGGAAAAACAATCATCTGCCTACAAGTGCACTATCTCTAGGAAGAAAAATTCAGTCTTCCATTTTAGGGAAGGAAGAGAGAATTGGCAGATATGACCCATTTAAGCTTTCAGACAGAAATTGGGGGTGAAAATTAACTGATGTACCAAATATTCCATGTGCACATCCAGAAACTTGGTCAGATTCACCAACAAGATTGATAGGCAGAAATCTGCACTAAGTTGAGGTGGATATGTACAATGACCAAGCAATGGCTTGACTATGAAGATCAAAAAAACACACTTTTTCTCGCAAAACTTCAACACTATGGAATTGGTTTGCTATCTTCTGATGGTGGAATAGGTCAGATGGGAAGATAGATCAATTGACATCCACGAAGATCTGCAAGTATCCAGAAGAAATAAAAAAAAATACAAACCAACAGCATATCATGTGACCCATCCAATACCAAAAGATTAGATTACGAGATTCACCAAAGCTATGTAGAAACGATGTTAATTTTTGTTGACAATTCCAAGTTAATACTAGAAATTCATATTGAGCATAGTCTGTTGAACATGGCAGCTCAAGTGTGAAGCAAAACCATCTGGCAAACAACCTGAATGGTTTAATGCAACCTTAAGTGTCTGGAGGAGAAACGATTTCACAAGAAACCTTATTTTCTAGATTAAAGAGCATATGCTTGCAATTAGGGGTGTGCAACAGGAACTGCCCGAACCGGGACCAGACCGGTCGGTTCTGGACGGTCCTGGGGGTGTCAGTTTGGTCCCCAGTTCCCATTTTTGGAGCTGATGGTCAATCGGTCCGGTTCTTGGTTCCAAGGTGGAAATTGGACCGATAGGACTAGACCGATCATTTTTATTTATTTATTTATTTTTATTTTTGAGCAACTTTCTAAATTTAATAGACCAAAAAAAATTGAATCCTCTAAATTCTATCATTACTTTACTTTCCCAATTCTCTTTCTCTTCCTCTTGCTAACCTTAACATGAGCGAAACTAAGACAAAAGTGTGAATTACAATTTTGTTGATTTGGGGTTCTTTTTTGGCTTTTCTAATAATACGTGTTTGAATTAAGGAATGTGTATTTTTAGAAGCCCACATGGACGTATATATATTTTTTCAATGTAATGATAATAAATGATTTGGTTTATTGGAACCGGACTAGACCGGTTGGTCCAGTCGGTCCCTAGTTCCAGGACTAGTCAACCCAGTCCACGGTCCCGAAAATTGGGAACCGATCATCCCAGTCCGGTTTCCAGTTCTTGGACGGGACCGGACCGGACCGGGAACTGATCACCCGTACTTGCAATAGGTACCAAGAGTTTTATCACTGAATTTATTCTTGACCTGCTTTAAGCAAATACCAGAAGATTGCCCGTGCCATACACAAGACAATGTTCTTTATATGATCTTTTTTCATCAAAGAAAAATGTATATAAAAGCAAACAACAAATTTATGATACATTAAGAGAATTTGAACAGCTTTTATATTATCAGTCATCCAAAAAAAAGCTTAGGAAATAATGTTATAAGAAAATTACTTCAAGAGACTTTTATCTTGTTCTAACTTTTAAAATGGCCATTATCAATTTGCTAATAAAATAAAATTTCGTTATCATTCACCAAACACTGTGTGACCATTTTTAACCTTTTCAAAGTGGTTTCTTTACTCAACAGACAATGTATAAAGTACTCAGTGGTATATTGAATAAACTTCTCCGTGATTTTAAGGCAAATATTGATTTTTATTTTCTGATTAGTCGATCAAATGCATGCCAATGAATCCAAACTTTATCTTAATCATGAAATGAAATAAAGGAAATCACTTAGATCGAATTTGTAACAATGCTCTTATTATACATATTAATCCCATATCTTATGGAAAATAAGTTCATGAAACATTAAGTTAAAAAAAGCTTTTAGTTAACAGCATTGGCCAACAAAAGTAACGTATTGGTACTGATATTTGGATTGAATATTGAAGAAAAAAAATACTTTAAAACAGTAGTGCTTTTTTGTTTGAAAAATGAAAAAGTACCAACAAAAGAAGAGAAGAGCAACTAGCTCCCTATGCAACGCAATTTCACCTACTCTCACTTGGCTATTATAAGGTCAACTCTTGGTCAACCAAATTTAATGTAATAATATCTGTCTTCAAACCGAAGATATGCCAATTTTGTAAAGCTACTGATGGATTCAGCAATCAGAATTAGTCCATTTAAACTCCCCATAAAATATCAGGGAACCTAGTCGTATGATATGTGCACACCAAGTTTCTGCATAGCCATTGCAAACAGAGAATCAAGAGGACATACCTCCCACTCTGGCAACAGATCATAACTTTTGGCCTCTGTTATGTCAAACACGGTAATGCCTGTAATTCTCTGAACTCCAAGTTTAGTAGCAATTAAATTCTGCACAAAAAGAAGGTGAGTGGAGAAATTCCTTTTGGAAGAGAAACAAGTAGATGAGATAAGAAGGGTACAGGCCAGATTTAAGAAATCAGCCAAATGAAATGAAAAATGTACATGCAGCAGATATGTGAATATAAATTGATGACACATTCAAGTGTTTACAATCAATGAGAGATTCATCAGTCACATTACTATTCATCTGCACAATCAAATCATCCAGAACTGGAACAATTTGAGACAAGAAAATAATGGCTCTTGCAGCATCAGAATGCAAAAGTGCATGCAGTATGTAAATAGTAAAGTTCTTGCAGAAATAAAGAGAGCAAAGGTGACATGAGATGTTGAATACAATGACAAAGGACTCCCCCACCCCCCTTCTCTCTCTCTCTCTCTCTCCACATTTATTGGGAAGGGGCAATTGGTGGGCCACTTCAAGGTCAGGTACATCATTAAAACATAACCTCAATGAACTGCTTCTGGAGCTCCAACATTTTCCTTTGGTCTATTCAGCTAATAGCAAGTCCGAAAGGCAAAATTCTGACTTTGATGTGACATCAGTGAACACTAGTCAACATAAAGACACTATGCAGCTAGCCAGTCATTTCATGAAAGGTACCTTGAGAAAAGGCAATGTTAATTTAATTCACTGGACCTACTTCAATTTATGAATGTATAGCATTACTGAGGCAAGCCATAAATTAAATTTGAAAATTGAGAAGCTAAAGAAGTACTTCTCATCAAAGACTCAGGCGTATTTGTGCCACATGATTAATGGATTGGAAAAAGTTTTCACTCGCCCTGTTCTTTTGTTATGCACGATGCCCCCCGCAATTTTTCAACCCTGCCCCTAGTTCTAATTGTGGATCACCTACTGCATGAAGATGCAAATGGGACTAAAAATGTAACTACTTTTGCATTCTTGTATCATCCAAACACTTCAATGCATCATAAAGTGACCAAATAATACTGGGCAGGGGCACAATGCAGTGAGCATCAAAGAAAATCTACCACGATGTGAGTTGCAAATTTAGATTAAAAGTTCCAAGCCAAGCAGATAAACTAATGTAGAAACCTCAATTACTTAAAGAATAATCGCAATATAGTAGCTAACACATCACAGAAGCTACACAAAGTTATATGAAGGAACCCAGGTAAAAAGCTTGAAGAACAGTTTCCGCACCAGTGCAAAATCCGAAGAACCAAATGCTTCCACCTTTGGTAAAGCCTACAAGGTTCAAATCAACATTTCAATAAAATAAGTAATCAAAGTCCTCACTGACATAAAAGGGGCATATTTTTAAGTCACACCAATTTGAGTTCCCATTAGGTCCACCTACTGCATGCTATCAGATGATGACACAAGCTTAAACAACAATAGAAAGGCACGTTACTCCTGAGGGTACTCTCTAGGAGGAAAGAGAAAGAAGACAACAAAAGAGGAAGCCCCGGATGAAGCACACATTTTCTGATTCCACTTGTCTGATGGAATTCCCTTTCATCAATATAATAACATGTATTTGCAGCATAAGAAAAAAAGTGAACTTTTAATCCACAAAGCATGTTAAGGTCAACACTGGACATTAGGTAAGTCTACTTCAATACAGGTTTCAGTCCTGTCCAGGCCAGACTTGGTCAGCAATGGATGGGATAGTCCAGTAATGAATAAAAGGTACATATTTACAAATGGTGATGAATTTGAATGAAAGAACCTAGGATGAGCACTAAGAGGACACATTTCCAACTTTAAGTATCCCTCAACACACTGAAAGGGGCAAATTTCCAAGTCACACCAATTTGACTTTCCATTAGGTCCACCTACTGCATGCTATCAGATGATGAGATGAGCTTGAACAACAATAGAAAGGCATGTTACTCCTGAGGGTACTCTCCCTCTCTCTCTAAGAGGAAAGAGAAAGAAGACAGCAAAAGAGGAAGCCCCGGATGAAGCACACATTTTCTGATTCCACTTGTCTGATGGAATTCCCTTTCATCAATATAATAACATGTATTTGCAGCATAAGAAAAAAAGTGAACTTTTAATCCACAAAGCATGTTAAGGTCAACACTGGACATTAGGTAAGTCTACTTCAATACAGGTTTCAGTCCTGTCCAGGCCAGACTTGGTCAGCAATGGATGGGATAGTCCAGTAATAAATAAAAGGTACATATTTACAAATGGTGACAAATTTGAATGAAAGAACCTAGGATGAGCACTAAGAGTACACATTTCCCACTTTAAGTATCCCTCAACACACTGAAAGCGTGACATATTCCATGCAAAGGAAGGCTTTTAAAGCTAGATCATCTGATTACCATCTTTTGAAGACCATTAACCATAATGGCCCCGTCCTCAGGTGAATCATTCTGCGATAACCAAACTTCAAAGGGGCCCAATTCTCGGTCCATTAAGTTCATGAGATCGAAGTGTACCTGCAATGTGCATTAGTATTTGCGCATTCCCAAAAGTATCTCGGCAAAGAAATCAGCATTTTCTGGGAGAACATGACATTTAGGCAAGTGAGACTAATAAGGGGTTCATTAATTGAGAAGACGGCTCCAATAGTCGCTGAGAGAACCATCTAAAAGTCCTGATCAGCTGCGTCAAATTAATAAATCACAATGGTATGTGAAACTTTCTATTTATAGACACAAATCATATGGCACAGTAATGATGCAACTAACCGAGAAGGATCTTCCCAAGTTAATATTGTTTGGAGACTCTACAATACGCAAGTCAATCTCCTTGCGGGTGATGGCCTACAAAAGAAAACCGTTCGAGAAACGGATATACTCTTCAGTATCAGCCAGAGGTCAAAGTTACAATGGAACAACGTTCAGAAAGGGCTCACATTGCAGTTTTGTGAATTCAAATATTTTAAGTTTACATAATGCATAGCCATGCCCCAACAGTTTTCCCCTTAAAATACATTATATCTTCTTGTAAAAGCACAAGCAGATTATCAGCTAAAATACCCTATGGTCAGTAAACTTGATAAATTTGCTTGTCTACAACTACCATGGCATTTTCCAAGTAATGGCTTAAGTTACATGCCAGATCAACCATTATATCACTCCTCATTGCAGTGTGTACCAAAACATCGCCACAAACAGACACTCAGCAAGCAAAAGTATATCGCACCCAGCTAAAACCTAAGTTCATCATTGACCCCAAAAATACAACGACCACCACAAAAAGAAATTTCTAAGTACAACTAAGTAACTTGAAAGAGAATCTAATGTAATGAAGGAAACGGAGCCACTGCAAACCAGTACATAAAGAGCAAATACACATACTTATTCTTGTAAAGTAATAGACGTCAGATGAACTAGAATTTCCTATCCATAGCTCGAAGGAGGACACTTACAGTCCCAAGAATCTGCTGTGTCTGCAAACGACCAGGTTCGCCCAGATTTGTGCGCCATGTGATCTGAAGCTTACCAAGAATATTATTTCCCTCAACTTTCATTTGTCCATTACTCTGCGAGGATTTCAACTGATAAAGATAGTTCTGAATTCCTCCACCTAATCTGATCAGGATTGGTGGCTTAAATACCTCTCTGTAAGTCAAAAAAATCATTGCCTCTTGGCATTCACATTTTTAGTGAATAGAACAGCATATAATCTGTGGATTTTACTAAGAGATGCTTCACATACTTAGCTGGAGCATAAATCTCGGACTGGTGCTCATCAGCTTTTAAGATTGTTGCACCCCAGTATTGTGCTGGCTCAAACTCAACTTGGTCCATATACAAGTTCAATTTGGTGTGATTTTCAATGCACGCTTCCAGAAATGTAGTTTCCTGGTACATGTTTTCAAGTTGTCACATCCTAATAGGGAGGAGCAGCATACTGAGATGTTTTGTCCTCAGCATATAGGGCATTTGTTCCATGGTATGAAAAAAAATGCGAACCAAAACAGTTAAAGGTGCTCATAATTAGAGAAATGCAATGAGCTTTTGATTATCAGCATTTGTGAAGCTGTCTTAGCTAGGCTTTTGGGACAAAAGCTTACTGGGTTGGACAGCTTCAAGTATGCTCTGCAAGAGAAAGGCATAGTAGTTTGCAAGTAATGGTGCTCAAGCTTGTGCCTAAAACGATTAAAGCAACATCCAATACGGACTACAGATACACAACTTCTAGCATGTCATAACAAGAAAACCAGTTTCCTTTCCACGGACTTCTGGACATTGCTATTATTTGACAAATATTCGTAAGACAATCGTCTCCTATAGAGAGGAATGCACCTGAACAGAGATAAGAGAGGAGTCTCCTCATCCAACCACAAGGCAAACACAAAGGCCAATGTGATCCAACTTCACCCCCACCCCTAATGAGAAAAGGATATGGTAGAGCACACAGGAGTCCAATTTTGTAAAACAAGGAGACCCATGCAAACTCCGAAACTCTGAAATGCTAATGATATTCAGGAGAGAGAGGGGGAGAGAGAGAGAGAGAACAGAATAAATCATTTAAAGAACCAAAACCATTATCCAATTAGCTAATTCGATTTTTTGATTAAGCTATCTAATCTGATGACAAAATTAATTGCCACTAAAAACTTCTGCAAAGAGCTAACGATAGGATCTAACACATAGTTTCTGTAAATGTAATATAAACATCGAGATAAAACCACAACTTACATCAACTAAATTAGCCAATCTCAACCTACCTTGACCACACGGACCTGCAAAGACAAGAAAAGAATATTCAAAACGGATGTCGAACACAATATCATGCATAAACAACCAAGAAATTCTGTCATTGCCACCACAGCACAAATGAAGCAATGTTGTCTACGTATACATAATGTTCAAATTTCAAGTATCAAAAGAAGTACCATCTTGCAGCCAAATGAACACTTAGATGATACCTTTGTCTTCACGGAAAGTGGATTCGCAACAACGAATTTGAAAAACTGAGGAAGATATTTTCTTTCTCCATCGCCATCAGAATACAATGCCGTGCAAACCAGGCTGAAGAAGAAGAAGAAGATCAGCAGGAAAGACAAGATGCACCAGTTCGAAGCATAGACACCTCAGCACACCTAGTTGGAAGCACATGTGCAAAAGCACGTCATCGAAACAAAGTATAGTGAAACTCACGTGTGAGCTCCAAGTTCCTTCACATCATGTTCTACAATAAAATCATAACGCCCTCCTGCACGTATGGTTTCCACCGGAGACTTGGAAGTATCCAAAAGCAAAATCCGCTGCCTCTCGGTTTGAATTTCCGCCTGTAAACTAATCTATTAGATAGACATACTGATCACCAACAAGCAGAGTACGCCAACTGAGACTTAAACACATCTACGCCCTATTAGCTTCGCATCATCGACAATGCCATACATAGGCAAGCAAATGGACAACATTCAAAAACGATATCTCGAACTACTCAACTTCGAAATCTGCATTTAAAAAACCGAACGCACCGACCTTAATCGTGACGTCCCTGACTTCGAAACTCGAACTGTTGTTGATGCTGATGTAGCTGCAAAACGTCTCTCCCAGATAAATCGCCCTGCAAAACACGGAACAAACTCGAATCAGCGCCACCGACCGAACCGACATCCTTTCGACGACACGAATTCCCTCTCGAGATCAACTCCGATCGACACGCGCGAGCACGCAATCATCACACTCCTCGCAACCCTTTCTAATCGCGAGAATTCAGAAATGCGAACCCGAAGGCCTGAGGGAGGAGGAGGAGGCCGGAGAGGCCGATGGCGTCGGCGGGGTGGCGGAGGAGGAAGCGGGAGCGGTAGGTGGGGTCGGCGGAGGGGTCGGGGGTCGGAGGTGGGAGGCGATGAGGGGAGGGAGGCGGGAGGCGGCGATCGGGTCGTCGAGGACGTCCTCGCCGACGAGGAGATCCGAGGGGTGGACGAAGAGGGGAGGTTCGACGAGGAGGGAGGGGCGGCACAGCCGCATCACCCGGAAGGCCAGCGAGTGGGGCCCCTGCGTCGCCGAGCTCATCTCTCTTCCTCCTTCTTCTACCCCCCCAGCTTCCGATCGACCGGCGGTGGCGGCGGCGGCGGCGGCGACCAAGTTTTCTCTCTCGTTGTTTCAGTCTGAGATTTCAGTCGGTTTTAAAGTGAGCACCTTGAGAAGTTCTTCAAGCGCCGGACGATCTAGGAATCATTTGTTTGGCCAAAAAAAATTTTTGCATTATTTAAAAAATATTTTTCTCGAAATAATCACTTATGCAACTTTAAATAATTAATTCAAATGTTTTTACCATCAATAATAATTTATATTTAAATATTCTTATAAAAAATTTGTTAATTTATTTTTATAAAGATACTAATGATATTTTTAGAAAAATATTTTTTTTTCATTTACTTTTCACAAAACAATCTCAAATGAGCAATGAGCATCACATGCTCTTTATGTATTAACATGTTTCGACGCCAATGTATAGCTAATTCAAGAGTGACGTGAGCTTTATAACGCACAAACCTTATGGTATGGGTAACAAAATTGTCTTCCAATTACATAGCCTCGACATGATTACAAAATCCGATTACCACATACAAAAATGCAAATTGCCCGGCCACATAGGCCTCAAAGCAGATGACCTCGCTCGATGAATTAAAAGGGAAAAAAAAGAAATGTTACACAATTCTCTAATCTTAAATTTATGCGTTAATAAGAATGATCGATTGTAATTGATCACTTTGGCTTATTGAATAAGTATGATGCATTACGGTCAACCCGGATTAACACGAATTACAAGCACAATCACACCGGCTAACACCAATCGCCGGGATTTTATAGGCCGGCGAACCGCGACATTCGCCACCCCTTTCCGGCATCCATTTGTACCTGACGGACGCAACAGGGAGAGAGAACCACTTCTTGACAGACTGGGAATCACAGACATAAACATGAGGGGAGACCTCCAATCTAGCCTCAAGACCAGAGAAACTGGAGGGAATTGCACTGATGTTTTCTACATTGTGGCATGACAGATTACCATATTCTTGGGCCAGAAAAGAGAATGCACATGAAGAACAGGATATAACCATCTCAGCTGCATGAATAGAAAATTCAATTCCTTTACAGCAGTTTTCCAACATGTACTAGCCGCGCCATCAGGACTATGGTAATTACATGGAAACACAACACACGTGAGAGTAGAAGAAGGAACCTAACAGATCACCGCCTTTCGAGCAGTGCCGTCTTTGCTGTCAAGGTTAAGAATCTTTGTTGGAGCAAGTTGTCCTACTGAACTGTCAGAAATATGTACAAAGTATGTCTAGTCATCAGGCCTTCCCAAGGTGGCTGGCGCATCTCGGTTTTCTTCGACACTGGAAGCCAAAAACATTGCCCTCTTGATGACCTTCCCAAAATTAACCATTTGCGACAAACTTAGCAAGATCGTCCACATGGAATGGATCGAAAAATGAGAAGATAGGAGAAAAGTTCATTTATGCACCAGCGGAAAAGGGATAGGGAACAGGGGCCATCTACACAACTCGGACCCAAGCTCCACCACAGATTGGACATCCGTGAACCCACCGGCTGATCCAATAGGTCTCCCGCTCATTTTGATTAGGCGGACTAGCAGAACCCGGCGAAGCAAATGCAGAAGTCTGCCTCAAGCATCTCATGCATTTATACCAAGTTCCATCCAGACCAGTTTTCCACACAGCTGTGATGACATCCCTTCGAGATCCCATTATACCAAGATATGCACCCAAGCCCACCGAGGTATTCAATCCAAAAGCAGCATCTCTCTCTGACATCCTGCGCTTCCTCGGCCATAAACTGAGGACCCCAGGATAAGCATCAAAAGCTTCCAAAGAGTTTGAATTCAAACTACTGTTGCTTGATTTTGGGTTATCCTCGACTGGACCTGCATCATCTGGATCAGACCAAGGACCACCATACATATTGCGCCTGTGCCACTCTTCAGCAGGCGGATGAAGTTCCAATTCGCGAAGCAACAAACCAGCTGCATCTGCACCTCTAGGCCGGGGCATACTCTAGATAGCCGACCAGATAGAAAAAGGTACAACAAACATGAGTTTATACGCAAACAGGAATTTCAGAACTTAAAAGTAGAATGCGGCATGTAAAATACAATCCTAAGTCTAATCCTTTTCAACCCAATCTAGTGGCCCATTAATTAAGTAGGACCAAAATCCAAATCTTATAATCAGTTCAAGCATGTAAGCACCTGCATCTTTGCTCATTCAACAAACAAATAACTACCAGCAAATTTCCCAACATTCTAACTGGATACTACAACAATTTACATGAAGAAGTGAGAAAAATACATACTAAAAAGATAATACAATATTAGAGTAAATCCAGTAATACCTGCATATATGGACCCAGGGATGCTTCCACAACTTCAGGCAATACAGTATAATTCCCATCTATGTAGTGCAATCGAACTTGAATACAGGCATTCCCAACTTGAGAAACTGGCAAAGGATGTCCTAGAGGAGCCGTTCGGAGACATAGATCTCTAAGGATGAGAAAAAGGACCCTCACCTACAAGACAAAGATGTCTGAGTATATCATTTCCTATTGCTGGGGTACAGAAAAAACATTGCATTGAAAATGTATAGGCAAAATCTTGGCTATTCTTATTAATTCATCAATGAAAGACAGAACAACCAAACTGAGAGCTGCCGAAAGATGATCTTAACTAAAAAACAGAAGTCAAAAGCTCAAAGCAGGCAATTATTGCAAGTTAAGACCGAAAAACCTAAAGCCCAATCTCTACCTCGTCAAATGTATATCCTTGGCCAGCATTACCCGACCCCAATCTTGACCTTCCAGCAGGACCTTCTTCTGCTGCCTTTGATCCAGCCGTCATCTGACCAGCCCGAGCTCCCTGACCTTCATCAGACCTGGTGATGGATGATGCTGGCTTTGTGGAAATAGAATTCATTTCTTCGACCTTGCCAGGGCCACCAGGCTGCGGCTTTTGCACATTTGAGTCGCTATTTCTCTGAGCACTACTCGCAAAGCGTGGTAACTGGCTTCGCCGGAAGAAAAAGCAAAAGAAAAGAAGTTGGCACAATCTGTGGAGGAAATGGCAGTCACCAATCAGTCTAACAGCTGGTGTTCCAGGAAACGTTCCTGTGTTGATACTGATTGGCATGAAGGATGATGGACCACTTATAGGGGGAGCTGCACCAGAGGCTCCTTCATTTGTGTTACTAATCTTGGCAATAGCTCCTTGTACCCAGGCATTTATCTGGGTGCTGCCAGAAGAGCTTGCAGTGCCACTTTGACCTGCTGAAGAGGAAAAGGAATACTAGAAAATAAGAGAGGCTGGTTAAGAAAAAACCATCGAAATTTACAGAAGCTTACCACTTAGGCAGTATGATATTTGCATGTTTCGCAATTCTAACGGTATAAAAAACACTAATCAGGCTATAAATTGAACAACTTACCAAAGATGTTTCATATATGATTTATTACCCAACTTTTATTCTCTGGATCAATCAATTAATAACTCAAGACGATCTGCCTAGTATTAACATATCTCAGTCAATAATTAATGCGCTAAAAAACTTGGTTGAGGCTAAAAACACTCATACAGGCCAGACAAATCTACTACACTTAATCAACTTTCAAAGGGAGATGGAGCCATTGTTCTTCTTCTTTCCTTATTAGTATGCAATTTACAAGATTACAGAGGACAATAATGATTTGAGACCTCTTCAGATAATGTCTGGTGAGATTTTTAGTCTTAAGTCTTGTAACATCATTAAGATCATTACCTTGTCTATCAAGAGAGACATATAATAGAATTACTACTTCAGCACACACAAACACAGACACAGAAGACTAGCAAGACATGGAAGAATCACATCCTGAGTACATTTTCCCACTGAGGTAGAATTAAGTTTCAAGGTGAAATCTTAATAAAAGGGCAATATGAAATCAATATTCCAATTTTCAACAATATAACTAGTTTAAGTGGTCTATCCAACCTTTCTAAGCAATTGTGGAATTTGTAATCAACCAGGCAGTTATGCTTCAATTCAATAATTTAACCACCATGGTGATATCAATGACTTTCAAAGTTCTGTATGACCTAGAATTTTTCATCAATCCATCAAATTGGGGTCTCAAAGAACAGAATCCCCAATTTTACCTAAGTTAACTCTTGAAAGAAGCAAATCCATTACAAAGTGGAGTGCATGTACCTTGACTTGTCGTGGGAGATGCTGATGTTTGGTTTGGACTAGTCACCATGTTCCGGTTACTGCCAGTTCCTGCATTGACAGCATGGCTAGCCAATGTGCGACAAAAACTAGCATAACGCCGTAACCGTGTGATAAAATGTGAAGCCAGATCAAGAACTGCATCAACATAAGCCTGCAAGACACCTTTGACAGTCAGAAACATGTATAATATCATATCTTTGTTTCAGCTGAAGTCAATTGCCATAGTCTGGATAGAAGAACAGGTCAACATGGGGAGGAGACAGCTGGAGGGTACACGACAAATGCATTGTATTAGATGGCATTTGAAAGTGAATGCAACCTTAACAGAACTCTGTGCAAGAGTATGTCATGGCCATTTATTTCACACATCAAATTATGATCTTGATATTTCATGCATAGCATCATCTGAAAGCCAAAAGATATCTGGGCAAGATGGCATTTGAAAGTGAATACAACCTTAAGAGAACTCTATGCAAGAGTATGTCATAGCCATTTATTTCACACATCAAATTATGATCTTGATATTTCATGCATAGCATCATTTGAAAGCCAAAAGATATCTGGGCAACCACTTTTCAGTAGAAGCTACCTATCTTTACTTACAAAGCTTATTTGTCCCAGATCTTTGGTAAACAAATGTCACCATCACAGTGCCCATGAAGGAATTTCAGTTTAGAAAGCAGACATGAAGATGGTCATCAAAATAACGGCCTCAAGCCATGGCAAAACACAGCCAGAAGATCTGCATTTCAAACTTTCATGTGACAACAAGGAGATCTAATAGCAAAAATCAAAATGAAGGTGAAAGTACCTGTATACTTGGGACAAGTGCCGGTTCAACAGCCAGACCTTCAGGATCAATTCCAGAAAACATTTCACTAGATGCCTGCCATGGCTCAGCTACTAATGCTGAAGGGTTCACCAAAGCAGACTCAATACCCTTCCCCAGCATATCTAGCAACAACCTAGCTTGCATGTCTAGTACCATTGCCCTGACCTCTTGAGCATTTGTACCTTCCAAAAGCCGGCATTTGATACGGTCAAGACTCTGCATGTGAAGAAAAAGTTCTGTTAACAAGGAGGGGAGACAATCTTTTGGCAACTCATCATACATAGATGATACAAAGCAAATGGTAATGTCAACTCAACAATGCCCCACCCCCCCCCCCCCCTTCTCTTCTCTCTCTCTCTCTCTCTCTCTCTCTCTGAACATGAAAAACATGAACTAAACAAATCCAAAAAGAAGCTCATTGTACAAGGAATTTGTTTCCCTCTCTCGATTTGTGCTAGCTTTTTCAATGGGAACATCTACTATCATTGTCATTTCCTACTAAAAAATCCTACAAGCTTGTTATAATCATCAGTAACAGAAAACAGAACCACTATTCAGCATAGTACCAAACCTCTTACAAGTATACTCCAAATTGGGAAGTCTAAACCATTAACAACAGATCAGCAAAGTGAAAACCAGCATTGTCACTTGAAACTCCAAAATTTCCCCAGATAGATCTCTCCATATTTCGTTTGTGAAAACTCCAGAACTATTTTCAAGCATACAACCAAACAGTTTTAATGCTAGTAAGATTTGCATCTATATCAAAAGCAAAACCTTGTAGCTTCATGTAATCGTGACCCATAGTTGAGCAACATAACAGCATTTACTCAGAACAAGAAAAACACGCTCTGACAGTTCCCAATTCTGTATTCAAACCAGACTATGTTATGGGAAAGCAGAGACACATAGTTTAGTGATACTAGAAACTTATGCACCCTAGTCCATGTCCCATGAAGCCAAAATAAGATCAATAACCATCTAACCTGTCTACTTCAATACTAAAGACTGCAACATGAGTATGCAAATCGGTCCAACTTACAGGTCCATACTGTTGCCTGTGCTGAGTCGTAGGAAGAGAATGGAAATCAGCATCCAAGACCGCAATGACACTATTGAGGGAAACTGAGAAAACGGGAAGGAAGAGAGTAATTTATTATTAAGCAAGGAGCCATACTAGTCCAAACATATATTGGAAAGAATATAAAATAAAGAATGAAACTATAAGGTTGGTATTCATCCTATGCACCGTTAACGTATCATCACCATGTCATTTCATCTTCTTTCCAGTAAAACCGAGATGATACAAATCAGTTCGATAGAAAAGAAAGTCTTCTTGAGTTAATTTGTCATGTTATGGTTGGATTAGATTGGTTGACTGTTTGAGGTAGATTCCCCATTCAAATAATAGAGTCAACTCATCCAATCAGGATCCTACAGTTAAAGGGTGCAAAATGCAAAATTCTTCAAAATAGTTGACTAAAAATTACATTTTCATGTTTAATATTACCCAAATAATGCCTAAGAGAGATTAAGACTGCATAGGTAAAATAGTTAGAGATCTAGGGCTCACATCACCACTACTTTTGTAGTTCAGAAGACTCATACCCAAATTAACTCCTAAAGGAGGTTACTAGCAGCAACTAGAAGTTACCGGCAGATGACTATCCAAAGATCCAAATTACCAAACTTACTTAATTGCAACCATCATTATTCTGAGATCGAATTGCTTTGGCTCTACCCATATTGGGTAAAGCATATTAGTGCATCCCAACTAACACACATGCTCGCTACCCTGTAATAGAAAAGAAGACAAAGGGAGCAATCTTGACATCTAGAAAATATCTGGCTAAGAAATCTTCACCAAGAAGATATCAAGTACTGAGAATTTTGCTTGGGTTAGACATTTCATCGTAATTAGCAGGTTTTTATCATATAAACGACCCTACCTAGAAATAAGATTTGGTTGCTGTAGTATCATCAAAATGGCCTATTAACATTTTCAAAGTAGTTTCAATGCTTACCAATGCCACACTCGGCAGCACTCTGAGTGCAGCCAACAGCGTCCCACCAATCAACACCAACCATAAGACTCCACCAAAACCTGCACAGACATACAACAGATTCCATCGTGCTAAACATTGTAATGCCCCCAAAATCCATATCAAGCTCCTTAAAGGATCAAGCAATAAGCACAGTTGAACACTAAAAAATATTAGTGAGAGATACTAGACCAACCTCTCAGCAATTGCACGTTCCCAGGTGGATGCATTAGCCTTTACTTGACTACTAGGAAGAGCAGGAGGAAGGACACGAATAATCTTCAGTATGGTTTGGTCCTTCTTGCTGTCATGCCAAACAGAAGCTGAACAGCAGCTTGTGGAAGAGAAGGCAGGAGCAGCAATTGCAGAGCCAACATTAATCTGGTAATTATCAACAGCTGCAAAGTTTGGCCCTGAAAAAATGTGGACCCCCCCTCGTAGAAAAGCAATAGCGATCTCTCCACCATGTGCGGAATAGACGATTCGAGCAAGTGTTCTGACATCACTTGGCAAGTCAAAGGGATCAAAAGAGACCCTTTTTGCCTTCTCAACATCAGAATCAGATGTCTTCACACCATCAGATGTAGGTGCTGTGGCAAGTGATTGATGGGATTTGAAATCATTTGTTGGCGGTATGCTTGTGTCGACTTTTGATAGCCAAACTGTTTGCATGGGTGCCTGTCCACCAAAACTAGAACTAGGGTTACCAAATATTTGATGAATAACAACAGGCTGAAGAGATGATTCCCAGCGTTGTACTCTCCATCCTGTAATTGAAGGACCCTCATCCGGATCATAAGGGGACATGTACTGCCCTGAAAAATGAAGTATCAGTGGCTGGTAAATTCCTACTCAGGGCCCACTGGCAAATAATTCATCCTAACCAGCAAGAAAACTAAAGTTAAAATACAACTATAGTGGCATCCAAGAGAGGACAAAAAGTTACCCTCGACTATAACAATAGCTATAACAGAGCCGCCGCACGTAGGATCAAAGGCAACTGCTGTAACACCTGAACCCCAGGTGGTGGTTGCTGCTGATTGCGCTGCAGCTTCAGGACTCACATAAGCAGAAAAGTTTGAAACGGGTGAACAATGCAAAGATACTGCATCAGTTAGATCTTGATCTGTCTGCCTCTTCCCTTGCTTTGCCTCAGACAATAAGTACTCTTGCCAACTGAACAAATATGCAGCCAAAGGAGCAAAGCCAGCCCAATTGGGTGGATTGACTGAAGGTGGGACCCCAGGAGTTGCGCTAACCTTTGGAGTTGCTTGAAATCCATTTCCAGGGCCAGGAGTGACCTCCCACACAACAACAGTTGAAGGGTTTACAATTGGAACGCCTGCAACATGCATCGCACCACTGTCTGTTATGATTGCATCAGCAGCCATAATCCCACTGGGACCAGCACCCAAGAGTCCTTTACTTGTGTGAAACCACTTTGGTGCAACACCACCCTGACTTGGAGGCCACTGGGACCAGTTTAACTGAACAGATCCAGATGAAAATACGGAACATACACAGAGAAAATTGGGCCATCTAGCTGCAAAAGTTCATGTATCAGATATCCAAAACTCAAATTCAGAGAGAGAAGAAACTTGCAGGTCAATGTTTTCATGATGTCATAAATCTATATTTAAAAGGAGAGGTTATACCATGCTTCCTACACGGTTCACTATGGACTTTCTATATCTTTAATTAAATATATACATATATAACACCCAATGAAGTTATCGCGAGGCATAAATCAAAGAGCTTTCAATACAGATTATATTCATACTATCATCTCTTCAATCCTTAATGTACAGCATTACACTCCATTATCCAGTATTCACTCTTCTGCAAATATCCATTGTAAATTACACAGCCAGCACACGTACCTATACCTAATTGTGTTTGACAACATAATGCATTTATTGATCAAGAGCATGAATTAAATCAAACTGCGAAGACACTAAAGATGAAAAGAAAGTTAAATGCCAAATTTCTACCTCAAAAGTTATCCAATCAGGGGGCTTCCTAGGTTTACTATCATCCAAAAGTCAATCAGAGCTGAATCTCAGCAAAAATGGTTCTGCTTTTTGAACAACTGGTGATCTGTGATATTATTACTTCATCCTTCTCAGTGGTATGACGCCATAAATAAGGACGCCATGGCAATCAACATACCTGAAGTTTGCGACTGCTGAGAAAGGAATTTTTCCTCGAAAGTTGACTTCGAATTTGCAAGAGTACTTGATTTAGAGGAAAGCCATCTATACTGATTTTAAAACAAACGAAGCAACAAATAGTGTTCAGAAGACTGATGATTCAAACTGACCTAACCATAGCTGATAGTAAAACCAATATAGTAACATGCAAGAGAATGACATTGAACCATGGCAGACAAAAATAAAACAAGAACTAGATCACTTTTAAAAAGTAATGAAAGACTGGAGGAGGGAACAGACATCACTTGTAGTTCATCTTTCATCAGGAAACGGCTTACTGGACCAGCCATACATCCTAAAGCATTCCTTCTTAGAGAGCATCCCATATTAGAAGATATGCCAGACTTTTATGACAATATAAGAATTTTAAGCATAATCAGGTACCCAGGAATCATAGATAAGAAGGCTATTCGTAAGTTTATAAATGAGAGACACAAAGTGTCAAACATATATCTTTGCTCATAGCACATGATAATACAGATTCCTCCATTCAATTTTTTAATAAACCAGATCAATCAATCATCACCAAAATAACATACCGGAGACACCCCGGATAACCACTTAGTAACAACAGCAATATCCTGCCGCCATCGATGCTCACATTGCCAGCAGCTAGCATCCTTTACCAGATTAGCTGGACCCTGAAAGAAAGAAATACACAGTAATTAGTGTGCTCAAACATAATGAAAAAATTCAATGATGTACCCCATCTATTAAGATGGAGAAATAAGTTTACTGGCAAAATCTTGTGAAAAAAGGCCTTGAGTGTTCGAAGAAAACAATCCAGTAGGTTTGCTTACTTGAAATGGTTGAGTCCAAATAGTGACACTCCCATGAAAATTAGCTATTAGTAGTGCTCGAGGGCATGAGCTGGGGGACCATTCAATAAACTGAACAGAATCTCTCGGAGAATCTGCAGAAAATTCAAAGCAAGTACTTGTAACTCATGTTATTCGGGCACATCCTTGAAAAGAAGGGAAGATATATCACCTGTCAACGAAATAACAGACTATGACTACAAAGATAAAGTTGAATGGAAAAAAAGCACAAAAAGAGTACTACACACCCTAGAGTGCTGGGGTAAGGATAAACATTTATGGTCAGTCTGTTAAAAAGAGATAATGAAAGTAATCTCCATATCATCTGAAGAAGGGGCAAACAAATCAAGCCATCAGGGTAGCAAGACTCGACTTATCCTCAAGAACTTAAGTAACAAACTTATCAATGCAGAATATATGATCCCTTTTGTAAACAACGATGGAAACACAATCATTGACTAATTCACTTTTCTCATGGAAGTGTAAAGACCAAAGAACTCATGCTGCAAATGATCCTCGCACTGTGATATTTGGATATATTATCTATACGGATTAAACCTTTTTTACAGATAATGTTTAGAAAACGTGGAAGATGATAAAACATATAGCAAAAGGATCAATCAAAGTACCTGCTCTGACATTAAAAACAGCACACTCGGTTGGACGCTCAGGTATAACAATATGGATGGGAATCCAGAATGGCGGATTAGCAGTCGAACTGCAGATAGTACAAGAAAAAATTACTAAATTAAACCAACACTTCCACGCCGAAGAAAAACAGAGTAAAGGATTCTTGCCCAATTCATTCAAAACTAGCATGCATGAAGATCACAAAATACCAAGTGTGTGTTTCGGGTGGCTTTTGCTTTTTCACTTTTTGCTTTTGGCTTATGCCTTCTCTTGTCCTTTCACTTTTCACTTCTATCTCGCATTGAACACTTCAAAACTTTACATATGTACATATATCAACCCTTAAGAGTCATTTAGAAATTTTCATTATTTTTATAATTCAAAGGGAATTTTTTTGCCAGGAAAGCAAAGTGGGAGGTAAAATGACTAACTACCTTTGATAAGCTCCTGCAAATGCACTATAAAACAAATTCAAAAGCAATTTGTGCAAATCATTTTCATTTAGATAGCAGAACTGGCAGATCTACCCCAATGTCCTGGGGTCTATGCTAGTGAGAACCACAAAGAAACCACCAACCTTGGAATTCTTGCGCAAGTTTCAGATGCACAAGCTATCGCATTTAGCTTCCCACACCAAGCAACGGCACTGAACAAGAAAAAGGGAAGAAGTTAGTAGAAGAAATGAAAAGATAACTGCAGATCAATCATCACAGAAGTGCACATACACTAGTGAACTCTAATGTCTTATATGCGATCACCGTGTAAATCATAAAACATAGTCCGTTTTGACTCACATTTTGCACCCACAGAATTTAACTGTACCAGAAGAAGTCAACTGGCATAACTTAAAATGTGCTCTACCCTACGATGCAAACTTTCTATATCCCTATTCAAATCCAACTCTCTCCAGCAAATACTTATGAAATCAATGACAGAGGCAACAGCTGCATAAGGTAATATCAAGTATACCAATGAAATGAACAGCTAATTCTCCAGCAGATGCATATCCGTAGTTTTTGCTTCACCAAGAAAAAAAATGGCAGATATAAGTTCAAGACCAACTGTGAGCTTTTCATTCTTTCCTCACAGACACCAAATTTGGGACTTATGACTTACAGCCAAGAAGAGAACAAAAGTTCAGACAGGAGAAGCTCACAACAAACATTTGAAACACTAGATGTAGACAATGCTAACCAAGCACCAAATGCACATCAACAAACCAAATAACATACAATATAAACATCAAAAAGATCCACATTCTACTAAGAAACCCACAAAATGAAGATATCATGATTCTGCCTTTAAGCTATTGCTATTCAAAACCACCCTACATATTGGTGTTTCGACCCAAAAAAAAAAAAATACTAATAAAGGGGCAAGTAAAGGGGCAAGTTCTCTTCGATCACCTAAGAGGTTGATAAAAGTAATTATGTTCCCCTCAACATGATGTCCATCAAACTGAATGACTGGTCCATCCGTATAAGGTTTTCAATATTTTCACCTCAGCCGAGCGTCAAGTTAATTTCAAACTGAAATCTCCCAACCTAATACAAGCAGCCTCGCTGAAAAATTGAAGTCCAACAGGAGAATCAACAAATTGAAGGTGGAAGATGACAGAAGACTGCAACTTACTCCAAATATATACACTCCAGGAATTGGGTGGGCCATATAATAGCAATACTAAAATTCATACACACGTTCATACAGATTGCAATCGAAATTCTATTGCATGTTGTGCCTTGACTTGGCCTTTATAATGAAGACACTTTTCTTTGGAGTTTTCGTCTCCCCTACCCTTAACTCAATTGACAAACTATTGTTGTCGTCCCTATGATCAGCTTGACTAGAATGCAATCGAGATACGCCTACAGCAAGGTTTCACTTATTTTTTAGAGGAGACAACTGATTCTTTGATGCCTCCCGAAAAATAGATTTTTATCATGTGGAGAAATAATACCAGAAGGAAAACTGATTCCAATGTTGCATGGTTCAGGTCTGTATGAAAAGTCTTCATTTGAGTGCCAGATTCAATCACCAAGGTATGCGTTTGGAGACAAAAGGAGAAATGCTAAAGTAAAGTGATCCCGCAACCGCAAGTTGTACTAAAATCAATTCCTACGCGATCATTGCGTAAGAAGAACATCGAAATCCCTGTTAATACTTGGAAACACAGATACCCAACATCAACAACACCATCATCCTGATTGACACGGTTTTCATTTGAGGAGATTACCAGCACTTCCGCTCTCAAATCAACAAAAGACACCATCCCGCCGCCGCCCGTAGGCCACAAACCCCAGTTACAGAATCCCGACTAAATTACATCGACCTATGCCGAGTCCAATTCGAGGCACTCAGTCCCAATTCAGCACAACAGCTCGGACCCCAAATTACACGAACCCGAATCCAGCGACAAACCTAACTCGATCAAAATCACCACAAAACCACCTCCCCACCCAACAAAAGATCACCTGAAATTCCGACACAGCTCGGGAACGCTCATCTTGTGCATCAAATTGGACCGCGGCTGCTTCAGCCGGATCGAGAACACGGTGGCCGGGCTCACGGAGTCCTCCTCCATCGGCTCCTCCTCCTCGGCCACCGCCCCACCGCAATCCTCCGCGCACTCTTCCTCCTCGACGGCGTCCTCC
The DNA here is from genome assembly GCA_014182845.1 of Corymbia calophylla. NCBI lineage: Eukaryota > Viridiplantae > Streptophyta > Magnoliopsida > Myrtales > Myrtaceae > Corymbia > Corymbia calophylla. The sequence continues at coordinate 6,523,130 of CM024696.1, read as the reverse complement.
TCCTCCGCGGCGATAGCAACTGCTCCCGCCAAGGCCTCTGCTTTCTCGGCCGGCGGCGGCGGCGGCGACAAAGAAGAAGATTTGGGTACCTCGAGGGAGCGAGCCACGGCGGATGGCTCTTCCTCGGAGGTGGCTTGACTCATCTCCGAGGAAAACCCCGCAAAGCCCCCGGCTTTATAATGGGGGGGGGCGCTAGCCCAGTAGGCGAGAGCAGGGGAAGGGGAGAGAGAAGGAGAGAGAAAGGCGAGGGAAGGGAAGGAAAAAGGTAGGTCGTGAGTGGTGGGAAAGTCGCGATTGAAGGCGACAGGTAAAACACTGTGAAAGCAGGAAAGAGAGAGACAGACACAGACAGAGACAGAGAGAGAGAGAGAGAGATTAGTGGGGTTCGCGTTGGTGCTGATGTCGTCGTGTTGGGGGGAGACTCTGATTGGTGCTCCGGGGGCAAATTCTTTATTAGGGTTTTTCGGGCTCCGAAGGGTGGGGGAATCTGTGCTTGGAGGATTTGGGAAAGGCGGAGACTTTAGAGAGAGAAAGCGGGCGGGTGGACGATTTGTCAAAGCCTGGGTGTCGTGCGGTCGAAATGAAAGATGGGTTGGCTGCTTTTGCTTGGAGGACGGGAGCTTTCGGTTTGAAATTTTCCTAGAGAGAGAAAGTGAGAAGATATGGTGGAAAAGGAACAGCGGAGAAGAGGCGACGGCAGAGGAGAGAGAGAGAGAGAGAGAGGGAGCAATTCATGTGCAGTGTCCGATCTGCGGACAAGGGGGAAGGGAAGGGGCGATGTTCCTGGCGTGCTGCTCACGTGACTCCTCCTTCCTCCTCTCTCTCTCTCTCTCTGTCTCTCTTGTCTCTTTCGTCCGGCCCGGTCCGGTCCGGTCCGATTCGACTCCACTTGAAAACTTTGTGGAAAGCTTTGACCTCACCGCCATCACGAGCTTCTATGCTTTTCGAGAGTCCATGAAAAGTGAGAATGTGGGCTGAATCTGAAGTCAATTATCAATGATTATGAATTGTCTGAACTTGAGTCGGCTATTAGACAGCTGTGAAGTATCGGATACTAAAAAGTTTTGTAAATGAGTATCTTTCTGGCTTTCCCGCCGAATTTGAAGGAAAAAAGAATATGGGAAAGTTGTGTTTGAAATTATATTTGCATTTTGTGAAAATTTCAAAGGTTTCGGATTTAAAAAAATTCAAATGTTTCTCATTTAAAAAAGTCAAGCTAGATGCGCCGTGAAATTTTGATCAAGCAAGCGATAGAAAGTAAAAGTTAGTACTTAAAATATTTTCATATAGTATAATGATTGCATTAAAAATTTACTAATAATTCATGGATCGTGTTTAAATAAATTAAAATTGCATGGACAACATTGCATATTAGGATAAAGTTCAAGAACTATATTGCACAAACTAAAAGTCCATGATCGACGTTACATGTTAAATTAAAATTCATGGATCATTTGTTGGAACAAGAGAATGGACAAAGACAATGGAGGAAGGACTTTCTTATTGAAATGCAAATGCTTGAATCCATACACTTTCTATTTCCAAAGCTCACTTTGCTTTATGCAACTTGTTAGGATACAAGTGTGAGTTGTGTTAGAAAAGTAGTCCCACATTGGAGAATTGATGTGGTGTGAAGCAGTTAATATATTCTAGTTGGCCTATAACTCACTATCTTAAATTTTTGAGTTGAAGTGAGTTCAACTAGATATATTGATAGGCTTGAGCTTGGATTCCCCCATTGGAGATCTCCCCAATCTGACATTAGATATATTGACGGGCTCGAGTTTGGATTTCCCCATTGGAAATCTCCCAGTCTGATTGACAGGCTTGAGTTTAGATTTCCCCCTTGAAGATCTCCCCAGTCTACTAAATATGTTGACGGGCTCGAGTTTGAATTTCCCCCCCAGTCTGAAGGTATAAGACTTACGATTTCCCCCTTAAAGATCTCCCTAGTCTACTAGATATATTGATTTGCTCCAAGTCAAACTCACCATTTGATGCAAGAGAAATTTTTCTAGGTACTCTCTATCTGTCCTCGTATCTTCTTTCTTTTTCATGCTTCTCCAAGCATTTAATGAGGCTTTTCTAGAGAGATGTTCATTCTTGAGTTCACACAGCCCATCATAAATCCGTTGATTTCTTTTTATCTTTATGGATATATTATCGACATAACAATCAATTTTATAAACACCTTTAACACCATTTGTGCTATTATCTCGAGCTAAAACAAGTTTCAAACATCATATCTACCCTCAAGAAACTAAATTACATTTGGTAACATTTCTATTCTCGAAAACAATTTTTATTTGGAAATAGCTTTTTTCGTTTCTGTTCTTAGGAACAAAGAAATAGATTTTTGTTTACTTCTTGTTTCCGTTCCAAATCTATTTCAAGGGAATAGAAGAATTAGTCGACTTTTTCTGTTCCGAATAACAAAAAAAACGGAATAATAGAAAAATAAAATGGTTACCGAAAGCATAAGAAATCAAGTCTACCCTGAACATTCTTTCGTCCTACCTCAGTTGACATGCTTCATGAGAACGTCGAATTCGGCGGTCAAAGCATCAGAGATCAAGTCTCGGACTTCGTCAGAGACGCAGCCAGATGGATTGAAGTTTAGAGTCACTCGTGGGTGATTTTTCTGAGGTCACCCACCAATCATTAGAGCCGGCACTAGCTAATCTTGACTGAGACTTGCAAGTCACCCGATTCCTCGAGAGCAAGACACGACTTGATTTTGTTTCGACACGCAATTCAAACTTGATGAAAATGCAAGGGAAACTCAAGTACTTTTACGAATCTCAAGTCATTATCTTTCATTTCTATCTTTTTTTTTTTTTTTAGATATCCATAAAAAATTGAATGCACCATAATGACAACTTAGTTTGCAAAAGACGCAATCCTAACATCTCTTTCTATGTTGCTATATTTTATTGGTTACTCTAGTAAGGTAATACCTCAATGTTGGATACACATAAAACAATAAGCTTGCCTCTCATGTATGATCCATTTAACGCCGTGCCATTGTCGGCATCATTTTCTCATTATCTATCTACCATAAGATCTTTTAGAGTCAAAACTAAAATCTCACACTTAACCACAAATGGTATTTTGACTGTTGATGGTACTATTATCTTGGTCAATGTAAAAAGAAGGGATATGTGTATTGGAAGTCATAAAACTTGTTACAAAAATATAATTGAGTTCAAAAACTTATAAAAAAAAAAATAATTAAATCCTAAAACTTGTCAAATTGGTTCAATTTCTGTCCAATTTAGCTAATGAAGATGCTGACATGTGTTTTACTTTCTTAAGACATGTGACAATGACATGGAGCCTATCAAGCGCTATGATAGAAAGAATATTAAAAAATAAAAAAATATAAACAAAATTAGATTAAAAAATAAAAAGCTAAAAGTTAAAAAAAGAAAGTGTAACACAAACTCACCCCATGGCTTAGTGAGGCCTTCCTGGCCCAAATTTGGGGCGAGGGTTGCAACCTCCCCCAAATTTGGGCTGATAAGCCCTTGCTGGGACCACCAAGGCCTTGCCTAGAATCGGCCATGGTCACCGGCCCTTTCTAGTAGCAACCATCAACGAGTCTTGGCCACAACCTGAGTTTTTTTTTTTTATATTTAATTTTTGGCTTTTTATTTTTTATTTTAACTTGTTTGTATTTTTAAAATTTTTAATATTTTTCGGTACCTAATGGATGCCACATAATCACCATGTGTCTTAAGAAAATAATAAAATAAGACATGTCAACATTTCCCATTAACTAAATTAGATTGAGTTAACAAAATGACTCAATTGAATCAATTTGATAAGTGTTAGAATTTAATTGCATTTTTTTGTAAATTTTAAGACTCAATTGCATTTTCGAGATAAGTTTTAGAACTTCTAATGAATTTATCCTAAAAAGACTATTTTCGTCATCTCATGTCGTGACTAATCCCATTCCTTAGCTTTAAGCAAAAACCTAACTCACCCGACATGTTTAAATATCAAACTAAGGACCTACATTGGTAACTGGCCAATTATTGGCTATTTCTATTCTTTTAATCTTGATAACAAAAGAAAAATAAAAATCTATTTGATAACATCCTAATTTTCGGGAATAGATCAACAAAAAATTAAGAAAAAAAAATTATTATTTGATTTTAATAAACCATTTTCCCTTTTTCTTTTTTCTTTTTCTATTTTTGGGAATAGATCAATGGTTAGGCCCTACGACTAGTTAATACAAAATTATTTAAAAAATTAGAATAAATTATATGTAAAAAGTTGGCCCAAAGCCCATTTTCTATCGAGATCCGTGTATGGAGAGGTCATATTCCCGAGAGGGGCCCACCAAGGAGACTCTCGAGGAGGTCACGCGCTTAGGCGGCGTGTTAAGAGGAGGATAATCAAACCAAACATCCTAGAATTTTCCCACCAGGACCATACAAATTCCTCAAACTCTTTGTCGTCTCACTAATATCCCGAAACTTGTACCGGCGACCTGAAATTACATTCCATTAGACTTCAATGCATAACGATGGTAAAAAATCCGTCGTGTCAACATTCATAGATAACACTAAGCTAATGAATTTGACATGATGATAGACGCATGTTGAACATCGACCTAAAATGTAGGCATGTCAGGTTTCTAACGGGCACGCATGCTGTCAAGTCAGGTTTCCTACAGTACTTCTGGGTTATTTGTACAATTTTGGGGGTATTAGTGAGATGAAACAAAAAAGTTCGGATTATTAGTGTTCACGAGAAAAGGTTTATGATTTTTTGCGAGATTGTCGCTAAATGAAAACGAGTAGGAGAATGTCGGGTCAAGGAGATTCTTATCTCTTTTAGCTCACCTCCTCTCATTCCCGCCACGTTCCTTACGTTATCTAGTACTTTGACTTAAGTATCAGAGATTTTTCCACCGAAGTGAAATTCGGTACACGACACAACAGACAGTAAAAATGTCTGATCTAACTTAAAGCGGAGAAGACGAAAATTGGATAATGAGGAATTAAAGGTCTAATCTTATCCAATTAAAAGGGACATTGAAAATTAAGGCCGGTGTACTTTAAAGGAACGATCCTTTTCAAGTTGAATTAGATTCGATTCTTTCCGTCCTCTTTCCTTGGTAAAAATTCCTTGTCGGAGAGATGATTAAATCATTATTCCAAACTCTAAGCTTCTCTCTTTCCTTGACAAGTAAGCATCAATCCACTTCTAATCACAGTACCAGAAGCTTTCCCTAGAAAAGAATCACCGCAAATTGCTCTTAACCCTATTTTTCTCTCAAATCAAAGAGTCAAATCTAAACCAAACACATTCATGAAATTAGTTATCGGGTGCATACGGGCATAAATTTCTAAAACCCAGACATCCGACCAAGACATGGCCATACATTCGATCTTCTTTGCGTGCTGGTTGGAAGTCCAACCAGCAATGGTTAAATTGAGCTATTTTTTTTTCCGATCGGTAGCTTCACCATCCTGTACACTCAAAATCCAAACCTCAATTAGGACGTTCAGCTCATGTTGTCGCATAATTATAAACTCTTTCACTTACTCCAAATAACTTATATTTTAATCTCGAGTCAAATCTAAACCAAACACGTCGTGAAATTAGTTAGGGGTAAATTACTAAAAAGTCAAAAACTTATTGCGGCATGTCATCGATGTGGATTCTCCCTAAACCTTGCAAGACCTATTGTCAATCCAAACAATATTTTAATAAATTTCTAATTTATTTATTTATTTTTCTTATTTTTCCTTTTCTTTTTTGTCTCCTTCCTCCCTTGCTTTCCCCCTTGTGGTAGTGGCTACCCAACTCCGATGAGGCTCGTCGGCCATAGGGTGAGGGCCGCGAAGCCCTCGTTAGTGGCCTTGCCCAAACCTGGGGGAGGCTTGAGGGTTGCGATGAGGCAACTTCACCCAAATTTGGGCAAGGCCAGCTGTTGCCATGGCCTTGCCTCGGGTGAAGGCGGCCTCACTCGCAACTGGCAAGGCCATGGTAGGCCCAGGCAAAGGTCACCATTGCCTCGCTAGCCACAAGCAAGGCCACCTTCGCCCACGGCAAGGCCGCCTTCACCCACGGCAATGCCATGACAAGGTTGGCCTCGCCCAGATTTGGGCAAAGACGCCTTGCCGCGGCCCCCAGGCCTTGCCCAAGTCTGGGTGAGGTTGCCGACAAGGGTGGGGAGTATGACGGGGGCCACAACCCTCGTTGATCACCGGCGAGGGCTTTACGGCCCTCGCGCAGTTGTCGGCAAGCCTCGTCGAGCTAGCCGACTACTACCGTGGGGGGGGGGGCTGGAAGGTAAGGAGAACATGATCAACCCTGTTTTCATTGGAACTTGTTTTGCAACCGTTCGATATTCTATATGGTTTTGAATTTTACATTAATTCATGAAAAAACAACAATGTAATCCTCTTAACATTATAAGACAAAACAAAAATCCCGACAATGCATAAACATTAACAACAAATATGGATATAATTTCATTCCTACAAATACTTTTGATATGATCTAATACGCCCGCTCATGTGTATTCAATGGAGCTATTATTAAGAGAACATCTTTCTTGAGTTGGGCTGAAAATGCTTTAATTAGTGCTACAATAGGTAGTAGTACTTGTCTCGCGATTATAGTAATAGCTGAAGGTGGGATCATTAAAAAAGAAAAACAATGCATGAGATTAGTTTTTTTTAACAATTCTTTAAAAATAATTCTTTTTTAACTTGATTCAAAAAGAGGTTTTCTTTTTTGAACAATTCTTCGAACACAAAAAGATTCAAAGGTATTATACAAAGAGACGATTTTTTTTTTAACAAGGTAAAAACCGATTCCAAAACTGGTCCGGTTTTGGGTGGGTCTTTGCTTGGACCCGGTTCCCGGACTGGTTTCAATCAATTTCCAAAAACTGGAACCGGTTCCCAGACCGGTTTAACTGGGAACCGGTTCCCAACCCTATTTTTAGGGTGGTCTGGTCCGGGTTCCGAGTAAACCCGGTCTAGTTACACACCCCTAGTCGCAAGGCACAATGGTTAAGAACCTATGATGATCGTGATGGTCATAAAGAACAATCAAGAAAGAAAGGAAAGAAAGGAAAAAAGGAGAGACTTGACTTGCAAAAAGGAAAGTAGCGGGGCAAATTTTCCGCCCAGTTATCATTGAATTAATAATCCATATTAGGAAAAAAACACATAAGCGGACATGACGTTGAATGGAAGGATCACATTAGACTGATTTTCAAAGTTCAAGGATTAAATTGAGAGAAAAAAAACATTTTGGGGGTGATGTTGAGTATAAGAATATGTTTAGCGACCGCCAGGTGATTACCCATTTCGTAATTTAAATGAAAGAAAAGTTTTATGATATGAAACACATTTGTTTGTTTAGGTCACTCGTCCGTAGAAAAAAAAAGATATTATACAAGTATCGCCAGTCTTACGATACATTTTTGACTAAGCTTGGAACCCACATCCACTTTTTTGTGGATGAAACATTATTCAATGCACATAAACCGGGCGATCTGCTTAATCAAACCGAAAGTTCTTCTTCTGCACTTATTATTCAATTAAGTTGTTAGTTGGGAAAATATTCTATTTCATGATAAACCAAATATAGTAAAGTAATTTCTTATATTATTATTGTTATTACCATCACCTTTGTGAAGAGGGCGGCTGGCGTCTTGATTGTTGACCTCGTACTAGATACAGAGAATCTAGAGACGGTCCGCGCAATCAAAGCGGTCTCCCGTCGATCTATACACATTGCTATTTCAAGATTTAGGTGCCGTGAAATGAATGCCTGTGTAAAGGGCAACAACCTTTCGTTGAATCGGCTGATAGCGACCTCCACTATCTTCTCATAAAAATTGTTAATCGAGAAAATATAATATTTATTGAACACGACATTATTTATTTTATCTATTTTACTTTTATTCTCAATTTACTCTCAAACTTTTGTTCCGCCTCTATGCAAAGCATGAGAGTCGAAATTCATTACTAAACTAACCATTTTTACCCTAAGCTCTCCTAAGAAGATAAAAATTCGAATTCTTCACAACTGGCCATGGTTAGGACGCAACCCTTGTTTGGTAAGTGAAATTTGTGACAATTTGATTTCATGTACCTAAATAGCTCTTAAAAGAATGGTGATTACATAGATAGCAATGCCAAGTTCCCTAGAGCAAACCGCATCGAAACAATGCTTTTATCCTTGGATGGCCAGTTAGCTACTTTGCCTTAACACATTGAGAATTGCAATGAATCCCTAATTTCATTTTCTATTGGTGATAAGCTAGAGGAAGGTGAGATTGATGTTAAGTCATCACATTATGTGTTGACCCATCTAGGCGGAGTATGGCTCTAGAATAGAACTTAGAACTTGAGAACTTAACCTGATAACAAGATCGGTGGAAACTTTTCTAGTTCTAAGTTCCAAAGTATGCAAAGTAAGTTCTAGGTTCAAAAAATTAGGAAACTTCTTTCGATAATTAGGTTTTGAGTTCTAGGTAGGTGAAATCTGGAACCTAAAATAATTTTTTCTATTTTTCTCAGTTTATATCTTTGCACCACACTATGGAATTTCATTACAACAGATAATGAGTATATAATCTAGAATCACTAATATGTGTTTCCATTTTATAATTAAGGTTACGTTTGATCATCTAAATTTTTAATCAAAATAGGACTAGATATGATAGAATATAAAATTCAGAGATTTTGTTATATCTTATTCACTATTTAGTAATTGAAGTAATAAAGTCGGATATATTTATATTATATAATGTTTGGTATAAATGGCATATTAGCATAAACAAACCAAAAACTTTACAAACGAAGATGGTAAAAATCTTTTGTGGCACTCTTGCCTATTCTATTTTTATTTGTCTTTTATTTTAGTTTCCTCTCTTTTTTTAATTAATTTTTTTATTTCTTTCTTCCCCTTCCATTACTCTCTAATAAAATTTTATTAAATAGTAAACCATATTGATATACCTAAAATACTAAAATATGTAAAATATGTAATAAATATAAATATATATTCATATTTATATATTGAATTTATATTATAAGATAGACTTGAGTTTGAATATATAAATACAAATAAGATTAATTTAAAAATAAACCTAAATTATTGTTTTTTGTTATTTTGAATTCTAATATTAGAATTCAAACATTATTTATATTGAAATGTAATTTTAAGAATTTGTTATTTGAGAAAAATAAATTTTTATTATGGATATTAAAATTTCTATCTACCATTATCTCACATTCTCTATGGAATAATTCGAACGGAAGTAAATACAGAAAAAAATCTGACATTGAGGGGTTTACGTGGTTCCACTAAGTGGGCTTACTCCACGGGACGAGATCAATGAGATATTCAATAGATCAACAAGAGAAGATTACAATAGCTCGAAATACAACTCTCAAGCGTTTCATAGACCTTCATTACACTCGAGAAGTTTCAAAATCTCAAATCAAAGAGATAGAGAATGTATACATCGCACAGTCACACTTCTTAATTTCTCCTTGACTTTTCCATCGAGTTTAGACTTTCATTACATTCGAATTAGAAAAGTTTTCAAAGTACATTGCCGTGTGCGTTTGGACATCCAAAATTTCTCCGGGACAATGCCTAAGCCGGACATGAAACCAAGACATGGCCGGACATTTGATCTTCTTTCTATGCTGGTTGGAAGTCCAACCAGCAATGGTTAGACGTTCCGGTTGAGCTCCATTTGTATCCACAAGTCATATTCGCGACTCACAGTAGCTTCACCAACCTCTACTCACTTTATCTAAGGCTCCGTTCGTTTCGCGAAAAATGAACCATTTCCAAAAAACATTTTCCCGAAAGTCATTTTCCAGGAAAATGACATTATTTTCTGGTGTTCGGCTAAAATCTAAAAAAGTTCCGGAAAATATTTTTCGATGTTCGGTAAGGAAAATGTTTTCCAAACTTCACCACTTGGACATGCACCGTTTTACCTACACGTTTAAACCTACGCTTGGAAAATATTTTCCGAGTAAAACGGGTATATATTCCATCCGAAATTCAACTTAAAAATGAATCTCATAAAAGTATGGTCGACAAAGTTTTTCACATGATGATGATTTATGGGCATTCACTCCTCTCAAAAAACCTACATGGTCAACCCAAGAATACGTCGACTTCACGATTCCACATGAGGTAGAGGTTTGCTTTCGTAAGGACCGAGTTGGAGCAGCGGATTGTGCACAGAAGATATGGGAGATGCTGGGCTGGGGAAAATGATTTCCTTTTTTACAAAAAGGAAATCATTTTCTACACTTTTAGAAAGGAATTTTCCATTGACCGGAAAATATTTTCTTTGACCACTTATTTTCCTCCCCCGAACGCCGGAAAATCTGGAAAACATTTTCCCGGAAGTCATTTTCCGTGAAACGGACGGAGCCTAAGTGTCCAAACCTCAATTAGGATGTCTGGCTCGCACTATCGCCCAATTTTGAACTCTTTCACGTACTCCAAAATACTTATATTTTAATCTCAAATCGAATCTAAACCAAACCAATTGAGTCACATTTCAAAATAACCTTTTTGGAAGACATGCGAACCCCTGAATGCTAAAACTTGGCACGGGAACACTTAAGTGCCAAAAGTTCGGAAATGTACATTTAAGTGCTAAAATCGGAGCAAAAATGACCAGTTAAATACCAATGGTGAAAAAATCCGGTCAAACTGCACACACATGTCATTTTCCGGCGATTTTATTTCCTGAGGGAGCAATTTTTTTCAAAACAAATATCCACGTGGCAGTTTTAAAAAAAAATTATCCACTTTGCAAAAAAAGTCATACCAGAAAAAAATTTTAAAATCGATTTTATTAAAAAAGAGAGGGGAGGGTTCGAGCGAAGGAGAGGGTTCGGGCGATGGCTGCATAGTCCTGGCCCGCAAGCCCTCGCCCCCTCCCCTTCCTCTTTTTCTTTTTTTTTTGTTATATTAATCAATTTTATAATAATATATTTTTAAAATTTTTAAATATTATTTAATTAAAATATTTTTTAAATGTCACGTCAACACAAAAACGACGTCTTTTTAGCTGAGTTTTTACTATCTTAGCTTTCGGCGAGCCACGTAAGCGAGTTATATTATTAAAATAAGCGAAGTCCGATTTTCAGTAGTTTTTGTCGCAATTGGTACCTAAGTGATCCAATTTTCAAAAAAAGTGACATTTAAATGTACCTTTTAAATTTTGACACTTAAGTGTCCCCTCGTGCTAAGTTTTCTCATGCTAAGTTTTGGCACTCAAGCTGTTATTTTCCTTTTTTGGAAGAACAATAAATATCATGAAATTAGCTAGCAATGCTTTGAATGATTGAAGAAATCAATTGAACTAATTCCTAATAGCAAAGGAGAGCTTTTGAAAAGTTATACCCTGGAGCTTTGAGCTCCAAAGCTAATTGGATAAATGCAAATAATGTTTGACTTATTTTTTTAAGAGTTTTGGGAAATGTAATTATATTTCCAAAAGCATTTAAAGGTTTTTAACCCGGGCAAATCTAGAGATGTTTTGAACTTTTAGTATTTCTGAAATGCAAATACAATTTCCTTTTGTCCAATTTTGCTCCCACTCACCTTTCATAATTCTAAAAATATCCCTACCTCACACGATGTCACTAGTGAGGTTTCAAGTCACTGATGAGGCCAGATCTGACCAATGCCGATTTGGCTCGTCGGCTGCAAAATTCTACCGGTAAATAGTTTGAGAATTTCTTTTTAAGAAAAAACCAAAGCGTAGTTTTTTTTTTTTCAAATGGGATTTAAGTCAAAGTTACTTTCCAATGTGTTCTTTTACCGAACATTATTTACATTTTGGGAAAATTCCTTTCAGCGAAATTACTTTGCATTTTTCCAAAGGCTTTTCCCTCAAAGTATTTCCAAAGGCATCCTTATTCCACCAAGAATCTTCTCAGCAAAAGCTTGCAAGACTTCTCAGACATTTATAAGCATTTCGACAAGTAAAGACTCCAATTCAGAACCATTGAAATCTACCAATCCTTGAGCATACATCACTATTTGGACGTCCAACTACTGCTTTTCGTAATTTGGTATTAGGTTCCTTCCGAAGATCTTATGCAAATTTACTAAAAGACAAGGACCATTGTCTTTTTATCTTTATTCAATATCATGTTTCAATTTTTTATCTTTTTAATTTCATCGTTGAACTTTTAAAAATCCAACCAGTGCAATCCTTTTAATAAATAAACCGATGGGGTTAGCTAACGAGAACACTAATCTTTTAACTTGCTTGATATTTATATAAATTGGCATCTCTCTCACGTACACGAATACCCGAAGACTACCTCGTGGCAAGGCACAATGGTTAGGAACCTGCGATGATCGTGGTGGTCATAAACGACAATCGAGAAAGAAAGGACAAAAAAAAAGAGAGACTTGACTTGCAAAAAGGAAAGAAGCGGGGCAAATTTTCCGTCTAGTCATCGTTGATGAATAATCCGTGTGAGGAAAGAAAACATGTAAGCGAACATTACTTTGAATAGAAGGATCACATTAGACTGATTTTCAAAGTTCAAGGATTAGATTGAGGAAAAAAGGAAACATTTTGGTGCGACTTTGTGCATAAGAATATGTTTAGTGATCACCCACGATTACCCATTTCGTTATTTAAATGAAAGAGAAGTTTTATGGCATGAAACACATTTGTTCATTTAGGTCACTTATCCGTAGGGAAAAAAAAGATATTGTACAAGCATCGCCGGTCTTATGATACATTTTTTACTAAGGTTGGAACCCGTGTCTGCTGCTATGTGGATGAAACATTATTCAATGCACGTGGACCGGGTGATTTGCTTAATCAAATCAAAAGTTCTTCCGCACTGATTATCCAATTAAGTTGTTAGTTGGGAAAATATTCTATTTCCTTTTTTATACCGGGGAAAATATTCTATTTCATGATAAACCAACTATAGTAAAGTAATTTCTTATATTATTATTATTATTAATATTTCCACCATCTTCATCCAGAAGGCGGCCGGCATCTTTATTTTTGACCTCGTGCTCGACATTCAAATCTTGATCGACTCGCAACAGAGAATCTGGAGACGGTCCGCGCAATCAAGCTATCTCCCTTAGTGTATACACATTGCTATTTCAAGATTTAGGTGCTGTGAAATGAATGCCCATGTAAAACGGCGACCACGTTTTGCTGAATTGGCTAAAAGCAACCTCCACTATCTTCCCATAAAATTTTTTGATAGAGAAAATATAATATTTATTGGACACAATCGTCATTTTTTATTTGTCATATCTAATTTTTAACATACTTGTAAACTTTACATTTTCTCTTTGCAGCGCGTGGGAGTTGAAATTCTCACCTGAAACTAATTGTCTCCACTTGAAATTAATCGTCCTTCCCCTAATGTCCTTGACAAAATGGAGATTCGAACCGTCACCTCTCCCTTCCTATGTGAGAAGAGTGGCCATTGACGCAAACCTCAATGATTGATGTAACTATCACCTGGTAAGTGAAATTCATGAGAATTCGATTACATGTGCCTAAATAGCTCTTAAAGCAAAGCTGATTGCATAAATTCTACCATTCAGTAATGTCGAAGTTTTCTAGAGCGGACTGTATCGAAACGATGCTTTTATTCCCGGATGGCCAGTCAGCTATTGTGCCTTAACACATTGAGAATTGCAATGAATCCATGATTCTACTTTTTTTGTTGGTGATAAGCTAGAGGAAGGTGAGATTGATGTTGAGTCATCGCATCACTTGTCAGCCCACCTAGGGATGCTTCCAAGGTAGAACCTAAAATCCAAGTTAGGTAAGCTCTAAGTTCAAAAAATTGGGAAACTATTTCATCGAATAGGTTCCAGGTTCTAGGTAGGTGGAACCTATAACTTAAAACAAGTTTTTTGCATATTTCTTAGTTTATGTCTTTGCGCCATCCTATGATATTTTATAGTGTTCGATGATAATAGTTTATGCTTTCATTTTATGGCTAAAACTTTTACTTTGTTAATATTTCATATTATTCATATTTCTAAATATAAGTTATGGTTAATGGATTGTAGCAACAAGCATGAGTCATTAAATGTACTAATACATTGCCATCGTTCAATTAATAATACAGGTGAAATATAGGTAGACTTTAGGATTGATCCTGAAACTTGTAACAAGATATATTCAAGGTTTCAAGTAGAGTAGGTTTTAGGTTTCAAAAAATGATGAATCCAGTACAGAATCTAAAATCGCTCACTCTTAAGTTTTTTTTTTTTTGGTAAAGATCGCTCACTCTTAAGTTTAGTTGTGCTAAAGAAAAGAAAAAAGATCAGAAGATGCTTCTCGCTCCTCCATGCATATCCGGCTTGGCCGGGGAATGTAGCTAGGTCGGTAGAGGTCCGCCATTGCAATTGGATCGTTGCGGTTACGGCCGGACGTTTAATCTTCTAGGAAAACGCGTCCAAATTCCCATTGGTGGGAGAGGACGGAGGGGAGTCTTGTTCATCGTTTGCTAGCCAAACGGGAATACGCGTCCAAAAAGAAGCATCAACGTCGAAAACCGCGAATGTCGACCGAGGCCGAGGGAGACCGTCAAAGAAATCGCCAGGCAATGCCATGCCACGCCAATCCTCAAACCCCATCGGTCGTCAATTGATTCTTCGTCCGTTCATTGCATTAGTCTCCATTCATCGACATCGACATCTCGGGTTTCTGCTCGCTCTCTCTTCGCATGCATACTCGCGACCGTGACCGTGTCGGGCCAATGCCGCGTATCGCTTACGGGTAAACAATACGAATTGCGGTATTTGTTCTTGATTTGACGAGATATCTTTTGAACAGTAGAAGAAAAGTGGGGATTTGCCAGCTTTGACTAGACCATACGTTTGTGGTATTAATAATTCGTGGCAAGACGGAAAATAGCTGCGAGAAAATGTGGAAGAGACATGGTGGACGGAGAGATGAGGACGAGGACGAGGTGGCCGGGCTCAAGGTGGAACGCGGTAGCGTGTAAGATTCACCTGCCCACGTAGACGCTAAGGCGACCACAATTTACTAGGTTTAGACATCCGCGACATCACGGTCAATGTTGTTATGTAATTTTTTTTGAAAAAATAATTAATCAATTGAAGATCGATGTTCTCCTCGACAATATTTTTGGAATAAGTGAATCGAAATTCTTAAAATTTATTACGAAAATATAATTGAATTGTACAGTTTTCAAAAAATATAATCAAATCCTAAAATTTATCAAGAAAATATAATTAAACCCTACAAAAATTTTAAAATGCTATCGAATCCCAAAATTTATCACCACGGTGTAATTGAGTTATAAAATTTCTAAAAAGTATAATTGATGGAATGACTTGATTGAACTAATTCAATAAGTTTTATGACATGATTGTATTTTTTGAAAATTTTAATACTTAAGGACTTCTAAATACATTTATCCCTAATCTTTTTGGGAAAATCCAAATTTTGGTTCGTCGACTTCGTTAGATGGGCCAAGATTTATGAACTCAATACAGGCTTTTGTCTTCATAAAAAGAATGGGTCAATACCATGAAAACCCTAAATTGATATATTTTGTGATAAATTTATTTGAAATTAATATGATTTTCTACGTAGACCTATCATGTCAATTAAGTTATTATCATATGTTATTCAGCTTGAGCGTACCAGTTTGGGATCTTTGGTGCTATTAATCCTAAGAAATAAGATGACCTCATCCTCATCATCACCAGTCGTCTGGCGCGGGGTGTTGACTGGGCAACTGTTTTACTCCAAATGGCGTCTAATATGGACGGCCACGTCGCTGGTTCCAACAGGAACTAGATGGAAGGAGGATTTTGCGCAAGCTTTTGAGGATTACACTAGTGAGATTCGAAAGTCCAAGATCGACTCGACATCCGTACAGTAAAAAAAGGATCGAGACGGTAATTTTCTTTAAAGAAAGATCCAATGAGAAGAGTGGGAATTGAATAGATCTTGGCGAGGGGGCGGGCGCGGCAGTTGACTCGACCGAGTCAACTCGGAGGGAGCTGTCGTACCCGTGTTTCTCTCCGTCTCCTCCTTTCCGGTTTACGGAAGGAGTCGCTTTCAGGTCCAGTGGGAAAGTGCGGAAACGGAGCCACCGTCCCGGGCATATAGAAAAGCGTGAGCTGGTTTCCTATGACTTGGCGACCGTTTCTTGCGAAAATTGTTGTAGTAAAAGCCTTTCCTTTCTTGTCTTTCTTGGTTTTTTTGTTTATGTTTATTTCATTTTGCCCGGCGTTTCCGTTCTTGATCCCCAGAACGCACCCCGGCCTACCTTCCTACCCACCCACCAGGAAGGAAGGTACCCATCAACTGTAAATCCAGAGAGGAGAGGGAGAGAGAGGCCCCGGCTCGTCGGGAAGGCGATTTGCTCAACTGGGTCGGGCTCGCGGGGGGCGTTCGCCGGAGCTGCTCCGTCGGAGGGTCGGTTTTGCGGGAGCCGAAGAGGTGAATTTTGTTTTTTAACATCCGGAGCTGTCACAGTTGCGGTTGATGCGTCGAGTGTCGTAGATTGTACTGTGGGATTGCTGCGTGCTGTTCGTGAAAAATATCTGAGGAGCGGATGGATTTAGTGATGCTTGTCTTGGTGGGTTTTGCTTCGGATTGGTCAAACTGTTGAAGTATTCTTTTTTTTGAATGCCCAAGTAATTCTTTTTTATTTGCATTGACGTTTGGTTGTCATCATTGTTCAAAATTGGCCGGAAACAAAACATAAACTATGTCTTAGAGAATATTTAGTTAACCGGGCTGCGCCCAGATTGTATTTATTGATAAAAGGAATGTTGAGCGGAGTTTTGTGGGAGCATCCGTGTGAGGAGATTGTAGTTTTCGATGTTGCACAATGCACTTGAGGTATCCTTACGAGTTCAATTTTGATGCTAGAGACGGAAGTGAGCACAAGTAGCAGCTGCAGTTTGTTGCTTTCGAGTTCTAGGTGAAGTCGCTCTGCACGAATGAGATTCTAAAGCTATAGTTAATGTAATATTTGAATATCAAACATCATGTGCAGCTCAAACCTTACAGATTCATGAAAAAAAATGAGTTGATTCGTGTTCTGTCGTTTTTTTATTCAGGGATATGCTGTAGGGACCACTGTCAAGAAGTGTTACAGAACCTTGTTTCTGAAGGTGCAATCATAGAGTCTGGATATCAGCATCTTTTGGTCCAAGTTAAGAAATGAGTTGTAATTGCCTTGGCTTTAGTTCAAAGAGGAAAAGTACTCCTCCTTCTTCTTCCATACAAGGTATTGAAGGTAAGCTGTTAATCTATAATTGTCACAATTCACAGAAGCTAGTTACTTCTAATTGCAAATTTTAACTCTTTGACATCTTTTTCCAGTGACATTCTAAATGTAGTTATGTTTTTCCCCATCCCCTGTATAGAGAATGTTATATATTACGTGTTGACATGAAGCTTTCAAAAGGGGAAAGTTACTACTACTGTTATAGGCTTAAATTCAAGAGATTCTCCTTTGTGCCTGATATTATGCCTTTCGCATCTTTAATTACATCAATTGATATAGAGATATAAACAAGTTCCATCATTGGAGAAGCATTACACAGATCAAAGCTTATCTCACCCTTGACCAAAAGCTTTCATAATTGGGTTTTGCCACTTTCTGAAGGCTAGGACAGTAAATGATGCACCTTAAAAGACCAGCAGTTCCTGATATATGTAAACTCATGCTTGCTGCTCCCTTTCACCAAACCACCACTACAATTTAAATTATTTTTACTCTCCATCCTGGCAATAGGAGCCAAAATTTTTGGCATAAGTCTCTCAATGCTTTATTTATTAGCTTTTAGTTTCTTTGCTTTTCCTTGGAATTAAAATTTGGTGGAACCAGTTGTTTGATCTGTAGGAGCTCATATTAGTCTACAGAATGACGAGTTTGAAAAATCATCACAATGTTTTTTTCCTTATTTCTTTCATTAGATATGAAGATAGGTTTCTGGGGAATCTGGCAGAACATTCATCTTGAGAATTAGTATGGCGGTTATGCCAAGGATAATTGCATTTTTGCGAGAACATCGAGATATTCACATATAATGGGCTTTGTGAAGGAGTTCTATTGCTGTTACATATACATTTGGCTACAGGGTTGACTTTAGAGCTGCATGGCTGATGAGCCATACTTTTTAAAACTTCAACAATTTATCAGTGCTTTACTACACATTGAAGGTGAGAATTGAAATAAGAGAGAAAATGTCTTCACACTGAAAGCAATGCTTTTGGTAGCGAGTGATATTGTAAGCAACATACTTAATGTATCTGTAATATAGGCATATATGGTATAAGTTTCAGAAAAACTGTTTTAGTTTATTATTATGGTTTGATTTGGGAAAATTTTATATGAATACCCAACCAAAACCATTGAAAATCAACTTTTCTCTAGATTTGAACCAAATTCATGAACTAATAAACTAAAAATTTCAGTTTGGTTCAGTTGTCCATTTTTTGGTCTTCTTAAGCACCCCTGGATGGAACAAGTGATAAACATTCATGCCCTCTGTAGCAAAAAATGAGGATTCTGCCAGATTGGTATTAGCTAGGTTAGAGTAAGATAGCAACTTGAACAGCAATTATGCCCTGTCCTAATTAGGAAAATCACCTCCCTTTTATAGTCTTAATCCAACTCCCATATTATATGTCATCTCCTTATCCATCTAGGACTGTTGCCATGCTTGTTATTCTCTCTTTGGATATTCTAACAAAAAGTTCACCCTTTCTCCAGATACCAAAGTGTTCTTGTTGATCAAACTGACCATATGGACATAGGGCTTCAGTCATTGAAGCTGTAGTAATTTTGAGCTTTTGGGATGATTTTGTATTATAATTAATTGTTGGTACTTAATAATTTTTAATTCTCTAAGTGCTCTGTTTTTTTTTTCCCTTGAAGAACCTAATGTCGATCATGCCAAATTTTTTGAGCTAGAGATATATTGGATTTTTAGCAACGTAATTTCTTGATAAACTTTTGGAAGTATTTGAGTAGTTGGAGCAAAAAATCTTTAAGCAGAAACCTTGATGCTGAGATTCTCCCCATCTTCATGTCTTCTAGCCTTTTCTGCTGGAGACTCTGGATTAGTGGAATTTAAAATCACAAAAAGGAGAAGCTATTACTTGCTTTTTAGCCGATGGAGGAGCAATGGCCAATTGACCTTCATATATGTGTCCCATGCTCTTGAGAAATAAAAGATTCAGCATAAATTTTTCCACACGCATGGCTAGGTGGACAGTCTAATCTCACTAGTTGGACATATCTTAGTACAGAGGTGACTAAGCATTAGAACTGTTCCTAAGACCAAACCATAACAGTGGCAAAATCATATGACCTTTGTCTTCCACTTAGCTTTTCTTGTTTACAATCAACCCAAATGACAAAGAAGATAGGAAGTTGAGTCTACACGACTGGCATAGTCACTTGTACCAGGGAAAATAATGATAAACTCCAGTATCAGAGGAAACTTTTAAAAAACAGGATATTTATCCAGTCCAATCATCAATTAGTCGCATTTTTTCTCTCTTTGTATCAAATCAGTCAAACTAGAGGAACAGTCCTAATTTCACTAGCCCTACAGCTAATGCTTTTAAAGCATCTAGTTCAGGATACACACAATGAAGTTCAGTGTGCAAAGTGTGGAAGGGGCAGAGTTAATTTGAAGTGGCTGGGATTTCTTGAGTGGAGTCAAAATCTTGCTGTCAACTTTCTTGGTGTAGTTTTATCTAATTCACTTTCAGAAGTTGTAGAAATATCTCGTCTTATGTTTCTGTATCTTATGTGTATTTGCACTTTAATATATCTCATTTGGTTTTCAAGTTTTAATTCTCTTCTCTTTTACTTAGGTGACTTGCTGAGAAATACCACTCATTTCACCTTTAAGGAGTTGAGTCTAGCTACAGATAATTTCCATTCAAGCAATAGGATTGGAAGAGGAGGTTTTGGAACAGTTTATAAGGTAATCAGGTTCTGTATCTACTCTTGTTATGGTGCTTAATAGGAATTTTAAAGTTCAATCTGAATGTTCGTTTTCTACAGAAACTGCTAATGAGCTATTCTTTCATAGTCACTTCTGTGGATATGCATGTTTGTTGATTTTTTTCATATGTCAAGTATGATCATATTCTGCTAAATGTCCTGGGTGTTTCAAGAGAAAATACTCACATTCCATGTTCTCATCCTTAACTACATCTATATGCTTGCAAAATGTCCAGGTCATACTTCAGCTTATTTTATCCACTTGATTTGATTCATTAAGGTCTCTTCGTTTGTTTTCTGACCTCGTAAAATAGGTGGTATTTAAATATGATTCAATTAATATAATTTACACAATCCGGTATTGTTATAGCAATTATGTACTGATTTGCATTCTAGAGCATAAGTTAATTACATAGCAAGTCGCTGATCTTTTGTTTAGCAATCTGAGAATGTTTCTTGAATTGTGTTGGTTTCAGCCTAGAGCTGAATTACACTATTTTGTACAGTGGAGTAATGAATTTAATGAAGATTGGTTTCCTTAATAAGTGACTAGTGCACACTTAAGAAGTCACTTTTTTCAGTGCGTGGGTGATATTCCATGTGTAATTATTAAAACTGCATTACTCAATCGCACTGTCTTTTAGTAACAATATTGTGGACTTGATAGGGAACTCTGAAAAATGGAGTGCAAGTGGCTGTAAAGAAACTTTCTATAACCTCAAAGCAGGGACTGAGGGAATTCGTAGCCGAGATTAATACTTTAGCAACTGTCAGGCATCAGAACCTTGTTCAGTTAATTGGCTGCTGTGTTGAAGGCTCAGACAGGATTTTGGTCTACGAATATTTAGAGAACGGCAGCCTGGATCATGCATTATTGGGTAATTTAAAGAAACAGAGAAGTCTGGCAGAGAAATTTCATCTCTTTCAACATATTCTAACTTTTCCTTCTTTGTCAGGCTTTGGCACAAAAGATGCAAAAGTAAAACACGATTGGCAGAAAAGATCTGCTGTTTGCCTAGGTACTGCAAGGGGTCTAGCTTTTCTGCATGAAGAATCCCCACAGCATATTGTTCATAGGGACATCAAAGCTAGTAATATACTTCTTGATGAGGATTATAACCCAAAAATTGGAGACTTTGGGTTGGCCAAACTTTTCCCAGATGACATCACTCACATTAGCACAAGAATAGCAGGAACTACGTAAGCTCTTTCATCTTCTTATCTTCCACTTTAGGAATACTCATGTTCTCACGTATTTTTTGAAACTTGATCAGCCTTATACCTCTGATGCCAATTTCCAAATCTGATTGGTTTGAATGGAGATACTATCTCCTCTGCAAATCACGGTTTGATTCATTGCTTCCACTCTAGGTTCATCAAGCAGGAATTTCAGAACAATTAACCTTTTTGACTACTTGAGGAAACCTAAAAGCAGTAGAAAAGAAGCATTTTCTATTCTGATTGCGTCAAGCATCCAAGGAGCTACTAGAAATTATATTTTGTGAAGCAGTCAGTATTATTCTGAGTGCGGTCAGACACCTCATCATTTCTGAATTATACAGTCAGGAGAAACAAGCGTTGTTGAGTGGATAACTGTCTCTTGTGATAGTCAAGGAATTTCACATGTCAGGGGAGGGTCTTTTTAGACACTGGAGAATTACTTCCTTGCCGAAAGAGAGCACTTCCAAACATTATTTCCCCATAATTTGTTGAAAAAAGTGAAGTTTCAGTGACATGGTTTACAGGATTTTTATCATGACAAGCTTATAAACCGTGGCAGAGACTTTTGATTGGATCTTTATAAAGTTTAGGTGTTTCCTGGATTGGTCGTATAGAATTGAGCTTAAAAGTTCTTTCATCCTTTGCTTTTTTATTTAACTTTTTTTGGGATTATTTTTGTATAATAGAAGAATGGTTAATGTCATAGCCATGCAAATTAAAATTATAGGGTTAAGTCTATGAGTGCCCTGGTTGTAGGTAATTATACTAATGATTTGTTGCCTCTGCTCCATGCAGTGGTTACTTAGCTCCAGAGTATGCATTTGGTGGCCAGCTGACTCTGAAAGCTGATGTATATAGTTTCGGGATCGTTGTACTGGAAATAATAAGTGGGAGGAACAGTGCGAAGGCAGATTGGAGAGGCTCACAGAAGTTCCTCCTGGAACAGGTGCGTCAGTGGTCCTTTTTCTGTATAGCTTTGCTAGATTTAACATATTTTCTTTATTAGAACAATGGAATAGTAGGTTCGGCTTTTGCTTTTCCCTTCTTCATCATGGTGTGGTTTTCTACCACTTGGGCAGCCTGGAAGCTAACATACATGTGAAAGCTGAAGCAAGGGCGTTATTTTTCCGTAGAAACAGAGAACTGATTAGAAAATGTGTTCAACACCCTTCTTTTGCAGTTTTTCTAACAACTCAAAGTACTGTTCCAGAAAGCTGGAAATAACTAAAGATTATTGGAAATTTCATGAGTAGTGATAGTGAATCAATAATTGTCCATGAAAAATTGCAGAGTATTTACATGAAGAAAAACAAAGAAAAAATCATACTAAAAATATTTCAAGTAGGGTGTCAAGTGGAGAACACACTGTTTGGGAAAAATTCCACTCAATTTGAAAGCTGGGAAAATTCTGTAGAACTCACTGGTCTTGTTTCCTAGTAAACAAACTTGTGGAGTATTTGGTGATCCATCTAATTCTGAATGGAATCTTTTGCTTCATAGGCATGGGAACTCTATGAAAAGGGAGCACTCTTGGAACTGGTGGACCCAGATTTGGAAGGGTTCCCGGAAGAAGAAGTCCTCAGGTACATAAAAGTAGCCTTTTTCTGCACCCAAGCAGCGGCAAGTCGACGTCCTGTAATGAGTCAGGTGGTTGACATGCTGTCAAAAAACATACGGCTAAACGAGAAGGAACTAATGGCGCCTGGTTTCTACCAAGATTCAGGAGGCATAAGTGGGATGCCTTCATCCACTAAAAAGTCATCCACAGACTCGAGCTATCAGATGAGTTCAGTTCCTGTCACAATCACTCACGTGACCCCTAGATGAAGAGGATTATGATTTTTTACTCATTGGTCTTCAAGGGTGGGGGTGAGATAATCATTCAATTTGAAGGAACTTTTGAATTATGTTGAATTCCTTCACGGGCCTCTTTGGCTTTCTCTCCCCCCTTCTCTCCTGGCTCCTTCTGTGGCCAGTGCTTGTATTCTTAGGTAGAGGCATTAATTTTGTATATCTGAGCGAATTGCGATGTTCTGCCAAAGCAGAGGTTGAGATGTTCATATACACAAAGATGGTTGCAGTGATTCAATACATCAGTTCTCACGGAGTTCTCTGGGATTTGTTTTGTAGATCTTGTTTTGGGATGATTTTGTTTCACTCTTCAACTTGCCCTCGTCTCAGAAGTCCTTTTACATCTGAGTGCTGCAGAAAGGATGGAAGGTAATAAGTAACGAATTTTGCTGGCAAACCATTGTCTTGTCAATCTGGATAGTCCCACACTCATGAACCAAAATCATTTACCATCCTGGAAATACTTAGGACTTTCTGGTGTTGGATGGTAATATTTGGTATGAAGGAATGACAAATGGAATGGAGGAAGACTGGGATCGAGATACCAATCGAAGGGAATGAGAATTTCTGGGTCTTTTTTTTTAGGATATGTTTTTAGCAGAATGCTTGACTGAAAATTCTCTTGTGGAATATATTAAAGTCTGTTTATATCTCAACAAAATTGTAAAAGAGGCCTTTTCTTCTCTTCTACACTATCGATTTTCATTTGGACATAAAAAACCAGAAAGTAATTTCACCTTTTCCCTTTAATTATCAAAACGATTTCTTTTTTGGTTTTTGTTCAAATAACTATTTTTGAAGTATTACAAATGCGGTTTCTTGAGCAGTGTTCATTCTCTATTGAACATTCAAACAAATCTTTCTTGTGTAATGTTCTATCGTGTCATGTTGGGAAGGAAATGAAGCATTCCCATCCCCCAGTCCGCACTTAGGAAAACCAAGCTTCTGACCGGCGGAGTAACAAAATGGGACCTGGAATGGCAGAGTTCTTTCTTACCCTCATCTTGTCCACTAAACACCCCCTGGATATAAGCGTCTCTGTATAGGCTAGCAGGGTGCACCCCATGATGATGCGTCGTCGTGTGGAACGACAGACCCGTCGCATGATTCTACACTTTCCTTTTCTTTTCCCTCCCTGCCTGCTTGTCAATCATCAAAGGAATAGTGGGTTTTCCAAGAAACCGAAAGAAATAGGAAAGATGGTTTTGATTAATCTGTTGATGCAGGTGAAGTGCAAAGAATATCCAGTCACCTCTAGTCATTTGTTCAGTAAGTTAACAACTGCAAATTTGAAGATGCAGACTGCATCAGTGTATCTCAAACCACCACCCCCCTTCCCATTTCACATCCATCTTTGCCACTAGCCATCTTAAGAAGAAAATCTCGGTCAGAGAGATTTTCGTTCTCACCGACACTCGTGCTATTCCTCTCCGTCCCAAACACACCTCCTGCAGATCTGTTTTGCCACAGTTTTCTTTACTTTGACACATCCAGCTTCTTCTTAGCGGCAAATGATTCGCTTGAATGACACAAACGATTAAATAGTAATGCAGTCCATATTATTGATAAGTATATTGTTCATACAAAGGACCTCTTGAGGCGAATACGCAATATACCGAGAACTTGACTTTTAAACGTCTCTTTTTAATGGCGAATTTTGACAACTGCCTGCGCCTCCCGTTAGTGTTCATCAAATATGCTTCTTAAGGAAACCGAGAATTAGCTGATTCACCTCGTCCGGTGATTGTTCCTGGATAAAATGCGTTCCCTCTGGTGAAAGTACAATCTCCAGCTGGGGCACAAATTCTTTGACCTTTCCACTCCTGATGTACTCCTCGGTGCCTGGAAATTTGAGCACATAATCCTTCTCTCCCATGACCAACAGTGCAGGAACTTTAACAATAACATCCGTTATTCCCAGGTCCTCCTTAAACGACCTGCAATAGCAGCCAGATTGTTAAAGATAATCTATCTACAGAATGCAGGGTTATCTGAAGTCCGTATAAACAGCAATGATAGCTTATTCACCCAGGTGATCTCCGTCAGGAGATCAATTAGTGTTGCCTTTTATTCTCAAAGAGTGATGAACAAAGACCCCAATTCCATGCAATATGAATAGTTGGAGAGTCTCAGTATGTTAACCTCGGACATTGACTTGTATCTTATCCCAATAGTTTACTTTTATCAGGTGATAACAAAGGAATAAATCTCTGAGGCGACTATACAGCACAAAGTATATATGAAGGTTCACCTTCTCCATTTACTTGGTAAATAAACAATCACAGAAGAGGGAACATTTGGGGTTGAAGTCATCGCGTGACACATAATATGATGCCCTAGAGTGATGGGTATTACTTGCATATTGCCTCTCAGATTAATTGTCATAAGCCTATCTCAGATCAGTTGCTTTATCAGGATGAGTTTCTAGGAATCATGATCACTGATAGGGCTATAATCTTGATGCTGTATCAGCATGGGATTCATTGGCAAGGAGTCTACAATACCAAGCATAGAGTGTCAGACCATTACCTATACGGAACTTGCAATGCAGTGCGAAACCCTGATTTCTGGTACAGAGAACCGTATTCTTCAAGATCTTCTTCGGTAAACCAAGGGGGAAGAGGGATAGATGGATCCACTATATCCATAATCTCCTGGTTCTCTGCAGCTATTGGTATTTCACTTCTCGAAAAGAGTATATAAATATTGCGCACAACTGTTTTAGCATCTAGGCGCCCAAAATCAGCTTCTGCTCGTCCCGGTTCCTAAAATAGAACGTTCAAAGATATCAAATTGAAAGCAGATGATTATCACTTTCCAATGTAACAGTCTCGAAAGTGAGTGTTACAGAGGTGGCATACCTGCCATCTTGAAATGTAAAAGCCTTCAGGGAGATCCTTTTGATATTTAACGGGACGACTGGGAGGGCGGTATGGAATTCCTAGGGCCACGATTCCTTGGACCCTCTCTTGGTGGAGGAGGGAAAATGAGTAAGCAGGAAAAGCACCGAAGTCTTTAGCTACAAGAAACACCTGCATTGACAGCGCTCAAACCTTGTTAAAAGAAGGTTTCACTCTTAGTGCATAACCACAGAACTACTAGTTCATAAATACAATAATAGCAGCAAAACTACTATAGTGAACGTCAGGACTGGTTAAACTAGGAGCAACTTCATCTGATTACTGAGAAGGTAAAGTTATGCATACACGTGTGAAGTAGATAAGGCATCAAATATGTCCACATAATATTTGTGTTTGAGGAACTACGAGGCGTTTTCTCTTTCCATAACCAAAACAACCACAGATTCTGTGTGAGTTCCCAGTGAACCCTTGTTATAGAACTTGCCACTGCATTGGATAGACCGTCTCTTCAAGGCTTTGTTCACTAAAGCTCATCTTGAAGGAAATGCTAGGTGAAAAGTATCGAACGAAACTAACATTTAAAAAAATTCTTTAATCCCTTTATGACAACAAGACCCACCTTAGGTGAGTAAATCATTGATCCATGAAGTACCCACTAATCTCTGAGAGATCAGGTGACACTTGCACCAAGATCCACAACAAATAGCCAAGCTATTCGAGGATTACATGTTATTCTGTCTACCGTGTCAGCATTATCAAACAAAAAGAGCACAAGACTTTTCCACATATGAACTGTTATCGATTTTCTCTATCCCTTTCAATTTATCTCCATTTTCTCAGCAACCACACATAGCAAAGAAAATCGGGAAATGGTAGATTCATCACCTTATCAATGCCTAGAGCATCAAGCAGGGCAGCAAGATCCTTAATAAGGTCACTGAAGGAGGCCTTTTCAGGTTCAAGCGGCGGATCAGACAACCCATAGCCTCTGAAATCTGGTGCTAGCGCACGGAACCCAGCTTCTGCCACGGCCACCATCTGGTGCCGCCATGAGTACCATATCTCCGGAAATCCGTGCAAGAACAAGACCACGTTTGGACCTATAAACACAATACACAAAGCCAAGAACTCACTCGCGAATCCAGTATTAGGCACGGTAGTTGGAACTACTAAAATATATGGTCAACCCATGAAAGAATTGTCTAGACCAATATAGGGTAGCATGGTTCTTGATACATCAAGACATTTCAAGACTCTCCAACATGTATAGTCGATAGTTTTTGAGATTTTAAAAAAAAAAAAAAACCCAACAACTCAAAGTGCTCAGATAAAAAGGGTAGCTCGATCACGCTTACAGAAAAGGCCATGACAGGTGTGTCATGGATGAGTGAAACGATAGAAGTTTGAGCAGAGTGAACTTACCAGAGCCAATTTCGGCGATGTGGTGCTTGAGGCCTTGGACTTCAATGAATTTGTGTTGAATTTGATCCATTTCAAGTCTTGATTTTTTGGGAAGAGAGGCTTTAAAGTTCTGACTTTTGGGTAGAGTGAGTGAGAGAGAGAGAGAGAGAGTTGGAGTTTCAGAGTCAGTTTCAGGTTGAGGAGGAGCAGGTGGAAGAGCGTGCAGTAGACGACGAAATTTCGGTTCTTCTACGTCAGAAAGCCAGAAACATTTGATGCCAATTTAGACGTTAGTACTTGCAATTATTAACTTATATTTGTGCTTTACGTATTGCTATATATTATCTAAAAATATTTGTTTTTAGAGACTTGTTTAGAGAAGTGAGTTAACAAAAAATAATTTTCTAGTAAATAAAAAATATTTTACTAACGAAAATTTTAATTTAAGAAAATGATTTCCTCTTCAAGAACCGAAAAATGTTTTCTTAATCTTAGAGTTCTTGATTAATGAAAATTTTATTATCATAAAATAAATTTTCTAAAATAAATAGAATTTTTAATCATTTTCAAAAAAATTGAATTTTTTTATTATTACTTTTTTTTTTTCATTTTTTTTTTATTATTTTCTCTTTTCTTTCTTTTCCTTTAGCCTTCTTCCCCCTTCTTCCTTTGTCGGCCACGTGCCTTGGCAACTACCGGTAGCACAACAAACGGCCAAAATGCGGGTCGACGAGCTTGAGGCTCGATTGATCCAGGTGAGCCTGAAGTTTGTCAAGGTCGGTGAACTTGTGGCTTGCATGATCTCGATGAGGCAAAGCTTGCTTGTGGTTGCCGTCGGTAGATAGTGGCGGAGGAAGGGAGAAAAAGAAAAGGAAGGAAAAAAAAAGGAAAAAGAAAAGAGAGAAAAAGAAATTTAAAAATATTAAAAATTCAAATTTTAAAATGGAAAAATAAATTTTTAAAATACAAAATTCAATTTTTTTAAAATTAAAAGTTAAAAATTTGAACTTATTTTTGCCTGAAATAAAATCATTAAATTGAAATAATTTTCCAATAATATCCAAACATCAAAAAATATTTTCAATCATATATTACCAAACAAAGAAAAATTAAGCATATTCTTGGATAATATTTTATAGGAGAACATTTTTTATATCATTGAATTTTCTGTGAAACAAATGTAACCTTAAATTGTGTGCAATGTGCATTTTTCCTTGTTGATAGAAGTTGGTAGTCAAATAGTACTATATTTGAAATGGTATAGGAAATGATACGAAGTTGAAACGAATAATTTGTAATATCCAATGATTGCACGTAAAATCAAAAGAGGAAATAAAAAAGAAAATCGCTCTAAAAAGGAGTAGAGACCACACAGAAAAGCTATAAATATAAAAAGTATTTTTAATATATATTTTTTGGTCGCTTGTATTGCTTCATGGTGTTTTTTTTTTGTCAAAGTTTCGTCGTGTTTTGACTACACAATGTTTCGAATTTGTTTAATCTTATCTTTATAGATGAAATCTTTTTTCCTATTCTTGCTCATCAAAAACTCGAAAGAGCGACGAGGATAATGAGTTGGTTAGTCACTCCATGCTCCCTTACAATCTCACTCTGTCTTTCTCGATTATCACTAAAAATATATGGAAATCGTAATGAAAATACTGCACTGCTAAATACGAATCAAGTGCTTAACAATTCACAAAATATCTCGTATGCGTATAAATCATTTACTTAAGAAGAAATATAATTCCGTCGGATAACAAAATGTATGGCAAACAGAAAGATTGAATGAAAATCACGTTCATCCAGTAAAATTTGAATTGTTGGAGACAATTACTTCTAGGCCTAACATGTTGTTGTTCAGGGGCAAGAAATGTCGCTTAAAGTTGCATTTTAGACACTTCAGTTTGCATACTGCCAGCGCTACGTGGGCTTGAATACAAAACAGAAATCTAAATGCCGCTAGTAAGGAAAAAGTGATTACAAAGTTGTCCACTCATTCCAACTAAGAATTAGCAATGCTGAATTTTCTATTTTTTTTTTTTTTTGAAGTTCCAGGATTTCCTAGATCCTAGGACAGGTTACACCGGTGTAGTTAGCCATCCCATCCATTTGCTTGCTTATTCTACCCATGAGCTGCACTGGAATACTTGGAAGTATTGTGAGGGTTGCCCCTGTACCTAGCATCAACGATGCTCTTATTGAAGTTTTCACTCCCGTTGTTCAAGAAAATGTCACATTTTGAGTTTGCCTAGAAGTGAGACTTGCTCCGTTGCACTCAAGGCCTTTGGAACATCAGGCATAAGCTTTCTTATCAACTATCTGCAGCCTTTTAAGCCAACCTTTTAAATTTTGGCACTTCTTATGCAGCCTGAAAGTTTTGATAAAGATACCTCAAGGAAAATCTGCTTCAGGCATCAGAGTTGCCATTGTTTACGGCCAATTGCTTTTGCTTGTCAAACAATAAAGTTCAGTACTTAGAATTTTCAGGATCTGTGATCCAGAATTTCTGCAAACATACATAATAAGCCAGTGTCATACCTTTGTATGATTTTTTGTCCCATCACTTACTGGACCCCTAGATGAAGAGGAGGATGATATGAGATATATATTATCCGAGCGAATCGCGATGGTCTGATGAAGAAGGGGATGACATGTCTACTTACATAGAAGATGATAGCAATGATTTGAGACAACATTTGCTCTCGCAGATTTTTAAGGGATTTATTTAGGAAATACTTGTTGTGGATGACATTATTTCCCTCTTCAACTCACCTTCATCATGGAAGTCCTTTTACATATGAGTTGTTGCCGAAAAAATCGAAGGTGAAAAATGACGTATTTTGCTGGCAAGATTGTTTACGCAAGTTGAGTCTAAGAACATGCAGTCACCTTAGTAACTTGCTCAGTGATGGCTTGTTTGGTAACACTCCTATTTCTATTCTTTTGTTCCTCTTAACAGAAAAAGAACATAAATTTGTTTAATAACGTTGGCTAATTTTTCTATTTCTCTTAACAGATCAATGGTTGGGAAATAGATTTAAAATAAAAATAAAAAATAAGAAAAATTACTTCTTTGTTCTTGGGAACAATTTTTAAAATCAAGTTATTTTTTATTTTTTCCTTTTCTCCTTCTTTCTTGTCTAACTGGTCGCTGGGCCTCAACGAGGTTGACCTCGCCATGGCCGGGCAAAGTCAACCTCGTTGTGGCTGGATGAGGCTTGATCTCATCAAGGATTGGCAAGGCTCCCTTGGGGCTAGTGAGGTTGCTATCTTTCGTCTCTAGCCGGTCACTGGGAGGAAAGAAAAAAAAAAAAATCTTAGGAAAGTATTAAAAATTGATAGAAATTTTACGTTACAAAAAATTTGAGGTCATATCAAATGCATTCCTATTATTTTTTTTATTTCAGAAATAGAAATTTTATGCAGTTAGCAAACATGTCGAATGTTCAGAATCTCATCAAGGGAACAAAAATAGAAAAAACTATTTTTGAACAAAAATTGTTCTTGAGAACAGAAACATTACCAAATGTATCTTTAGCTAACGATTGCAAATTTGAAGATGCAAACTTCTAAAAGCCCCAAAAAGCGAAGCATATGGAAATGTGGTTGTGGAAACTATTCTAGCGATTCATAAGATTGTTATTGCCTCAAATCCATCTTTGTCACTTGCCATCTTAAGAAGAAAATCCCTTATAGTGAGATTTTAGTTCGCACAGCTATCCCTCTATGTCCCAAGCACACCTCCTGCAGATCTGTTTTCCCACAGTTTCTTCACTTCGACACATGCGGCTTCTTCTTAGTGGCAAAGGATTTACTTGAATGACACAAAGGAATAAATAGTAATGTGGTCCATGATTATTGCGAAGTATTTTGTTCATACAGAGGACCTCTTGAAGGTAATACACAATATACAGAGAGATCTTGACTTTTAAACATCTCTCTTTAGCGACGAATTTGGACAGCTGCTAGCGCCTCCCCTTAGTGTTCATCAAATATGCTTCTTAAGGAAATTGAGAATTAGCTGATTCACCTCGTCCGGTGATTGTTCCTGGATAAAATGCGTTCCCTCTGGTGAAAATACAATCTCTAGCTGGGGCACAAATTCTTTGACCTTTCCGCTCCTGATGTACTCCTCCATGCCTGAAAATCTGAGCACATAATCCTTCTCTCCCATGACCAACAGTGCTGGAACTTTAACAATAACATCCGTTATTCCCAGGTCCTCCTTAAGCGACCTGCAATATCAGTCTGATTGTCAAAGATAATCTATCTACAGAATGCAGGGCTATCTGAAGTCCGTATAAACAGCAATCATAGCTTATTCACCCAGGTGCAGCCTTTTAAATTCAAAGAGCGATGAACAGAGACCCCGATTCCACGCAACAATAGTTGGAGGGTCTCAGTATGTTAACCTTGGACATTGACTTGTATCATATCCCAATAGTCTACTTTCAGTCTTTCATCAGGCGATAACAAAGGAATAAATCTCCGAGGTGAGTATACAGCACAAAACGGATATGAAGGTTCGCCTTCTCCATTTACTTGGTAAATATAAACAATCACAATACAGAGAACATGTGGGGCTGAACTCATCACGTGACACACACAATATGATGCCCTAGAGACATGGGGATTGCTTGCATATTGCCTCTCAGATCAATCGTCATAGGACTATCTCAGATCAGTTGCTTTATCAGGATGAGTTTCTAGGGATCATGATGACTGATAGCGGCAAGGAGTCTACAATACCAAGCAAAGAACGTGAGACCGTTACCTATATGGAACTTGCAATGCAGTGCAAAACCCTGATTTCCGGTACAGAGAACCGTATTCTTCAAGATCTCCTTCTGTAAACCAAGGGGGAAGAGGGGTAGATGGATCAACTATATCCATAATCTCCTGGTTCTCTGCAGCTATTGGTATTTCACTTCTCGAAAAGAGTATGTAAATATTGCGCACAACTGTTTTAGCATCTAGGCGCCCAAAATCAGCTTCTGCTCGTCCCGGTTCCTAAAATAGAAAGTTCAAAGATATCAAATTGAAAGCAGATGATTATCACTATACCCTATAACAGTCTCGAAGGTAAGTGCCACAGAGGTGGCATACCTGCCATCTTGAAATGTAAAAGCCTTCAGGGAGATGCTCATGATATTTAATGGGATGACTGGGAGGGATGTGCGGAACTCCTAGGGTCACGATTCCTTGGACCCTCTCTTGGTGGATGAGGGAAAACGGGTAAGCTGGAAAAACTCCAAAGTCTTTAGCTACAAGAAACACCTGCATTGGCAGTGCCCAAACCTTGTTAAAAGAAGGCTTAACTCTTAGTACATAACCACAGAACTACTAGTTCATAGATGCAATAATAGCAGCAAAACTACTATGGTGGACGTTAGGACTGATTAAACTAGGAGCAACTTGATCAGATTACTGGGAAGGTAAAGTCATGCATATATGTGTGAAGTATATAAGGCTTCAAACTTGTCCACATAATATTTGTGTTCGAGGAATTATGGGGGTTTGCTCTTTCCATAACCAAAACAACCACAGATTCTAAGTGAGTTCCCGGTGAGCCCCTGTGATAGCACAGTAGCACTTACCACTGCATTGTATAGACGGTCTCTTCAAGGCTTTGTTAGCTAGATCTCATCTTGAAGGAATATGCTAGGTGGTTAATCCCTTTAAGACAACAAGACCCACCTTTGGTGGGTAAATCGTTGATCCATGAAGTATCAACTAATCTCTGAGAGATCAGGTGACACTTGCGCCAAGATCCACAACAAAAAGCCAAGCTATTCGAGGATTACATGTTATTCTGTCTACCGCGGCAGCATTATCAAACAAAAAGAGCACAAGACTTTTCCACGAATGAACTGTTATCGGCTCTCTCTATCCCTTCTGATTCATTTCCATTTTCTCAGCAACCACACATAGCAAAGAAAATCAGAAAATTGTAGATTCGTCACCTTATCAATGCCTAGGGCATCGAGCAGGGCAGCAAGATCCTTAATAAGGTCAATGATGGAGGCCTTTGCAGGTTCAAGAGGCGGATCAGACAACCCATAGCCTCTGAAATCTGGTGCTAGCGCACGGAACCCAGCTTCTGCCACAGCCACCATCTGGTGCCGCCAAGAGTACCATATCTCCGGAAATCCGTGCAAGAACAAGACCACGTTTGGACCTATAAACACAATACACAAAACCAAGAACTCACTCACGAATCCAGTATTAGGTACGGTAGTTAGAACCACTAAAATATATGGTCAACCCATGAAAGAATTGTCTAGACCAATACAGGGTAGCATGGTTTTTGATACATCAAGACATTTTAAGACTCTCCAACATGTATAGTCCATAGTTTTTGAGATTTAAAAAAAAAAAACCCAACAACTCAAAGTGCTCAGATAAAAAGGGTAGCTCGATCACGCTTACAGAAAAGGCCATAACAGGCGTGTCATGCATGATTGAAACGATAGAAGTTTGAGCAGAGTGAACTTACCAGAGCCGATTTCGGCGACGTGGTGCTTGAGGCCTTGGACTTCAATGAATTTGTGTTGAATTTGATCCATTTCAAGTCTTTATTTTTTGGGCAGAGAGAGTTTAAAGTTCTGACTTTTTGGGCAGGGAGAGATAAAGAGATGGAGTTGGAGTTTCAGGGTCAGTTTTTGGTGGAGGAGCAGGTGGAAGAGTACAGTCGATGATAATCTTTGGAGAAAATATTTGGTAGGTCGGATAAGTCAAGTTAGCGTGCGCATTGCCCTATTGGCTTTCTCGCACAAAACATATTATTTTTCCTTTTTTATTTAAAAATTCACGGTCATTAATAGTGTTAGCGAGATTTACTAATCTCGCTCCCATACGGAAGTTTGATGAATTATAAGTCAAAAACTTGAACTCATATAATAAGTTATATTGAGAAATAGATTTTCTCACTATCTTTATATTCTCAAGTTTCAAATAAAAATCAAACCGTTCAAATTCGAGAAAAGTACGTCATGAACACGTTAACAAAATTTCAGCTCAATCAGACCATGAATCGATCTTTGATGTCAGTTTGATGTAAATCAGATACTTCTCGACCCAAATTTTCTAGGTTCTCTTTCTCTCAAATTACCGTGTCTCAACTCATGTTTTTTGCAGCTACCACACATATAAAAGATAATGAGAAATCTTATTTTTCAATATAATTTATGGTATGTCATTGAGCTTGCAATTCATTAGACTTCCTCCACCTGGGAGGAAACCCAACCAACACTATTAATGGTCGTAAATTTTTAAATAAAAAAGGGCAAATAATATATTTTGTGTGGAAAAGCCAGTGGGGCCACTTGCGTACACGTGGAGCCATGCGCAGGGCACACGCTAACTTGGCATGGCCAACCTATCTAAATTACAAAAATTATCAATGTGAACGCCACGTGAATGGCTGGTGCTAATTAGATCATCGCGTCAGCAATTTTTAGTTTGAATTGATTGGAGGGACTAAATTTGCAAATTGTTAAAATGTTTAAAGTCTATTTATTTTACGGAAAATATAACATTTTGAAAATGTTAAGAAGTCATTCTCCAGAAAAATAATAATATTTTCCCATGTTTGGCTAAGACCTAAAAAGTGATCTAAAAAATATTTTCCATCATTTGATGAAAAAATATCATTTGATTTTTTGGGGTACTTTTTCCTTCTTTATTCACCAATTAAGTTTCTCCGTGACGAGAAGTGCTCTACCGATTGGGTGTAAAATCAAATTCCACGAAGAAGACAACTCTGCCTAATTACATCAACAGCAGCACCGAAACAAACACATGATAATAAGTTAATACAACAGATCTATGAAACAATTTGTGTGGGTTAAACTAGATAACAACTTGTTCACCGACTCCAACATGGAAATGATAATTTATATAATCTTTCTCTCGGGACAAGTGTTGCACCAATTGAGTGTAAAATCTAATCCCACGAATAAGACAACTTTGCCTAATTCCGTCGCCAATTGCACCAAATGAAACCCATGATACATACATTAATCTAGGAAAATCTTTGTTCACCGGATCCAACATGGAAATCAATTTCCACGTCTTTTTCCCGAATCGATCAAACAACTCCAGCAAGTATTGTTGTTACATCAAAAAAGTTCAACTTTCCTATTGACACCCGAAATTTTTGTTTATCTTTGTTTTAAATGCCCATTTGTTTTTGCATTTATAAATACATATTAATTTTTAAAAAAAAAATTTAGAAAAAAAAAAGAAAGAAAGAAATTTTAATCGCTCAGCCCAGCCCATTTTTCGTTTTTTTTTTCTTTTTCAGCCCTTCTTCCCTTTTAGCTTTGGCCCAGCTCCTTTTCCCCTTCATCCTCGGCCCAGCCCACTCACCTCTCTTTTTCTCTTCTTCCCCACACACAAACGCACACAACGCACACATGCACGCAGCAGCCGACGACGCCGTTCTGGCGCGACTCCCCCACCGCGGCTGACGTCAGATTTCTCTTACGGGTTCGAACGCAAGCTTGTTCTAACATACTCAATGGGAATACTAATATAGTGTCCCCGACTTGTGATGATTGTATTAGGTGGCTAGGCCAGTACGCCGCCATTTTGAGAGTCATGTCTATGAAGAAAAGAGACGTGCCAAAAATATTATGGCATACCATTTTGAGAAATAAACGATCAAATAATAAAATAAATAGATTAATAAAATGAATTGAATAACAAATTTACATGCTTTGGTTAGTAGGATGTACTCCATGATGAGAGTAGCATAAGATTCCATTATAAGTCAAGTAATATGATGGAAATTCAACTACTGATGCAATTGAGAGATGAGTTAGAGTTGTTTTGAGTGATTATTGACGATATGTGAGTGTAAGGGGGATAGATGATGATGGGAAAATGCAAAATGAGGGATAGAATATAATTGGAATCAAGACATACAGGACGCGCCATTAGTCAAGGATCAGGAACGGGATTGACGAAGCCTACCACCAAGGCTTACAGAAATCAACAGCCAAGGATACTAGACTTCGAGATTGAAGAAACTCACCACTAAGGCCTATAGGAAAATCACCAGTTGAGGATACAATGCTTCTTTGGCTCACCACCGAGAAAGAATCCACCTTCCAAGGATACGGAAATCAGGAGTAATTCACTTTCCAAGATATTCGCTTACATAGAGGAAAATCTTAAATATTTATATATTCAAAATTCACTATCTTACATTCGAGAATTCGCCTCATTATATAAAGGGATTATTATATAGGAAATGGATTAAACATTGACAATAAGAAACTACCTAATTAATTAAAGACATTGGAGCAAGAAAAACATAATAAAGTCGTAGGAACTATAAATTGCATTAAAACACCTAGAGACTTGAACTTTTGACTCTTGAAACCTACAGCACAATTATGACTTACTAGTGACACTTGACTAGATGCAAAGTAATTAAAATATACTCTAAATTCGTTTACCTCCTTGGGTACCTAATCGACACATTGAAAGATCGTCAAATAGCAAAGGAAATTGTTCTGAACAACCTTTAATAGCTAGATAGTCGATTGGTAGTGTTAGAATCGACAACAAGCTTGTAAATTGGCATCAACAACCATGAAGTCAACAACTTATCCATCGAATTGACAACTCTCTTCCATAATCGACATCTTCAACTTGGATCGATTGTTTTGAACAACCTTTAATAGCTAGACAGTCGATTGGTAGTGTTAGAATCGACAACAAGCTTGTAAATTGGCATCAACAACCATGAAGTCAACAACTTATCCATCGAATTGACAACTCTCTTGCATAATCGACATCTTCAACTTGGATCGATTGTTCTGAACAACCTTTAATAGCTAGATAGTCGATTGGTAGTGTTAGAATCGACAACAAGCTTGTAAATTGGCATCAACAACCATGAAGTCAACAACTTATCCATCGAATTGACAACTCTCTTGCATAATCGACATCTTCAACTTGGATCGATTGTTTTGAACAACCTTTAATAGCTAGATAGTCGATTGGTAGTGTTAGAATCGACAACAAGCTTGTAAATTGGCATCAACAACCATGAAGTCAACAACTTATCCATCGAATTGACAACTCTCTTGCATAATCGACATCTTCAACTTGGATCGATTGTTCTGAACAACCTTTAATAGCTAGATAGTCGATTGGTAGTGTTAGAATCGACAACAAGCTTGTAAATTGGCATCAACAACCATGAAGTCAACAACTTATCCATCGAATTGACAACTCTCTTGCATAATCGACATCTTCAACTTGGATCGATTGTTCTAAACAACCTTTAATAGCTAGATAGTTGATTGGTAGTGTTAGAATCGACAACAAGCTTGTAAATTGGCATCAACAACCATGAAGTCAACAACTTATCCATCGAATTGACAACTCTCTTGCATAATCGACATCTTTAACTTGGATCGATTGACAAAGCCCGATACTCCCACATCAACTTTACTCGAGTAAAGTCACAATTTGGAATATAATTATTGTTGCTACTCTTACATAGCCCGCTGTGGGTTCCTCAATTGCCACAAATATTTCAAGTCAAAGTTGCGCTTAAACTTAATTATAACCATGGACCTTATCAGAATGCCAATTCTACTTGCACCTTTAACCATTTCACAAGAATTAACAAACACAACTTCATCTATCATGAACAAACAAAATGTTGCATCCATATCTATTAGGAGATCAAACACGACATCTTGTCAAATTCAATAGTTTTAGCAACTGTTGACCTTACAGGCTCCACCTTGTAAGCACTATTTACGTCAACCATTATGCTGGCACCCGCCATCTCAAGAGTTTTTGGTTACAACTCCACTTTGAGCTAAACACTGTCTAGATCCATTGTGAACACTGCCGCAATCACTCCTACCAAAAAGTATTGTAGACTCATCAAACATATATTCTCTATTGACGATAGTTGAATTTAATTTTGAGCACCACAATTGAAAATCTCAATCACTCTGTGCATAACCTTGGATGAACTTTCTTGCCCTCCCATTGAGTTCACCATTGTTCATTCAAGCATAACACAGATAGCCAAATATTTTAAGAATAGAAAAATTAGCTATGTTACCTTACCATACTTTTTTCTTGTTCTTTGGAGTGAGGACTCGTGTGCCCTTGCCTAGGCCCTTAACAACGGCTAAGCCCTCAACAACCATAGTGAGGTCATTGCGGCACTCGCTTTGGCCGACAAGGCCATTGTGCGAGGGCTGCGAGCTCTCGCCTAGTGGCTAGAGAAGGCTACAACACCCTTGCCTAGAGACAACAAAGTTCGTCGGCCCTCACTCCAAAGAACAAGAAAAAGTAAAGAAAAGGAAAAAAATTCAAAAAATTCAAAAAATTATTAAGTGCTAGCTATGCCACATAAGACTACTGGTATTCTTGTCAGTAATTTCCGATCAAATTTAGCCTAATAGAATTAATTAGCAAAACTTGAATAGGTTTATGATTAATTGATATAATTAAAATGTTTAAGACTGAATTGGCAAAAGTGCAATAAGTTTAAGGTTTTTTTTGGTAATCTTCCCAAATTTTTCCCCTTTTTCAAATTGTGGCGAGCCATAGTGACTTTCTTTCATCGTGTAAACAGTGCCATTTTCCGTACTTAGTTGGCCACATTCTTGCGGATGTGCATTAAGTGTCAACAAGAACAAAAGTCCAATTACTCCAAACTTATGTAGGAATCGTTTTTTCATGACATGAGGAATGTGCGTTTCTCGGAGCAATCGGGAAGTAAACAATAATCCTTGGGGGCTATCTAACTTTCTTCAGCTCAATTGGTACATTATTTTATATTGATTGTACTTTATAGAAGTAATCAATAATCCAAGAAGAGAAGGTGTGAAAATCATATGCACTTCCTTCAACTAATACACAACTTGATGAATCTATTGCATACGGACTCTCCGCATCAAGGCCTGAACTTCACTCACTTGTATGGAATTATCCTATCCATGTGTGGTTCAAATCAATCCCATCTCGCACATGCTCAAAACGCCACCAGTAATTTCTAGTACATGGCCCATCATAGGGCATTTGCCTATACTAGCAAAATCCCATCTTCCTCACGAAATCTTGCCTTGCATGGCTGACGAGTATGGATCGATCTCCACCATTAGGTTCGGGTTGTTCCCAGACATAGTGGTTATTAGTTTCGAGAGAGCCAAAAGATGCTACACTAAACACGGACTCGCCTTTAGATCTCGTGATTCAATCTGAAAATGGGAACCTATTATACAGAGAGAGTCAAATGCAACAAATCCACTAATTAATTGAAGAATCACATTATTACAATCGCTTACTCAAGTATTCCTTGGCCTTATATTTCACCCAAACCCATAGTACATGGCCTCATGTATTTGCTCGATACACCAAAAATTACCTTGTGGCTTCCAAATACTCCCACCTTTAGTAGGACAAGCAATCTCAATTGGATGTACTGCAAAAATTACAGAGTGAAATCATGGAGAAGAAGCATTATTTGAACAATTTGTGTTGAAAAAGTTTGTTACTGTGTCTCTTAATTAAGAGAAGATGTGACATTTGATTATGAAAAGAGGTGAATCTTTATCCTAAAAGGAAATTACTGGTAGTTTTGAAAGGAAATGATTCTTGACATGAAGAGGGGTGATGGTTGGGAATAAGGTACCTATTTCCAAAAGATGTGTTGATTGGTTGTCTGTGATTAGAGATCAATTCATATATTATTTATAATAACAACCACTATTCAAAAATGCTTTTTCTTCATAACTCTCTTCTTCTTTTTTTCATACATGCAACTTTAATACATTCAAGGAGAAATTTCAAGAGAGAATCGAGTAATTGTTGAACTCGTTTCTCTGCGATTTTGGTATATATCTTGAAGGTATATTTGTTCTAAACCTAATAGCAACAATAATGAGGGCAAATAATACTCTAAGGATAGTAATCGTCATCACGCATCAAAGCATCAATGATCTATTATTACTCCACTATCTTATCCAGCAATCACATTCCCCCAACAATTTGTGGTCTTCTTTTGTGCGGCTATAGAACCATAAATCCATTTTCTATGGGATGAAAAGTGCTGCACCATTCGGGCGTAAACTCAAATCCCGTAAAGAAAACAACTCTGCTTAATTATATCAACAACGGCCCCAAAACAAACCCACATGATAAACGAGTGCTGCACCAATAACGTGTAAAGTCAAATCCCACCAAGAAGACAACTCTGCCTAATTACACCAAAAACGTCACCCAAACAAGTCCACAGCAAACATATCCATTCATGTTAAACTAGGAAGCTCTTTGTTCATGTTAAACATTTACTTTATTTTATTAAGATGTGAATTATTATATTTTCATCGCATATTTTAACTTTGGCTGTATCGATCACATATATTCACCTATCAGATTTAAAAATTTTCTTCTCTCTAATTTATATTTATATTTTTGAAAAAGAAAATATTTAAGGCGGCTAATCATACACGCTTTGTATATTGTTTGCATGATATATATAATGTTCCAGCGATGAGCTAGGCAAATTATCAAATTCAGATACTGACACACTACCCGATGATCCTAGGAGGGAAAGGTGTATAATAAGTCATATGCTCTTCCTCGAAAACATACACCGACACACAACTCACAGATGAAACTATTGCAAATGGAGTCTCTGCATCAAGACCCGAACTTCAACCTCTTGTGCGGAATGA
This sequence comes from Corymbia calophylla, assembly GCA_014182845.1. Taxonomy (NCBI): domain Eukaryota; kingdom Viridiplantae; phylum Streptophyta; class Magnoliopsida; order Myrtales; family Myrtaceae; genus Corymbia; species Corymbia calophylla. Next base: position 6,482,048 of record CM024696.1, on the reverse strand, counting down.
TCCTTGCCATCCTCATCCTATCAATTCATGTATGGCTCAAATCAAGCTCATCTCGCAAGTTCAAAACACCACCAGAAGTTGCAGGTGCATGGCCCATCATAGGGCATATGCCCATACTAGCAAAATCCCATCTTCCTCACAGGACCTTCGCATCCATGGCCGACAAGTACGGACCAATATTCACCATCAGGCTCGGGTTATCCCCGGCCGTAGTGGTTAGCAGCTCCGAGATAGCCAAAGAATGTTTCACAAAGCACGACCTCACCCTCGCGTCTCGCCCACAGCTATTAGCCTCTGAAGTTATGGGCTATAACAATGCCTTTTTTGTAATGGCTCCTTACGGTCCGTATTGGCGCGAAGTGAGGAAAATTGCCACCTTGGAGCTGCTCTCTAATCGGAGGATTGAGTCGTTGCTCAACCCTGTAGTTGCTGCGGCAACGGATAGCGCCATTAAAGAGTTGCACAAGCTTTGGACTGAGAACAAGAATGATTCAGGTACTTTCATGTGTACGGCATAAGTTGAAATTGCTTTGATTTCCCTTTTATATAGTGGTGTAATCCATTACATCAAAGTTATTGGCTCAACTTGGAAGAGAAAATATTTTATGAAACAATTTAACAACTGGTGTGGAAAAAGAGAAACAAGCCAAGCCAAGCATGTTCAGCAAAGTGATTATGTGCTACAATAAACATAACACGATTTAATAAGTTTTAACACTATGCCCGTCTCCACCACAGGCCATATCTGTCTTGACTTGAAGCAATGGTTCGCAAGGTTGTCTACGAACACTGTCCTCAAAATTGTAGCCGGTAAGGGCCACAACAGCGGCATTGCCGTGGTGGATGAGGAAGAGAATTGGCGGTGCCATCATGCCTTGAGCGAATTCCTGCAATTCCTAGGGTTGTTTCCGGTGGCGGACACTCTTCCTTTCATGAGATGGTTGGACTTGGGTGGCCATGAGAAGTCCATGAAGAGGACCGCCAAAAAATTGGACACAATCCTAAGTGGTTGGTTAGAGGAGCATAAAAGGAATAGCAGAAACTTGAGTGACCACAGGAGTGACCGAGATTTCATTGATGTCATGCTTTCGACTCTTAAAGGCATGGGAATCGGAGGTTTCGATGCTGATACAGTTATCAAAGCTACATGCTTGGTATGCCTTGTTTTCCCTCTCTTGGAATTACTGCCCTCTACCTCAAATGCCTAGTGTGTGCGCATCAGGACTAAGTCTCATTATCAACCTATTCTTGGATCCTACCGAATAAATAATTGAGTTTGAACTTACAAAATACGGATATTAAACTTCTGTTGCATCTTGTTTTTGCCACTGCAGTGATCAAGATTGCAATGTGATGTTTAACGCATCAAACTAGTTTTCGAATGAATTTACAGTTTATATATGTTGTTGTCTTACTTGAAAAATGTTTTAGGACTTCTATATTATAAAATAGTATCCGTGTCTTTTCTAAACTGAAAAAGTTATAAGCCAAAGGAATTTGATTTAAAATTAGCAGATTAACACGAGGGTATATTTTCAAAGATAATATTTTTTTATTTGTCTCCTTGTCTCACTTCACTTTGGAAATTATGTTACGGCATTAGGTGATTTGTTTCAATTTTTAGGACTTATCATTTAAATATGTAAGATTTAGTGCGATAAATTTTCTTTTTAGTTGATCTATTTCCCATTTTAATATTGTAATTATCAGATGTTCTTTTTAGGTATAAATATGCAATTTTTCGCCCTATAACGTGGCTTATTCTTTTGATTAGTGACATAATATGAGAGAATTTTCTTCGAATTTGCACCTTTGAGAGTGTTGTGCCCTTGTGTGTGTTCAAATTGATTTATCCATGTTTGTTGTTTGTTTCTACTGTGCCATAGAATTGACGATAAATAGAGGTGTCAAAATGGGCCTTAAACTCATATATGACCAATTTAAATTATAAATGGGTCATATACAGGTCACTTACATTTTGAAGAGACTAGTTAAATGGGTTTAAAAATTGTAAGCTTAAATTAGATGGATCTTAAATGTGTTAAAATTAAAACCCATTTCCAACCTAAGCCATACACTCTCTCTCTCTTTTTAACTTTATAAAAATTGCAGTCATAATTAATTTTTATATTATCCTTTTCTTTCCTTTTTGTTTTTCCTTTTTTCTTCCTCCTTCCTTAACTAGTGGCCAGCACAGTGACAGTTGGCGATTGGCTGGGCGAGGCTCGAGCTTGCCAGCATTAGGCGAGCTCAAGTCTCGCCAACTTTTGGCGAGGCTCAAGTCTTGTTGAACTGGCGAGACTCGAGCTCGTCGGATCTGGCAAGGCTAATCTGGTGAGACTCGAGCTCACTAGTGTTATGCGAGCTCAAGCTTGCTAGATTTGGCTAGGTCGAGACCTCGTCAACGTCTGGTGAGGCTCAAGCCTCATCGATCTAGCGAGACTCGAGCTCGTTGGAATCGAGCAAGCTTGTGCTCGTTCGTGGCTAGTTGTCGGTCGTCATCATGGCTGGAGAAAAAGAAAAAGAAAAAGAAAAAAGAAAAATTTAAAATTATATTTAAAAAATAAAGAATAATTAAAATTCGATTTTTAAAAAATAAAAAAGTTATAAATTCGATTTAAAAAATAAAAATAAAATATTAAATATTAAAAAGAATGAACAAGGAAATTTTAATCATATTTTTTTATATCAAACAACACAAAATATTTTCTAATTTATTTTCAAATTTTTAGGCAAAAATAAAAAAATTGTAATTTTCCTGAAAAAATACATCTTGGAAAATATTTAAGAAAAAAATGAAGGTCTTTTTTACAAAAAAAATTATAAAAATTATCTACTAGATTTATATTGCATGAAAGTGTTTTAGCAATACCATTTTTTTATTTATAAAAATCATAAGAAATAAACTTTCTTAGGTTTAGTTAAATGGGTTGGGTCAAGTATCGATCAAAATTTTTGTATTATGATAAATGGTTCATGAACAGGGTGAATGAATCAATTTAGGTCGGACCATTTATGACCCGATCACTCGTTTGACACGTCTAACTACAAAAGAGTTGATATGCAGTTTGTTTTGACAGTTTTGTGATTTGATCTATGTAGTCTTCATATATCGCTCCTACAAATAATATGCATTTCTTCTTTGAAGGCGATTATAGCGGGTGGTATTGACACTACAATAACGACCCTAACATGGGCGGTCTCTTTGTTGCTAAACAATCTTACAGTTCTAAGGAAAACTCGAGAAGAACTAGATGCTCAAACCGGCAAACAAAGACATGTGAAAGACTCGGACATTACGAATCTAACTTACCTACACGCCATAGTGAAGGAGACACTCCGGTTATACCCGCCAGCCCCGCTCGCCGTACCGCATTTGTCAACTGAAGATTGCATCATCAACGGGTACTTTGTGCCCAAAGGCACGAGGTTGATCTTGAACTTGTGGAAAATTCAAACCGACCCAAAAGCATGGCCTGAACCAATGAAGTTTTGGCCGGAGAGGTTCTTGAGTAGTCAAAAGGATATTGATATGAAGAACCCCAAGTTTGAGTACATGCCGTTTGGAAGTGGCAGAAGAATTTGTCCTGGAATGTCCTTTGGCCTTCAATCGGTGCATTCAATGCTCTCTAGGTTCCTGCATGCATTCGAGATATCAACTCCCGATGGCTCGCCGGTGGATATGTCGGAGCGTTTCGGAATAACGGTCAACAAGCTGACGCCGCTCGAAGTAGTGCTCGCACCAAGATTGCCTGACGAAGTCTACAAATTAACATGAAGCACTAGAAGAATGAGAAACAAGTCGGTGGGCAAGTTATTACTAAATAAATAGGCTCTCCATGTGTAGCTTTTATATGGTCAATTAGTTGATGAACATTCAGACAACTGGCGATTTCAATCCAATATGTTTTTCGTGAATAAATAGTGAATAGTTCGATGCTTCACTATAGCGAGAGAAACTTATAAGACGTCAAGCTAATTTAGCTATGCTGATCAGGATGGCGCCCTGGACATTTGGCATTTGCTTTGAGATGTCTCGAATATGATTTGTAGTGTTTGTTCTTATTTCGTGTGTGCTTAAAATGCTTCTCCACACTTAATATGTTCATTGATGGAGCCCGGATTCAAATTGAGGCGGGGGAAGAGGGGCGAAATCCATGGTCGTGATGTCTCTATTTTCATTTGCAGAGTTGCAAGTCTCTCTCAAATGTGAATTTTGGTAAACTTAAAATAAAAGATATTTTATTGATCATTATACCCTAGAATGTCTATTTAGATGTTGTGGACCAAGCATAGAATCATGTTTGATAAGTGCAACTTGTTAACTGATTGTTCTTAGGTTGAGCGGTAATCGGAGGAGAAGGGCAATTGCCCATCTTAAAATGATTGATTCTTCTCCTCTAACTTGATTAGCCACAAAAAAACTTTAATTAGATTCAGTTCGTACATTCACAATGATTCCATGGGCGCATTAAGGTGACCTCAAAATACTTTTTCTATGTGGGAAGTCGCTTTAGCACCTTTCGAGATTTTGAGAGAAGTTGTCCCTCCGAGAGCACAGTTAAACTATGTGGAGTAATTTTCCTTGTTTTAGTGTATGGTCTTGCAAAACAAACTATAATAGCTCGTGGGCATTGTTTCTTCTCATTCAACTTGAAAGTTTTAGAATCGAATTGACTTTTATAAAAAGATTTAACATTTTTTAGATAATTTTCCTAATTTATATTAGATAGTATGATATTGACTGATATTGTGCAATGGCTGGCTGAGGAAAAAAGAAAAAAGAAAAGAAAAGAAAATTCATAAAATTAAAAAAATTGTCTATATTAGCTATTTTCGATTAAAATTAATTGGAATGACTAAATTTCCAAATTAGTGAGAGCAATGCCGAACTAGTGAGGGTAAGCTTTGCTCTCGCAGATTTGACAAGGGTGACCCTTGGTAGGGGTTGGTGAGGGCTGCCCTCATTAGCCTAGGTGTGGCCGTCCTTAGCCCGAGGCTCGGCAAAGGGCAAAAGTGAAAAAAAGAAAAAAAGAAAAGAAAAGACAAAGCAAAAGAAAAGGAAAAAAATGAAAAAAAAGTTCAAATAATGGAAAAAAATTGCAAAAATTATTCATGTCGATGTTGATAGTGACATAATAAGATATCTAATGCTAACTGGATCACTATGTCAGTAGTTTTTGGCTAAAATTGATCAAAATAACTAAATTGACAAATCATTAAAAAGTTTAAGACTTAATTATTAAATTATCAAAATGTTTATGATTAAATTGACAAGTTGTCAAAATGTTTAGAACTAGATAAACACAATTGAATAGTAGTTAAATATGCCCAACTTGATCTATAAATCAGTCTTAGGAGATGTCTTCTAAATGTGCAACTTAGTGTTTCCTACTCAACATAGTATTTTTTTGTCGTGACTTCTTGATAACTTATGCAAATTTGAGTCATTAATTGGTTCAATGCCATTACCTGAACATATCACAAAGTGTTGTTGATACCTAAATTTTGACTTGTCACATGAAAACTTGGGGATTGAGTTCAACCTCTAAACAAAAATATCACTTACATTATTCACATTTGCATGATGCCACCACAAACTAATGCACGCGGGATCACTCTTTGTCACAGAGTGCCTCCATGGATAAGCATGCATAAGATCATCTTCTATAGATCTCGATCAATAATTCAAAAGGAAAGAAAGGCCATCACGATTGGCAAATCGAGAGCATCCATGGGCTGAAAAGAAATAATGGAAATGTGTGTCATTGAAGAGATCAATTGGAAAGAAATTTGGTCTTTCTTTGCCGAGATTCAGGAAGATGCAAACTGAAACTTTGAATCCGAGCCACAATGAGGGAAAGGGGAGAGCCATATTATATATAAGTGACTTGGAAGGAAATAAACGAGTGAAACAAATCTGGCGTCAAAGGAGAAAAATGTGACTTGTGGGTACGCCATCATCCACCATATCCTCTCCTTCTACGTGTTGACTCGTACATCCCCATGATACAGATGTCCCTTTGGGCAAGTTCAATCAGAAAGGAAAAAAATATTAGATGTTTGGTTCGACTTTTTGAGGTTGTCATTTGGCAAATGTTAGCATTTAGAATATTGAAAACTCAAAATAGATGGCGATTTCCTTTAAGCTTCCAACATTTTTCGAAATGCTAAGAGAAGGATTTAATGACTTTTTCCTTTTCAATATTGCCCTCACTGATAACCTGTTTTTTTCTTTTGCGCTCAAAAATCACTGTTCATCTTCTTCCTTGGGTTTGCTGGTTCATGAGGTCACCGTCCAGACCTAGGTCGTCGTCGTTGAGGTCAAGATCGAGGGTCATGCGTGTCGTCGAGCCGCTCGTCGGAGTTGCTGTCTTTGGCGGAGTTGCCGCGAATTGAGGGCAAGGTCGACGGTTGTATGACCCAGATCTGGCCTTCGACCGGGGCGTCGCGCGTCCTTGGCGCCACGCACCCTCGACGGATATCCCCTACAACGACGGCAGCGAAGGACGATCCCGATCCTCGCACTTCCCCTCCCCCTCTCTTCCTCCTCCTCTACTTCCACTTCACGGCGCCTTCCTCGCCGGACTGCGAGAACTCGTCCCGCTCGTCGGCGTTGTTCGGCAAGGCGTCGCCGCTCTTCGCGGACGGCATGCGGTCTCTCGTCTGCGCTATTGCAGAGCGAAGCATTGAGACACAGAAAGAGAGAGAGAGACGAGGGAAGGTTTGGGGACAAGGTGGGAGACTGCTGATGTGCAGGGGTTTCGTTTTGTCGTTCCAGACGGTCAAAGGCCTTGGATGATTTGCGGGATTGGTCGCCGGTGAAGCGCCGACGGTTTTCCTTGGTTGCCGTCCATGGTCGCCTGAGGCCGACGCTGGCGAAACTCTCCCGGTCCCAGCCCTGCCCATGCTCGTCCTCTCTATTCTCCTTTTTTGTTTTTTTGTTTTGTTTTTCTTTTCACCTTAAAGTTGCTTTGCAAAATATGCACAAAAATTGAGTATTCAAACACTCTTACTTTCTAACTCCATCCACGGGCTCTCTCTCACCAAGTGTGAGCTCCTCTCTATCCCAAAGGTGATAGTCCCCTTTCACTGTAAACCCTAGCTATCTCCATCCCAGACATCTGCCAATTCTGATTATGGCAAAACCCACCTTATACCCACCTGATTAGCCCTATTTCCCCTTCTCCCAGTAAACTCCATTTCCAGAATCTCCGTTCCTTTTGACTTCTTTGCTCCGACTAGGTCCCAGTCAAGGAGTAGGCAGGATGGGCCGCTTGAGTGGAGATCTTCGTCTTATCAAGCTGAAGAATCGCAATCCAGGTATGGTTTCGTTGTTTTCTTCTCAGAAAGGAGTTCAGTGTTGTCGCCTAACCTAAGCTAGGGCTCCCTTCATTCCATAACCCATTGACACCTACATTGGACACGAGCAAATAGTGAATACTTTTCCCTGAACTGTGATAGTGGGTTTAGATCCTACAATGGAAGAGGAACAAGATAATAACCTCCGATTGCTGGCACTATGTAAAAGGATGGGAGATTTGTGGGTAGAGGGTGATGCCATAGAGCTGGATGATGAAATTCCCCTGAGAAATAAACAGGACAACGAATTGTTACTCTATGGCAAGTTATTCTCCGACCCAATGTTAATCTACAAGCATTCCTCACTACAATGAAGAGAGCATGGAAGATAGACGAAGTAAAATGTGAAGTTCTGGAACCGGGTTTCTTCTTGTTCACTTTCAATTCCGTGGAAGACAAGAGGCGCATTGTCCAAACCGGACCATGGTCTTTTGCTAGTAACTTGCTTGTCCTGGGGAAGGAGATCCCAATGTCCCGAGCATTGCTACGATTTTTCACACTATGCGTTAAGGTACAATTAATCGGCCTTCCCGAGCTGCCATAGTTGAGGAGTCAATTAGATTAATTGCTGGAAAAGTTGGGACTGTGGAGGAAGTTAAAATTGAAGCAAGAAACTCTAGTTCTCGAACAGTTGGCAAAGCAAAAATCAGGATTAATCTATCTCATCCCCTTAAAAAAAAAGGACGGTTATTACTATCGGGGGAAGGAAATGGTGGATAGATTTCAAATATGAAAGGTTACCTCATTTCTGTTACTCTTGTGGATGTATGGGCCATTATGCGACTCTTTGTCCAAAAATTCCTTACGAGGAGACTGGTTTGTCTCAAGATAAACAAGGCAAGTATGGATCTTGGCTGAAAGCAGAAGCGAGAGAACTAAGCCCATGCCGGCATGTCTTTTATGGGGAAATTGACAAAACTTTGGCGGAAGATTTTATAGTGCCCGAAACTCCCTGGATCACTGCGGGAGAAACTACAGTATGAAAAACTAGAGCATCATAATCAGGCCATTGTCCCATATTTCCCGGTAATGAAAGAACAAGTTCATATGGAAACTACTGCACCAAATACCACCCTTAATAAGGGGAAGCGAGTTCAACTAACCCTGGAGAATTCGTGCAACTTATTAGAGTATGGAAAGGGACAAAAATCCACCAAACCAGAGAAAAGCGGACTGAAGCGACATGGGACAAAAAAACAGAAACGGTTTGCTCCCTATGAGAAGAGGGACATTCCAACTCTCTTAATTGATGAAGAGAAGCTAATGGATACCCCTATCAGCACATGGAAAGGGGTCCAAGCAAGGGCGCTGGTGGCTAGCCCTAATAAGCCACCATTGAAGCCATGAAACTTTTGAGCTGGAACTGTCAAGGTTTGGGTACTCCCTTGACAGTCCAGCACCTACGAGCCCTAGTGGCTCGTGAGAGACCCAATGTAGTCTTTCTAATGGAAACAAAAAACAAGGAAGAAGTGGTGGAACGTACAAAGGTAAATCTACAGTTCAGCTCCTCGTTTACTGTTAATCCTGTGGGTATAGGAGGTGGACTTGCACTATTTTGGGATGCTGAAGTTACAATTGATGTTCTCTTTCATTCTGGACACCTCATTGAAGTAAATTGTTTGGATATTGGGAGTGGCATCAAGATGAAGATATCGTTTTTACATGCCCCCACCAACTTCAATGAAAGACTTCATCTTTGGTCTATCCTGCGCACTAGAAACCCTTTACACAACTCTCTTTGGTTGTGTATTGGAGACTTTAATGAGGTTCTATATCACTGGGAAAAGGTGGGGAAACGGGAGGTGGACCGATATAGAATTGTGGCTTTTCGAGACTTTGTGGACTCATGCTCCCTTATGGATATTGAAAGCAAAGGCTGTGCGTTTACATGGTCAAATAATAGGGAAGGAGATGAAATGGTTAAGAAAAGGCTGGATCGAGCTTTATGTAACCTAGGGAATGGAGAGTGGCCTTTTCTAACGCTGAGGCTTTTGCAATACCAGCTATTGGGTCGGATCACAGCCCGATTTTACTCGTCTCAGATCTGTCTATGGTTCCTAAACAGAGGAAATTTCGTTTTGAAGCCTTTTGGTTAGAAAATCCAGAATGTAGGGACATAGTCAAAGAAGCCTGGGGACCTACCATGGCTCAACGGCTGGATATTGCAAGTAAAACAAAGAGGGTGATCGCTGCACTGGGAAAATGGAGCCATAAAACTTTCAAGAATGCATCAAAACAGCTCGAGGCTTGTAATAGGAGACTGATTGACCTAACAAACATGAGTGCGCAAGACTCAATGGGGAAGGATTATCGGGAAATCAAGGACAAAATTGAACAATTATGGCGGCAAGAGGAAATGTATTGGAGTATGCGATCCCGCATAAGCTGGCTAAAGTGGGGGGATAAAAACACGAAGTTTTTTCATGCTACTACCATCCAACGGAGACAACGAAATAAAATCTCCATGCTACGAATTGCTGATCATACCTGGACCCGGGATCATTTGACCCTCAAGCAGCACATTACAGGCTTTTATAGCTTGCTGTACACCTCCATCGGAAGCCGACAGTATCAATCAGTGTTAGACATATGTCCAATGTTGGTTACAAATGAGATGAATGCGGATCTCCTAGTGCCTATCACAAGGGAAGAGGTGAAATCAGCTGTGTTTCAAATGGGGGCAACTAAAGCACTGGACTCGATGGGCTGAATGGATTATTTTTCAAAGTAATCGGTCAATCATTCAAGAGGACATTTTCAATATGGTAGCTACCTTCTTCGAACAAGGTACCTTTGATCCTTCCCTCAATGAGACATACATTACCCTAATCCCAAAAGTCAATAATCCTGAAAGTATAACTGAGTACAGGCCCATTAGTCTATGCAATTTTAACTATAAAATTATTGCAAAGGTCATGGCTAATAGGCTGAAACCCTGGCTCCCAAAGCTCATATCACCCGAACAGTGCCTTTGTGGGGGCGTCAAATTCAAGACAATATTCTGATTGTCCAGAAGTATTACACCAATTAAGGGTCCGCAAAAGGAAAAAAAAAAAAAGCTCCGGGCGGTTACGAAGTTAGACATGCAAAAAGCCTATGACGAGTCGAATGGGATTTTCTATGCGACTATATGTTATGAATGGGATTTAGTGCGAAATGGGTTTCACTGATAAAATTCTGCATGTCCTCAGTTTCTTTTAAGGTTAATGTTAATGGGGATTATAGTGATATTTTCTATCCAACAAGGGGCATTAGACAGGGGGATCCACTATCACCCTATCTTTTTATCATTATGGCTAATGCTCTTTCTGCTATAGTCAACATAGCTGTGGGGGATGGTACTTTGAGGGGCATAAAACTAAATTCTAATTGTCCAACACTATCACATTTGCTTTTCGCGGATGATGCTATATTCTTCCCGAATGGGACTATTACTTGAAGCACAAAACCTGGCTAATGTGCTTAATCAATATTGCTATGCCTCGGGGCAAGCTATTAATTTAAATAAGTCGAAATTTTCTTTGGGCACGGGAGCTCCCGGGAAGTGAGAAGGAATATAGCTGCTGAATTAAGAGTACCTATCATGGAGAAAACGGGGAAATATTTAGGTATTCCTTCAGACTGGGGCCAAACTAAAAAACAACTCTTCTCATGGATTCTTGCAAGAGTGGACAGTAAACTTGAGGGCTGGAAAGAAAAGCTGATTTCCAAGGCTGGAAAGGAAATCCTGGTGAAAACAGTGGTGCAAGCTTTACCTCAGTATGCTATGTCAGTTTTTAAGCTCCCTACTTCAATTTGTCGCGCTATAGAGCGACGGATTTCAGCTTTCTGGTGGAAACAAAGCAACCATAGCAGGGGTATTCATTGGAGAGGATGGAGTTCCTAAAAACTAGAAAGGACCAAGGCGGGCTTGGATTTAAAGACCTAGTTGATCTTAATAGAGCTATGTTGGGCAAGTAGGCATGGAGATTGAGCCAATCCCCACAGGCATTATGGAGTAGAATTTTCAAAGGCTTATATTTCCCAAATGGTACGCTGTGGAGAGCAACTAAAGGACCCCGCCCTTCCTGGGGATGGCAGAGTATTCTTATGGGCAAAGGTGCTATCGAACAGGACATAAGGTGGACAGTAGGGGATGGACAACAGATCAACATTCGAGAAGATAGATGGCTACCATCCGGACTTATTGGAGGCCCGAAAAATAGAGATGACCCCCAATATGTGCACGAGCTAATGATACCAAATTCCAATGAGTGGAATACTCCACTTCTAACCGAAATGTTCGATGACATAACTGTCCACGAAATTTTGGCTATCCCTCTAAGTATACACCCAACATCGATCAAGGCGTCATATGGACGGCTAACAATGCAGGGGAATACAAAGTCAAACATGGCTATCATCAACTACGCATGCAGAAACGGGGAAAACGAGTCTCTTCCCACGGCCTCGTATCGTAATCCCAAACGACTATGGTCGAAATTTGGAAGCTTCAGACCATCCCTAAAATACGCTACTTCATATGGAGCATATGCAATGAAGCCATTCCTACGAGATTTAATCTCCACAGAAGGAACATATTACCTGATCCGCTCTGTCCCACTTGCGGCCACCCACCGGAGTCCACGGAACACCTTTTTGCTCTCTACAAATGGACAAATCAGGTATGGTCTCACCCAAAATTTCAACAGCTCCCCCCCCGGCACAAATTTCTCGGATGGATAAGTGGGTGTGCGATTACCTTACGTCTGGAATCACACCGCAAGACAAGGCCCTGTTCGCCGGGACACTCGCTCATCCGGAAAGCGCGGAACGCGCTGATTTTCCGCAACGCAGCCCCCAATCCGAGCTGGATCGTGCAGGAAGCCGATAGTTTGACAGATCTCTATAGCAAACGGAATGAAAAATCAGTTTTGATGGAAGATCCACCAGCTGCTGCTCAAATAAAATGGAAACCCCCACCCCCCCGAGTTGTGAAAATTAACGTTGACGCCTCCTGGTGTGGCGCAACAGCAGCCTGGTTCGGCGAGCGGGGGATCATCGAAACAAATAAGGGAAGCTCCTCTACGGCTTTGTCCACCGATCTACGCCCCTTCACCTCTCGGTAGCGTAAAACCCTTGCCCTACGCACAGCACTTCGGTGGTTAAACGGAGAGGAGTTTGAACGCGAAGACAAGTACAACCCGATCTCGCACGTGGGTGTTGAACTTGTGTCCGATGCCTTGTAGCAAGAAATGGGATTATGGGCCGTGAAGAAGCACCGTGGGCCGCACGATCTGTAATAATGGACTGCAAGCGACTATTGGGCCAACAACCAAGAACCATCCTCCGATTTGAGACGCGAGAAACAAATCGGGCCGCAGACTGGATTGCCAAAGCGCACCGACAAGGTTCACTACCCAACAATTGGCTACAAAACCCCCCTCTTCCTTTAAAATCTATTTTAGATCTTGATCTTGGGTATGCTTGTAATTTGCCAAAAGACTAAGTTTCAGTTATGAAATTTTAATTTACGACCAAAAAAAAAAAACACTCTTACTTTCTCCAAAAGCCCGTTCATTCAAAGATACTTGAGGAAATGCAAAGTTATTTTCCTATAGTTAAATCAAACGGCCCAAAGAGAAGAGTCAGTGTAATATTGGTGAGAGATTGATGGAATGGGCTGACTGATGGCGAGCGAATTTGGACTCATTTGTGGGAATATGAGTAAAAGTTAAAAAGAAAATCAAAAATTTAAATCGCTAATTTGGAAATGAATTTGAGTGATTCACAGTCAATTCTCGGTGATAAATCAAAGCCAAAATTCAGCGATTTTTCGGGAACCATCGGGCTTCACTGATCCAAACTTTCCAATGATATGTGGGAGATTTTTCACTATAAAAGGAGGCCGGCTTGAACTCCTTCAGGCATCAGAGAAAAGAAAAAAAATAGAGAGAGAAGTGATACGTCCACATTGGGGGCAACAACAAAAATCGTGAGTGAGAGCATGGGCAGAAGAAGAGAATATGAGTGGCCTTGGGGAACGTTCTGAAATAGAGAGAAGACCACACATATTGAAAATACGCAGCTCCTTTAGAGAGGGAAGCGGACCGCTATCGCATGGTGTCTTTCCGTGATTTCATCAACTCATGCTCATGAATGGATATTGAGAGTAAGGGGTGTTCCTATACATGGTCAAATAATCGAGAAGGGGCTGACTTAATCAAAAAAAGACTAGATAAGGCACTCTGGAACTTACAATGGCGAGTTCTTTTCCCGAATGCCGAAGCTTATGCGCTACCTGCCATCGGATCCGACCACAGCCCTATTCTCCTATCCCTAGACGACATGGGGAAGAAAAAACACAAAGCTTTCCGATTCGAAGCATTCTAGTTTGAGCATCCAGATTGCAAAGAGGTAGTCAAAACAGCATGGAGTGATGAGACTGGCAATCAATAGGGTGTTGTGAGTAAAACAAAGAATGTAGTGGTTGCTTTTGGGGAAATGGAGTAAAGAAAATTTCAAACATGCAGCTCACAGAATAGAACATCTCAAAAGGAAACTGACTAAGATCAGTAACACGAGGGATGATAATTTCAATGCTGCAGAATATAGATAGATAGTTGGAACAATTGAAGATCTATAGAGATAGGAGGAGTTGTACTGGGGTATGTGTTTAAGAATTGATTGGATGAAGTGGGGAGATAAAAACACTGCATATTTTCACGCAACAACCATCTAGAGAAGACAACAGAACAAAATCTCAATGCTCCGCCTAAATGACGACACATGGTGCAGAAATCCGATGCGTATAGAACAGCATATCAATGATTTCTATAGATCATTGTATAAATCAGTAGGGAGCAGAAATTACCAGCCTGTCTTGGAACAATGCCCATGAGTAGTCACCCAAACAATGAACAACACCTTGCTGGAAAAAGTCTCTATAGAAGAAGTATACCATGCAGCCTTTCAACTAGGCACAACCAAGGCTCCCGGACTAGATGGTTTAAACGGCCTCTTCTATCGAAGTCACTAGGTAGACATTCAAGAGGATTTATATAAAATGGTGGACAACTTCTTCAGTCAAGGTACGTTCGACCTTGCAATTAACCAAACACAGCTTATTCTCATTCCAAAAATAGCTAATCCTGAGGATATTACACAGTATAGACCAATCAGCCTTTGCAATTTTCTCTACAAAATTATTACTAAGGTCATAGCAAATAGGATGAAACCTTGGCTCCCGGACATAATATCCCAAGAGCAAAGTGCCTTTGTGGGGGGGTGCCGACAGATATAGGACAACATTTCCATTGCATAGGAGGTTCTTCATCAAATGTGTATCAGAAGAAGGAAAAGGAAATTTTAGGCTGTGTTAAAACTTGACATGCAAAAAGCCTATTACAGGGTCGAATGGGACTTTCTATGCGATTGTATGAAACAAATAAGGTTTGATGAGAAATGGGTCATAATGGTTAAATACTGTATTTCCTCAGTCTCCTTCAGCATACGTGTTAATGGGGAATGCAGTGAGTTCTTTGCACCAACTAGAGGGATCAGACAAGGGGACCCATTATCACCCTACCTCTTTATCATCATGGCTAATGCTCTCTCCTCCCTAATCTCTAAAGCTATGTTCGACGGAAGCTTGAAGGGTATACAATTGAATACCCATTGCCCATCACTTTCTCACTTGCTGTTTGCGGATCATGCGATATTCTTTTTGAATGCTACCACTCAAGAGGCAGAGCAACTATCAAACACCCTAAATCAATACTGCTATGAATCGGGCCAATTGGTGAACCTCAACAAGTCAGGCATTTTCTTCGAAAGAAGCTATCCCCAGACCTTAAAGCAGAATATTGCAGCTGTTCTGAGGGTTCCAGTTATAAAGAAAACAAGGAAGTACCTGGGAATACCTTCAGATTGGAGCCAAACAAAAAAATAACTTTTCTCATGGATTCTAGCACAGGTGGACAAGAAACTGGCAAGGTGGAAGGAAAGACTAATATCTAAGGCGGGTAAGGAGATTCTGATCAAAACTGTAGTCCAAGCCCTCCCTCAATTTGCTATGTCAATTTTTAAAATCCCAATGTCGATATGTCGAGCAATTGAACAGAAAATTTCTTCCTTTTGGTGGAAGCAAAATGCCCTAAGGAAAGATATCCATTGGAAACAATGGGACAAATTAAAAGACAGGAAAGACTGTGGGGGCCTCGGATTTAGAGATCTTGTTGATTTCAACAAAGCAATGCTAGGGAAACAAGCTTGGCGGATTTTCAACTTCCTGGACACTTTGTGGAGTAAATTTTATAAGAGCATTTACTTCCCCAGAGGGGATTTCTGGTCAGCGACAAAAGGCAACATGCCTTCGTGGGGGGTGGCAAAGCCTACTAGAAGGAAGGGAAATGATTGCACCAGATGTTAAATGGGTTGTTGGGGACAGACAGAGTATCCGAATCAGAGAAGACCAGTGGTTAAATTCAGGGAAAATTGGAGGCCCGGCAAACAGAAATGACCCGATTTTGGTAGCTGGCCTGATTAACGAAAACACAAGACAATGGAACACCCAAGCAGTGGAAACTCTCTTTGATGATGATCGAACAAGAGAAATCCTAGCTACACCCTTAAGTGTTCTACCCACCCCAGATAGTCTAGTGTGGATAGCCAATACTTCAGGGAAATATACAATCAAGAGTGGTTATAACAGAACCCGAAGTACCCAGTCACCCCGTACAATTGATCAACCATCCTCATCATACCAGGTACCCAAAAAGCTATGGTCAGAGATCTGGAACCTTCAAATCTTGCCTAAAGTCAAATTTCTAGTGTGGAGTATATGCAATAATGTCCTACCAATGAAGGAAAACCTATTTAAGCGGTGAATCATACCTGTTATGACATGTCTCTTATGCGGTGACGCCCTCGAAACAACCGAACATATTTTTATTCTCTGCCCATGGACAAGGGAAATATGGTCAGATCACATAATGGGGGTAAACTACTCGGCGTCGAACATAACCAGAGCAGATAAATGGGTCTGGAAAACACTAACCGACAAAACCGAATTGCAAACAAAGGAGCTCTTCCCCGAGGTCCTCTGGTCGGTGTGAAAGGCCCGAAACAGATCCATCTTCCATGCTCGCACAACATCAAAAAACCAGCTGTTAGAAGACGCCAAACATAATACCCAGCTGTACCAGAAGTGGAATTGCAGAAAATCAGACAAGGAAAGCCCCACCTCTTCGCCATTGTCGGGTGAACCTAGAACTGCAGATCCCCCCAGCAAGATTAATGTGGACTGCTCTTGGAATTGCTCGAACATGGAGGACTTGGTTGCAGGAGTCTGGCGAGACAAAGCGGGGGTGCTGATCGATGGCTTCACAAAGAGGATTCTTGCTCCTTTAGTACTAATTGGAGAAACCCTAGCCATCTGCGAAGGTCTTCTTTTTCTAAAGTCAAAGTGGGTAAGTACGAGTTGCAGAAACCAGCAAGTAGAAGAGTCATGAACTGACCTACTTTCAGACTACCTACCTACAGTTCAGTTCATCCTGGGCCAAGCTATCATTCCGTGGGCCATGCAACAGCTTGTAGAAGACTGCCGTGGGCTACTAACAGAAATGAAATAAGTTGGGCTGAAATATACTCCTAGGGACCAAAACCGTGCTGCCGATTGGGTTGCAAGAGCCCACAACGCAAACACTCTCCCGTCCAACTAGATTGCATTACCATCGCAATCACTGAAGCTGATTTTATGTTCAGAACTTAATCTTTCTTGTAATCCCTCATTTACGGATCACTAATGCAAAATCTACATTTCCGACAAAAAAAAAGAAGAAGAAGAGAAAGAGAGATCGTGAGTGTTCTCAAAGACCACACATATGCCCGTTCATCACCACCGCTGCAAATTGGCAAGCTTCCCTGGTTCTCGCGACGTTCTGGCAGTCCCCACGTGTAACTGCGCCCCACCATCGATGCCGATCCTCGCTGTTGTTGCCGCCACGAGTCAATGATGCAGCTACTGCCTTTCTCTCAACCAAGTCGAGAAGTAGCATTGCTGTGATTCCCCGACAATGAAGCTTCAGCCACGCTTGTAGCCGGATCCACTAGTTCAATCATCACGGAGTTGTCCT
Organism: Corymbia calophylla; assembly: GCA_014182845.1. Classification (NCBI taxonomy): domain Eukaryota; kingdom Viridiplantae; phylum Streptophyta; class Magnoliopsida; order Myrtales; family Myrtaceae; genus Corymbia; species Corymbia calophylla. The sequence goes on along the minus strand of CM024696.1, from coordinate 6,464,571 downwards.
TCTAGCAACGATCACCCGCCAAGGAGCTTCTTGCACCTTTAACGGCATCGGTGTTTTTCTTGCAACGCCGGTGACATCCGTGATATCTGGAGAGCCACCATGCCTGACTCGAGGCTCATTGCACTCAGTCGGGTCTTGCTATCGTGCCTTGCTGTCTCAACGGTGCCGATTTCTTCAGTTCCGGTCCAATCCGATTCCGCGACCACCCCGATCCGGCATTATCCAGCAATCAGCCCGACATTCGTGTCCTGCCGATCAGCATCGAAGATAGAAAAGTGGAAATTTTGGCTGTCGGGCTTGAAAAGTCAAAGTTTAATAATACAGGACCACCCCAAATTCAGTCAAAAAGTTGAGAGGTTAACAAAGTTTGTCATTGGTCAAAGTAAGAAGACCAAAGAAAATTTTCTTTGGGATTACTCAGTGGATGTTCCTTGAAGACGTTGCAACCGCTTTTTTTGCCACCGCACCTCATCATCGACCAGTAAGCTTTGCTTCTTCTTTTTTTATCGCTGTGACTGATCGCTCCCTTGCAGGTTCCTTAGCCGAGTATCATCTTACCGAGCCGCGACCAAAATAATTTTTGGTGAAGGAGAGGGAAATGAGTTGATCATAATGTGTGTTTGCAAACACAATCGAGCCAAGTTTGCCATGGGCAGAGCAGGATCAGTCCTAAAGAAGTGGGACTGAAACTCAAAGGCTTTTCAAGCATTAAGTAGATTACAATTTCAAATATGAAGATAAAGAAGTGCCGCTCATAATGTTTGTCTGCAAACACATGAAAGATAAATTAAAAGACATTACTACACACACTCAAGTTATTCTTAAATTATCAACTTGATGGGATCAATCCGTTCAGTAATTACAATGAAAGTAGGGATACTGATAAATAATTTTTGGTTGAGAAGAGAGAGATGGATTGACAATTATAAATTAAATGTGTGTAAACGCATTAAAGATAAATTACAGGACACCATTTCTTGTACTCGAATACTATGCATAACATAAATTAAGAGAATCATTGCACGCACTCAGGCTTGTTTTGATTGATTTCAAAAGTGAAATCAAATGGTGTAATAAATTCTTTTTGGCCACATATGTTTTTCTCGTGTAATCCTGTACTTATTGTTTAACTCACCACTAAATAAATCAATTTTCTAGATCTACCTTACTATAACTCGCAATGTTTGTCTACACCTTACCCACCAAGAAATGGACAAATAAATTGTCCTAACATTGGCATCCTAAAACAGACACGGGAAGAACTACATGCTCAATGTAGTTCACTTACTCTAACATTGTAATGATTTTCCATATAATCTTTCCCTGGACAAGAAGTGTGGCACCAATTGAGTGTAAAATCTAATCCCACGAAGAGGGCAACTTTGCCTAATTCCATCACCAATGGCACCAAACGAAACCCATGATACTTATATTAATCTAGGAAACTCTTTGTTCACCAGCTCCAACATGGAAATCAATTTTCACGTCCTTTTCCCGACTCAATCAAACAACTCTTTTTTTTTTTTTAAAGTATTGTTGTTGCTTCAGAAAAATCCAACAGAACTTTCCTTATTTGAATCAAATGACCGGGCTTTAAATTAGATTTCTCTTACGGGTTCAAACGCAAGGCTTATTCTAACATACTCAATGGAAATACTAATAAAGTGTCCCCGACTTGTGATGATTGTGTTAGGTGGCTAGGGCTGATACGCCTCTTTTATGGGATACTTTTCTATGAAGAAAAGAGACAGTGCAAAAATATTATAGGGTACCATTTTGAGAAATAAGTGATCAAATAATATAATAAACAGATAAATAAAATAAATTGAATACAAAATTTACGTGTTTTGATTAGTGAGACCTGCTCCATGAGGAGGGCAGCATAAGATTTCAATAAAAATAAAAGAATTCGGCAGAGATTGCAATTATACTTGAATCACTCATATACTCTTAGTCTTTCTAAGCCCACAATTATACCCAATACCAAACAGAATATTTAGCCACATAAAACCTGATGACATAATCTTTCAATCTCACAGAAAAGAATTCACAAATCTTACCCATAAGATTTTATGGCTTGAACATCAAAAGCTTCTTTTGGATTGCTTCAAAGTGTAATTCACAAAGAAGTAATCTCTTGCATCCTCTTCACGAAAAAGACCCACATCTTACAAACACACGTGCGTGCATGCCCACACACACTAATTTGATTTAAACAATAAACTTTATCAAATGAGGAATCGAATTACAACTAGGAAACCTACTTGATCGGATTTCCTTTACGAGTTTAAACTCGATACGTATTTTTAATAATATTTATTTTGGTTTGGCTCTAAGTCAAGTCACAATCACTTTGTTGGAATCTAATTTTTGTTACTACCCTTACATAGCTCCTTATGGGCTCCTTAGTCGCCACAAATATATTTCAAGTCCAAGTTGCACTTAAACTTCATTATAATCATGGACCCTCTCAAAATGCCAGTCGTACTTGCACCTTAACCACTCCACAAGAATTAACTAACACCAATTCTTCTATCATAAATAAAGCAAAACTACTGTCACACCCATATTTGTTAGGAGATCAAATGAGGCACCTTGTCAAACTCAAAAATTATAGCAACAATTGACCTTATAGGCTCTACCTTGCTACAAGCATTGTTTACATTGATTACTTTGCCGGCACCTGCTATCTCAAGAGCTTTTGGTTGTAGCTCCACCTTAAGCTAAACACTGTCAAGATCTATTATGAACATTGCCGCAATCACTCCTACCAAAGTGTATTGGAGACTCATCTGTGTATTGGGCATCATAATTAATAATCTCAATGACTATGTGCATAGCCTTTGAATATGCACTTTCTTGCCCTCCCATCAAGTTCACCATCACTCATTCAATCTTAACATAGGTAACCAAATATTTTAAGAATAGAAAAATCAACTATGTTACCTGACCATACTTTTTTCTTGTTCTTTGGAGTGATGATTCTTGTGCCCTTGCCTAGGCCCTCAACAACCATAGTGAGGACATCGCGGCCCTCACTTTGGCTGACAAGGGCATTGTGCAAGGGCCATGAGCTCTCGCCTAGTGGCTAGAGAAGGCTGCAATTCTCTTGCCCAAAGCCAATAAGGTTCACTGGCCCTCACTTGAAAGATCAAGAAAAAGAATAAAGAAAAGGGAATTTTTTTTAAAGATCTTTAAAAAATATCTACATTAGTGCCGACCATGCCATGTAAAACTGTTAGTATCATTGTCAGCGATTTCTGACCAAAATTGGTTGGATAGACTCAATTGAAAAAAATTGAAAAAGTTTAAGACTTAATTGATAAAAATACAATAAATTTAAGGTTTCTTTAGTAATATTTGCAATTCTTTTTTTCAAATTGGGGCAAGCCATAGTGACTTTCTTTCATCATGTAAATAGTGTCATTTTCCGTACTCAATCGGCCACATTCTCGCGGATGTGCAGTTGGTGTCAGCAAGAGTAAAAGCCCAATTACTCCAAACTTATGTAGGAGTCGTTTTTTCATAACATGAGGAATGTATGGTTCTCGGAGCAATCGGGAAGTAATCAATATTCCTTCGGGATCATCTAACTTTCTTCATCTCAATTGGAATATTATTTTATATTGAATGTACTTCATTGTTAGGAAATATCGATATTCTCCAAAAGCCTTCTAACATGTTGGATACTTCAACATTCTCCAATACTCGGTCAATATATGTCAAATTTCCGACACTTGGTCAACTCTCTCAGTACTCTCTGACACACGAGTCCGGAATTTTCACACATGAAATCAGAATTTAGACACGTGATTCCAACATGCGTGGATAAATTTTAAAAATTTTCAATAAGTAATAAGTCAAAATGTAACTATGTAAAATAATAATAAAAATAATAAAGGAGAAATAAGAAAAATCTAATCTTCTCTTCTATTTTGACTTTCACTTCCCATAATACACAATTCACTTGACAAGTTTATTTTTTCCTCTTATCTTTTGACACGCTTTGAGACGCGAATCTAGAATGTAGATTGATTGTTTTTTCCTTCAAGTTTTATGGATTATTGGAATGGAGTTGAATTTATTAAATTGAAATAATGAATGAAATTAACAAATTGTGAATTAATATTTTTAATGTAAATTCATTTTTAGGCTCTTTATTATTATTTATTTATTTGTGAATTTAAATCAAATAATTTTATTGAAATAATTATAAAATACAATATGTCTCAATGTGTCAGAATTCTCTATTTTTTTAGAAGTAACATGTCGGTATATCATGTCGTGTCAGTCACATGTCGGTGTTAGCGCTACATAGCTTTATAGAAGTAATCAATAATTCGAGAAGCGAAGGTGTGAAAGTCATACCGTCTTCCTTCAAAAATACTAACACACAACTCGATGAATCTATTGCAAATACTAACCCACTTGTATGGAATTATTTGACACATGCATGGTTCAAATCAACCCCATCTTGCACAAGCTCAAAACACCACCAGAAGCTTCCCGTGCATGGCCCGTCATAGGGCATATGCCCATACTGGCAAAATCCCATCTTCCTCACGGAATCTTGGCATCCATTAGGGGTGTCAACGGATCGAGTCGGGTCGGGTCGAGTTTTGATGTTACTCGACCCGACTCGAACAATAAGGGTCATGTCATTTGACCCGACCCGACCCGACCCGACCCGACCCGACCCGACCCGAAATGCATAAAATATGAAGCAAGAAAAACGGGTCGGTTCAGTTCGGGTTTCGGGTTTTTTTATTAAAAAATATGACAAAGGGAATTCGAAATGCTTCTACGTGACGTCGCGAGATCTCGTCCAACCCGTCCGTGAACATCTTCACAAACAGATAATTTTTTAATAAAAAATATGACAAAGGGAATTCGAAATGCTTTTATGTGACGCCGCGAGACCTTATCCAACCCGTCCGTAAATATCTCCACAGACAGATGATTTTATAATAAAAAATATGACATCTTATGTGACGCTGCGAGACCTCGTCCAACCTATCCGTGAACATCTCCGTAGACAAATAATTTTTTAATAAAAAATATGACAAAGGGAATTCGAAATGTTCTTACGTGACGCCGTGAGGTCTCGTCCAACCCGTCCGTGAACATCTCCGCAAACAGATAATTTTTTAATAAAAAATATGACAAAAGGAATTCGAAATGCTCTTACGTGACGCCGCGAGACCTCGTCCAACCCATCCGTGAACATCTCCGCAGACAAATAATACTCCCTCATCTAAAGTTCTGCATCGGCTGCGAAAAAGAAGCAAATCATATGGAACATGCAGAGAGAGAGAGAGAGGGAGAGGGAGAGAGACGACGACGAACCCGTGAGACGAGACGTGCTGGATGAGTTGCGAGTAGAAGGAGTTGTAGAGGAGATAGCTTGGGTGGGTGTGTTTGGGTTGAAGCCTTTAATGTGTTTGGGTGGAACAATGTTCCAACCCTAACTTGACCCAAAACATGTATTCCATTTGTGTTTGTAATTATTACCCAAACAATATTAAGACCTGAAATATGTATCATACTTATTTCGTGTTCGGGTCGTGTTCGGGTCGTGTTCGGGTCGTGTTCGGTTCGGGTTGGATGGGTTTTTTGGACACCCCTAACATCCATGGCAGACGAGTATGGACCGATCTTCACCATTAGGTTCGGGTTGTTCCCGGACATAGCAGTTGTTAGTTTCGAGAGAGACAAAAAATGCTACACTAAACATGGCCTCATCCTCAGGTCTCGTGATTCAATCCGAGGGTTGATACCTATTATACAAAGAGGGTGACATCCAACAAAGCCACTAATTAATTGAAGAAATACGTGGTTATAATTGCTCACTCAAGTATTTTTCAGCCTTAGATTACACTCAAACCCACAGTATTTAGCCTCATGTAATTGCTAAAAACACCGAGAATTACCCTGCGGCTTCAAGATACTCCCACCTTCAGTAGGACAAGCGATCTCAATAGGATGTATTGCAAAAATTACTACCGAGTGCAATCCATGGAGAAGAAGCGCCAAATATTCGAACAATTTATGATCTTCTTTTGCGCAGCCATAGAACCACAAATCAATTTTCTATGGGATGAAAAGTGCTGCACCATTTGGGCGTAAACTCGAATCCGGCAATGAAAAACAAGTGTACTTATTTGTATCAAGAACGGCACCAAAACAAACCCACATGATAAACGAGTGCTACCCCAGTGACGTGTAAAATCAAATCCCACCAAGAAGACAACTCTGCCTACTTACACCAACAACGGCATCCTAACAAACCCACGGCAAACATATCCATACATATTAAATTAGGAAGCTCTTTGTTCATCCACTCCAACATGGAAATCAATTTCCAAGTCTTTTGGCCGACTCAATCATCTACCTCTAACAAGGATTTGTTGTTGCTTCAAATGTTTGGTCAACCGAAACATGCCATAAGAAGTTCCTATAGACTTCATTCAGAGGCTCAAATTGAAGTTGTATCGTGAAATTTTGAGGGACCACTGTCAATTGTTTTAAAAGTTTAACGTCCTAATCTACAAAGAAAGGGAAGGTGTATAAATCGGAAGCTCTTCCTTCAGAATTTCACACCTAACTTTATGATGACTCCTTCATTGCAGATGGAGTTTCTGCGTCAAGACATGAACTTCACCCTCTTGTATGGAATGATGTTTGCCATTATCATCCTATCAATCCATGTATGGTTCAAATCAGGTTCATCTCGCAAGCTCGAAACACCACCAGAAGTTGCAGGTGCATGGCCCGTCATAGGGCATTTGCCCATTATAGCAAAATCCCATCTTGCTCACAAGACCCTCGGTTCCTTGGCTGACAAGTATGGACCGATCTTCACTGTCAGGCTCGGGTTAATCCCGGCCGTAGTGGTTAGCAGTTCCGAGATAGCCAAAGAATGTTGCACCAAGCACAACCATGCCCTCGCGTCTCGTCCGAAGCTAATAGCCACTGAGGTCATGGGCTACTAATGTGCCTTTTTTGGGTTGGCTCCTTACAGTCCGTATTGGCGTGAAATGAGGAAAACGTCACTTTGGAGACGCTCTCTAAACAGAGGATCAAGTCGTTGCTTAACCCTATAGTGGCCTTGGTGACGGATATTGCCATTAAAGAGTTGCACAAGCTTTGGACAGAGAAGAATGATTCAGGTGCTTTCATGTATATAAAGGAAGTTCAAGATGCTTTATTTTCCACTTTACATGGAAGTGCATACCATTGTATCATAGTTATCGGCTCAAATTGGAAGAGAAAATATTTTATGAAACAATTGAACAACTGCTGTAGAGAAACAAGCCAAGCCAAGCATTTTCATTACAGTGATAATGTGCCACAGCAAACATAAGAAATGTGATCTGGATTTAAAATGTGTTAACTCTATGCCCGTCTCTACCACAGGCCATATCTCAGTTGACTGTAAGCAGTGGCTTGGAAGTTTGTCTATGAGCATTGTCCTTAAAGTTGTAGCCGGTAAGGGCTACTACAGCGGCAATGCCACAGTGTATGAGGAAGAGGAGGAGCGATGCCAGCATGCCTTCGGGGAATTCTTGCAATTAATTTGGATGTTTACGGTGGCGGATGCTCTTCCTTTCTTGAGATGGTTGGACTTGGGTGGCCATGAGAAGTCCATGAAGAGCATCGCCAAAGAATTGGACACAATCCTGAGTGGTTGGTTAGAGGAGCACAAAAGGAATAGCAAAAGTTCGAGTGAGAATGGGTGATCGAGATTTCATAGACATCATGCCTTTGACCCTTGAGGGCATGGAAGGCGGCTTTCGATGCAGATACAGTTTTCAAAGGGCCTCATTTTCTATGGCATAGTTCCCAATGGCCTCTCTAAACTCTTTAACATTACTAAAGCACATCCCCAACTTGATGACAAGATTCTCCTTATCAACTTTAACATAGCACTCGGAATTTATATACTCATATTATATTCAAGAAATTTACATTATCAAATAAGATATCTGCATACTTGCTGCTCTTTCTGACCTCCTTATCTCAGTCTCTCCATTGAACCATCATCATTGACACTCATTTCTGGCATTTCTTTGTATAAGTCATGAAGATCAATTGTGGCAAACCAATATTCCTCAGAACCCTAAGCATCCCCATCAGACATGGAATAATTTGCTTCTTCACATCCCCACCTGATGCAAAATGGAAGCAAAAATAACGCCGATATATTTCTATGCAATACAGGTCAAATGTACACTAGAACAAACAAAGCAAAAACGGTATAAAATTGCAGAAGAGGGACTATGATCGGCACCCAGGAACAACAATGGCAACAAATTCAATCAGAAGATGCACTCATGGATCACTTGCAATTAGAAAAAACAGCTCACATGTGACGATTTGGAGACAAAATACAAAATAAATCCTATTAAACAAGCCAAAGCGCAACCCTAGAAAAAGAATTCTTGTGCCATCATTGCCATCGGTTAAAAAGAATTCTTGTACCATCATTGCCATCGGTATGATATCCGACGTTGTCCACGCCTTGTCGACATGATGCTTTAACAAGCAACAATCGCCTTATCTCTAGACAAAGGATGGATCAATTGCATGCTTAATTGGGAAATTTGAGGATTTGGGGATTAGGGTTTCAATTACTTGATTTTGGGAGGTTTCAGAACCAAATCGAGAAAGTTGGTTTTTGCTCAGAAAATTTAGGACAAAAATGCCCTGACATTGGCGAGAGCAGTGACTCCTAAAACACACATGCTTGCAAGCCGGGGAAGATATGAGCCATCGGTGAGCTAAGAGTGAATTGAGACTAAGTCGCCCACTTCATTGTTTATTTGAAACAAACACTACTATAGAGACTCTTTTGAAAGAATGGCCCTAGTTCATGGGGCTCTTTGAAAATTCCCCTTGGAAAAAAAAAACATATGGTTAAATGACAAGCAAAAAACAGTGCCTGTTTTCTACCAAATTTCAGGAGAGTTAAGTGGGATTTCCGAGAGCCGGGGCCACAGTGCGTGTACGCCGAGACTACTATGGCAAGATCATGGATGGATTTGCGAAATCAGTAAGAGCTACCTCGATTTTGCCTCGTGAGACTCTTGATGTACTGAGATCCGTTTGCCTAGTGATCTGGTTTTATTCGAAGGAATGAAAGTAGTATTTTCCAGACCAAAAAGAAAAACGAAACATGTGATGCCTTCATCCTCTAGAAAATGGTCCACAACCTCGAGCTGTCAGATGAGTTGAGTTCCTGTCAAGATCACTTACGTGACCCCTAGATGAAGAGGAGTATAATCTTTTCCCTTTTGGTCTTCAAGGATGGTCGGTGAGATGATCATTCATTTTGAAGGCCAGTGTCTAAATTATTAGGTAGAGGCATTGATTTTGTATATCTGAGCAAAAACCGATGATGCTCCGACGAAGCAGAGGTTGAGATGTTTATAAAAAGAGAAGATATTGATTGCAGTGGTTTAATACAGCATTGGTTCTCGCAGATTTTTCCAGGAATTGTTTTGGAAATACTGGTCATGGTATGATTTTGTTTCACTCTTCAACTCACTCACATCTCGGGAGTCCTCTTACATCTGAGTGAAGGATCGAAGGTTAAAAATGGCGCATTTTGCTGGTGAGATTGTTGATGCAGGTTGAGTCCAGTCACCTTGGTAACTTGTTCAGTAAGTTAACAACTGCAAAATTGAAGATGCAGACTGCAACAATGAATCTCAAACCCCCTGCATAGTTTCTCTCTTTGTTGGCGAAGAGAAAAGTGGTCGCAGAAACTATTCTAGCGACTCATAAGATTGTTATCACCTCAAGTCTGTCTCTGTCACTTGCCATCTTAAGAAGGAAAGCTCTGTAAGTGAGATTTTTGTTCGCACAGGCACTCCTGCTATCCCTCTATGTCCCAAACGCACCCCCTGCAGATCTGTTTTCCCAGAGTTTTCTTCACTTCGACAAATACAGCTTCTTCATAGTGGCAAATGATTCACTTGAATGACACCAAGAAGCGAATAGCAACGTGGTACATGATTATTGAGAAGTATTTTGTTCTTACAAAGAACCTCTTGAGGGACATACACATTATACACATAATTCGATTCTTAAACATCTCCTTAATGGCAATTGTTGACCACTTCCAGCCTTCTGCTAGTGTTTATCAAATGTGCTTCTCTAGAAAATTGAGAATTAGCTGATTCACCTCCTCGGGGAATTGCTCCTGGATAAAATGTGTTCCCTCTGGCGAAAATACAATCTCTAGCCGGGGAACAAGTTCTTTGACCTTTTCACTTCTGATGTACTCTTCGATGCCTGGAAATTTGAGCACATAGTCCTTCCCTCCCATGACCAACAGTGCTGGAACTTTAATGATAAAATCAGTTATTCCCAGGCCCTCCTTAGATGACCTGTAATATCAGCCAAATTGTTAAACATAATTTACTTGCAGAATGCAGGACTGTCTGAATTCCGTGTAAACAGCAATCATAGCTTATTCACCCCTGCAATCTCTGTCGGGAGATCAATTAGTTTTGCCTCCTCATTCTATAAGAGTGATGAATATAGACCCCCCACTCAATATGAAGAGGTGGAGAGTCTTGGTATGTTAACATCGGACACTGACTAGTATCATATCAGAATAGTTTACTTTCATCTTTTGCAAAGGCGATCACGAAGGACTAAAGCTCAGAGGTGAGTACAAAGCACAAAAACTATAAAAAGTTTCACCTTTCCCATTTACTCAATAAACATAAACAATTACAGTACATAACCATGTGGGGCTGAACCTATCATGTGAGAGACGTAATATGATGCCCTAGAACCAATAGGCAGCATATTCCGTCTCAGATCAATCGTCATAAGCCTAGTTTATAGGGATCATAATCACCAATAGAGCTATAAACCTGTTGGTGAAGCAGTATGGGATTCATCAGCAAGCGGTCTACGATACCAAGCATAGAGCGTGAGAGCACTACCTATACGGAACTTGCAATGCAGTGCGAAACCTTGATTTCTGGTACAGAGAACCGTATTCTTCAAGATCTAATTCTGTAAACCAAGAGGGAAGAGGGGTAGATGGATCAACTATATCCATAATCTCCTGGTTCTCTGCAGCTATTGGTAATTCACTTCTTGAAAAGAGTATGTAAATATTGCGCACAACTGTTTTAGCATCGAGGCGCCCAAAATCAGCCTCTGCCCGTCCAGGTTCCTTGGATAGAAAGTTCAAAGATATCAAATTGAAAGCAGGTGATAATCACTTTCCCATGTAATGGTCTTGAGAACGAAAGTAAAAGAGGCGGCATACCTGCCATCTTGAAATGTAGAAGCCTTCAGGGAGATGCTCATGATATTTAATGGGATGACTAGGAGAGCGGTGTGGAAATCCTAGGGTCACAACTCCTTGGACCTTCTCTCGGTGGAGGAGGGAAAACATGTAAGCAGGAAAAACTCCGAAGTCTTTAGCTACAAGAAACACCTAAATTGACAATGCCCAAACCCTGTTAAAGGAAAGCTTTACCCTTATTCCATAACCAGAGGGCCACTTGTGCAAAGTGACAGCAGCAAAATTTCTATAGTGAATGTCAGGACTGATTAAACTAGAAGGAGCAACTTCATAAGGTTAATCTGAAGGTCAAATTTATGCGTCTATTTGCAGAGTAGATGAGGCTTCAAATGTGTCCCATATTCTATCTGTGCTCAAGGAACTATTGGAGGTTTTGTCTTTTCATAACCAAAACAACGACAGATTCTGTGTGAGTTCGAAACCCTGCTATAGAACTTATTACTGCATTTGATACAGTCTCTACAAAGGCTTTGTTCACTAAAACTTATCTTGAAGGAATACGCGAGGTGAATAAGTATTGAAAGCAACAAACACTCGAAAAGATTCTTCTTTCCCTTTTATAAGAACAAGACCCACCTTAGGTGAGCAAACCATAATCCGTGAAGTACCAACTAACCTCTTGAGAGATCAGGTGAGACTTACACCAAGAGCCCCAAGAAGAAGCCCAAGCTATTTCAAAATTTGCTTCTACTGCATCAGCATTATCAAATGAAAAGAGCACAAGAATTTTCTGCATGTGAATTGGAATCGGTTCTCCCTATCTCTTCTAAATCATGTCCATTTTCTCAGCAACCACGCATAGGAAAGAGAATCGGGAAAATCATAGAATCATCACCTTATCAATGCCAAGGGCATCAAGTACTGCAACAACATCCTTAATAAGGTCACCAAAGGAGGCCTTTTCAGGTTCAAGCGGTGGATCAGACAACCCGTAGCCTCTAAAATCAGGCGCTAGCACGTGAAACCCAGCTCCTGCCACGGCCACCATCTGGTGCCGCCATGAATACCATATCTCTGGAAATCCGTGCAAGAACACGACTACATTGGGACCTGAAAACGCAGTTCACAAAGCCAAGAACTCGCTTATAAATTCACTAATCAGTCACTGTAGTTGGAACTACTGAAATTTATGGTCAACCCATAGAATTGTCAAGATTAACATAGGGTGGCATGATTTTTGATACGTTTAAACATTTCAGAACTCTCCAACACAAGTATGGCTTATAGCCTTGGAGCGAAAAAACTGATAACTCAAATTGCCCAGATAAATTGGGGTAGCTTGATTATGCTAAAAATAAGACAAAAGAAGCTTTAACCGGTGTGTCATAAGTGACACGACAGAATTTTGAGCAGAGTGAACTTACCAGAGCCGATCTCGGCAACGTGGAGCTTGAGGCCTTGGACCTCAATGAATTTGTGTTGAATTTGATCCATTGAAGAGAGAGAGAGAGAGAGAGAGAGAGAGAGGGAAGGAGGGTTTTACAGTGTCAGCTCTAGGTGGAGGAGTACAGTCGAAGATGCTCTTTTAGTTCTTGTATGTCAGTAAGAAAACTTTTATGCTAAATTTGGACTTAAGTAGTTATACATATCAACATATATTTGGACTATACCGTTTTGTCAATGTATGGGCATCGAATTTCTTTTTTCTTTATCTTTATGGACGAAATTCTATTTATTTATTGCTTATAGAAAACTTGAAAACGTAATTATGATTATGAGTCATTGAGTCACTTTCTTCGCTCCCTTAGAAACTTGCAGTCCCTCTCAATCGTTATAAGAATTATACGAAAATTGCAATGAAAATATTACAATACTGAATACAAACCGACTGTCTAATTATTCGCATTGAATGCATATAAATCTTTTATGTCAAAGAAATCTTTTCCGTCGAAGACCTATTGTTTCTCCATAGATTAACAAAATGTATGCCAAAAAGAATGATTAAAAATCATGTAAATCCAGCAACTTTGAACGGTTGGAGCAGTGCACTCATTCCGAGAACTAACATGTTGTCCAGGGACAAGAATTCTTGCTTGAAGTTGCATTTCAGATGCTTCCATTTGTATATAGCCAGCATTGCGTGAGCCTAGACGCAGAACAGAGTTCTGTGCTGGTATATTATGGACATAGTAGCTGAATTTTTTTTCTTCTTGAAGATCAAATATCTCTCGGATTCTAGGACAAATAATTCCTGTTTAATTAGCCTTCCAATCCCTTTACTTACGAATCCTTTCCACGCGCTGCACCTTGTATAGCTCCAAGCATTGTAAGCTTGTTCCTAACCCCTGGCACCGACGATACTTATGTTGAAACTTTTACACCGGCTATTCAAGGAAATGCCACATTTTGAGCTTGTTCAGTAGAGGGACTTGCTCCATTGCAACTGACCAAAGGCTTGTGGAACAATTGATTATAAAGCTTTCTCATCAACTGTCTTTAGCTCTTTTGCTACCAACTCAAGATCAAATAGCTTAGTTGTCATGGAAGCCTTCCAAACCAACTTTTTAAGTTCCCCTCCATTGGGATGCAATCTAAAGTAATGCCTCAAGCAAAATCTATGTTCTGCTTCAAGCATTATACTTGCTAATGGTTGCACCAATCCCATATGCTGATCATACAAGAAAGTCCACTATTTTGCATTTTTATGATTTGTACTTCGGGTATTCTACAATCATATTAATAAACTAGTATCATGTCTTAAATGTTTTTTGTTCCACACTACCTATGCAAAGGGATACATTGGATTGTTGTCATCCTTTTTGCACCTGTTAGAAGTAAACCATTGTATCTTGATGACAAATGGCAACCATCAAACCCCATAAAGTGCTTACATCCTTTTAGAGAACTCCTCCTCAATTTGTCCTAGCATATATAGACTTCTCTAAACTTGAATTGAACTTGACATTGTTTAGTCTTGATTACATAGCAGCTCCTGGGTTATTATTGCCCTCAACTTATTTGGTTCATTCTTAATGAACCTCACATGTCCTTTTTCTATGGCGTAGTTCCCAATGGCCTCTCTAAACTCACGGCCTCAACTTGAAGACAAGATTCTCCTTATCAACTTCAACATAGAACTTGGGATGTATATACTCATTTTGACTTTTAATATTCAAGAAATCTACGTTATTTGATAAGATATCTACATACTTCTGCTATTTCCGACCTCCCTATCTCTCTCCATTGAACTATCATCTTAACACTCTCAATTCTAATTCTGTATAAGTCATGAAGATCAGTAGTGGCAAATCAATATTCTTCAGAACCCTAAGAATCCCTATTATCAGACATGGAATATACTGCTTCTTCACATTCCTCACCTGGTGCAAAATAGAAGCAAAAATAGCATCAATATATTTCTTTGCAAGACACGACAAAACACACACAAGAAAATACCAAACAAAAATAGTAAAAAATTGCAAAAGAGAACTGCGATCACCACCCAGGAACTACAATGGCAGCAAACTCGATTAGAAAATGCACTCATGAATACCACTTGCAATCAAAAGATATAACTCAGATGTATCGATTCGCACAAAAAGAGAGAGGATACAAAACAAATCCTACTAAACAAGCCAAACCGCAACCCTAAAAGAAGAATTCTTGTACCATTATTGACATCGGTATCCTTGTCGACATGGTGCTTTAACAGGCAACAATCGCCTTATCTCTAGATGAAGGAAGGGTCAACTGCACACTTAATTGGGAACTTCGAGGATTTGGGAATTAGGGTTTCAATTACTCAAATTCAAGTGATTTCAGAATCAAATTGGGAAATTTGGTTTTTGCTCAAAAAGGTTGGGACAAAAATGCCCCTGGCATTGGCGCGGAAAGTGACTCCTAAAACACACATGCTCCCAAGCTAGGGGTGAGCGGAGACTAAAGCTCTGTTTGGTAACACTCCTAAACAACCGATTCTCGTTCTTTTGTTCCCTGGAAGCGATTTGGAATGCAATGCATTTGGTAAATTTTTGTTCCCTAAACAAATTTGTTCCAGAAATAGATTTGAAGAAGAATCAAGAAGCAAAAAAGTTGCTTCTCACTCCCGGAACAATTTTGAGAATCAGTTTTTTTTCTCTCTTTTCTCTCATCTCTTTTTTTCCCTTCCCTTTTTTCTTCTTCTTCCTCTTCCTCCTCCCACCCTATCGCCGCCCCTGGGCCACCGCTGGCGAGCGACTAGGCGAGGTCCGGCGAGCTCGCCGAAGCCTCGCCAAGCCAGGGCGAGGTCCGACAAGCTCGCCGGAGCCTCGCTCGACCGCCACTGGCAAGGCTCGAGCTCGCCTAGATCTAGGAAGGCGAGCCTCCAGCGAGCTCACCGGCCACCACCGGTGGCGACAGCCAAGAGGAAGAAGGGGAGAAAAAAAGAAAAAGAAAATTATAACAAAAGATATTAAAAATTAAAAGAATCAAAAGATCAAAATTTTTTACTAAACGTATTTCGTTCCTGAGTAAAAATTTTAAATAGTTTATCAAACACCTTAAATACTCAGAAATTGTTCTCGGGAGCAGAATAAAAAAAATCATTTCTGATCAAAAATAATTCCCAGGAGTAGAATCGTTGCCAAACACACCCTAAATTGCCCACTTCATTACTTATTTGAAACAAACAATACATTAGAGACTCTTTTGAAAGAATGGCCCCTTTTTGTGGGGCTTTTGAAAATTTTCCTAGAGGAAAAAACATAAGCTCAAATGAGAAGCAAACAACAGTGCCTGATTTCTACCAAATTTCGGGAGAATTAAAGTGGGATGCCTTCCGCCACGGGGGCCATAGCTTGTGTATGCCAACACTACTATGGGAAGATCATAGACGTATTTGCAAAACCGGTAAGAGCTACCTCGATTCTGCAGGTGGAACCCCAGGATGCTTGGAAACTCTGAACTACTTCCATAAATGAACTCAACTTGTCTTTGATAAGCTACCTCACAAATGTTGCTAAGCCATTTTAGGATGTGCATCCTCTTTATCACTTGATGCAAAGCTTTGTCAGGCCAATATCAAGATATTCAAGTGATCCATTGTCTAAGAGAGGTCAACCAAGCAATGGATTGGATCATAAAAGCCCATCGAATCGAAGTTGCTCCATGTAATTGGCTCTCTAATCCTCCTAGCCTTTTATGAGATCCTTGATGTACATAGATCCGTTTGCCTTGTGATCTGGTTTTATATGAAGGAATGAAAGTCGTATTTTCCAGACCAAAAAGAAAGAAAACATGCGATGCCTTCATCCTCTAAAAAATGGTCCGCGGCCTCGGGCTGTCAGATGAGTTTGAGTTCCTGTCAAGATCACTTACATGACCCCTAGATGAGAAGGACTATTATCTTTTCCCTATTGGTTTTCAAGGATGGTGGGGGTGAGATGATCATTCATTTTGAAGGAACTTTTAAATCATGTCAATTTCCTTAGTGGGTCTCTCCGGCTCCCCCCACCCACTTCTCTCCTGCCTCCTGTGGCCAGTGTCTTTGTTACCTGGTAGAGGCATTGATTTTGTATACCTGAGCAAACAGCAATGTTCCGATGAAGCAGAGGTTGAGATGTTTATAAACAGAGAAGATATTGATAGCAGTGATTTAATACAACATCAATTCTCGCAGATTTTTCCAGGAATTGCTTTGGAAATACTGGTTTTGTGATTTTGTTTCACTCTTCAACTCGCCCACGCCTTGGGTGTAATTTTGCGGGCGAGATTGTTGATGCAGGTTGAATCCAAGAGTATCCAGTCACCTTAGTAACTTTTCGGTAAGTTAACAACTGCAAAATTGAAGATGCAGACTGCAACTGTGAATCTCAAACCCCCGGATAGTTTTTCTCTTTGTTGGCGAACAGAAAAGTGGTCGCAGAATTCATACGATTGTTATCGCCTCACATCCATCTTCTACTTGCCATCTTAAGCAGTAAAGCCTCTGTAAGTGAATTTTTGTTCGCACAAGCATTCATGTATCCCTCTATGTCCCAAACACTTATCCTGCAGATCTGTTTTCCCAGAGTTTTCTCCAATTTGACACATGGCTTTCTTTATAGAGGCAAACGATTCACTTGAATGACGCAAAAAAGCAAAAAGTGAAGGGATCCATGATTATTGAGAAGTATTTTGTGCTTACAAAAAGACCTTTTTGCATAGAAATATGCAATATGCAGAGAATTTGATTCATAAACATCTCTTTTTAATGGCAAATGTCGACAAACCTATAGCCTTCCATTAGTGTTTATCAAATATGCCTCTTAAGGAAATCGAGAATTAGCTGATTCACCTCACCCGGCAATTGCTCCTGTATAAAATGCGTTCCCTCTGGCGAAAATACAATCTCTAGCTGGGGAACAAATTCTTTGACCTTTCCGCTCCTGATGTACTCTTCCATGCCTGCAAATTTGAACACATAATCCTTCTCTCCCATGACCAAGAGTGCTGGGACTTTAATGATATAATCCGTTATTCCATGGTCCTCCTTAAACGACCTGCAATATCAGCCAAATTGTTAAAGATAATTTAATTGTGGAATGCAGTAAGTCCGCAGAAACAGCAATGATAGCTTGTTCACCCAGGCAATCTCCATCCATAGATCAATTATTGTTGCCTCCTTTATTCTAAAAGAGCGATGAACAGAGACCTTGAGTCCACTCAATGTGAAAAGTTAGGAGAGTCTCGGTATCTTAACATCAGACGCTAACTCGTATCCTATCACAATTGTCTACTTTCATCTTTTCCAAAGGCCATAATAAAGGACCAAAGCTCTGAGGCAAGTACACAGCAAAAAAAACTGTCAAAAGGTCACCGTTTGCATTTAATTGGTAATATAGACAATCACAGAACAGACAACAAGTGAGGCTGAACTTATCACATGAGCCATGGGCAGTATTTGCAAATCGCATCTCAGATCAAATGTCATAAGCCTATCTAAGATCAGTTGCTTTATTAGGATAAGTTTCTAGGGATCGAAGGGATCACGATCAACAACAGAGTTGTGATCCGGTGATTGTAGCAGCATAAGATTCATTGGCAGGCAGTGTAAAATACCAAGCATAGAGCATGAGACCATTACCTATACGGAACTTTCAATGCAGTGCGAAACCCTGATTTCTGGTATAGAGAACCGTACTCTTCAAGATCTCGTTCTGTAAACCAAGGGGGAAGAGGGGTAGATGGATTGACTATATCCATGATCTCCTGGTTCTCTGCGGCTATTGGTATCTCACTTCTTGAAAAGAGTACGAAAATATTACGCACCACTGTTTTAGCATCGAGGCGCCCAAAATCAGCTTCTGCGCGTCCAGGTTCCTAAAGTAGAAAGTTCAAAGACATCAAATCGAAAGCAAATGATTATCACTTTCCCATTGACGGTCTTGAGTTACAGACATGGCATACCTGCCATCTTGAAACGTAAAAGCCTTCAGGGAGATGCTCATGATATGTAAGGGGATAACTGGGAGAGCGGTGCGGAATTCCTAGGCTCACAACTCCTCGGACCCTCTCTTTGTGGAGGAGGGAAAACGAGTAAGCGGGAACAGCTCCGAAGTCCTTACCCACAAGAAACACCTGCATTGACGATGTCCAAACCTTGGTAAAATAAGGCTTCACGCTCAGTACATTATTACAGAACTTACAGAATTCAATGTCCACAGATGCAATGATAGCAGCAAAACTTAGTTGACCAATATTTGGCGTGTTATTCTATCTACTGCATCAGCATCGCCAAACAAATAGACGAAAGAAATTTCCACCTATGAATAGACGAAAGAAATTTCCACCTATGAACTGCAATCAATCATCTCTATCCCTTCTGATTCATTGCGATTTTCTCAGCAATCCCACATAGCATAGATTTTGGGAAAATCATAGAATCATCACCTTATCAATGCCTAGGGCATCAAGCAATGCACCAAGATCCTTAAGAAGGTCAGCAAAGGAGGCCTTTTCGGGTTCAAGCGGCAGATCGGACAACCCATAGCCTCTGAAATCAGGGGCTAGCGCGCGAAACCCAGCTTCCGCCACAGCCACCATCTGGTGCCGCCATGAGTACCATATCTCCGGAAATCCGTGCAAGAACACAACTACATTGGGGCCTGAAAACGCAATTCACAAAGCCAACAACTCACTCATAGACCCAGTAATCAGGCACTGTAGTAGGAACTGCTAAAATTTATGGTCAACCCATAAAAGAATGGCCAAGATTAACATAGGATGGCTTGGTTTTTTATACATTAAAACATTTCAAAACTCTCCAACTCCAGCACATTTGGTCGATAGTCTTGAAGATTTCAAGAACTCACTCATAAATCCAGTAATCAAGCACTGCAGTTGGAACTACCAAAATTTATGGTCAATCCATAAAAGAATGGCCAAGATTAACAAAGGACGGCTTGGTTTTTTATACATTAAAATATTTTAAAGCTCTCCAACACGTTTGGTGGATAATCTTGGAGATTTCAAGAATTCACTCATAAATCCAGTAATCAAGCACTGAGTTGGAAGTACTAAAATTTATGTTCAACCCATAAAAGAATGGCCAAGGATTAACTCTCCAACACGTATGGTTGATAGTCTTGGAGACTTCAAGAAGCCAATAACCCAAAGTCTTCAGATAAAAAGGGTAGCTTGATTATGAGTGAGACGAAAAAAGTTTGAGCAGAGTGAACTTACCAGAGCCGATGTCAGCAACGTGGAGCTTGAGGCCTTGGACTTCAATGAATTTGTGTTGAATCTGATCCATTTCAAGTTTCGACCTTTTGGGCAGAGAGAGAGAGAGAGAGAGAGTTGGAGTTTCACAGTGCGAGCTTCAGGCAGAGGAGTACGGTCGAGTTGGCCTTTTGGTTCTTCTGTGTTCGAAAGTCAATTTCACGCTGACGTGCGAACTGGAAGTCGTGTTTGACCCGTTGTCCTCCTTTTGCATCCAACAACTCCACATCCCGGCTTGATTGAAGGTGATGAACACTGAACAGCTGCTTGGAGTTGATCCGGAAGGAGAGAAAGCAGAGGAAAAAAAGAATTGAAAAGAAAAGAAGGAAAAAAGAAAAATAGGTAAAACAAGAATTAGAAAAAAAAACAGTGGTCGATCCGAATAAAATTGTTTAGTCCTATCACTGGTCATAACACATACAATTGCCAGTAATAATTGGATTGGCACATTAATAATTTACATGGAATATACATTACTACTTTGTGATTTGAGTTCTTTGTAAACTTGAACTTCATTTACTTCTCTATGACATTGTGATGTTTCCACTATTCTCATTACGTCTATTTTTGTTTTATTCTTTATTTGTCACAATTTCTTGTGTGGGATATATCAATAATGTAGCAATGGGCAAGACTAGAGAAGGGAAGACCAAGCATTTCAGATGGTCGCCAATGGAACGTATGTTTTTAGAGATACTAGCCGATGAGGCTTCAAAGGGGAACAAACCTTCAGCCACCTTTTAAACCATCTTCCTTTGTTCGAGTTGCTCAAGCTATAAATGAGAAATTTGGGATTGAATGTGAGCCGGATCATGTGGACAATCATCTTAGAACTATTAAAAGCAATTGGGCTACCATTCAAAAATTGCGGTCAAGAGTGGATTTCGGTGGGACCATAACTTGAAGATGATCACGGTTCTTCGCAAGGAAGTTTATGATGAAGAAGTAACGGTAATATGCTTCATGAGGTTTATTTTGTAGCATGTTAAGATATGTAGGAATTGGAGGCTATTATAATTTTGTTTCCTTATGCATCTTATGATTTTTACATATAAAAAATTGAGACATAAATAGACGATGAGCAAATCGTGAGTGTTACTATAATCATAACTGGCAAATCTACCTATTTATATACTTGTGTTTTTGTGATTTTTTGTAGGCACATCCTACCCATGAGAAGTACTTGAACAAGAAGATCGAGATGTATGATCAACTTGCTTTGGTGGCTGGAAAAGACATGGCCACAGGATGCTTTGCAAAACAATTTGGAGACATTGACTTGCCTTCTTCTGTGGATATGGACTTCTCAATTGAATTAGATGATAATAGTGACAATACTATGAAAAGAACAGAAGATCCTTCAAGATTTAATAGAAAACGAAGTCGTGCCACTAATAAGGATGATAGGTTTGCAATTCTCTCAGAGCAAATTGGAGAGGTTGCTAATGCAATGAAAAAGTTGAGTCAAAATCATTTGGATATTGCTGAGCTCTACAAAGAAGTGATGGGTGTTGAAGGTTTTGATGAAGCTACCCTTGTATATGCCTTTGATTATCTAGTGGACAAGGAGAGAGTGGCAAAAGCATTCATTGTCAAGAATGCTAAGCTAAAGAAGTTATGGCTTGAAGATTTCTTAAATGGAAGAGGAAGTGGATATTGACAAGCATCGAACTTTGAGCGTTTATTCTTGATACTGTCTGAACATTAGACTTTGAATGTTTGTTGTTGATACATTCTAACCATTAGACTTGTTCTTTGATTACTTGTAATAGTTTCCTAAATGTACTGTTGAGTATTGCACGAAGGAACATATTCACTTGAATAAACTCATGTATTGTCTAAGCTGTGACTGAGTTTTTCCCTTTGCAAATAGAAAGTTGACTTCTAGCTTTGTTGTATAGACCAAATCAGTACCAAGTTCCCTTCGCTCCTTTCACCGGTGTAAATAATCATGGTCAGATGATGTTGTTTGGTTGTGCATTACTTCTAGATGAGTTGGAATCATCCTTTGCTTGGCTCTTTAGGACGTGGCTCTCTGCAATGAATGATAGACCCCCTGTTTCTATATCTACTGACTAGGATAGAGCCATACAAGCTGCAGTGGCTCAAGTCTTTCCACAAACTCGCCATTGTATCTGCAAGTGGCACATCTTAAGGGAGGGTTAGGAAAGATTAGCTCATGTCTACCTTGCTCATCCTTCTTTTTACAGGGATCTGTACAGTTGCATTAACTTCTCTGAAATTATTGAGGATTTTGAAGCATCTTGGGTCACTCTTCTTGATAGATATGGTCTCCAAAAATGAGTGGCTTCAAGCAGTATACAATGCTAGGAAGCAGTGGGCTTCGGTTTATTTTCGTGACACTTTCTTTGCTGCAATCTCATTAAACCAAGGGGTACGCTCATTCTTTGATGGATATGTGAACCAACAAACAACAGTCCCTTTGTTCATTAAGCAGTATGAAAGGGCTCTGGAAAATTCATTAGAGAAGGAAATAGAAGCAGATTATGATACCATGGGCACCACACCAGTCCTGAAAACTCCATCACCTCTGGAACAACAGGCAGCAAACCTTTATTCAAAGAAAAAATTTTCCAAGTTCCAGGAGGAACTAGTTGAAACTTTCGTGTATACTACAAATAAGATTGAGGAAGATGGAGTAATCAGTAAATAGATGGTCGCTAAATATGAACATGACGACAAAGCATTCATAGTTACTCTGAATGTGTCTGAGATTAAAGCAAGCTGCAGCTGTCAAATGTTTGAGTGCTCAGGAATACTCTGTAGACATATATTGACTGTCTTCACTGCGACAAATATACTCACCCTTCCTTCTCTTTACATATTAAAGCGATGGACCATATAATGCTGCAATGAATGCTCTAAAAGAGGGTGTTAGAAAGTGAGAGGCAAACTAGTGTAAATTGTTAGTTTAAATGTTATTTAATCATTTTCCAAATGTTATTTAATCATTTTCCAAATGTGATCCAAACGCCTGAAAACATTTTCAATTACATATCACCAAACACAGGAAAACTAATCATTTTCATGGAAAATGATTTCCTGGAAAACATTTTCCAAAAACGGTACGATTTCCGCAAAACAAACGCACCCTAAGTGTCAAAATTAGAGAAAAATAATCACTTAAGTGCCTCTGGCGAAATATTCCGATCAAAATTAACACATAACTTTTTTAATTAAATTTTTTAGCTAACATGACACTTAATATTGTTTAACCAATTTTTCGCAGATAACTTTAAGTGCCAAATTTTTTGAAAAACGAATTTTTAAGTGCCAAAGATTCACCAACACTGAAAAAATTGATTATTGAAAAAATCATTTTTCAAAAAAATTGGTATTTAAGTGATCCGTGAAAAGTTGATTAAACGTCATTGTTTAGCATCCTTCAGCAAGTTACGTTAGCTAAAAAAAATATTCATAAAAAATCCACGTAGAATTTTCGGCCAAGAAGATTAACGATGGCACTGAAAAAGTCATTTTCAAAATATTTGATATTTAAGTGAGCAGCCAAAAATTATGACATTAAAGTGAACACCATACACAAGTTAAAGTATTGATAGTTTACTTTGCTTTAATAATTTCAAACAATACTTAGTGTGAGGATTTGATTTCTCACGTTACAAAAAGTTTATGATTATATTGATTTAATTAAAAATGTGAAGATTCAGTTGAGATTATTTTATAGAGTTTCGGTTGCAGAGTTTCGAATTTATTTTATCTTATCTTTATTGATGATATTCCATTTTTTAAATTTCTCTCCGCTGCCTCACAATCTCGCTCTGTCTCTCACAATCATCACAACAAATATAGGCAAATTGGAATGAAAATATCATTGTTTTGAATGGTTGGAGCACTGCACTGATTCCTAGGACGAACAAGTTGTCCAGGGGCAAGAAATCTTTCCTGCTCGAAGTTGCATTTCAGCTTCAGTTTCCGAGGGCCTAAATACACAACATAGTTATGTGCTAGTATAGCTGGTAACATGAATAAAATTTAAGATTGGTAATTTTGAATATAAGTAATTTTAAAAGGTGTTGGTAGCTAAAAAATAAATGTTGGTAGATTATTAAAGTAATTGGTAAACTTTGGAGTACGAAGAACGTCGGCATTTTTCAAATTGAAACTAGATAAAAAGTTGGCAAATGATTATAAGTAGCTGGTATCTTAATGTGACAATTGTTATAGTACATCAGTTAAATTAAGGTTAATAATTCCTTAAAAGTTAGTAGCTTCCAAGGCATTAGCAAGAAGCAAAAAGTAAAGGTTGGAAAATTATTCACTATTTGTGGTATTATTTGAAATATGAAGGAATGTTGGCACTCAGATAAAAATTTGTTAAGTGACTAAAAAATCTAGTGGCAAGGAGGCCGGCAGTGACCAAAGGCTTCCTCTACTCTCAGGGCGAAGAGCGCAAGGAGCGAGTCCTTTCTCTAGACCTTCCTCTGCGGTCCATTGTCTTCTCTAATTGTGTTGGCAACACCTCAGAATTTGTAGGTGCGAGTAAGAAGGGTTTTTTTCAAGAAATGTACACTGAAAGTCTTAAAACTTGTCACGGAAGTATAATTGAATTCTAAATCTTATAAAATGTATAATTAAATCATCAAACTTGTTAAATGATATAATCAAGTCATTTCATTAACTCCGTCTAACTTGACAAATGGAAAATACTGAAGTGACTTTTTATTCTTTTCTCTTGCATACGTGACGACAACGTGAATAAAATGATGTCCTTTTCGGTCCAAATTTGACTTTTGATACAATTTTTATTTAGATTAAATTTAAAAATAAGCTAATTTAAAAAAAGATTAGAACTCGCTGTCATCACCCCACCATCATTGAGAAGGGCCGCAATGATGGGAAATGGTTGTTGGGCCCTAGCCAAAGGCCAGTGGCCCTTGCCAACTATGTTTAAAAAAATGGTTAATATCACGAAAAAACCAAAATTGATACATTTGTAACAAATTTATTCCAAATTAATTTTTTGATCATAAAAGCCTCAAATTGGTACACTTTTGATAAATTTACCTCAAACTAATACACTTTTGATAATTTTACTTTCTATCAATTTTCATTAAATTTTACTATCAAATTACTGAGTGGGATAATACATAATAGTTTATTAATATACTAATTTGGGATTTTGCTCTCCATTTGTCACCATTGTCTAGTTTTATAGTATTAATCCAATTTAATATATGGTATATTTGTCACAAATGTACTAGTTTGGAGTTTTTAGTGGTAAAAAAATTAGTTTTTGAGTAAATTTATCACAAGTGTACCAGTTTAGAGTTTTTTGTAATCATTTTGGGTAAATTTATTATAGGTATATCATTTTAAGGTTTTTCATGGTGAAAAAAATAGTGTGGTGTAAATTAGTTACAACTGTACAAGTTTAGGGTTTTTGGCCGTATTAACCCTAAAAAAATAGAGAAAAAGGAGAGTTGAAACTAGTAAGGAGGCCCACAAGTGTACTTGGCAAGGGTTGTCGGCCTTTGGCCGAGACCCAGTGACCATTTCCCCACCGTCACCAACCCTTACCAGTGATGGTGGGGCAATGGCGGCAAGTTCTAACCTCTTTTTTTAAAAAAAATTAGCTTATTTTTAAATTTAATTTAAATAAAGTGTGTATTAAAAATCATATTTAAACCAAAATGACACCATTTTAG
Organism: Corymbia calophylla; assembly: GCA_014182845.1. NCBI lineage: Eukaryota > Viridiplantae > Streptophyta > Magnoliopsida > Myrtales > Myrtaceae > Corymbia > Corymbia calophylla. The sequence continues at coordinate 6,438,879 of CM024696.1, read as the reverse complement.
AATTATATTTCGTGTTTTAGCTACGTCATCGCCACGTAAGAGATAAATATTAAAAAAAGCCACATCAACATTTTCCATTAATCAAGTTGGACGGAGTTAAGGAAAGAACTTAATTGTACCAATTTGACAAGTTTTAGAATTTGATTATATTTTTAAGTTTTAGAATTTATAGTGCACATATCCCTATTTATATTTTGGACATAGAGAAAAAGAGATGGTTTTAGCATGGCAAAATCCATGCAAAGCCAAACGTATGACATGACAAAAATACTATAATATAAAAGGAATAGTTAGTTGGGCCAAACTTAAATATTCTTAGATATTAAAGCGGGGTGTCAAATGAATGGGTCGGGTCGGGTCGGGTCGAGTAAAAAATGATTTAACCCATATTGACCAATTTAATCCATTTTAATCTATTTTTATGTAATTTAAATTTGATGACTCATATTCGACCCGATTCATATTATCGAAACACATTAATATTTAAATTAATTTAGAAAAATCTACTCACATCTATTTAATCCACTTCAAGCTTTTCACTTAAAAGTTACTTGAATAAAAACTTCATATCAAATTTAAAAAGTAAATTAAATAATAAAAATTAGTAAATAAAATAAAAATATTTGAATACCTTTGAATTGAAATGCTTTTGGAAAATAATTTTAAAAAATTCGAATTTATAATTACTTTTTTAAAAATAAAATTTTAATTATTTTCTTTTTATTTTATTAAAATATAATTTTTAAGTTTTTCTTTTTCTTTTTTTCTTTTCTTTTTCTTCTTCTCTCGCTAGTCGTCGACCATGACAACAGTCGGCGACCGGCCTTAGGTGAGCTTGAGCTTGCTCAATGCTAGTGAGCTCGAGTCTCGCCAATCATCAACAACCTCGAGCTTGCCTAAAGCCAGCGAGCTTGAACGGTGTCGCCGGCCGCCGTGCCGGCCACCGGCTAAGGAAGGAGGAAGAAGAAATGCAAAAATAAAAGAAAAAATAAAAAAAGGAAATATGAAAAATAATTCTAATTTCGATTTTTATAAAAAAATATTTTTATAAAGTTAAAGAGGGAAAGAGAGTGTATGATTTGAATTGGAAATGGGTTGCAAATGGGTTTTAATTCAACCCTTCTAAGACCCATTTAGATTTTTTATTTACTTTTTAAAACCCATTTTTAACTTCTACTTGATCAATATTTGACCAATTTAACTCTAATTGAGTCATGATATGGGTTTATAACTCATTTTAACATATCTACTAAAGCTCAAGGACGAACCTCTCACTTGTCATCAAGAGTGAAAAAGCCCCAGTTCTTGCTCCCTCGCAACAAGTCAAAAGAGGAAGATGAATTTTTCTTGTTTAGCCATTGAGAAAGAGGATGGGTTGAGCTTGGTAAAGTTCATGTAAAGCAAACATATATTAAGGTAACCAAAATTTATTCATATCTTAATGTAACAATTGTTTGATACTTCAGTATATTGAGTATAGTGATTTCCATAAAATTTAGTAACTTCAAATGCATTGGTAAAAGACAAGAATAATTGTCGGTTAGTCATAATAACAAAAGTTGATCGATTATTAAACAGTTGGTAATTTTTTAAGTACAAATAAATATCGATAATTGTTAAAACTTGTTGATAAACTAGTAAGGCTTGACTAATTTGGCAAGTGATGCAGGAGCATCGGGTCAACTCTGAAACTCCATTCTTGTTTTGCCGATTGAACCTACACATAAAGACCGATTTTGGCTACACTTTGATTAGATGGGTTCAAGTTGAAGATGTCTATTCTACAAGTTAGTTGTCGATTTCATTGTTGTTGATCGGCTACTTATATGTCCATTTGCAAGTTTGATGTCTATTGGGAAGCTTTTAATTAATGACCTATAGCTGGAGGCTATTTTGACTGATTTCTATCATCGTTTGATGATATTCTATGATGATTATTCAGCTTTCAAGACTGGTGCATGAATTTAGAAGATTCAAAGTTCAAGTTTCTATGTGTTTTAATGTATTTTCTAGTTTCTAGGCCTTTATTGAGTTTTCTAGTTCTTATGTCTTTAATATTTGGATACTTTTTGTCTTTAATTGTTTGACTATTTTCTCTATAAATAGAAATGTAATCTCATCTTCATACAAGATTTGAATATTGAGAATATGTGAGATTTCTTCTATATGAATGAATATCTATCCCAGTTCTCTATCCTTGGAAAGTAAATACTTCTTGGTGATGAATTAAGAGTCTTTTATCCTAGGCCGTTGGTTTTCCTTTAGGCCTCGACGATGAGCTCCTATTCCAAAGTCCTTTTATCCTTGATGGGTCTCTAAACATTAGTGGAGGGCTTTCTCAAGCCCAAGCTTTATCCTTAGTGGTGATGCTTCCTTTAAGTTTTGATGGTGATCGTATATCCTTCCAAAACACATTCGTCCGCCCCACATCAGCAAGTAACTAGTAATATGTTTTTGTTAACAATTTGACAGTTACGGACCATAATTGGTTTCCATTTTTAACCCTATGTAACGCAGGAAGCTGAATAGTTTTTTTTTTTTTTTTTTGACTCGAAGGAAGCCACTAGTTAAGTCACTAGTTTCACGCACATTCGCAAATCAACTTCATACCGAGCTGAGTTCCCCCATAGTTCGGTCGTTCGTCCCTTCAAGTGATGCTTTTCTTTGACGGATCCTCAGGTTCATCAATCATACCAAGAGAGAATCAATCTTCCCAAGACAGCAAGAAGCTTACCTAATCTTTTTTCTTGCAGAGAATTCTGGTTGGTAGTTCAGCATCTTCACTAGTTTTCAACATTTTGAGTACCGCTGATGATGCAGCCGTGCACATGTCATGACCAATGTGATGAACATCTCTTGTATGTAAATCATCGTAAACACATGCAGCATATTTTCATGCAAGCAACGCACCACAAAGCCCTCAGGATGCACCATAAGCATGCGACATGAAGCAAGCATTGAGGCATGTTCCTTCGATGCAAGATCAATATGCCATCTTCACAGCTAGGGTGGACCAGAAATTCAATGGAAATTAGAATTTAACCATCATTCGAATGCGAAAGCACAACCAATTTCTGGAGGATACGCTGTTCCACCTTACATGACCTTGATTTACATAAAAGATTGCTCCATTTTGCCAGTTAAATCTTCGTCTTTTTTCTGGTACATCATGACAGAGGCTAGACAATTTCTTGTGAGAAGGGTGCTTGCCAGACGAGAAATCAAAAAAATGGGATGCTCCAACATCTTTTGCCACGAAATCCAAATAAACCTAAGACATCTCGTGTAATGCCGGAATAAAGAGCACATAAACTCAATTAAAATGAATAATTGACAGGCCACAATCGATCAACCTCTACCAAAATCTAAAACAGTTATCATTTTAATACACAACATCAATCAGGTTATCGTCTGGCAATTTGAGCAGTATAGAAACATTCTGAACACGGCTACTCTTGCCTTCGAAGTCTCTCATGTATTGAGCCCAAGATCTCACCATGCCGTTGATAATCTCTCGAGACATAAATATAGAGATGGATCAAAGGGAAAAAAAATTACCTATAAAATGTTCTTTGGAATTGGTCCTCATGAATGAACTAAATCTTTGAATATCTCAATGACTCACGAGAATAAGAATGAGACAGTGTACAAACTAAGCTATGACCCACCAAAGTTGATAACTGTAATAATGGAACCTTCTTGTTCCGTTCACTCGTTTCAGATTATTTTTCTTCTCAGATGCGAAGAGATTCTTCAGAGAATAGACTATAATTGGAGGGCAGGTCAGTGGCAGAAATTATCTCCCATAAATTTGTGAAGTCCTGGACAAGCTAATGCACATTGCCTTTGTCTTGACTTATGTATATATTAGACAACCGATCGACTGTACAACCAAATCATTCTTTGGGAACCAATTGCTTGGCATCTCCTAGTTCCACCTCTCCTCCTTGCCATTCCTTTACATCCTGAAAGAGCATCTCAATTTGCTCCAAAGATTTTCCTTTTGTTTCCGGGACACATTTATGCACAAAAATGATGGACAGCGCAGAAATAACTGCAAAGACAAAAAAGGTACCTCCAACTGTAATCACCCGTGAAACTGAGAGGAAAGACATGGTAACAACGCCACTACTAACCCTACTTCCCACCGCTCCAAGAGCCGATGCTTGTGCTCGAAGTCTTAAGGGGAAAATTTCAGAGGACACAACCCAACAAACAGGTCCAATTCCAACTGAAAAGAAAGCCACGTTGCCACAAACCCATAAGATTGCTAACAAAATCCCGACTTTTCCATTACCCATGAAAGCTAGAGTGACGCTCAATCCGAGCAGGCACATGGTCATTCCAATTGTGCTCACATATAGCAAAGGCCTCCTTCCCACTTTATCAATAAGGAATATAGCTATCAAGATTAACATTGTTTTCGTGAACCCAACAGCAACAGTAGCAGCCAAAAGCTGAGTGTTTCCCTTTATCCCGGCTTCTTTGAAAATCGTGGGGCTGTAATAGACAGTCGCATCAATTCCCGTCATCTGTTGGAAGCATTGTATGCCACACCCAGTGATGAGCATCCGTCGAACTCCAGGTGTAGGGTTAAACAATTCACGCCAAATGGCTTTGGAATCATACTTCTCGGCATTAACAAACCTGGCAGCTTGTTGGATTTCCGATAACCTCATTTCCACTTCCCTTTCACTCTCATTAGTTTTAGCTAGCACAAGCCTCGCTTCATCGATCCTGTTCTGCACCACCAACCACCTTGGAGACTCGGGGATCACAAAGAGGGCAAACCCAATGAAAACTGAGGGAAGGATTCCGACTCCAAGCATGACCCTCCAGCTTATATGCACGGGCAACCCTGAAAAGGCGTAGTTCGAAATGTAACCTAGAAGAATCCCAAGATTAACACATATCTCAGGGAAAGAGGTCAAGCGTCCCCTGGCAATGGTGGGTGATATCTCAGCAATATAAACGGGAGCAATCATGACCCCAAAACCAATGCCAATTCCAGCCAACAGTCTTCCTATCATTAAAATAGTGAAAGAGGAAGCAAGTGACATTATCGCAGCGCCTGATTGGAAGATGACCGCAGCTAAGGCAATGGTCCATTTTCTGCCGATGGCATCCGATGTTTTCCCGCCAGCTAAACTACCCAGGAGAGAAATGATGCTTAGAATCCCGACGAGGACTTCTAGTTGCACTTCTGTTAGATTTAGATCTTCCTTCATAAATATAATTGCACCACTCATCACACCCACATCTGCAGAAGATGGGTGAACAACATAAAACCAGGAATCAACAAAAGCAATTGCATCGCAAGATAACAAACAATAAATCTTTCCCCATCTAGAATCAAATTAAACGAAATAAAACAAGAACAAAGAAAGCAGTCGTTTACTATTTTCTTTCTAACAGACAAGGAACCGACAGACTAAACCCCCCTACTCATTAAGCCCAGAATCCACTAAACTGACAAAACACGTAATGGAGCAAAAGCTATTTTTTATGTCTCTATCTATTTCATAGCCTGTTAAACCAGTCAGACCCCATCTTAAACAGTTCATTCCCTTGACTTTGCCAATCAACCACCAAGATACGATTTTTCCCCGGAATGCCAAAAATCTAAAGATTTCCAAACTTTACTAATCTTGAATTTAACTGACCTGCTTTGCCGTTTTGAAAACCAATAAGGCCATTCATACAGAAAGCGACCAAACGGAGAGAGTAACCGCGGAGAATTCATTTATAAAACTCCACGAAAGGACAAAAAGAATAGATACATTATCCAATCATGTTCCTATATTATATTCAAACAAATAACGAGAGCGAGAAAGAACAGAACAATCTAGAGAGAGAGAGAGAGAAGAAACGCATAGAATTAACAATGCACGCACCATAACCCAGAAGCACAGAATTGAGAGAGGCAAAGAGTGCGCAGGCGAATACATATTTCCGGGTATTGGAATTCTTGATTTCTTGTTGACGACGAGAGGCGACATCGGCGGCGGCGTCGTCGTCTTCCTCCGCGAAATCGGAGTCCATTCTCTTGTATCTGTTTCTCTTCTCCTCCAAATTGCGACCCCCATCTTCCTCACCAACCCCGACTCCCATCTCCCTCTCCCTCTCTCTCCTTCAAAGATTATCCCTTGATTGATTTTGCTCTTCTGGGTCGCGTTGCTCTCTCCTCCTCCGTGTTCGGAAGAGGGAGGGAGACACAGATTTGGCACGCAAAGTTCAGTTTCAGACCGAGGATAGAGAGAGAGAGAGAGAGAGAGAGAGAGAGAGAAGAGACAGGGAGGAGTGTCGTCGGGACAGCCTCGTTCAAAAGGTTTGACGCCCCCGGTTCATGCATTCCGCGTCATATCCGGGATTCCCGTACAAGGAATCCTATTGCGTACCCTGAAAAATTTTCAATTGATGACTATTTTGTTTTAAGTGGTATTATGCTTTGTAAAAATTTACACGATAAATATATTTAGGCATCATAAAATCACAACAAGGACAAATCATAAAGACCTTGCTTAATAAAGATTTAATCGAAAGAAATCCTCCCTCTCATGGAAAGAAACAAATAGATGAGATAATACTGATGACCTTTCTATTTTCGCTGAAAATTCAAAAGTGTCATTCTAATTATTTGTTTTTAGTTTTAAATGGTCAAGTGCTTTTTAGAGACTGCCACTATTCGTAATTTCGTATGTTCTAATAATGGATTTTACCAAAATAGATTTGACACTGTTGAATAATCTTGTGTGGATCTTTTTGAAGAAAATGACCTAATTTTCGCATAACTTTTATCGCACTTTCTCATTTTTTCCAAATTTTATATTTTTCTTTGACTAAAGTTGGCTCTGGGAAGCACATCGGATTCCTCGCAAATTGCAGCCGAAATGAGCCTTGTGACGAGACATGGACAATCCGTCCCGCCTACAAATAGAGAAGGAGAAGGAATCAAGAGCTACCTATCCTTGGTGATGCCAATACTAGTGTGTTGTTGGCATTTACCTGCAATTATTGCACGATAGTTGTATCCCTTGAGCCATTACCATTGTTGTGTTTGTTTTGAGACACTTTGCCCCTATGCTATTTTCTATGTCCAAGTGCATGATTGAGACCATCATCGCGGTGACCATCTCACATATGAGATTTGGTCTCAATTTACAATTTCTCTAGTGCAATGGTCTCCCGAGACAGATGCGACAGCCACCATCATGGCGATGACCACAAATGTCCAACCACAATGGCTCACCGCGACAAATTTCCAACTGTCAACTTAGCGATTGGGTGATCAAATCTAACCAAAAACAAAAACCTTGTGGTGACCCTTTTTAAAAAATACACGATTTATTTATAATTAAAAAAAATATTTATCAAATGCGTTAACTTGATTTGGAAACGTGCTTGGAAAAAAAGAAGTCTAGTTGGTGGACACTGTTCAGTGCTGCCTGGTGGGAATGATGTTACCGTTGTTCTGTGCTGTCCAATGAGAAGACAAAGGATCGATGGTGACGGCTCCGCAATGTGCGGACCCGCTGGCGTACCTTCGTTTCAAAGCTTGTCGGTGGGCGAGGACCCGAAAGAATAATGTCTAGAAATGCTGATCCTCCAAAATACTAAATGAATGTACCAAACAATGCGACGGATTTCTGTTTGGCATTTAAATGGGCCCGTTGAATTATTGGCTTCTGATTTGTAATTGCTAATCTTATATAAAATTACCAAGCATATTGGTAATCATGGGCCTATTGAAAGGTGGTTCTTCGAGCTTTATCAAATTTCCATCCTAGGCTTGTTCACCTTCGACTTGGTTATGTCTAGCTTGTCGACACCTTCGCATCGAATGCTCTGTTCATCATTGATAGGGTACTCATAACCTTTAAATATCCTATTAAAATATCATTTGCATAATGGTTGGTGCATTTTTAACCATGTTTACTCAATCATTAAATACATTATTAGCCTTTGATTATTTTGTCATTTTCAAAATATCATAAAGGGTTTTTCCAACATTAACAACAAAGTAGACTTTTTGAGAGTAGATGTGTGGAATCATAATATACCTTGAAGTCACTGACTTTTATTGAAAATTATCAACCTTAATTTCATTAAGCACTACATTTGTCAAATTAAGCTACCGATTAATTTTAGGTACCAACCTTTTATCTTGCTTGGGCTTTGAAAATTAAAAACATTTTTTTAAAAAAAATTCAAGGTTACTAATTGTTTGAATAATCTAGTGACATTTATTCTTCTAGCTTACCAATTCATTTGAAGTTACTAACTTTTAGTCGAAAATATCTTCCTTAATTTGTCTGAGACTAACATAGCCACATTAGTCACATTAGAATTTTAAAACTTATTTGCATTATTTACCAACTTTGTATCTTGCACGGTTCAATCTAGTAGCAACCTCTCTTTTATTTCCAAGTTTACCAAGTAATTTTATAAATTACTAATATTTATTCTTATAGCTACTAACTTTTATTGGAAATTACAACTTTATTTGGAACAAAGTAACAAAGTTTGACACATGACACTCCATTTGTTTCATGGAAAATATTACATTTCTGGAAAATGCTTTCCATGAAGATATTTTCCAAGAAAAGGACAATATTTTCCGGCATTTGGTTGAAAAAAATAAAAATTGGAAACTATTTCCTGTCGTTTGGAGAGGAAAATATGATTTAATTTTTTAATATACACATATACTATCTGGGATCTAGTAACTTGCGCATAGGCAACCAGAGAACCAAGCACAAGTACCAAGATTTCGAGTCCAGCTTTAATGGACCCCAACTCGAGCACTAAGGACCCAAGCTTAGGCACTTAGGTCCTAAGCAAGAGCACAAGCACCGATCCCAAGTCTACAGAGCTAAGCTCAAGGCCCTGGTGTCTATGCCTAGATCCTTAGCACTCGAGCCCTAGTCTACATAAGTTGAGCACAATACCACAATATTAGGGCCTAGGCTTGAGCCCATAGAAGTAGGCTGAGGACTTGGTGCTCAGGCTGAGGACCCAGAACACTTGAGCATTGGTCCATCAAGGTTGGGCCCATTGAGCCTAAGTCCTTGGTATCCGAGATTGGATCCACAAAGGCCAAGCCCGAGACTACAATGCCCATGCTTAGGTCCCGAGTGGCTTAGCTCAAAGCCAATGCCCATGCTTGGACCCCTAGGCGCCTAGGTCCAAGTACAAACACCAGGGTCTCAAGTTGCAATCTTAATGGATTGAGACTCGAGCGCGAGAGATCTAGGTAGGGCATTGGGTATAGGCTAGGCATCGATGGACCTGAGTATAGGCATTGGGGACCCAAGCACCAACATCGAGGTTGGTTTATTAATTTTTCTGTTTTTTTTGCCTTTTCTTTTTTGTCTCCTTCCTCCATTGCCCCCCCCCATCAGCAACAATGGCTAGCCAGCTCCGATGAGGCTTACTAGCTACTGTGTGAGGGCCGCGAAGCCCTCTTCGTCGGTCGGCGAGGGTCTTAGCCCTTGTCAAACTGCCCACCCTTGCCGGCGGCATCACCTAGACTAGGGCGAGGCATGGGGGCCGCAGCGAGGCAACTTTGCCCAAATCTGGGTGAGGCTAGCCTCGCCATGGCTTGGCCACAAGCGAAGGCGGCCTCACCCGTCGCTGGCAAGGCAATGGCGACCTTCGCTTAGGCCCACCATGGTCTCACTAGCTATGAGCGAGGTCGCCTTTACCTGCGACCAGGCCATGGCGAGGCTAGCCTCACCCAGATCTGGGCGAAGCCACATCATCGCAGGCCCAGGCCTCCCCCAAGTTTGGGTAAGGCGGTTTCGCCCAAATCTGAGCGAGGCCAGCCTCGAGCGAAGGTGGCCTCACTCAGCAAGGCTATGGCGAGGCTGGCCTTGCCCATATGTGGGCAAAGCCACCTCACTGCGGCCCCCAGGCCTCACCCAAGTTGGGGCAAGGCCGTTAGCAAGGGCTTTGCGGCCCTCACGCAATGGCCAGCGAGCCTCGTCAGAGTTGACTATCCACTACTTCTAAGGGGGAGGGCAAGGGAGGAAAGAGACAAAAAAGAAAAAGAAAACAGAAAACAGAAAAATTAATAAATTAATAAAATATTATAAAATAATTAAAATATTGTCGCCAGTGCTGGTTGGTGTCCACGTTAGTGCTGGTAGGCCAAATTTGGCTGGATGTATTAAATTGGCACAATTACAAAAGGTTTAGAACTGAATCGGTAAATAAATAGGTTTATGACTAAATTGACACAATTACAATCAGTTTAGGACTTTTTTGGTAATTTCCCTATTATGCTTGTGCTCTACACATCTTTTGTTGGCTAAAATATAGGTAGAGTTTTCCATCTAAAATGTTGATTTAGATCTTGTAGCACATGGGCATTATTAATCTTTTCAGCATGAGTAAGGAGTCAAAGGCCCATTTGAATGACCTAGTTACGATGGACAAGCGATCCGCCATGGCGGTAGAGAAAGGAAGGAGTTTGGGATGTTGCAAGTGAGGACGGAGGATATTGCGCAGAGCACAGCCAAGAATGCGAGGGGGAGAGAGAGGGAAGGTGAGTGAAGAAAACGTGACTTGTCACATGAATACAAGGAGGAAGCTCAAGCTAAAATGAGTATTGTTAGACGTACGATAAGGCCAAATTTGGTAATCCGGATTTCTAACTATAATAGAATTGGATATGATAGGATAATCTAGGGATTTTGCTATACTCCATCCATTGTTTGATGAATAATAATAATAAAATCAGATATATTTACATCATAATATGTATAATTTTTTGTATAAACGGCATATCAATATAAATAAACTTAAAAGTTCACAAATGGAGATGCTAAAAATCCCGATAACGTATCGAAAAAATCTTAAACATGTTGTATTGGTGTCAATTTAGTCATAAACATTTTAATGGTGTCAATTTAGTCATTAACCTTTTGAAGTAGTGTCAATTTAATCATACACCTTTTAGCTTGGGGACAATTTAGTCATTTTGACTAATTTTAGCCGAATTTGCTAATGTCGATGCTGGCCCATTAATGTGGCACCATCGACACTAACGTGAACAATTTTTAATAATTTTTGTTATTTTTCTGATATTTTTCTTTTTATATTTTCTCTCTCCTCCTCCCTTTCTTCTTCCTTTAGGTGGTGGCTGGCCAGTAGGCAATGCTTCGGCGGGCTAACCTCGCCTAGCCAGGGCAAGGCTAAGCCCCGGCGAAGGTTGACCTTGCTAGATCTGACTTGAGTGAGGCTGATCGGCGCTCGGGCAAGGGCAGCCTCGATGAGGGCTCCCCACGCCAGATTCAACGAGGCCGGCCCTTGCCCAAGCACGAGTGATGCCCAGCAAATCCACCTTAGCCTAAGCAGCAAAAGGACCGGCGCCCAGCAAGGCCGCCCTACCCTAGGGGAAGGTCAACCTCCTTAAATCTGGCAAGGGGAGCCCTCACTCGGGCTGCCCTCACCTAAGTGCGAATTAGCCTCCCCTTGGCTTAGGTGAGGTCCAACAGCCACCAAGAGGAAAAATAAAGGGAGGAAAGAGAAAAAAAAGAAAACAAAAAAAAATAAATTATTATAATATTATTAAAAATTATTTATGTTAGTGTCGATAGTGCCACGTAGGTCGCCTAGCATCCACCTCAACGAAATCAGGCCTAAATTAGCTAAAAACTGAATTGACACCAAATCAAAATGTTTATGACTAAATTGGCACAAATGTAATAAAGTTAGGATTTTTTTGATACTTTTCTAGTAAAAATCTCTTATGACACTATTGCCTATTTTATTTTATTTTTCCTTTTTTAAAATTTTTGATTTTTTTCCTTCCATCATTCTGTAATAAAATCTTATTAAATAGTAAATTGTACTAATATACCTAAAAAACAAAAATTCCTAAAATATATGGTATATAAATATAATATTTATATTTATGTATTGAATTTATTTTATAAGATATAATTAAAGTCGAATATATAAATAATAATCATAAAAATAAAATTTTATAATTTTTATAATTTTGAATTTCTTATATTAGAATTCGTATATTATTTATATTGAAATATAATTTCAATTTTGGTAATTTAATAAGTTTGTTATTTGAGAAAATAACTTTCCTATTATGGATATTAGAAATCTTATCCATATTTATTCTATTTCCCTAATGAGATAATTTAATCCGGTCTATATCCTTTTTATACCAGACTTTATTTTATTTTGAGTATACACAAAACTCTGGATATAACAAATTTAATTTAATTTTGAATTTTATCTTGACTATCAAATGTAGCCTAACCAGCTCGTTAAATTCGGTTATAAAGCGACTTAACAGATTGTAATTGAATCTTAAAGAAATATTCTTATTCAACATTCAATAAAAAAAATGATTGTCTCACAAGACATGTAAATTTGCATGTAATTCTTTCATTATATTTCAAATTTGAATAATATCTTAAAATCTGGCAATAATGAAAAAAAACACCCTACTTTAAGTTAAATAAATGCCTTCATTATCTATATTGAAGACATCATGTCTCATTCTAATTCAACATTCAATAAAAAAAAAATTTCATGGCCCCCTTCTAATGATTGTCTAAACGAAATTATAGATGCCTATCTCATATCAAATACTCCAAGTAGATACTGATATGGATTTCGGTGGTCTTCTTTTTAATACTCATTTTGCATAGTGTCTTGTAACCGAGGGTATTTGGTGGACAAGTTGGTTAATCTCAGATCGAATAGTCAAAGTAGATATCGATATGGATTTCAATACGGTTTTTCTTCTATTACCCATTTTGGTCGGATTTAACTGATTTTCATTACCATGTTTAAGAAAATGATATAAATGGTTCATGAATATTAACTCAATGGGCAATTTTGTTCTTGAACTTTTGATATATTCAATGTGATCATTTAACTTTAGCTAAACATGCAATACAATTTCTAAATTTTTAATTTATTCAATATGATCTTGAAAGTTTTGACAGATATTCAATCTTCTCCCTGAACCACATGAAAATGTTCAATATAATCCCTAAACTTGAATTAATGAAATAATAATATTGGATATTTTCATATAATTTAATGACTAAATTGACTATTTACCAAAATATTCAGAGATTAGATTGAATAAGTTAAAAATTTAGGCACAACATTGCCTATCGGGCTAAAGTTCATGAACCATATTACACAAATCAAAAGTTTTGAAACAACATTAGACATTGAACTAAAGTTCATCGACTATTTGTGTAATTATCTCTTGTTGTTTCAATCAAGAACTATAAACACAAATCATGTCCAATCTTTATAGAGAGTTGAAACATAATTTCTAAGAAGATTTTTACATTTCATCCATGTACTTTCATGCAATTTTGTAGTCAAATTCATGCACTTTCAATTTATCTAATCGAATTTTTCTACTCTCACAAAATTTCTAATCAAGTCCCTCCAACACCAAGTCTGACTCCTACTCAGCCGGCATAATAGCCCAACGGTGTCATAGCATGATGTGGACCCAAGTGGATGTCTACATTGGAGAAGAATTTATCGATTTGACCAGAAATCTATGAAAGTGGAAGGATTTGATCATGCGAATTAAAAACACAGTGACTTGATTAGGAAAAAAACAAACAAAACAAAACGCAAAAGTGCATGAAATTATTATTTTGTAGAAAAAAAAAAAAAGTAGACTTTTTGGGCCTTCATCGTCCTCGGCCCATTAAGCCTTGAACCGACCTCAGCCCGGCCCATAGGCGTAGACCCTCAGAAATCTCCAAACCCCCCGCAATAATAATCGTTACTCCTTCTCTGGAACTCAGTTCTCGTGAATCTCTTCTTCTCTCGTCTTCCAATCTCGCTTGCGGGAAGAGAGCTCTCGAGAGAACCCGTCCCCAGTCCCGTCGCCGATGACCGTCGAGACGGTTCCTTACCAGAATGGCCTCGTCGCTAACGGGGATCCGGGCGGCCACGCCGCCGATCCCAGCGGCGGTGGCGGGGCGGCGGTGGCGAGGAAGTCCCGCGAGAGCGAGCGCCGTCGCCGGAGGCGGAAGCAGAAGAAGAACAACAGGGCCGCCCGGGCCGCCGCCGACACCGGAGGGGAGAGCGACGGCACGGGGGACGAGGGCGGCAACGAGAACGCCGATCCTCAGCAGGTTACCCGGCTTCCCCGCTCTCGTTTCGGCTCCCTAGGGTTTTGGATTGTCAATTGCTAGTATTATCGTGTGCTTTTAGGTTGCAGAAGCTATGTTTTTGTTTTACTTGAGGAATCTGTCTTAGGTCGGTGGCTTGTAATGATTTGCCGAAATATAGGGTGGCTTACGTTTGTGAAGGTATAGAAGAAATGTTTCGCTTTCCGGGCGTTGGCAGTGGTAGTGAGGGTAGCTGCACATTAGAAACCTACGAACGAAAAATAAAATTTTTATAGTGCTCTTGCCCTGTGGTTGAATTGCTCGAATAGGCTCTCTAGCTTATTTTGCATTCTCTATGAGTGAATAGCTTGCACTGAAGGATGCACCATTAGATGCCTTTTTTTTTTAGCCCCTCTCCTTTATCAACTATTATGGGAGGGCGGTGCTACAGCGTTTTATTGCAATTTGTTGAGGTTAATTTAACAGGACAAACAGGTTTCTGGTTGGGTTTGGGTTTCTTGATTTTTTAATTTGAATCTGCTTTATCCTCTTACACTCTAAGAAGAGGAAAATAAATTGGTATCTAGGCTCCATTTGTTTTGTGGAAAATGAATGATTTGGACAATATTTTTCTAAAAACGATCGCTTATATCACTTGAAATGATTTGACTGATGCAAAAAATTTTACACTACGCAATTCAAAAGTTTCTCTACGGCTGAAAAATGAGCATATTCTTGAGCCACCGTAGAAACATAGATAGGGTCGACGAGGAATGAACAACGAAACTTCACTACAGCTTTTTCGTACGCATTCACTTGCATCAACATATACAAGTGCTCTGTGAAAAGTGCACTTAGGTCTCCCATAACACGGCTCTCCCACTTGAGTTACCTTAGCCCCAAGTCAGGGCGATAGCAAATATTTTTCATTCATTCATTTTTGTAAGCAATCAAAGCGATCATTTTTAGGAAAATGTTTTCCTAATCATTAATTTGCCGCGAAACAAATGGAACCCTAGTTTGCGTTATTTCTACTGCATACTATTTGTTCATGGTAGTTTTTCATTTTTATTTTATTACGACATGGGATGGCAATAACGGCCAAAGTTGATGATGGTTGTGGATAAGTCTATTCCGACTGTATGCTTGAAGGGAAATTTTCCGGCTGATTGCATATAGGACATGCTATGGCTGTAGCTTTGGAGGAAATTTATCTTAAGTAGATGCTTTATGTCTTTGTTTGTGTTTTTTTGGTGATATTTCTTCTTTTTATAATATAGATTGTAGAGAAAGTTGAGGTGGAGTATGTTCCTGAGAAGGCAGAGTTAGATGATGGGTTGGATGATGAGTTCAGAAAGGTCTTTGAGAAATTTAGTTTCCATGAAGCTGTTGGATCCGAGGTAAATACTCAATTTGTTGGTTGACTGGATACGTTTTGTTTTTACCTGTGCCATTAACTGGCTTGGTAATTTGTTTTGTAATCTAGGACAACGGTACCAAGGATGAGGATGCTCAAAATGCAACCATAAAAAAGAAGGATGATGATTCAGACTCTGAAGAGGAAGAGCAAGATAACCAACAGAAGGAGAAAGGTGTGTCCAATAAGAAGAAAAAGGTACATCTCTGGTCGATATCATTGTATTGCCACCGTGACATGATCTTTAACCTAGATATCATGGCTTTATGATTTCATTTGTTAACAAATGTATCAATGCCATTTTCCAGCTTCAAAGGCGAATGAAGATTGCTGAACTGAAACAGATTTGCTCAAGACCTGATGTTGTCGAGGTAAGAATTGATAATCTCTGTGTATAGACTACTTTTGAAGGAATCTCTGGTGTTTTGATCAGTTGTTAAGTGCTAATTTTTTAACTCGAGGACATCTTTGCATGCTAAATGCCAATCCATATGTAGAGATATGCAGTCTATAGATCAAACTTTTCATTGTGTTGTTCTTAAATATTTCTTACCATAGTACAGAACACTGCTTTTTCGCCCTATCTAGTGGCCTCTTATTGGAACATGAAATCTTTTAAAATATGGGGTTTGTATTATAAAATCTTGGAACTTGTGGACATCTTTGCATGCCAAATAGTCCTTATGTAAGGATATGCCAGGGGTATATTGAAGTTTACATTATCATATCGTGATGTTTCCTACCAAAGTAGCAAAGAATTAATTTTTTCCCCATCTAAGTTCTCATTTTGAACATATAATGTCTTAAAAAATCGAAGAATGCTGGGAATGGATTAAAGTTTACATCGTCATATCACGATGTTTCCTATCAAAGTACCAAACTGTTACTTTTTTCCCATATCTAGTAATTCTCATTTTGAACATAAAATATTCTAAAAAATCGAAGTTTTCCCAGAGTGTTGCCCACCGCTCACATTCTTCTGTTAATGGTAAGCTTTAATTATTTGAAATCTGTATGGCATCCGATCTTGAGGTAGTTATTAATGATACTTCTAACTACGTTTAACAAATTGCGTTCTCTCGTTACATGTTACAATTTCCATGGGTTCGTACAGCATGTCACTATTTGCCTTATTATGGTGGTTGTAATTCATCAGCAGCTTAACTATTGTCTTGCTAAATCCTCATTTGCGCTCTCAGATATGGGATGCTACAGCGGCAGATCCAAAGTTGCTGGTTTTTCTAAAATCATACCGTAACACTGTTCCGGTGCCTCGTCATTGGTGTCAGAAAAGAAAATTTCTGCAGGTTAGTTCTTTTGGAAACTCAACAGACGTGAATGCATGCTTAGTGTACATATGGTGAGGGGTGAAGGGTAGAGGGTGAGGGAAGATATAGTCGATAAGGTCTCTCTTATGTGTATACATCTGGTTCTTGCAGGGGACGGGCTGTGATCATCATGGAGCCTAAACTGGTAGGTAGTGGCCAAGGGACCTTAGATTTGGTTTCTGTTTGAATATATCTGCTAGTCTGAGTGGGGATGTAGACACCTGTGGTGTGGTATGTAGTTTTAGGCAGTTGTGTGGCATTGACTATAGCGGTGGAGACATTTGTCTGCCAATAACCTTTTGCTTGCTGGACATGACGGAGTTGTTCATCAAATTGCTAATTCATTTTTCGGTCTGAAGTTCAGAGGCCTTCACATTGTGGTTTAAGCTCGAGTTGAGATTCTTTATGTATATCTTAACGAGTGAGCATAAAAGACAAATTTTTATACATTATCATTGTATCTTATCAAATCTAATGTTCAATTCACAGGGAAAGCGCGGTATCGAGAAACAGCCTTTTCAGCTTCCTGATTTTATTGCTGCAACTGGAATTGAAAAAATAAGACAGGTATTCTTTGTGAATTCTCCCAATTTTTAGTGTCGCCATGACATTCTGACTTTTAGGGAGGTTTTGTATATATTAGTAGGTGGTGGACAGTGTAACTAAAGAGAGATATAGTTTCCCTGTTCGTATACTGATTTGTAATAGTGATATCTTCATACTGTTTTTCTTTTCATATTTGTACCAAGTCAATTACCTTTTTTGACTCCAAACTTGTTTGAGCATTGAGCTTGCCATATTTTAGCATATTGTAACTGATTTAAATGTAATTTTTTTTCACCATTTCCAATTTAATTATATCGCACATGGATGTTTTAAGGATATATGGCAGAGTCTATTTAAGATGGGTCATTTCACAAATAATGAGCGAGTGGGAAAATTATTTGGGTTTCCTTTTCTCTTTGCTGTATTCCGTCATAATTTCTAACTTTTTGCCAGTACCCTTTGGTCCTAGATTTCGGCGTGACTGAACCAAATCTGTTTATACTATTTATCACTTGAGCCTAATGTATTCAAACGTGGGATGCTAGATACTTAAAACTCTTGGTCTTGACTTG
Source organism: Corymbia calophylla (assembly GCA_014182845.1). Classification (NCBI taxonomy): domain Eukaryota; kingdom Viridiplantae; phylum Streptophyta; class Magnoliopsida; order Myrtales; family Myrtaceae; genus Corymbia; species Corymbia calophylla. Next base: position 6,420,902 of record CM024696.1, on the reverse strand, counting down.
GCAAAGAACTTCACAAGCTTGAGCTTGATTTGACTCAACTCCATTATTATCTAAGAAATATCCTAAGCTCAATGTAAGCTTCAACTTGAGTATTATAAGTACAATGAAATCGCAAAATGTTGTTATACTTAAGGTTTTGTATTTAGAAATTGATTTATAGATAATTAAATTTGTAAATAGATCAGCGAATTATGTAACAATGCTATTTTTTTGTTTTGGTCGAATGTAACAATGCTATTACATAGTTAGGTTTGTGAGCTGCTAGAGTACAATACTTTGAAGCTTGAACTCAGTTCAAGATAATGCTTAGGACACCTAAATTTCACTCTTAACTCATAGGGAGAAGACACAAAGAAACTTGAGCTTCATCTCTCTCTCTCTCTCTCTCTCTCTCTCTCTCTCTCTCTCTCTCTCTCTCTCTCTCTCTCTCTCTCTCGTGTACACTTGCTCTCCCATTTTGGGTGCACTGCAGCATATGCTACTTATGGATGCTATTTGCAGTGCCTAATTCTTGTGTTGTGGCTGCGATGCAGGCTTACATTGAGAAAGAAGATAGTAAGAAATTGAAGCAAAAGCAACGTGAACGCATGCAGCCGAAGATGGGGAAAATGGATATTGATTATCAGGTTTGCCTTTTTTCTTTTTATATCCCTAGTTATGTTGCTTAGCAGCCTGAGTTTTATGGCTAATATGTGCAATTTGCTTTTGTTGTGGGACTGATTTTCCTCTTATGTAGGTTCTGCATGATGCATTCTTCAAGTACCAGACAAAGCCAAAGCTGACCACCCTCGGTGACCTATATTTTGAAGGGAAAGAATTTGAGGTGCGATGTGCTATTAAAATGCCTCTATCCTTGTTTACTAGTTGTACATAGTGACAATTCGCGTGGCAAATTAAATTAAAATCTGTAGAACTAGCTTTGGATGGAGAAACACGAGTGATAAGCTTATGCACTGACCAGTACTGAAGTCCTTTTTTTGGGTGAATGGGGTTGGGAGCAACTTATCCTTTTAGAGAGATATGATTCGGATTTCCAAGTGTAGATTGCTTTTGGTTGTGCTTCCTAGATTGAATTTGTGCCTGTGTCGTTCTTGGAAGTGTCTGTGCAGCATACTCCTTTACATCCATAAGCATAATTGGCTTTTCAAAAGGACATATGTATGTTACTGGAATTGGTTGTTTTCTGTGTTTGATCAGCACTGCCATTGCTTTACTTGTAGATATCATATAGGATCCTCATTGATTCCTGATAAATATGATCACTCTGCAATATTCCTGTACTGAAGGTTTTCCCTATTAATTCTTTGACAGGTGAAACTGAGGGAAATGAAACCTGGGATGCTATCCCATGAGTTGAAAGAGGCCCTTGGCATGCCTGAGGGTGCTCCTCCTCCTTGGCTTATCAATATGCAGGTTGGGTAGCGGATAAATTTATTGATTAGTTGTGTTAAATCTCCGTGTTGTTTTTCGTATTCGTCAGTCTTTCCCTAATCAGACTGACTCCTTTTCTTTTAGAGATATGGCCCTCCACCATCATATCCACAGTTGAAAATTCCTGGACTCAATGCTCCCATTCCATCTGGAGCTAGCTTTGGTTACCACCCTGGTGGCTGGGGCAAGCCCCCTGTTGATGAAGTAAATTTACTAATTTCTTTGAGTGATTCATTATATGCCCAAACCCAGGTCACTAGTCTCTGACACTATTATTTCTTTACTCAGTTTGGGCGGCCTCTGTATGGTGATGTCTTTGGTGTTCAACAACAAGAGCAACCTAATTATGAGGTATGTCCCTTGAACTTATTTCACCTATCTGAAGCTGGTGATTGAATTGATGGAATTTGTGTTCAACCCCCTACCATTTGGTTTTTTAAAGTGCATGTTCACTTATTTTATGATGCATTATGTAAATAAAATTTTTTTAATCATTTCATGGGGTGCTTAATTACTGTAGGAAGAGCCCCTAGATAAGACCAAGCATTGGGGTGATTTGGAGGAAGAAGAGGAAGAGGAAGAGGAGGAGGAAGTGGAAGAGGAGATTGAGGAAGAGGAGTTGGAAGCAGGCATTGAATCTGTTGATAGTCTTTCAAGGTACAATGTCATTTCGTTTGTTCTTTATGTGTGGGCAATTGCGTAGAACTAAGAACTCTTTACATCTGGATATTCCAAGTGGACGGTCAAAAACATGTTGCTATTACTTAGGTTCGAGTTTTTTATATTCTCATGATTAATGTGATTGTTCAACAGCACTCCGACTGGTGTGGAGACACCTGATGTCATCGACCTTCGCAAGCCACAGAGGAAGGAGGCTGATAGGCCTCTTTACACTGTGAGTTCTTATTTTGGGTTTTATCACTTTCTTGCTGCAATATACAAGTAGCGCACATGCTGTTTGTCCTCATCCATGTTTTTTGGCTGCAGGTACTTGAGGAGAAGGAAGAGAAGATAGCTCCAGGGACCTTGCTTGGAACAACGCATACGTATGCATTTCTCAGACGTAGTCGTCTGTTTTATTATCCTATGATAGTGATTACTGTGGTAATTCCTGCTTTCTGCATGCAGTTATGTGGTGAGCACAGGTGGCACCCAGGACAAGGCAGGAGCTAAAAGGGTAAGGCAACACCTTTGCCTCAACATTCTTGCTCAATTTACTATGTACACGCAATTATATTTTTTTTAGAGTGACGCGTGCTTTATAATGTTCCTTTTGTCCTTTGCCCTAATGATTGTCTCTATGTTTTAACTTTCAAAATTTCGATCTTTTGACAGGTTGATTTACTTAGAGGACAAAAATCAGATAAAGTTGATGTCACCCTTCAGCCAGAAGAATTGGAAGCTATGGATAATGTTTTGGCTGCAAAGTAAGTATAATCCTCTCAAGTCAAGTGAGACAACTTAGAAGTTCCATGTAGAGGGTTTTAACCAAGTGTATTCATCAGGTATGAAGAGGCGAGGGAGGAGGAGAAGCTGCGGAGCCAGCGGGAGGATTTCAGTGACATGGTTGCAGAGGTTAGTTTTGCTTCCAGCTTTGTTCTGCATGGCTGATTTTCTTGAGCCAAAGTCGTTTGGCTGTGAATTACATTCCTTAGGCTGTGAATTACATTCCTTATGCTACCAAGTCTTTGGTACATGATTAGGAAAGTTGAAGTCATCCTACTAATGGCTGTAGTGGCAATACGTGCCAGATTATTTCAGCTGAGATTCGACTCTACTGTGTCCTCTGGGAAGGTCTTCAGACTTGTATAAACAGTCTGACTAATATAGTGCTTTCATGATTATCATTTTCTATCGTTACATTTTCTCGGGCGATGTTGGTATTTCTTAATGCCACTTTTGTTCCTATGGTCGTGTTGCTTGCTTATGGATATAAAGTGGTCGAGTGGAAAATTGTTAAGAGTGCTGGTCTCCTCTTGGGCCAATTGCTAATTATCCAGTTTTTGGTTTGACAGCAGAACACACTCCATCCCTGACCGTACCTTAACTAGTGTGTTGATGTAGATGTGATAAGAGTTCAGAACAATTATCCTCTTTTACCGTATTTTTCTTGCATGCCAATTGTATCGTTCCTAATGTTTGACTGATCTTGTTGGCCAAGTTCCCTGTTATCTCATGTCCACCATACCTGTTTGCAATCAGTCCCTTTGCATTTTGAGTTTTGTCAAGGATCTAACAATGAGATGGATTGATGCAGAACGAAAAGAAGAGGAAACGGAAAATGCAGGAAAAAGAGGGGAAGTCGAAGAAAAAGGATTTCAAGTTTTAGGTTCTTTCATCTCGATCCTGTCCCTAGAGGCATTTCATGTCTGGAACTTTGGAAAGGCCTTCTCAAGCACTGGGTTTGATGGGTTCAGCATGTCTCCGAGTATTTTTTGTAGCACAGGATCCAACTATGCGTAATAACTTAATGCAGTTGCGCTTTAGCCTTCTAGTTGCCGGAATCTGTTGTACAATGCCGAATGCCCGAATTAACAAATTTTACCTAATTTTTTTCGCACCTTGTCTGAGCTCATTACTTGAGAAAACATGGTACCTGATTTGTGTCGCTAATGTATATGCTAAGAACCTTTCTTAGTGTTTCATCCTCTTTGTTCGTGGATAGGCTCACACAATGTTTACGGGTTTGGTTCCCATGAGTTCGGACAATCGATGTGCTCATCTGTTGCATGCAGCATCATATGTGATGTGCTTCCGCTCGGCAGGCTTCTTGTTTGGCCGGAGGTGGAAATGGTGTTTCGATAAAGATTGGGTGTTGGTGTTTGGTAGACCTTAGATTACATGCTGAACTAGGGATGTGGAGTGTTTTGCATCCTCAGTGTTGTCACATTCTTCTCAATTTGTCCATTGCCAAAACACGTTATGGGGAAGTCTCGTGTGTTTTACGTGTCTTACACCTCTAACGAGAAAGATGTTGTTGTCGGCCCAGACGTGAAGTATATTATCTCCTGTGTCTTTTCCGGTGGATGTGTGTAATTTCGCTTTCGCTTTGCTACTTGCTCGTGACAGGCGGGGCCAATTTATGTCCAACCAACCAGCAGCCTCTCTCCGTGTCATAAGATTAATGGAAAAAGCATATTTTTGTTTTCTTTTTGGTTAAATTCGAAAATTGTAAGTCCTCTCGACTCTCTAAATAAAACAATAAAATATTACCAGAACGTGACTCAACACCAGAATTCCAAATCTGTTCTCAAGAATAAAAAATTTCGAAAACAAAATTACTGTGAAAGCACGCGAACCTAGGATTGAAAAGGAGTGAATTTAGTTGGTGTGAAACACATCGACTTTAGGTCATATAAAGTTACCACGCATGATTCACAAAAATCTCTCCATAGAAATAAATTTCTTCAAATTAAGGTCGAGTACGAGTTCACGGCCGGTGTGATATTATTAGCCATGAAATCTTGTGTTTTTATTCGTACCGGCAATGAGTACAAATCGACAAGTGATTGAATTAAAGTAAATTCCAGATGAGTTGATGATACATATGGTACGTGTGCCCACAATTTATTAGAGCTGTCCTCTTCGATGTCATAAGTGGAGTTGCGCTTTTGGATGAAAAAGACGGCGATTCTACGCAAAAAATGTACAATGAGATAATTGAGATCGCCAGTCTGGAAATTTCAAATGCTGGAAAAAGAAAAAAGTACTACTCTATTGAAAAATCATTTAAAATATCCACCACGTTAGTTCTTATCAAATCTTGTAAAGTAGCATACTATATTCTTACAGTAATTTTGACTAATTATAAGCAGTGAAGATGGTGTCCAAGCCTACCAAGGCCCCTAAGCCGATAACGGATGGAATATCAGTCGCGCAAGAATTGTTCTTTCGAGTTTAAATTAAGGATTTCTATCGTGCCAAGAAAAGGGGTTTCTAGATTGGTCTGTAAGAACCTACATGAAGAAGTAAAGCGAGGTGAAATTATCACAGTGCGAAGTCCTACGATTATTTTAGTACTACTCTGTCGTGCTCGATCCAAATGTTTGACCACTCAGTCAACACAACGTCGGATCACGAAAGACCGGCATTGCGATGGATATCTGCGTCATTTCCGGGCGGCTTCTTCGCTATTAAGGAACATCGACAAAAGTTGGACACCGCGTTTTCTTTGTTTTTATCCTATTTATTATTATATTATGCAACAAGTGCACGATGTTCCTTTTTCCAAATATACTGCTAGTCATGGTTTTGACGCGAAACAGTGTGTGGCTAAACTAAACCATCCTTATCGTCGAAGTACAGCGTGAGCATAATTTTACCTCGTTCTCACGAAAAATATATATAATTTTCGTGTTTTTATTAATTTGTTTGTATCCGAAAGAGCAATAGCTAATAAGGAAAATAGAATTAGGAGGAAGAGAAGGAGAAAAGACCATATGCCTTTGATAAATGAAAATTGAAAAAAAGGAGGAGTGAAGCGAAATTTGGAATATATTTTCAAATTTCTCAGTTTTATTGATGGAATCGGAATTTCATCTAAATTCCCTCTCCCTCTCTTAAATGTCAAATTATAAGTCTTTATTTTTTTAGGATAATCCCAATTTTTGAGGATTTTTCATGAGATTTTTCTTCTTCCTTTTTTCGTGTCCTTTTCCGCAACAGTACATCGAATTCCGGATCGGCAAGATTGACCTTTGAGATTAAGTAAAAGAAATGAAGTTGACTAAGAAAGACGGACGTGTCGGAACACGACATGGTGTCGTTGATCAAACTCCCTTTTGAAGGTGGAAACCCTAATGCGACAGCTCCTGGATTTTTTTTAGAATATTCAATGAAAGAGGCTTCAACAATGGGGTCTTCAAGAAAGCAAAGCAAAGCAACGAATAAAAAAGGGACAAGGCCAAGACGTGCATGCACCACCGGGCACATCAGCATCACCACTTTTATTCACATTCTTTACTTTCTCGTCACGGCGCAGACATGTATTACCATGATTTTTCTAATGAATTATCGAGTTTCGAGCACCTCGTGATTCGAGTTTTGGTTGAATGCAAACTACATGAAATCCTTTTAAATACATAAATTATCGGCACGCTCGAATTATGTATGTGATGTACATTTAAAAAAAAAAAATTCGAAGGTTAGAACATGCTTTATTTTAAGATTTCGAAGTAACAAGCGGGAGATATAAGTCAAAAGAAGTCGTCCTGAGTGGATGGACCCTTTTGACGTTTTCCAAGTAGGATTTGATACCTTTCGTGGCCCTCGTTCTTTCTATAGTTTGATCTTTCTTGTCAAATATCGTCGGACCTACAGAGGATTTGAATGGGCAATTCGTATGCTTGGAGAAAATATAGGGTTGAGTATAAGGGTAGAAAAACCTTTGGAGGGTTCTCGGATAGGAGGGGGGCATGTGATGCCTACAAGCATACGACAAAAGAACATGTATCATCGGACCGTCACTTCACTTAGAGCACATAGTGAGGAAACGAGGTAATTGTTTAAAACGTCCTGAAAATATCGAACGGCAGTAAATTCAATTGTAAACTTTTAAATTTTTTTAAATTTAGTTATTATGATTAATTTTGACTTGAAATCAATTATGTGGACATCGGCCATCCTATGTAGCATTCTTTGGCGTTGATGTGGATAATTTTTATAATTTTTTTAAAATTCTGAATTTATATTTTTTTCCCTTTCATTTTCTTTTTCCTTTTCTTATTGTTCTTCTTCCTAAGGGCGGGCAAGGGTCACCGAGGCCTTGGCAAGGGTCACCAAGCTCTCATTGACCATGGGTGAGAGCCATCTCGCTAGATCTGTGCGCAACAAGGGCTTCACAGCCCTTGCCTACAACTATGGATGGTGTTGCAGCTTTCACTTGTGGTAGGTGACCCCAATCACTCCTTCAGGAAAGAAGGACAGTAAAAAAAGAAAAAAAAATTTTTAAAAATTGAGTAAATTTTAAAAAAATTGCAAATATTGGTCATGTTAGAATGACTAAATTAACATTAGTTGAGGCCTAAGTTTGTCAACTTAAAAAGTTTAGTATTGAATTGACCGATATACTATACATTTAGAATTTTTTGGACAATTTACTTTTGAAAAGACTTGCTCATAATCGTAGGGTTAATCTAGGGTTTTTTTGTAAGTCCTCATCTATTTTTTTTTTTTTTTTAAAGAAGATTGTGTTCATTGTTCAAAAGTATACATCAAAAGCTCATAAACTTCATAAGAAAACAAATCAAAGTAAAGCAAAACATAGAATAATGAAATACAAATCCAAATTTTAGAAAATAAAGAGGATCAAAACACTAGTGGGTCAGCACATGCTCGTTCCACAATAATAGATTTGTCTAGTAAATCAATGGCGGTTCATTGGATTTCGTATCTTCATCATTGATGTGCACACGACGAAAATTCATCCTCCAATAACTATGGTGTTGCTATTTGCTAGTGCGCACTTAATTTTGGACTAAATAAGGAGACAGGCGAAACTTTATACATGGCATGAAGTGTATTGTACGGTCAAACATTAATATGCGCACAAAATGAGCGAAGGCAAGATGAGAATGTTTCGTTAGGTTTGCAAGCACACAAAAAAAGACGTGATCATAAATTAATTTATCCAAGTACTGAGGCGATAATTATCAAAACAAAAGTCCTAAATTTATTGTATTTGTACCAATTAAGTAGGAAAAAAGAGAGAAGAAACTGGCTTATTTGTTAATCTTTATGTCGGGCATGCGCAAGTGTCGAATAATTTTTCCTTAATTAAACAACTCAAGTTGACAATGAGCTGATTTTTCTTTCTTTTTTCTCCATTTTTTAATTAAAAAGTTGTTAGGTAAGCTATTAAAAAATAACCTTCTTGGCCCAAACCTATGAGAATCTCAACTCAGTCTAGGGTTCTGTTACAAAATTAGAGCCACTCTCCACACACCAACCTTCTATAACTATCTATTATGAATCACGTCTCAATACAAAATGGTGAATATTACTGAGATCATTACCTTGGTACCTCAATTATAAAATTACACAAATTTTATGCTGAGAACTTCAAATCTCCAAATCAGATACACTTGACAGCTAGACGCTATATGCCTAAACGAGACTCCAGTTGACCATCGTTGTCACCTTGATCAAGTGTATGACATAACCTAGTTTTGCCTTCACCTAAAACATAGTCATTATTGCCCTCGAACCTTTGAGAAATTAAATGAACATAACCGAAGTACTAATCCGAATCGGTTCCTTCAAAACAGATGGGACCACATAAGAGCCGTCGCCTTCGGCGATTTGCGATTTCTATATTCAGTTCAGCATGTATGCTTACACTAATGTAAAAAAAAAAAAAGGGGGGGGGGTGGACTATAACACGATCTCGTGTCCAAACCCTAGAAAAGAAAAAAATAAAATAAAATTAAAATGAAAGGCGGGGAACAGAAACAGCATTCACTTCCCTTTCGGAAGTGATGCCCCAGTCCTATTCGACCATGCATTATTGTCTTTGCTTGCCATGATGATGACCATGGTCATCCCTAGTTGTCCCACCTTGTCTATCTATGAATTGCAATCATGCAGTTGCCATTCAACCTTGACATAAAAGTGCATCATATATGGAGATGCAATCCCCTCCATTCGCGACAACCGATGGATTCCGTTCATTCTTCGAAATGATGATGGGAAGATAATTTCAATAGTGGTGGAGATTTGAGTTGCGACCACAAAATAGTTATCTCCCATCATCAACAATATTCTCCATCGCTTGTTTATATAATTTATGTGTTTTTTATATACACGTGGTCTCTTCTTCCAAATTTCACCTTAATATATTTTGTGCATGTGAGCTCTGATTCATTAAATTCTATTATTCTTACGTCACATGTATATGGCAGACATATCAAAGATGAATCATAAACCCATTTTTTAACCTACATATTATGGGCTGAGTTATTATATGTGTTAGTTAGTTATATTCAGTAAATGGGTTTAAATAAATTTAGGTATTAAATGAGTTTATGACTTACTTAAACCCAACTCACCTGTATGACTCTCTTTTCATCTTCTCTTGCACTCACTCGATCTCGCATTCACCCACTATGTACTCTCACCTCGGTCTAAGTACAAGTTTTCTTAAACTAGGTTATACATGAAAGCATTTTTTGTAATATAAGTGGATCACTAGATTTACATTGTATGAAAATGAGCATATTTGTATTAGATCATTTTCAACTTGAATCAACTTAATCCGACCCATCCATTCGACGGATCTAGTCTACGACTTTAGATGCACTTTATTTAAATTACTCCATTTATTCACTTAAACTTTCGAGCAGGATCACACTAACTCCATGCCCTAGCTTAACTGAACTGATTTAGCAGATCGAAGCAATCAATTCCACGAACCCCAGCATTAGATCTAACCCTCCTGCCTGGACTCCTCAATTGCCCAACACGTGCGACCATCTCATCATCTGATGAAAACCATACTTAATAATTCGGCATGCGCGGTACCTACTGGCCAAGTCACTTAATAAAACGACAATCCTCGTTTTCGCAATTAAAAAAGATTCCACTATTTAAAAAATAATAATACGACTGACCAAAAAGTACGAGGGGAGGGAGGGAGGGAGGAATGATGGTCTTAGCTTCTCAGATCGAATAATCAGACCCCCTTAATCAAAATCGGAATCTAATTACGAATTTCTCGTGGGGGATTAAAAAATTCCCTGGGTCGTTTCCAAAGTCGTCCGACAAACATTCTCCTTTGATTGCTACGTTTATCTCTCTTTCTCTCTCTCTCTCTCTCTCTATCTGTGAGAATGTGGAAAACGCCACCACATCCCAACCTCAAAGCTTTTACCTAACCGACCGACCATGTTTGATTTGTGTTCGCATTGTCTGAGAATAATATCTTTTTTAGAATAAGCTACCATTGTTTAATCTTGATCACAATATTCTCTCCGGTCATTGTATTCCTTAATTAATCACTCGCACGTGGGTCTTATGGTCCTGATTGTACAGCCGATTAAAAAAATTTTTTTTTCTAAAGATGATCATTTTCGTGTACCTAGACCGATGTACCTACTCAAAAAACCGATCCATATGGTCGAGAGTCGATGGCTATTTCTCTAGGAAAGGAATTCAAATTGCTCAAATCCGATTTGACTTGATCCGAGATGATTTGCACTTGGGAAAGCTCGCATTTTAGTAACCCAAATCAAATCTGATCAGGACTCTCGAGATGAATCAAATACGATTTCACCGACATAACCCTCAAACTCAGAGTTACCTGAATCCGAATGACCCAATACCAAAAAGACCCAAGCACACTATAACCTTATATGTCGAAAGCGCATGAATTTGTTTTTTGGTCGGAAAATCGCACGGATTAGTTAAACTGTGTGTTTTTTTTTTTGGGAGTTAAAAAATGACTAAGACCTCTGTTAATAGTCCACACAACAACTATATTTTTGACTATCGAGACCGACAATGATGTAGGAATCTTATTTATTTATTTAAAGGGAAGTGGAACCCTTGATTGATTAGGAAATCTAAAGCGAGGAATAGAATTATTAATTGCGAGAATATATTTATTTAATTTATTCTGATTATTCTGATGATATCAAATTAGTGATTTTCCTGTAAACCACCGTCAGAGCGCTCTCTCTTGTTTTGTTATGAGACAAGGCACGAGTTCACAGAGAGTGTATCTTTAACTAGGAATACTAAATTGTCGGGATTAGATGTCGATTATTCTTTTGGCCGCGTTAGCCCTTTTTATTAATTAAAAATATTGTCTAATTGATTCTCAATGTGCTAAACTTAATCTAATCACCAAATTCTTAAGCAAGAGTTTAGTGTATTTACAAGGTCTACTTGATCTACACCTATCAAAATGGGTGCATAACCCATTTATGACCAATTTATATATTTTCTCAAATCCTGTTTAACAAAAGTTTAGTGTATTTACAAGGTGTACTTGATCTACTTGATCAAGTCTTGGTGGATAAAAAACCTGTAAAAATGGAAATGTCTTTTTCTTCTTAGTTATTTATTTTCTCAAATCTGGTTTAGCAAATAAAGATAAAAAAAAATTGTCAACACGAAGAAAATTTGGGAAATTTCAACATGGGTAACAATTTCAAAAACATATTTGGCTACGTTGTTTTGAATAAATGGAAGAAACTTTTTTGGAAAAAAAAAATCATTTAGAAGCTACAAATTGTGGAAATAAAATATCTTATTTTCACATGGAAAAAGAACTTTTGGGAGCTGTAAAAAAGAGCTTTTAGTATACTGTTTTCTGAAAAATAAAAAAGCCAATAGTCATTCTTTTTATTCCATACTCAACACGAAAAACGCCGGAAGAAAAAATGGGGATAAAAACAAACCACATTGCCCCAGACGTTGTCACCTTTCACTTGACATAACCAGCATCTTTGCATTGCATGCATGCATAACATGCATGCGTCATTTTATGAAGTAGATTGATATAATTTCTTATAATATTATACATTATATATGTATATATATTTGTGTGGCCGGTGAAAACTAATTTGACAAGACCCAAGATTCGGTATTACCAACACAAGTTGTCTTCCAAGCTCGCAATAATATGTGTACTTGAAATTCACCACATTGTCTGCTGCAATCCCTAGCTCTCTTGATAAACCCTAGGCTGTACATGATTGTCCTTTCTCTGATGAAAGTATCAGAAAAAAAGAATTGGAAAATTGTTAAATAAATCAATTCGACCAATAATATAGGGAAACAAGCGACCGCCCTACACGTGCATGAGATGATGGACATGTACTTCGACTTGGTAACGTGGAATCACATGCCTATAGGCCCATGGAATTATCGCTAAAGATCTCATGCATCCATCGAATTCTCTATTTCTGGCCTCTAGGCTCTGCAGAGATTGTGATAGCGGGGGAGGAGAGAAAACAACAGTCGTTTCTACAATGAGTAAATAAGCTTTATAAATAAGTGATGTAGAATGGAACTCGATACTGATATCACGTTAAAAAGTTCTGACTCGAAATTTTAGTTGATAAGATGAAGGAGATCGCGTATTTATAAAGAGTATGTAAAGTCTATAAAAAAGCAATACTAGATAGCTTAATGTGTGATTTGATGAGCTGGATGCACCATATCGAGTTGATAAAGCTTACTTATTTGATGATTAATTATAAAGACCTAATTAAGGAGTGGTGAGTATATAAGGCTTGACACATGCCAACAAATATGGAAAATTATCTAATTAATCATAAACATATTGTACATATGCTAATTTAATTCGAAATTTTTTAATTTTATCAATTTAATTATAAACATCTGGCAAAAATTAGTTGGAAGTATAATGAAATTTTGCGTAAAGATTTAAGATTAAATTGGTAAAATAAAAAAATTATGACTAAATTGATATCCATCAAATAGGACCGATCGCATAATTTTCCCACATAAACTCAATCATTTTTAAAGCCAAGAAAGCAAGTTATTTGCCATGACTAAGGAATTCATGAGTTGTCTCTATCACGGGTCGACACTGATAAGATTGATCTATAGTGGAAATTGCATGTGGGATCTCATGTTAGAAGGTATAAAGAATCCTAGCCGCCTTATCAACTAAGTTTAAATCTGGTTTCTCGCAATGTCAATGTATGACAACTGTTGAGTATAAAATGTTATAAAATTGCAAAAGGAGCATTCACGCACGCCTACAAGGAGTGAGAGATATATCATGATTTCTTGCTTGAAAAAGGGCAAAACAACTACAAACGGTACCCCGAAGGGATGAGCTCTGATGGTTCCTCGGTATAAAAAAAAAAAAACAACTACAAATGGTAACCTACCTCGCGGTAGACGAGTTGGTTCGCGCTCTGACCCCTCTACCAGAAGGTAGGAGTTCGAAACTTCTCGCCCCCATTGCGCAACTTAAGTGGGGTGCCCAGGAGGTGGGCCCCGAGCTAGTACCCCTTGGGCGACTGTACGATGGTTCTCGAGTCATAAAAAAAAAAAAAAAACTACAAATGGTACTTGAAATATCGAGAGGCTTGTCGTGTTCACATTTACTATTTAAATATAACCCACTTACTTAAAAATATCGTTGGAACTACTGATGTTTTACTATGAATTTCTCATTGTCCCAAACGAGGCTGATCTCATTTGCTTCGCTCGAATTACTAGCTAAAACTATACATGTTATTCAGCGCATATAATCTGATGAAATTTATTTAACATTTTTCTTACTTTAGATACCAATATATGATATATACCACATGTGACTTTCTTCTCAAGTTTTCTGTTCTCATTCAATAGCCTAGCATGTATTGGATGTTTGTTCTGAGCAATTTCGGATTGCTTTGGCCACAAGGGAAAGATCCATGGAATGATCCAGGAGATGGTTTGTGCAACTTCCACTCAAAGCTTAATGTTTACTAAAAAAAAGCAATGCACCATGCAATGGCAATTGGCAATGTGGCATGAATGGGAATTATATTCTCTTTCACAAAAACCATGAGGCGGAAAAGCACTATCAACGGCATCCATGCGTCCACGTGTCAGAAGCCCACCTTCACCTTCGGGGTTAAGTAAAATCTCTCTCTCTCTCTCTCTCTCTCTCTGTGTAGAACTATGATGTGTGGAGAGGGGAAGAGAAAATGATAATGCAAAATTTTGCTTTGGTTCTGTATATTTTTTTTTTTTATATAGTGCTCTCTCTCCACAAGCACGCACAAACCCACGAGTCCCACACATATCAAACAAAACTCTCTTGGACCATACGAAACACACCTCAATCTTCTTTCTCATGTTCCTTTTACAGATAGATCCATCCATCCATACACAGGTACATATAGATAGAGATAGTGAGAGAGAGAGAGAGAGAGAGAGTTCAAGATATGCGAACTTCTCACCACCTTCCTGGGCATTTGTTGGCATCATCTCACACGCCAAAACCATCATCACCGTCTTCATCATCATCCATTGATTCTTCTGCACAGAGCACCCTTTGGCTCATAAAACACAGTCTGATCTTCCTCATCTTCTTCAGATTGATCTCTCTCCTTGCACTAAGATCCAAAGGCTAGCTTGAAACAAATTTCGTTGACTCCTTTTTCTCACTTTCCCTTTCTCCTTTGGTGTCTGGTATTCAATCAGCTGCTAGTTTTGAAGCGCAGCTAGCTTTGGAGGGTGAATCTGATTTAGGAGACTAGCGATGGGTTTGAGTACGAAACAAGTTTCAAATGATGGGTTTGATTGGAACCAGTCTTTATTGCAGGATCAACACCAAACCCTAGAGATTCCAAAATCTCTTCCTATGAAGAGGCCTCTGCAACAGCAGAACCAGCTTACTCAGCCATCAGAACCATTGAAGTGTCCCAGGTGTGACTCCACAAACACCAAGTTTTGTTACTACAACAACTACAACAAATCACAGCCCAGGCACTTCTGCAAGACCTGCAAAAGGCACTGGACGAAAGGCGGGACCCTCCGCAACGTCCCGGTGGGTGGCGGTCGGAAGCATAAGCGCCCGAAACCCTCTCACCCCTCCACAGCAGCAAATTCCAGTTCTGCCACCTCGCACAGCATCGTGACTGCCAAGGCCGCTGCTGCCGCCGCCTCTGATGCCCCAGTTCAAGCCCGTGAAAAGCAAAAATTTCAAGGTCTTCAAAGTGAAGTTTGTGATCAGAAAGACTTGAATGAAATGCTCTATCAGGCATTGATTTTTCAACCACCTCCACTTGACAACTTATGCAGCAACAGCAACATCTTCTTGGGCTCATCACTCTCTACACCTGAAAGTGCAAATCTTCACTTCCCTTTGCTTCAAAGCTCAAGCCCTTTGGTGAGAAACACTTGCTCTTCGACACCGATCTCGTCCTTTGGCTTCTCATCGACTGTGGATGCTCAAACAAGAGAATACAAGCCATCTCTTGAGGAGTGCTCAACAATCATCACCACCAGTGTTATGCCCACCTCAACATGTGCTCAGCCTTGGAATTTCGGCAGTATAGGCATGGAGGTGATGAACAGCTCCAGTCATAACTGGGTTTGGGATGATATGGATAAGTTGGTCTCTACCAATCTGAGTTTGCCTGATTGGGATGATGTTGAGACCAAACCAATATGAGGGCCGCTTAGTTTTTTACTATACATAACCTTGGTTTTTCTTTTCTTGTTTCTCTTGGGATATAACTGTGATGATTGATGTTTTTGAATCTCTAAAATTAAAGTGTGTGTCTGTGACATGATTCTTATAACTTGTAACAAATTTAGGCAGAGAGAAAGACTAGACTGTTTGAAGCCATCTATTTCTCTCTCTCTCTCTCTCTCTCTCTCTCTCTCTCTCTCTCTCTCTCTCTCTCTCACCCCATTCATGTAAGCAAGGCTGTGTATGCACGAGAGTGCATGCATGTGCAGCGCAGGAAATAATAATATGTAATTTGAGTTGAGATGGGGTTCGGTTTTTCTGACAATTTCTTTTGGGAGAATGTTGTGATTTTATGAATTGTGATAGGGATGGTGATTTAGATGAGTAGGGTCTTCCTCCAGCTGGAGTGGACTGACAAAATGAGATAGGAAGATTCTTTGTGGCTATGTGTATTCCAAGTATATATGTGTCTTGAATAATTGAATCTTGCGAGGAGGGTTTTGTTTGATTACTCATAATCTATTTAGCCACTTGAAGAGGAGAATCATTCTCTCTACTCCTGTCCAGACAGCTCTCTAGCTAGTTGTAAAGTAGTTAGCAACTGCAAAAATATAGTTATATTGTTCTTATTGTGCTGCAAAAATATGAGAACCCAAATATGTCCACTTTGTCGGTCTATTTTCAATGTCGAATCTAAGTGTGATATGTTAAAGTTATCGTATAATTTTCATCAAGAAATCATTCGAAACTCAATTGATATCTCATGTCATTATTGTTCTCTGTATCTCATATATTGTCACTCATCTAATTTCCACGGCATAAGAGACGTTAAAGATGTACACAACTCTTCTTAATCTAAATGTACTACTAACAATATGTTTTCATAATTACATTTGCGATTGTATTATATCAACTCGTGTAGACTTTAAACATTGACATATGGTTAAACTTGATTATTACTGAAATAATTTCAAAAGAATTGAGTCTATTTTGTGTTGGGATTGCATGACGCATGTGGTATTATTGTCGGCTCTTTAGTAAATTGCGAGGCATTACCGCTTTCTAGCATATAGACTTGGGTATAACTTAATCTATGATGAACGAAGAGTGCTTTTGTGGATGTACGATCGAAAATAGGAACAATTAGAGCCGTCCAATTAGATTTCGAACTTTCAAGGTTTACAAAACCTTCAATATTAACTGAGTGATTAAGCGTTCAATTTAAATTCTTTCAAGTCACAGTGTTGCCATCTCAAAGTAGCAAGGATTGTCGAAACTGTTGTGCTACGTTACCAAGTGAAGTGATAAATTTGCGTTAAGTACTTTAGAATGTCCCTTTTTTTGTATGAAAAAAGGCTAACACCGATTAGAAAAATTTAACATCATAAATCTACTATTCTTATTTGATCACTTAATAAAATATGAAGTAACTGTGTAGGAGGTAATGAAAGAAGCTAGTATCCAAATGCTTATGGATTTCAAGATTAGCAAGCAAGTCAGCAAAACAATTTCCTTCTCAA
Source organism: Corymbia calophylla (assembly GCA_014182845.1). Classification (NCBI taxonomy): domain Eukaryota; kingdom Viridiplantae; phylum Streptophyta; class Magnoliopsida; order Myrtales; family Myrtaceae; genus Corymbia; species Corymbia calophylla. The sequence continues at coordinate 6,403,790 of CM024696.1, read as the reverse complement.
GAGTTATGTTGCACTTTAAACTCAAAGTGAGAGCACAACAATCTTCTGATTTCTCTAAGCAAAGCAAGGTCAACATTATCAATCAAGAGCTTTAAAGTAACAAGATTTGGGATATCTTTAGAATTAATCTCAATGAAGATCTTATGAAAAGCAAGTTGTTTTGTGAAGTTGAGTCCTACACAAACCCAAAGTTCTACTTCTAAATATTCCTATGGTTGAGGCCAAACCACCAAGCCGGTCACCCACTTCATTTCTAAATAAACTCCCTACATCCGTAAGTTGTATGTTGTTTTTGGAGGCCTCATCAGTATTTAGTTTAATCCATCCGGAAAGTAGAGGATCCCATCTGACCAAAATTGGAGAAGTGCATCAAGATGTCCTGTTTTTCAATACTAATTTACAATTTGATTCTTTGGATTATGAATTATTTCACCAATTAGTTCCTAACATTACTCTTGCATATAAATGGCGGCCCACATGTTTGAGGCTTGGCAAGAAGATCGATATTTAAATGCAATCATCAAGTTCTTGCCTTTCTGTTTGTATAGTGCTGTGAATCTGTGATCAAATAACGGCATTAGGCCAATTTTATTCGTACATGACTAAGATCGAAGCGATAGAAGATACGTAAGAAATTACTGCTTTTGAAGTTGCCAAAGAGATCAAATCAAGAAAGAATCAAATCGAATTCGAGACTTTACATTTATTGAAAAAGAAAATCTCAACCACCTTATAAATAACACTATGATGTCAAGTTTATATATACTAACAGGAGTCAGCGACATAGGTTCTTGCATCCATGGATGCATGAATCACTTGTCGAGATTAAAACATGATCATTCATCAAGAGATCGACACTAACTTGTCTAATCCACATCCTTGCATAGGCTATGTACACAACTTCGATGCGAGGCATCATGCTTCTCATTATTGGTGACTTGTGACTGAAACGTTCAACTTGAGAAATCAAAAGAAACTGATCCCAAGATCGACCCAATTGAGGATTTCCAAGCTGTCAATAGTATCGCCATCAAGACCCTGCCAATGCATATCAATACATGGAAGTACATATTGTGAATAAAGCATGGTTGTCATGTATTGTACGTGTGAACCTCACGGGTTGGATTTGTATTAAGTGCAGAAGTTTACATTCTGGGCAGCAAATTGATCTAAGGAATTGCACTGAACCAGACAAATTCATTTCAAATGAACTCTGAATTAACCCATAGTGATCCTAAAAATTAGCCAACTGCCTTGTAACCCTTTGCGTGGACCTGTCACTTGCACAATTTCCATATATAGATGATCAACAGCTTATTTCAGTACATGATAGACCAGTTTTAAAAGGTCAACCATTAGGTGGAGTGCACCAAAAGGGTCATTTGTAAAACTCTGCAATGATGTTCATGTTAACCTAGTCAAAAGCAAGCAATCGAGAACCAGTTTTGATCCACAAATTAAGAGATTACTACATTAACTGTAAATTTAAAAGTTAATAAAGCTGATTTACTTCAGGAGCCAAATTGAACAATCCTGAATGAGCAAAATCGACCAGTAACCCAACTACTGTATGCAGGCAAGACAACAACTGACACGATAACGATATCTAATTGGAACTTCCTATCATGGATACAGCTATAAATAACAATTCCCAGCTATGTTTGATGCAAGAGCTCAACGACACCAAGACATTTCCGTCCGCTTACCAAAGTCGGCTACAGATTCCCCATCCTCACGCCAGTATCTCTGGCGTAAGGTGCGATAGCTTCATTCGCTTTGGAATAGCTAACATAATAAAGCTCGGAAACAATGCCTGTCAAGATGACAAATGCAGCCCCAGTCCCAAAGATTCCTTTCCGCAAGGTCTCACATGATGGGGGGTTACTGGAAATTAGTGTAGTGTATTTGGTGTGGTAAGCATTTCTCACGGAACCAGCCAGCAAGAAAGCCTCAGCAATGATGAAGAATACCCTACAAGATAAAAGCCGAGAAAATAATCACGGGTCACTGCCAAAGGTCTTGAGGGTTGATAAATATGACCAGAACTACAAATTGGGGAGATGAGCATCACAGCACAATGAATCAATGCTTTAGCAATAAAACCACGTCACATCTCAAGATGAGGAAATGTGGAGTTCTGGATGAGCACATACCAGCTAGTAATGAAGAGTACTATCGCCCAAGTCCTAGCACCACTTGGCATCAGAGCCTTACCACAACATAAGCATCTGCTCACCGCCACTATCAAAAGCTGACTAGACAAAAGGAACAATAGGGATCCCACGCCTAACCCAGTTGCAATGTCTGAATCATAACGACAATACTTGTACTTGACATCTTCCATAACCGTGGCCTGCAGAAATGACACTCCAAATGAGATTAACCAGAGTAAGCTGTCCACACTATGAATAGTTTATAGAATACATATTGTGTATGTCTTATACTGCATGTCTTGATATGAATTATAAGCCCAAAAGAAACTTCACGAGTATTGGCAGACTGGTCTATGACAACTGTTAAAATCCTGATGGACATGTTCCAGAGTCTTAGCTTGACTAGGTACTGACTCGAGCTGGAGGTTCATATTGCAGAAGGCAACAACAGAACCATCACAAACTGGAAGTTAGTGATGAAAGACACTTAATATAACTGGCGAATTGCGTTAATCTTGTTATGCTAGGTATGGTTGAATGCCACTAATTCTTAAGAACAAGACAAGAGAACGAGAAAACAACAGGCGTCACATGAACAGCAGAGATCCTATGCAGCATACAATGATGACTCCAAGGATTCACAAACCCAGTTCAGGTTCAAACTCTTTATGGATATATGATCTAGGCGGTGCGGTGCCTCAAGAAGGTGGAGGCAAATACTCAATTCAAGACACTTAAAGGTGCAAAAGGTGTCAAATGGAAGGATCATAGAGTCATCTTAACTACATATATTGTGATAATATGAGAAAGGATTAGGGAGAACAACTGTGTGTCATTGATACCATAACATGTATTTATACTGTGTTCAAGTATGAAAGAATAGCAAACCCAGATTGCAGGATATTACACAACCAACATAAATTGACATACATATTGAGACTCCAACAACACGGTCAATCCCAAAATTACCTATCCTTTTCAAAGAAGAAAAAATGAAAGGAAAAGGAAAGCACTTCACTGTTTCTTTCAAGCCTTCCTAAGCAGGTCTTGGGACTTGCAATCATTTGTATAATTATCAGAGATCTTGATACTGAATACGCACCAGAGCCTTTTTTTTTCCCTGGTAGGTAAGTTATGCTTCATTTCATTAAGAACTTCTCAGGATGACTAGCCTCAACACAAGCCCAACAAGCTAATGCAAATACGCTTGCATCAACTACATGAGAACCATACAAGTAAAGCCGCCCAGTAAGCAGAACCAAGAGGAGGAAATGTAGAAAGGACAGTTAGCCCACTTAAGTAGTTATGCATACGGTTACAGTCATTTTGGAACTGCCAACACGTGATCTGTCATTATTTTCTAGCTGATGAAATCATGATTCAGAACTTAAAATTTAGTTTGCGAACCCATTACTCTAAAGCTACTACTTCCCCAAGTAATTCCTACAAATCTGTCCTTGTTCTATGGCAATCAAATACAAGCACAAGAACATCAAAGAGGGGATCCAGGAACCACCTGCACCCCTAATAACAACAGAGAAACCAAAACAGAGCACAGAGCACAGAGCACAGAGCACAAACACTAACATAAAAAAGAGCAAGAGAAGCCGACTATTACAGACTGGATCATGTCCTTCAATAAGCTCACCATAACAAGAGCTAAGCCTTCAAGTTAATGCATCAAAGAACTGATTCGGCGATGCTTCCACAAATTTCATACCCGATACAGATGACAATAGACAGCAAAAGGAAACGAAAGTCAAAAGTAGATTTGCATCCAAACAACAGAAAAAATCCATCAAATACTATAGCTCATGGATGAATATAACACCTATTATGGACATTGGAAATCAGTATATATTCTCAGCAAAGACATAAAGCTCAACCATCTACAACACAAGCAAAACTATACATTACCGACATCAGACAAAAAAATATATATTCTTAAACAATTAAACAAGTGTTCTAGCTCGAAACCGCCTGTAATTTCCCCCAGAGAATCCCAAGCCCGTCTCCTACACAGGACGCTCAAAAGTTTCAGCAGAAGAAGGGCGAGTTCTAAACCGAGCAAAGCGCTCGGCTCGGCATCAACCGCCACAGAACGACACGTATCTAACAAATTCGCAGGCACCAAATCGAGCTAGAACACAACTCATGAAGGATTCCCCCGGGAAGTTATCCAGACCACTCCGAAGCCTCAGACCCAGAAGCTCAAAAAGTTGCAGCAGGACACCAACGAGCACACCACACCAATGCAAAGGAAAAAGAAGAGAGATGCACAGAAACAGCAAGAAATGTCTATGCTTTAGCTGAGCACACTGAACAGCGACCACTCACGGTGTTCCTCCGCTGCTCTGCAGCGACGGCGAGCGCGAAAGCTATCAAATCGAACACGAACACCACCACCAGAACCAGCGTCGAAGCCATCTCTCTATCGCTCTCTCTATCTGAGGAAAGCAACGGTGAAAAGTGTGGACTTTAAGCCAGAGAGTCGAGAGAGAGAGACTGAGACAGAGACAGAGACGATAAGCTTGCGTGACAACTTCAAAAAGAACGGTCTCGATTAATTGCGTGTGATCACGTTAAGCATTTGATGAGCTGCAAAAATAATATTATTTTCAAATTAAAAAAATATAGTACATTTAAGGTCGGGCCCAAAATATATTCAAGGAAGAAATTGACATATACAATTTGATCCCTTAACTTTTATTTTATTCAATGTGGTTCTTGAATTTTAGTCATATGTCTAATATGATTTCAGAATTTTTAATTTATTTAATATGACCTTTTAACTTTTAGTAAATGTTCAAACTAATCCTTAAGTTATATGAAAAAGCTTAATATTGTTCTTCTATTAGTTTAAGTTCACGGACAACGTCGAACATTGCAAGTTCTCACTAAGGCACTTGCACGAGAGGAATCCAGCCAAAAGTACCTCATGGATGTCCTCACATGGTTCTTCCAAAAGACTATGTGCAAAATTTTTGAACTCATCATCTCCCACTCCCAGGTTTACATTAATGGCCACATTGCATATTGTACTAAAATTCAAAGGTCGCATTGAACAAATTAAAAATTCGAAAATTACACCGTACTTGACCAAAGTTCATAGACCATTTGAGTCATTATTCCTATATTTGAAAGTTCTAAAAATTGTCATAAAAGTGTAATTAAATCTTAAAATTTTTAAAGAAGTTTTAATCTTAATTGCACTTTTTCAAAGTTTTAGAAGTTGATTGCACTTATAGCAAGTTTTAAAACTTGATTGCATTTTTTCAAAGTTTTAGAATTCGATTGTGCTTTCATGACAAATTTTAAGACTTGATTAATTTTTTGAAAGTTTGAGAACTCAATTATATTTTTTTAACAAATTTAAGATTTCTAATACAATTATCCTTATATTCAATAAGTAATCCTTAAGTAAGATCTAGTGGAGGTTGACCCAAAAAAAAATAAAGATTAAGTGGAGCTCTTGTTGACCGCGCCAGTCCATTTCGCCCACAGAGTGAGCATTTAATATATTTCAAAAATTATAAAATTAAATTAATACAGCGTTAGCGTGATAATCTAAACCGACCCTGTCAACGATGAGGACATTTAATTGAGAATTTTTTTTTTTTTTCGCACATTTCAATGACATCCAAATTGAAGGCATTTTTTGGCTAAAGTTTGCCACGAGGATTGCACCTAGTTGTGGAGGATGAGTAGATCCATCTTTTTAAAAAATTTTCATGTTTGAAAGATTTTTGGGAAGAAAAGGGGAATGGAAAAAATGGAAATTTGGTCTCTTGGTCACCAAAGATTTGTACTTTGCTATTTTTGGTTATAAGCCTTATTATATTACATTTATGATCTAAGTTTGTAAACCAGTTCCCCCATAGTTTCTCCAAGATTAGAGCTTCATTGTCCTCAACTTAGAAATGGCAAGCTCCATCCGAAGTATGGACCTCCATAATCGCTGGGAGGCACTAAGACCCTAATTTTTGCTTATTTCATGACAACATTGTCGTTTTCCATGTCAGCTACCACATAAGCTACCTCAGTTGAAAGTTTGGGGGTATATATAGGGTGCATTTAGTAACCATTCTGTTTCCGACAACAATTTATACTTGGAAATGATTTTTTTTTTTTTTTTTCTTTTGCTCCTTGGACGAGTTTTTGAGCATTTAAAGGTATTTGGTAACTGTCAAAAAATTTTATTCTTAGAATAGAAATGCATTTAGTAAAATCCTTAAAATTTCTACCCCAAATCATTTTCTTTTAATTTTTTAATAATTTTATTACATTTTTCTGTTCCTTTTTTTCCTTTTCATTTGCTCCTTCCTCCGGTCGCTGGCCAGCTAAAAGAGGGCCAGCAAGTGGAAGAAGGAGCAAATGAAAATGGAAAAAAAGAAGAAGAGGAGAAAAATGTAATAAAATTATTAAAAAATCAAAAGAAAATGGTTTGGGGTCTTGGCCTCGTTAGATCTGGGCAAGACACCATGGTTAGGTGAGGTCGACCTTGCCCAACTAAGGTGAGGCCAAGCTTCGCCGGCCAAAAGGAAGAAGAAGAATAAGAAAAAGAAAGAAGAGAAGAAAAGAGAAAAAAAAAGAAGAATTTGGTTTGATTCCGAAATTATTCCCGAAACAAATAAGCAACTTTATTTTACTTCTTGATTCTATTCGAGGAAACAAAAATATTACCAAATAAATTTATGTTCTTTTTTCTGTTCTGAGAAATAAAAACATAGAATCAGACATTCCTTTGCACATTACCAAACAAGTCCATAATGTTGTGCTTTTTTAGGCATTTGACCATGGGGGGGCAAGAGTGATGAGCTCGTAACGTACAATGGTAATGCGGCGCAAGCAACAGGCAATGGCGGCAAGGTGCATCTGCAAGGTGTTGCTTACCAGGGGGAGAGAGAGAGAGTATGAACGTTAGTGATTTTTGGGGCCGTGTTAGTTTTTACAAAACATAGAGTTAGATTAGTCAATTTGGGTCCAACACGGCGTAGGAACTCATTCAAAAAGAACGAAAGAAGAGGTAACAATGTTTTTCAACTCAATGAAATGCAAAACACAGTCATACTTCCCATTGGACGACAAGGAAAGTCCTTATACGCTTCGCCAACCAATTCTATGGATCATGTAAAAAAGGCATTCATCACAAGAAAGCAATGTTCGTGATCACGATGCATAAGTGCTGATGCGTGATATAGAGCATTCATGCCTAATGATGCTCCGTCGACAGGCAGATTCATCGAAGACAAAAACTTCAGCGCCATCCAACATACGAGGCAAAATATTTACATCTCGACTTATAAAGTCGTCTCTAATCAGCGTACTCACTATCGCGACTCGCTAGGAATCTGCAGAACGAGGGGCGTGAGTGTTGGACTGCGGCCAGCTGAATCATCACCAATTCCCGTACACAACAGGCAATCCGAGTGGCCTTCCTGAAGCAGCCAGAGTCTATTTCATCACAAGAAACCGCAAAGGCATTAGGAAAAGCCATTTTGAGATTGAGATTATACCAAACGAGAATGTAGTAGCAAGTTACTTGAAGATAATGATCGATGTAGATAAGAATAAGAGGCCGAGGCACCATGTCCCTGGGGATCCTCGAGAGGTAACCCTTGATCAGCATACCCAGAATGTTCACGAGTTCGTGGAGAAAAGTGAGGATCATATGCAGCGATCTATCGCTAGTGGCAGCTCTTTCCAGAATAGAATTGCATCGCCAAACAAGAGACATCAGTTCATGTGTACACCAGATGAGAGTTAAATGATCTAAAGCACAAGTCTCGAATTGTTAGAGAAAACCTTCGCCTGACTCCCCGAGTTCCCAGTTCTTGTAGATACTCGTGGATGCTGTGAAGGACGCTGTCGAGATGAACAAAGTGTATTGTACTCTTAATGACCTGCGAGGTTGAGGAAAGTCGGACTTTATCATAACGAATTATCTGTCAAATTGTCATGAAAAATACTAATATGAGTGCATAACAAATTTTTTAAGGATAAGTTAGATCACCGAAGTATATCTCATTAAGCAGCGGATGACCAATTTATGGAATCTCCGGTTCCCAGCCAGTGAAGGCTGCTTTGATGGGCGTAAAAGGCTTATCAGGACAACATACGACGAAGTCCGATCTACATTGTCCTGGATTGTATACATATGCAGCCGCGAGTCAAAACCACTGGAACAAGACGCTCGTAAAGTTAACAACACAGCTTCTTGAAATATTCTGCCAAATTACCAGAATCTTATGCAGCAGGGCGTCCAGAGATCCCTGAGGCTGCATCTCGCTCCTTGTGTGCAGGGGCCTTTTGTCCAAAATCCCAAGAAGAAGCTTGGTAATGAGAAGCTCGAAAGTGGCCTCTGTGACAGCACGCGAAAGCCGTCTGTTTTCAAATTGAAAGATCTGCAGTGCTAGACATCATGGTCAGATTGCTCCGAATAAATCAAGGTCGCTCCGTGTAACAGGTCCAATTGACAAGACAGAGGTAGCAATGAAGCATGTGCTCGGAACTCGAAATGATGTTTAACCGACCTGCAGGAGGGCGTTCTCAACATGCTCACGCGATGCTTCTAAAGCTCCCGTCGGGCTAAGAGAGGATGTCGTCTTGGAAATCTGCTAGAGATCGGATGAATGCCATGCCAGTAACGATGAAGAGTAGCCGTAAAACCTCAAGCGGAGAATCGAAACGGAACAGTGAAAAGGAACAAGCTCTGCATCACTACCTGATCTGCTAAAGACACGACGAGCCCATCTGCAGCCTTGGCAACATCATTCATCACCTTGCCTTCTGGGTCGCGCATGGCGTGCTCCACTACGCCGCCCACGAGTTTCGCAGGCTGTCGAAAAAGCACAGATGATCATGCCTCCCTGCTCGTTCGTTTCTCGAAACGCAAAAACAAGAACTCTATCTACATCAATTGTATGTCTCTGATGCTTGCGCATCATTCAAAATTCAATCACCAACCCATCTGCACCGTCCTCACAAAACACAATTCATATGCACCCCGAGCCCCGCTTATCAATCTCGTGATGATAACGCCACGAGAACAAGCAAGCCCAACTTCAATCTAGGGGCAACGACTTCTGGGTATGGCACGCATTCGAAAACCAACGAGGATCGACCACTCAGATACCAGAATTGGGCAACCGCGACTCACCGGGTCTGACGACAATAGGAAGGCCACCATCCCGGAACCTCGGGGGACCCCTAAGGCCTCCTCCACCTGGATCCTCCAGTGCCGGCAAACTCCCGCGCAAGCCACCGTGCTCCTCCGCCGACACGAGCTCTCCGACGCCACGACCCTCCGCGCGATGTCTCGCACGAGGTCCTCGGGTAACTCGGCCCAGCCAGTCCTGCTCGACAAGTCATTCTCGGCTTCCGAGGAAGAGCCCCGGCTCGTGCGACGGACTTTGCACGCCATTGATGTCTGTACCCCTGGATAGCAAGTGTCTTATATGGGTTTAAAAGTCAAAAAGTTCCAGGGGAAGGGGAAAAAACCAAAACAACGAAAAACAAAAGAGAAGTGCGCAGTCCCTTTTCTTAAAAGAGAAAGGGGACACGGAAGGCCGTGTCGCCCACGGGAAAGAAAGGAAAAGGAGAGAATAAGAAGAGGAAAAAAGAAAGGGAAAGCATTAGGGAACCTAACTGGACGTCACAACATTGGATAAGTGTTCCCTCCATTTGTCTAGTGAAAGTAACATTCGAAATTCGGTTACCAATTTGAGATTAGGTCGATTTTGAGTTGCGAGATTCGACTGAGTTGTTGGGCTGTGTATATATACATGGAGCTATGGTATCTTACAGAATTCAATTTGAGTTTATGGTGTGTCTAAAACGAATTTTCAAAATTTTTCGCGCATGATAGTCAATGACTTTCAAGCTGGCTTCCGACTCGATTTTGGATCGGTCAAGTTATGAGTTTTCTAGTGCTTCGAACAATCTTCTAAGCTCGCTAAGAGTTATGGCTCGGCCAAGTGTCACACTCAAATTTAACATTCACTTTAGTCGAAAATTTTGTTAACACGTGAGAGTCGTTTTGTTAGCATTAAAAATATTGTAGTTGTTGTAGTATTTTACTTAGTTTTGACATCAATTCTTGTTTAATCAATAGGATAATGTTAGAATATATAAATAATAAACCACGTTAAAGATATTGTAGTTGTTTTGTAGTTGTTGTAGTATTTTACTTAGTTTTGACGTCAATTCTTGTTTAATCAATAGGATTACGACATCATCAACTTGTTTAGCATTATTAGTTTTTGGGAATTTCCAAGTGAGTGGTATTTATCTCCTTTTGGTTTTATAAAGTCATGTCTTAAAATGATAGAAAGATAAATATTATGACTTAAAAGGCATGACATGTTTTATATCTTTTTGAAGAGGAAAAGTAATATTTATAGCACTATTGTTACATGGGCATTTACTACCATTTTCATTATTTGATATGGTTTAAAAAGTGTTTATGAAATGAGTTGTAAAAGATATTCTAATGGATAGATTGAGCTGAGAAAGATGGAGTGATTTGTATTTTTTTCTAAATGGATTTGTGATGTTGATTCTGAATTTGGTTTGGTGGATTGTGGAGAATGTTGTTGTGGGTGGGTTGCTGCTTAGTATATCTGCATTAAGGGGCTCGTGGGTATACAAACTGATTTAAGATATCCTTGTGGGCCGACCACTAGCATTATTGGTGGAGATCTTCCCAAGGGGAGCTTAGTCGCCTTGTCACAAGGCATTATGCACGATCATTGTTGATATCTAAGCTCAAGATTCATCATTGGATTAGGCCATTGACATGTGTATTAAAATTTATCAATCGGTTGGACGATTGATATTTGTTTCGATATTATTGATTTAAATAAGTATTTATGCTATGGATATGTTATGTTGAAATAATATAGCGTGAGTGCATGTCTATATATATATAAAATAACTCATTTTGATGTTGAAATTTGTTGTATTTCAGATTTGATGTAAATGAGTTGTGTTTATGTTTTAAATGTGCACATAGTGGTTAATTAATCTGCTTAGAAGAAGTGTACTACTTACTAAGCTATAGTGATCCGGTGAAAAGTTAGTTAAATGACATCATTCCGCACCCACATTTTCTGGCAAGCCACGTCGGCTAAAAATATTAATAAAAAAAAGCCATGTTAAATTTCTAGCCAAAGAGATCGAAATTGACACTGAATTAACTATTTTTCAAAAAGTGTGGCACTTAAGTGAGCCGAAAAGTTATGACACTAAAATAAGCACCGTATACATAAATTAAAGCACTTCCGGTGTCCTTCTCTCATTACTTAATCCATTCAATTTTCATGTTTTTCATGATCCTCGTCAAGAGGCCAATAGTACAAGAGCGCTTATTGCAAGAACTTTTGGGAGTTGGATTTTGGATATGGCTTAATGGAGTTGTACATATAGTTATTGATAATTTGTTTGATTGGTTGAAATCTAAGTTGTGCATATTCCTTTTGGTGAACTATAGAAAACTCTGATGTTATAAGTTACTTTTTATCTCATATATAGATGAAAATATATATATAAGTCGATAGCATGTTGTTGGTTGTTTTTTGACATTGCATCCTTCAAATAAAAGGATGGCCACATCATTACCATATTTCTTGTAGGTTTCAAGGTGTGACAATTTTTTTGATATCAAAGTTTAGGTTATAATCTATTTGGATGTAGTTTTTATAAGATATTGTGAGGTTGTGTGATAGTTTTAGCGCCCTAGTTTTTTAGATGATAAGTTATGTTTCGCTTTGGATACAGGTTATCATGCATTCGAATCCAAAGACGCAATTACCTCACTTCATTGGAATAGTAAAGGCAAGTGAGTGGTTAACCCTGACACCAGAGATATGTCTCAAGCCTCTTGAGGTGTAGCTTCAAAGAGAAGACTAAAAAGGCAATTTGATAGGAGTCTTGACTCACATGAAACTAAGGCCGAATCCCAAGAGCTGTATTTTGACTGATTTCACAGGCAATGATCCATTGGTATCATCAGACGAAAGAATTAAGTCAAGATAGAGATTCAAAAAAAGCGGACCCACATAAAGTTTGATGGGAAGTTGGGTCCTCTCAAGGCCAATCATTGGATTAGAAATATGGAAGGGATTTTTAGATATAAGAATCTTCCCATGATCAAAATGTCAACTTCACTACTCAAAGGGACGTGCCTAAGAATAGTAGAGTCTGTTTTGTGTGTGGACAACTTGGACATTTAGCACGCAATTGCTTCATGCAGAAGAATGCACCCGCCATTAGTAGGCATCAAAAAATTTAATACGGTCAAGGGGTGATCGTAATAGTTTTTGCAATGACAAGAGAAAATCAGACTATACCAAACGACAAAAAAATATTTTTTAATTCAATTTTAAGTTTCAACTAAATACCGGAAAATAATATCATTTTTCTAGAAATAACTTCTTGAAACACATTTTTCATAAATGTCACACTTTTAGTGAAACAAACGGAGCTTAGAAAATATTATGATTTTTCTTACAATGTTTTATTCAATGCCAAAATTTTCAAACATCACAGCAATGTCACGTTAGAAGAAAAAGATCACCTAAATGCCTCAAACAACAAATTCTAACCAAGTCATAGGTGGCTATTTTTAGTTTAATTCTAGTTCCCACATAACTTTTAAAACAAAATCAATGCCCACAAATGACAAACTGGCGTGGCAAATAATTAATTAACTCCCGAATTTGTCTTCTCTTCTCTATCTTCTTTCTCTCATCTCCATCTTCTTTATCAAAGATTCGGAAGAAGAAAGGAACAAACAACAGCGTACGGACCTTGGAGTACCAAAACTTGGCACGAAAAGACAATTAAGTGTCAAAAGTTACAAAAAGTACACTTAAATGCAAAATCGGAACAAAAATGATCAGTTAAGTGCCAACGGCGAGAAAATCCGGCCAAAATGCTGACTTGGCATTTTTCCGGCGATCTGAGATCGAAACGACATCTTTTTGGGTGCTGATGTGGCCAAAATAAGCCCAAAACGACGCCGTTTTAGCCAAACTTTATTTTTTAATATAAATATTAAATAAATAATATTAAAAGCGAAAATTAAAAAAAAAAAAAAAGAGGGCAAAGAACCCATCCGTGGCGCCGCCCCATCGCCGGTAGGGCGGTGGCGACGAACGATAGGCACGGGTTAGCAACCCTCGCTAGATGCCGACGACGGCGACCCTCTCCCGGATCCGGGCGAGAACCGGCGCCACCGGGCGAGGGCGCGGCGCCCGGGGCGAGGGTCGCGGCGCGGGGGCAAGGGCACCCGACCCTCGCCCAAATCTGGGAGAGGGTTGCCGCCCTCTCACGGCATCTAGCGAGGGCTGTCTGACCCGCGCTCAGGCATCGGCGACCCTCGCCATTTGTCGCTATTGCCCCACCAGTGATGGGGCGGTGGCCACAAATGGGCTGCTATCCCCCTTATGTTTTTTTAAATTTCACTTTTAATATTATTTAATTACTATTTATATTAAAAAAAAAATTTTGGCCAAAACGGCATGTCGTTTTGGGCTAATCTAGTCACATCAGCACTCAAAATGACATGGTTTCGAGCTTAGTTGGTCACATCAGCACCCAAAACAATGCCGTTTCAACCCCAAATTGCCGGAAAAATGCCAAGTCAACATTTTAGCCGGATTTTCTCGCCGTTGACACTTAAGTGATCCTTTTTTTCTCCGATTTTAGCACTTAAGTGTACATTTTGTAACTTTTGGCATTTAAGTATCCTTTCATGCCAAATTTTGGCACTTATACTTATCCCAACAAACAACACAGCTCTCTCTCTCTCTTCAAAGGGGATAACGCGGAAGGGAGGGATCAATATCGTGACAAAGAAAATGACTCAATTGAGGGTGAGATTGAGAGGCTTAGAGAGCCTTAACAGATCCTTTGTTCGAGAATATGGAAAACAAGAGCAAAATGCAGGGTTCGATCGCTACGATTTCACCCCTCAGCTCTAGGTACTTACAAAAAAAAATGGAAAGTAATTCTAAATACAAATTTGACATGAAATGGTGCCATTTTATATTTTCTTATAAGTATTTCACTCAAAACATAAGAAGAGTTGGTTAGGAACCGGTGATTCCAAAACCTTCTAGTTCTAGCAGTTACAATTAGAGATGATCAATTCTCAAATGGGTGGTTCCCACCTCAAAAATGAAAACTGCTCATTAAGGATCGGTTCACAAAATGGTAAACAATCCATTAGATCTATGGACTTACCTAAAAATCAAGCCAAGAATCGGTCTACTTCATAGGAACTATGATTCGATGATTTTTGAAGTGCAAGCAATATGACCCCTGCAATGAGAATTGATCTTAAATCAAGGAGCAACAAATCAATTGACCAAAGCAAGGAGCAACATCGAGAAGTGCGAACAATATTCTCATTGTATGCACACTGCATATTCCAAATTATGGTCAACGATGAAAAGTATGAGCCAAGCATGAACGAAACTAAACAACTCAAGTAGATAAGCTCAAACTAGAATGGAGGGCTAGAAACTTGCGAACTCACCCACCCAGTAAGGTAGAGGCTCGAAGGTCCAGCTTACAGCGAGGCGAAGTTGAGAGGACTAGGATTTCTTTCTTTTTGAGAGAGCATGTGTCGTGCATGAAGAGGTGAAGTACAAAGGTGAGGAGTTAAGAGAGGACGAGTAAAATGGATTTCTTTCTTTTCTTGTCCTAAGCTTATCTGGGGAGGGCTTGATGCCCTCACTCGTGGCCGATGAGGGTCGCGACGGCCCTTGCCCGTGACCTACGATGGTCAATTGACGACCTTGCCAGCCCAAAAGTGAAAAAAGAAATTTTAACTAGAAAAATTTATCTATATCAACTTTGATATGTAACCATGCCACATAAGATTACATTCATGTCGACAATTTCTAACCAAAATCGATAAGAATAACTAAATTTGCAATCGTAAAAAAATTTATGACTAAATTGACACAATTGAAATATTTAAAACTAAATTAGTAAATTACCAAAAAGTTTATGATTAAATTAATACAATTGAAAGATTTATAGCTACACTAACTACCATACAAGAGGAGGTTTATGATTTTTTATAATATTATCCTTACAGTAAATATGAAATATGTGCCCATGCTTTTTAAGAAAATGACATACACACCCGTCCGCTTCTTGAACCATATAATTCCCGTCTTGCATCTTTTTAACAGAGGCTCAGATTTTGCTCAGACATAACCTCTTTATCGACCTATTTCGATTCTTTTCTTTTCTTTTCTTTTTCTGTTGGCTTTCCTACAGTTAAGGCGGACTGGGGAAGTTCCGGTCGAGGTGAGAGTCGGAAAGAAACATCAGATCCTCACGCTGGTATCTAAAGGAGGTTGAAAGTTATGGCGGAGCTAGTGATCTTGTACCGGTTGAGTACTTTGTCAACTATACCATCGCGCTCGAGAAATTACTGGTGAATCCTTGCCACGAGAAAATATTCAGAGGACGAGGGAGAGGCGAAGAAAGTGAGAGAGCAGGGCCGAGCTACAGCTCGAGGGGAAGACACTGTCGAGAATTCGCCTGATGATCCTTTAGTAGTACTAGAGTAGATAACTCAACCATCCCCTAAAAGCCGGAGATTTCGCACCGAGAATCGGTTCCATCTTTTACTTTGATATACCCATCAGTAAACATGTCAAGCAAACAGTTGACTCTACGGTGGCGCATAGATTCTCGCAAATTCATCTCAAGAAAACTATTTTTCTAAGCATATATATTTCCCGTTGTCTTTTTAACAGAATGAAATACAGAGCACAGCTAGGGAAACCATGAAACCTCAGTATATACATATAGATTAAATTAGGGAAAGACAAAGGTGCATTGGTATCGGAAAAATTACTAGGCATATACAAAGAACCTGTCAGACAGCGAAACACAGCAATCTTGCTCGAAGTGCTATTGCAAAATTTCAGCATAAATGGGGAGCACAAAATGCCTGAAGTAGGCTCCGAGCCGAATTCACTGGACAAAATATATTCTGCCATATCTCGATAGGCAGCTCAATTGGAACAAATTGCAGGCCTTGTGACGGTATTGCAAGCATCTGCAATCTCGCCTAAGGTATAGAAATTGATTTACAGCTCGCAACTACCACTCCCTTATAGCGGCTCGAGAGTCCCACTTTTGAGTCTTTCCATTCGAGCTTGAAGGCCAGACAGGGCCTTCTCGTCCATCGGACGAGCTCCAGCCTGTCCAGAATTGTCCATGCTCACGTTATCCATTGTGTTCGGGGTATTTCCATATGGTACATTGCCGTTCGTGTAGAAAGGTGGCTTATTTCCAGAATCGAAGGTTACCAGAAGCTGCTGCTAATTGGATGCTCCTCATTCTCTCTCTAATTGCGTCCAATGTGCCACTGCTCACTGTACTTACCAGTTTGGCACACAGCAGTGGAAGTGTTAATAGATAAAAAAAAATGAACGGAGAAAATAGACGAGACAACACTAACTAGCACAACTTACCTCCAGTGAGCAATCTTTCATTTCTTTGGTCTGCAAACGGAGCATCGGTATGAGGGCCTCTCGAACTCATGGCAGTGACAACCCTGTCATCCTCGCCATATGATGGCGGTAAACTAAAACTTGTGGGTTCAGGTTTCGCATTAATAGATTTTACATCGGCTGTAGAATTTGTATGAACAGGAGACAATGGTGTCAATTTGGGGGAAGAAAGATTTAGGACAGCTGGGGGTGGGGTAGACATTAGCAAAGTCGAAGGAGTCCTTCCAGCAGCGGCACTCTTCTCCATCTGAGCAACAGGAAGCAATGTCAAAACAGGTACAAATTATAATCCAGGGAGTATGGCTAACAGAACCACGAACCTGGGCTAGACCATCTCGAATATAAGTTCGAAAGGCTTCACTAGCATTTTGAAGCTGAGCGAATATATCGACCTGGATTAAACAATATCAGAAGGGTAAAATGAAATTAAAAACACACCATCCTCATATATGTAAACTCTCATGAGCAAGGTCAATAGTGTCATGTATTTACCTGAGGATAAAGTTGAGTGATGCGATACAATTCATACAAGCCAATGGTGCAAGTTTGCTTGTCGCCAATTTTCTTAAATATAGCAGCAAGTTCTTGCTGCAAATGTACAATATTATTGGAAATAAGGAGAAGTCACAAAATGAGGGGAAGCAAGGAGAAAAACCCAGACGAAATAAAGAAAAAGCATGCTGTGGCTTCAGTGAGAAGAAGCTACAAAATTTGATAACAAACCCATCTGCAAACTAACCTTCAATTGGGCATCTGCAGAATGCGTAGCGGGAGTTGGATTGTTGGCAGTGGAGTCACCCCAATGTGTTTGGCCAACAGGACCAGATGGGGTTAGCATTCTAGCAGCAGCCAAAGTCTATTTCACACGAAACAGAATAATTAGATAAAGCTGTTTCAACTTCACCAAAATGTGCGCATGATTCGTTCAGTAATACCTGAAGATTAAGATCAATATAGGCAAGAATGATTGGCTGGGGCTCCATATCTATAGGAACCATGGAAAGGTGACCCTTGATTGCAGTACCACGAAGCTTTACAAGTTCATGGAGGACAGTTTTAACCATACGCAATGGTTTATCATCAGCCCCAGCTCTTTACCGAGCAAATCATATTACCAAGTGGAGGGGAGAAAATGTCAGTTCATGCAGGCTGAAGGCATCTTTATAGTACTAAATCATCTAAAAAAAATCACAAGATTTGTCTAAATGAAGTTGGTAAAAACCTTCGCCTGATTTCTTCCATTCCCAGTTCTTGTAAATAGACATGGATACTCTGAAGGATGCGGTCAAGATCAACATCATATATAGTGCTCTGAAGGACCTGTGGAAACGAAAAAGTGTCTTTGAGATTTCAAGCATTCAGTAGCCAAGTGGATTGCTAAAGTATTGAAATATTAAACCACGCCTTCATCTGTCAATTCAAGTTTATAAAACATTCAGCACTGATCACACAAAATCTCACATGGATAAAGCTTAATAGTAGAAATTACATTCTCCTAAAATACCCCATAAACCTTTAAAGATTGAAAGGACAAAACAATGCAACAATTAACATATTTAGGTGCACTAAATGTCATAGATAGACAGAATTAACTTTTAAGGGAGACTAAAGATCACCTTTGTAAGTTTAATTAAGCATTTGACAACCAACTCAGAGAATTTCTGGTTCCTAGTGGCAACTGTCTCGTTAACAGCTGGTGCAGGCCATCTTGAAGGATCCAATGGACGTAAAAGGTTAATAAGGACAACAAATGACGAAGTTCGATCTGCATTATCCTGGATATGCAATGACAAGTCAAAACCACTGAACAAGACTCCACCAAGTAAAATTTGAATTTGAATTTCATAAAAATTACCAAAATTTTAAGCATCAAGACATTCAAAGCTTTCAAAAGTTGGCTTCCATCATCCATACGTGGAACTCTATCATCCAAAAGTCTAAGTAGAAGCTCAGTAATAAGGCGGTCAAGAGTGCCCTCCTTGACAGCATGTGCAAGTTGTTTATTTTGAAATGTCTGCAGCAAGGAAATTTGTCAGAAAATTCTGCAATAGGCTCTTCTACATACAGGTCAGATGTAAATGACATTGAAACTGCTAAAGGTCAACTCACCTGCATGAGGGTGTTCAAAACATATTTGCATGACCTTGAAGAAGCTCCCGCTGAGCTGAAGTCAAATGTCTTGGCAACCTAGTAACAAGCAAAGTATCAACAAATGTATGACCAAAAAAATAATGTCAAGCAAGTTCCGATAACAACTACAGCTGGGAACAGAGAAGAACAAGCAAAGACCTTAACAAGAACAAAATAAAGCAGAGCACAAAAGTGCACACCCACAAATTGATCAAGAAGGATGGAGAGGGACAAAGGGTGGGGCATTAAGGCCCCTTAATTCACTGTCATATTCACCTTATCTGCCAGGGATAAAACAAGTCTATCCGCAACCTTCACAAGATCCTCCATACTACTGCCATCTGGATCATTAGTGGCTTGCTCCAGTTTGTGGCACACAACTTTCATCCCCTCGATAGACTGTTAAATATATTAAAGCAGAAAAAGGAAACTCTATTTCAGTAAAAGGAAGGCAATAATGTGCTCCCCAAAGCAATACAAAAGTGAGCAGGTACAAGATAAGTAAAGTTTGGGTAGGGACACAATTTAAACTTGTGACTGACAACTTAAATATGGATTGCTATGCACAAGGGTGAGCAAGAACTTTAAGAAATGCAAAAAACTCGTTCTTGTTTTCTGAAGATAGTCCAATACATAGTAATAAAAGTTGAACATAACCTGTTCAGGAGAACCAAATGAAATTATATTCAGTGCTTCATTCCAGTCTGTGGAGCTACTAGCATGTGACATCAAGTGCCTATCCATATTAACCTCAGAATGACCATAATTCTCCCTGAAATGAAATTAACCCCGCATAGTGATGGAGGGTGAAGAAGAAAATTACAGATCATAATCAAAACAAGAACAGAATTGAAGGAAAGCCATGATACCTTGCAAATATAGGACCAGAAATAGACCGTGACACTTCTCCACTTTGCTCTGCCATGTCAGACCTGAAATTAAGAGATTAAAGAGGTCTGATGATTCAATTGGTAGAAGCAGGACCTCATACTTTAGAGCTGAAAATAGTTCAATGGCATCAACTGTTTTGTTTTGACACTGCATCTAAAGGTTAAAACTCTCACAAAACCATCAAACCTACCCTCGTTCTTCTTATCTTTCCAAAAAGTTAAAGTACAGATACTTCAACTTTTTTTAAAATGAAAGTATAAATCAAATATTAAAAAAAAAAAAACTTTAGAAATTCAAAACAGGAAGGTTATCTAGAGTATGAAAAGCTAAGGTACAGAAAACGAAATCAGAAATGCATATAAACCATGTCTAAATCGTGGCACGACAGGAACGGTTTTCCTTAGATGATAAGAAATATAGACAGCTTACATAGAGCGTGGACAGCTTCAGTACAGGGAATATAGCTGAGAATTTGGGGGTTGTCTAAAATGTGGCATGGAATAGGTGGGCAAAATTATGTAATACAGTTGAGATGACAACTAATCATTTTATTGTACTTAGAACTTGGACTATTATGCTTTATGCAAGACTCCATCACATAAAATTAAGAAGGTTTATTCTAAAGCCTATGCCTGGAAGAACCGGCATTTTTTATATGTTAATAAGTTGAGAGAGTAAAATTTTTACTCACGGTGTAAAACATTGAGAACATTGATTTTGAATTTTAATTTGCTAGGGTACCATTAAATGGCAAGAGTTTCAAATTATTGCTTGAGAAATAGTGTATTATCTCAAAGGTGGCATAGTTTACTTTTTTACTTTCTTCAATACTGTTTGTTAAGTGCTTTATTATCATGATGCTGCTTGTTTTCCCTATGGCCAATAATAAATTGATTTCACAAATGATATGCCCAGAATAACCTAAAAATTCGAAACTCTGTTCTTGCTTCTATATTATTCAACTCACGAGTAAGAATTTTCCAGTATTTTTTTGTAGTACTTGCTTCTTCTCAAGCACATAAAACCACAATAGTGAATATTATAATCTATCAACTATCAACAGTTAAAAGTGAAGAAAACAATCATGCATTGACATCTACTAATTTCAACCATTTTAAACAACAGGATATACTTGTGCAGACAACAGATAAAACTTTGAGCTCTTCTTTTAATTTGTGCATAAGCATCCAGTTCCATATATTGTATGTGTATGGGAGTAATATGGGTGTACACCAGCATGTGCTTTTCAGAGTATGCATTTATGCAGAGCCAATTTTCTTCCTTTAATATGAAGTATACCAAGGTAAGAACTTATTAGCCTATACAACCATACTATCCATAAAAAGAAGTTGAGCAAGAAGAGATTGATGATAAGCTGACAGAAGATTAATCTTCAATGTATGGAGAGCAAAGATTTCAAGCAGCAAAACAAGGCAAAATGCTATAATGCCATAAAGAGCAAGGACATCAGAAACACACCCATTTTCCCTGACCGATCGCCTAGATGCTGCTCTAGCTTCACCAGGCCTTCCCTCCTTCCTTTGGGCCATTTCTCGGGCCTAGTATTTTGAACTACTATTAGTTGTGAAATGTAAACTAAAAAAGGTAGAATTAAATGTGTGAAATAGAGACAACCTTCCACTTAAATCTGTCATCTAACATGCTTTTCTGGGCATCAGTTAGCTTCCCAACAAATCTCCAAATGTCCTCACCTGAAAAAGCACATGAATAAGATTACAGATCCACATATAAACAATCAACCATCAAGTTCAGCCAGTTGAGGTGCAAATGCACAAGAGACAGAGCATAAATGTCGGTCACATTTAGCTACAGCTATGTCATTGCATACCAAGAATTTTATAACCCGTAGCAAGAGTATTCAGAGCAGCTTTCCTAATTTCACCATCACGCTCTGCCGTTAAGCTTGCAACAATTTGAAGGGACTTTAGCTGTCCAGTAATCTGTTGAAAAAAAAAATGTCAGACTACAAAGTTATAAAATAAGGTCAATGACAAACAAGAACATACCTCAGCTGCATGATGATCCATCAAAAATCCCACAAGGTCAGCACATTCTATCCGAGTTCGATTGTTTTTTGAACGTAACCCCTCCAGAATATAAGGAAACGATTTTGTTGCAGAGTACATATGAACAATTTGCTTTGTCAGTTCCCGCATTTTTTCTCGCACTTGAGCAATGTTATGCCCAGACTGCAGCAAAAAATAGGCATAGATTATGAGTCTTGCAACGGTTGAAGTTGCATTTGCATCCAAAATTGAAAATGCCTAGGCTTGATTTAAAAACCTTCTCTATCAAGCATGGAAGAAATATTGCTGCTTCTGATTCAGTCAATAAGTAATCTTCATCCCTTAATCTGTTGAAAAGCTCAGGGAGAAATTCCAGCACCTACTCATCATGTTAAAATGTTAAGAGATAGAGCGATGCTGCAAAATCACCAATTCTATGAACAAACTACATAAATCCATTTCACCAGAAAAGTTACCTTCAACAAGCATGTTGTATTTGACTCACAGAACCGTAGAACAGACCACTTCAGCATTATATCTAAAACTTCAATTATTTCCTTAATAACAGATGGAAGAGCCTGACAGGAAAGTGAACATTATCATAACGCATCGTCAAGATGCTCACACTTATTACAACAAGAATATAC
This sequence comes from Corymbia calophylla, assembly GCA_014182845.1. Lineage (NCBI taxonomy): Eukaryota > Viridiplantae > Streptophyta > Magnoliopsida > Myrtales > Myrtaceae > Corymbia > Corymbia calophylla. The sequence continues at coordinate 6,381,402 of CM024696.1, read as the reverse complement.
AATGTAAATACCTTCTGCAGCATCTCAAGCCCATCCACTTGCTTTCTGAAATCATTGCTTAAAAGTCGCCGGTGCAAATCCTCTCTAAAATATTTCATCATATCATTCTGCAACAAAAGGTGTAGAACCATAAAAATAAAATAAATAAAAGAGGACGGTGCATCCAAATGTCCAGCCAACATCCAACAACAGTTACCTCAAGATCTTGAATCTGCTCTATCCGCAGCTCTTCAAACTTGAACCTCCGAACAACCATTCTCTCTCGGTCCTCCTATAGGAAAGTCAGTTTTTGAAATGAGGATGGTAGTGGCTCAGCTAAAGTTGTCTTTTTCATACAACCTATCGTCGAAGCAATAGTTCATACCTTAATTGAGTCCTTGACATTTATCAAAGCCTGTGACTGCATAGCAATGTCTTGCACAGAAATCATCGATTCTCCTCTTGAGCCCTTTGATACAGCAACCCTCTTTGCAAATGGGAAAATAACAATCAAAATCCCCATCATTCCACATATAAATCTTTCCTTCCAATGTAAATTAGAAAGAACCAACACAACCTTGGTGTAACAAACAAAAGGTTCTCGCCCATCTCTAACATTATTCTGTAGTCATTAATGAGAGCTTAACGTACCGAAGATACAGTCCGACTTCCAGGCTTTGATGCACCATGAGAAGCTGCTCTTCCAACTTTAGAGCTGCTTTTGGACGGTAACCCCACTGGTACGGCTTTGATCGATTCAAATGATTCTGCCAGCAACATTTCAGGTTCAAATAGAACATATGAGAGAGAGAGAGAGAGAGAGAGAGAGAGAGCACCTTGGAATGTTCCATGAGGCTTCAATCGTTCAAGAGCAATAGCCAAAGCTGGGCCTTGAATGTCTTTCAAGTGTTTCATAACCTGAACACAGCAATAGTCGTGATCACCAGATACTAAAGATGCCAGAGAATTAATTTTGTAATTTATTGCACATGTTCATACCAGTTCATGTCCACTGACTCTCAAAATTTCACCAAAGCAGCCCTCTGCAGCTTTACGAACATCTGCCGACTTATCCTGAAAAGTTACAGCAGCACTCCTTATCAATCTGAAGAAAAGGTTTGGGTCCAATAGAAGAGATATTATCGAAGCAGTTCGTTTTGACATTACAGTCATAGCAGTAGCAGCTGGTTTGAGCAGATGCACGGCATCAGGGAAATCACTTAAGTGAGAAACTTGCTTTCCCAACCAATCAAAAAGATCCTTGCGCCCTTCAGCCCCAAGCTTTGGTTCCATTAGAGCAGCTGCAATGTACGGAACCTGTAGCAGAGGCCTCATTATGGTTCAGTGGAGAAATAAATAAAGCATAACCATATCCTCCAGACACACAAAGGCATGAACGCAAGCACAGGTGCATGCATTCCTGTGTGCCTCTCACAGAGAGAGAGAGAGAGAGAGAGAGAGACCATCTTATCAAGATTAACAGCTGCCAGCCATGACTCCATCGCCGCCAAAGTACATTCTCTCATATGCTTTTTATTGTCACCCAGGCATTTCAAAACATCAGAAAGAATACCCTGCGATTAGAGAAAAGAACACTTCTGATTATAATCAGCTTTCAACAGCACACAGAGAAGAAGTACAAAATGCCAACAGGAAGATAAGAACCTTGCTTGACTTCTCAACTGCTGGACCCATTGCAGACGCGACACCACCAATGGTTGTCAAAGTTGCCATGACTAAATTCTTATTGCTGTCATACAGGCGTCCTTTGAGGGCACCAAGCAACTCAACTGCATGTCAAAGCAATTGTTAACAAATAAGATCATCTTGATATGCAAAAGATATGCAAATCAACTTTTAACAAACTCATCAAAACAAGAGTTGGAATCAGTGTATTTAGAATCAACCAACTCATACCAGTTCCATTTGGTTGAATGCGCTTGTTGGCCTCCTCCAACATTTTGTTGACAGCTTCAATGGATTCAAGACGAACCTGGAGATTGAAAGTTGTATGCATTGGTATGATCATTATTTTGCTTATCACTGATTATCATGAAGATATTCAAAAACCAGAAATTAGAGATAGGATGAACAGCTCCATCACTCGGATGCCAGACCTTCCAATCTGAACTTTCCAAATTCTTCAGCAAAGAAGGGGTGATCTTCCCACTTATATCTTCACGTGGCAGGCCATCTATCCCACCCGAAGTCACAGCTGACATGGATTCAGAGGCCTTGACAGTTTTTCTTGGAGCAGCAGCACTACCCTGCAGGGTTTTCACGAATAGACACTTACAGCAAGCACTCGAAAAGCACTATAAAATAGACTAAACATCATTATGACATACCTCAAACGGATTCTTCTCAAACTCTGCATCAAGTGCACTGACCAGGGCCGGTTTAACATCCGCAACAAAGGCTTTAATATCTGAAAGTAATAAAGACCACATCCATGTAATTCACAAAGTGGAGCTATCCAAACAATTTAAGATGATAGTCTTTTAAGAAAGAAATTACCTGGACCAACAAATCTATGCAAAACGCCTATAAGCTTGATAGTAGAATTTCTAGTTGCTGCAGCACTAGATTGCAGTCCAGTATCTTTACAGAAGTCAATTAAATCCTGTATCGGTTGACATTTTCCAGATGTCATAAGTTGCATTATAACAATGAAGATAATTCTACCCCCCAAAAAAAAGAAGCTATATCTGCAAACCATATGGTTAAAAAAAGAGTTAGAAATAACCTTCAGTTTCAAATGTGACACGCCAAAGTCTTCAACTGCACTGAACATCCATGAAATTCCTTCACTGAGGACCTTAGGGTTTTTGTGCTCTTTCATAATTTTGTACATCTACAAGAACAAAGTACATATCTTCAGTCAACACAGCAAACATAATCGATTGGGAAAAAACCATACATCATGTCTTTTCAGGTTATTCTCAATCACATGAGTTATGCCAAATATTCCTTTTAAAAGAAAGAACTCACTCTTTCAAAAACAAATCCAGGACCAACAGCTTCAGAAAAAGTAGTTAGGCACTTCATGGCATGAGCACGGGTTTTGATATCTGCTACACGTTCACTTGTACCTGATATTTAATTAAGTCAAAATAAGTGTACATATCAGGGGAATAAATGAAAGCATCTCCAAATTGGATACTCACCGAGGAGGCAAAGGACAACACATTTTTTGGGAAATTTAGCAGAAGTGGAAGCAATATATGTAATGACATCAAGAACCTGTTGTTGGACCTGCAATACTCCAATGAAACCCATATTAACAAAGTCAATCAATTCTGACAAGTAAACAAGTAGAAGAGAACTTCCAAAACCTGAACATTTTTCTCATTCCATCCAGGCACAGCACAGAGTAATCGAACCAAAATTTCTACTGACTGGTCCAAGTCCTGTAGTTGTTCCACCTGTTGTTTCAATAAGCCAATTGCTGCAAGGACATGCAGAGTTAAACATTAAACAAGGGCAGCCTTTTTTAGGAAAAGAATTAAAAGCCGCATGTCATGAGTTGATTCTATTTGAACAATGGGACCTGCCATTTTTCTACCTCACAAAGAAAAAGCTTCAGACTAAATGAAATATGCACATGCATGTTTAACCAATAGAAATCATTAATGCAAAAAAATATACCATGCTTTCAAAGTAGAATGGAATGAACATTTGAACCATCATCCACTTTGAAGATGCACTATCAAATTCTTACACCAAAACAGGCATTCGCTAAGAAATCACAAACAAAAAGGAGACAAAAAAATCAGACCCACTACAACATCCCATTTTTTTTCGTTACCAGCTATAGATGCATCACAGGATTTTGACTTCCAACTAGAATATCTGATCAGAGTCTTATAAATCTCAGCATATCTAAGACACTTCAAAATCAAACAAAGGAAAACTGAATCCGCATCTGGATCTGTCTTTCAAAAGATTAAGGATTACATATTTTTAACTGGTTCAACTGACTACTGCTTGGTAAAGACAGAAAAAAAGAAGAGGTTAGGGCCTGTTTGGTATGAGAAAACTGGTCCAGTTCTCTGTTTTCATTTTCAGAAAAATGAAAACAGTACCAAAACGCCCTTGTTCATCAACTAAAAACTGTTTCCAAATGAAAATAAGGACAACCATTTTCACAGTTTAACCATAAACCTAAAACATAAAAAAAGACGAGTAGTTTTAAAAATTTTCATCACAAAGGAGAAAGCAAATTTCCTTGCAAAATGAAAACACACTTCCCAACATTTATTATGTTAAAAAAAAATTTGTTCATGTTGAAAATTTTATTTTCATGAACCAAACACAATTTCAAGAAAACAGAATATCGAATACAGGAAAAAAATTTCATTTTAATAAGAAATGAGAATGTTTTCACGAACCAAATGGACCCTTAGCGAAACACAGAAAGTCATGGTTTGAAAAATATGGTTCCGATAGACAAAAAAATCAAAACGATAACGTGACACAAACACCAACAGCAGGAAGGGGCTCAAAGAAAGCTTGGTTGACCTATCGCTCATTTGATGAATTGTTTAAGGGAAAACAAATTCCAAACCTTCAAGGCGTTCCTTCCACACAGCACTCTTCAATTGGGAAATAGTATCTGCCTGTATAACAGATCCTATTCGGCTTTCAATCTCTTCAAGACTCATCTCCGCGGGCTGTTGACATAACACATACTTGTTCAATAATTTCAAGACAAAGAAGCAATTAATTTTCAAAGGAGGGTATTATCACCTCCACATCTTCAGGTACAACAGCTTTCGAAGGTTTAGCCTGTGCAGCTCCCTCTCCTTCTTGCCGCCACCAGATTTGACAGTGCCTCCCTTTTTGCCAGGATTCTGACAAAACCAGAAGACCATTTAGATGAATAATACAAGCAGCAAAGCAGCCAAATTAATAAATCAAACAGTCATGCTAACCGCAGCAGGAAGTGGCCTCTTTCCACTAAGCATGCTAGCAGCTGACCTTCTAACAAATGAACTGTCTGCAACCTGTGTAGATAATTATTAATCCCAGCATAAGCCAAACTAAATACAAATAAACCCATTTTAATTGACCCAAAAAGTCAAGTAACTCCCAAATCACATGGAATGAAACAAGACAAGCATGACTGAAATGGTAAAGAGAACATTACAAGTTTCACGATGGAGCATAACCACTTCACCAAGTATACCATAATTATTCCCACCAATTGAAAACAATTTAATAAACGGCATAAGTAAAACTGATTGAAATGCACCACCTGTTGTCTATTACCAACTGAAAGCATCCAGCTTACTTTTTCAGAGATTAACAGGAAAGTAGTTCATGGTCCAGTCAAATTTGAATTACGAAAGCATCGGTCAACAAAAAACCATAAGAGATGACACTTTGGCCACGCTAATTTAAGGTACTTCAGCTTTTAACAAGCCACAACACCCCCCCCCCCCAACCACACCTTTTCTTTTCCCCTTCCCCGGGGAGCCCCTTGAGGCCAAAAATAGAATACATAAGTCGGTCCTCAGAAATACAATGAAACAACAGGTGTCAAAGCTACACCACAGGCAAGGCCAAAAGCCCTAGGAGTTGGCAAAAACAGTTCAGCAATGGTGGCTGTGCAATCTACCAGTAATCCCTTCATTGACAATCTTGCTGAGTGCCAAAGCTTCGGTATAATGACTGTATATCCAGGGGCAGACAAACAGCACCAAGGAGGTCCAAAATTGAAAATAAAAGCACATCTTAAACATTCAAATGAACTTCTGAATAACAATGGCAGGAACTGAGCTGACCTCCACTGAGGAAGAGATCCCACTAGAAGCTTGGACAGTAGCTGAGACATGATTAGAACTTTAGAATATACTCACTTGAAAGGTTTATTTTTAAAAATCTGCAGAACAAAGAATATTTCGCATACCTGCACCAGTGCCAGATGGAACAGCGCCTCCAGAACTCCCAATCATTTCAGAGAGTTTCTTTTTTCTGACATCATCAAGTTTTTCCAGCGACCTCTCCAAAGGCCTCATGCCAACCGACTGGGAAGGAAAGGAAATGTATCACCATCAGATGTGAACAATCAAAAGTTTAGAGCCCCTTTTATTTATTACTTACTTGGCTTAATAAGAGTATATGAGTCTATGAATAAATTGGTATTCTAGAACTTGAGAGCACCATATAGAACTACTCCTACTTCGCATAATCAGATATGTACAAACTGTGAAGAGGAAAAGTTTCACAACTGAATTACATGTTTCAAACATTTTGCTATGGCAGGATCATTTAAAAGCCACAGGTAATAATTCAAACTAGTCATATTTACTAGTCACTACATTTTGAAACCAAAAGAATATCCAGTGAATGCTGGTCTTAAGACTACATAGGCAATATAGATTACCTTAGCTATGGCTGCCAAAGCTGAAAAGGCGGCATCTCTGACTTCTGGTGTCCCATCATTGAGGCACTAAAAGATAACAAGTAACTTTAAATTTCAAACAATTGCACACCAAGGAATCAAGATAAGAGCAAAAAGTGTAATGAACTACATTAAGCAGAAAGGTAGCCATGACCATGATGTTCAAAAGCAGTGAACTATCTCTTCATTGGACCATATTTCGACAGATAACATTTTCTAAGAAAAGAACATAGTCTGAAGTCTTTTCTAATCTCATGAGAAAACCGAGCTTGAGTAGTAAATCAGTGAAACATCGACTCCTTGAAGGACTGAAGAAATTAAACAATCATTTTAATGTTGTGATACTGCAATATTTGAATGTCTTGAGCTAACAAATCATGCTTCCAACTCGAATTCACTGACCTCCATGCAAATTGGCACATAATCCTTGTGCAACTTGAGAACAACTGCCTTGCCACTTGTTTCGATACAATATGTCACCCAGCTCAAAGTTAATGATCGCACAAGAGGGACTTTATTTTTTACCGCAGCTTTTACATCTGCAATGGAACAATATGTTATAAACCCAGCAGCTACCAAGACGCCACATCTTAAGAGCATTATCCAAAAGACAATCAGGAATATTACATTTTATTTACGCTAAGGGGGTTATTGCACTTCACACCCAACATAAAACCTTGATATCCCAAACTTTCGCTAAAGGACATCAATGGAGTTTATGTAGGATGCAAAGTGCAACACCCGTCATAGACAATGGGTAAAATAAATACATGCTTATTTGTCCGCCACGGATGAGCACAAGTCTCTGATTTTAGAGGGAAAAACATGACTGATGTGAGCAAACTACTATGCTGATTGCATTAGATGGAAGGTGAAAACAAAATTCATCACTCAGTTGTCCTTAATGATCCAGAATTGAAATTAAATAATCAAATTTGAACCTGCCTTCAACAACATCCACCAGACTTAAGCACCCGGCTTTATGCACTGCCTGAAGAGTTTGAGTAAGTGCCTCAGTCATGGTTGGTTTTTTCTCCTTGAGTTTTTCCTGTTCAACAAGCAAATTGGCACCATGCAATATGAATGGTCTAAATATGACTTTTACAGAACAAAGAACCAAACACAGAAACTTTATATAAAGAAAATGCCCTTAACAAAGGCTATTGTCATTACCAGTAACACCGGAAGTAAGGAGCGGGAACTTCCTGAAAAATGGGATCTCAGTCCCCTTGCCAAGTTTCCTATAGCTTGGACAGCTTCCACTGCGACAGCTATGTTCACATCCGTAATAAGCTGAAAATTAGAGATAGCAAAAGAGTTTAACAGTTTCACACAACTAAAGAAAATATGAAGATTAAGCACAGTGAGTATGTATATTGAGTCAATCACATCCGGAGATAGCAAAAGAGTTTAACAGTTTCACACAACTAAAGAAAATATGAAGATTAAGCACAGTGAGTATGTCTATTGAGTCAATCACATCCGGATTTTGATCTTAACGCAATTTAATTCCAGGACTAAACAATATGAATATGCTGACTCAGGCAGGGTATGCTATGTTCCATTTTTCAGCAATGGGAATGATCCATAATAAATCATTCATCAGAGGTGGTCGCGAATACATATCACAAGTTAATGGATCGATTCGCTATTAAGTCTATCAACTTGATACCACTCACACATTCTACCGACTTAGTATTTATTACTTTTGCCCAACAGACAATGCAGTTTGTATTATTCACTGTTCAATATAGCATTTAAACCGCTCAATAAGTGTAAGAGACTTTTATGATCTATTGTTGATAAAACATTCTTCTCAGTGAATCGGTAAGTTTTTCTTTTTCCATGGTGGAACATCCAGTAAAGCTAAAATAATTTCCACTCTAAAAGCGTGGGTGCACATTCTTTTTGGTGGCAAACAGCTTTGCCTTTTTCCTCATCACTTCTTCCAATTCCGCATTCAGCTTAATATAATTATTAATCCAATTGACATAATATGACGAAGTCAATGACTTTCTTTGATGGCATGTTTTTATCTGAGATCATGAAGCAAGAAGTCAAGAGATTAAAGACGCGTTGAACTCATTCTTTTCCCTTGCCCACCAGCACGTGAAAGATCAAACAATTGGGATGGCTGACTGCCAAGTTATGTGTTTACTCCTTGAGAATGAAAGTTGCTATAAGACCTAGAATTCAAAAATGAATAACAGTTCATTAAGACTTCATTAGAAGGACTAGATGCCTGGAGCCTTCAATAACAAAGAAGCTTGTGGAATCAATGTCTTAAAATCTTGATTTCAAAATCCTTAATCCCATTGTTGATTACTTCTCTCCAAGGCACAACCATATTACTTCTTGCTACCCAAAAACATGTCACTTGAAAGTACTAAATCTTCTACAAAGCCAAACCAAACTCTGCATCATTGCAGGTCCTATCATTCTTTTCAAAGCTAAAATCATGAATATTGATCTATCATTATTATTATCGACTCAGGATACAGAGGAATTGCAATAAATTAATTAGAGAGAAAGGAGGGCTGCTTAAAACAGAAAGTATTCCCATCCATTCATGCAAAAAGCTGTGCACCCAACCTTTTCAGCTATGGGAATAAGGCCTGCTATGTTAAATGACAAGTCAAATGGTTAAGCACAATTTTCACCAAAAGGATACACATGCATTCACAGCTTTGTTAGCTACTTTCAGTCTCTCTCTAAATCCTGTATGTCAGAGCTCTCGTAACCATCAAAATTGATTTCCCATATCCATGATCACTAAATAAAGCTCCTAAATAACATGTCAGAGCTTTGAAGTGTTAAAAGAGTTTTTTCTTTTCTTTTTATGCTAAATGAGTTGACATGAGTTGTAAGAGCAAAGAAGAAATGAAGATAACTGGGGTCTCTGTAGGTTGATCAAGGAAAGGACTACCATCATTTGGAACAATTCTCAATGATAAAAATATCAGGAGTTTGCTCTCATTATTATATACATAAAAAATGTAAGTGGAGCATGGCTGAACCACTATTTATATGAACAAGTGCAAAAAATAATAATTCCTTTTCAGATTTTTTCTTTCACAAAGGTTATCCAACAAGGCCTGCATCAACTTACAGAATTCTGACACTGTTTGGCTCGCAGATTAGACTAAAGCAGAAATAGAAGAGCTACTCAATGGGGTGTAGAATAAAGTCAAACATTGCAACAAAGTAGAGAAATTCCAGAGGTTGGTTCACAAGACAAAATAGCTATTCGGGAAAAAATGGCTTATTTGGTTCGTTAGAAAAACTGAAGATATTCCTAGTCCCAAGTGGTGGGGGCCCAGGAACCAGATAGTGGAATAGTTGTTCTATCAAAAATAGAAAGGGAATAGATAGCTATTCCAAACCAAATGAGCATAGGCTGGGAATAAAGTATCCCTTCCAGCGAACATATGAAGTGCAACTAATGGCATTTTGACACCCAATGATAGGAAGAGAAATCTCATCGAACTCCATCGATAAGAACGCTAGACCAGATCCTTTCTGGGTAAAAGTTGCAAAATTCCACATAAACTCTCATGCTAATAATTGGATAGCACATTCAACAGGATGAAAATTTCAGCAGATCCAAGGGTAGAAAGTAAATTGACCCTTTAACAAAACTCAATTCACAAGAATATTTCTTGCAAAAGAAGCAAAATTTTCCAACTTTTCTAATCGAGTACTGCATGTCCCATAATCAGATACCCAACCGTGTGATTGATAAAGTTTCAACTAACTCCTCGCAAATTCATGTCAGATAATTGCACTGAAGCAAAAAAAAAATAATCAGATACCTTCTTCAGTGTACGGCTTATCTCTGTGAAGTCACCAGGAGCAATTTTTTTGGTTGAAGCCAGCTTGGTTAGCTCTGCAACCGCCTCTTTCCTCTCTGACCATTTGGTAGCTTTCTGAGGCATCAATAGAAAAACTTATGTAACAAACAATTATCTGACATTAGGAAGAGCTAAGGAATATCCCTGAAAAATGCATTCTAGAGGACAACTGACCACTCCCTCCCAGAAACCTGACTTCTCCAAAGGAGTCAGAATGTCAACCGGATCAACAAGCTCATATTCATCTATTTCCTGAGGGGCTGATCCAATAATACCAGAAGAAAGTAGTAAGTAAAAATTCATAGCATCAACAGTTCATCCACTGCAACTTAAGCAATTCTTTCATACAAGTAAAAAAAAACCCTAATCACCATAAAGTTCAATTGTGAGGTGGCAAGACACATACCATCAGCTACAGCTTCTTCGGAAGGACCAGGACCCACAACATCAGATGCAATTTCCTGTTCTGGCTCTTTGTCTTGTTCAGATCTGACAAGGCAAGGCAAGGGCCAAAATTTTATTGTTGCTATAGCTACACTACATTTTAAGTGAGGAGATTTAGCTACCCCAGCAGAGACAGGCATCGGATCTTAGATGCCAGAAAGCAAATAAAGCAAAAACAAGGCAAAATACCTGACTATGCGGCATTGTCAATCAAGATAAACAAGAAACAAAATTTAGTCTGCTCCCTCTTAATCAAGATGCAACATGTGTGCAGAAAGAACCTACATATACCTCATTATCCCCAGACACACATCTAATGTAATCAACTTTCAGCCATCACAAGCTTACATTCATCATTTTATCAGTTGTTTTTTTTAAGTAGGGTAAACCATACATCAACTGTGTTGATTATATTGAGACACAGTCATCCTAAAAAAAATGGTGCAGAGCAAATATTCATAAACAAGCAACTTGAAAGGAAAAAAATGCTGAGTAATCATGATTTACCTTATTTTGCGTGTTGGTTTTGCTGTCCCTGTGACATTTACCAGCTCAGCCTCCAATTCTTTTTTCTATAGTTGATAAGAGAAAAAGTTAAAACTTGTTTGCAAGAATGAAAAAGGAATTTGATAAAAGGTTCAACATAGAGCTATTTTACCATTGTATCTCGCATTTTCTCAAATAATATGGATTTAACAGGATCTTTCCCAATCCAACGACAAAGCTCAAGGGTCAGTCCTTTGGAAGATGCCCGAACATTCTGATCTTGGTGGTCAAAGAGTTCAGGAAGCATCTTTAATATCCTCTTCGGCGGTACAATTTTTGCCCCAAATTCACTGATCAATATATCAGGTCTGATAAGGGAAAAAAGAGCAAAGGAAAATCACATAAAAGCCTTCACCAAAGTATATCATCACAATACCTTAATGCCTGAAACATAACATCAATTGCAGGGACAACAGCCTTAGCAACTTTGTTCTTGATTGCTTTCTCCATAGCGTCCTGTCATTAGACAAGACCTTGTAAATGTCTGAGGGGGCTAAAAAAGCGATGGGATGATGATCTCATCTAGGAGCACCAAACAAATAAATTGGTAACACAATCATCATTGACAGCCTGTATTACAAAGTGTTTAATGACCAAAGAGAAGAAGATTTCAAGATTTAAATGCAACTACCAACACAAGCTCTCACATTAACCAAACAGCCCAAAGCCTAATGAGGGACAGCCAGTGTAGAATTGAACCTAGCTTAAACCATTCCCAACAAAATGGATCATTCTAAAAACAACATTTTACAGCAAGGAACTTGGTATCAGCCAGAACCTAACAGAATTTCAAAATAAATTTCAAGGAGACATAATCACGATGTACTTAACTCACATGCTTGTAGTTATAAAAAATTAAGGGAAATGGCTCATTCACTTCACACAATCAGCTAAAAAATAGAAAAAAAGGTCATACAGCCCTCTTCAGCTTCACATCATCCAAGTGAATGCTGCCATTAGTATTCTTGTACAATACTTAGTAAAACCACAATCATTAAAAAGCATAAAAATTTATTAAAGGATGCGCCACATGTGTATATATCTCAAGTAGAAAGTACCAAGAAAACTTCCACTGCCTCCAACTCCACCCATAGCATAAATGCTGCCTGAGCCTTTTCCACTGTCTTTGGCCTTCCAGTCAAGCATTTTGCAACAATTGCATCACATACTTCCTTTGCATACCTAGAGGCATGGGTCAAATAATTAAAATCAACAAACAAGAGAAAGACAACAAATCCATACAATTAAGCTAAACCTAAAAGTTGCACAATAGCATACCTTCCAGCATCAGCATCTGCAGCTCGCAAAAATGCAATTAAAGCATCTAGCGCTTTCTCTTGGACAGGTGCATTAGAATCTGCAACAGTTTTCCTGAAAAGTGGCCCTACAGCAAAAGAGAGATTTAGAGTAAACATTTGCATACCACAAATTCTACACAAATCAGCTTTAAATGGATTACTCTACAACACTTCCTCTTATTAAGCTCTAGAAGTCTGTTTTCTCATCTATGTACTTGGCAGCTGTTTTTAATGCCTTGCAAGGAAAATATCAGATACATTCATATTAAGTAGGGTTTAAGGCAAGAAGTTGCGAAACTAGCATAAGAGCTAATGAGCTGTATAAATACACACACAAACACACAATCCAATGAATCCTTCAACCTTCCCACACTCAGCACTCATAGATTTACTGGAACTTTTTTCTCTAGCCAATGTATATCCTGTCAAGCTCAAGCACAATGAAGCAATGTACATGCATACCTCTTTCATTTAGTTTGAGGGTATCGTGTCAACCATATAGTAGAAGTCCCTCGATTTCTTGCATCAATTCATGAGTTCTAAACTCAAATTTTTTATACTTTGATAACAATACAGTCATGTTCATTATTGATTAGTTGATCATAGTACTCATTGCTCAAATTTGATAGCACAGATTAGAGGCGTTGGTGCTTCTATGCAATTTTTGGTTCTCTTAACATTAGCACCTCTAGATTGGATAGCGAAATACCAAAATGGTCCCATTCAATAGTCTCATGGTTATAAGTTGTGAATTTTGCCCTTTGAGTCAAAATCGACTAGTATAAATTGGGCTATTCATATGCATGTTTCTTTATTGACATGAATTTGCTTTTCTTTAGACAGCCTCTCTAGAAAATCAGGATTAATGCTATATAACCCCTCCCCAAACCCCCGTAGTGTGGGAAGCCCTGTGCACCCAATGCCCATTAGGTATAAAACATGCTCAATGTTATTGGTTACATATAGCTTTCCCAAGTATTTCGGAGAAATGCTAGTAATTTAACTGAAGGACCTATTGTGTTTACAAACCAATGTCAATTTAACTGCCTTAGATATTTGAACTTGAGACTATTGATCCATCTTTTAAGAGTTCAAGAAATGCAAGTCTTTTTTTTTTGGGGGGGGGTTTCAAAAGAAATGCAACTCTTCTGGGCTCAGGTTGAGCTTCAACATCAAGCTATTAAATCAAGTATTTTTTAGCTCAAGTGGTTGACCAACTATGCTCTGTTATCCATCACATAAATCAGCCTTCTCCATATTCATCTGAGCATTTCACCAGCTCAATCCTTATTTCATGGATAGAATCCTAGCAAACACAAGAATTAACCCCACCCTAGTCCTACAAAATTTGCTTCCAGTGCCACCATATACTACACTCCTGCCCATGCTGCTGATAAGGAAGCATTTCGTTCAACTTCAATCCCGTTCTACTTAAAATATAAGGTAGAGAAACTCCAGATACAATTTAAAGTATAGCATCACCAAAAAATAAAAAATATATTAAATTTAATTGGTAACCTAAAGTTAGCCCTACTGCAAAACCTACATTCCAACATAAAGGAATTATGAAAAGCAAAAGAAAGTTGATTAAATCATAATCCTCAATAGAATAAAACATTTTCATAGAGCATCGACACCACAGAAAATATCAGAGATTCTCAAATGAAGAAAAGCCACTGCTGGAAAACAGATGCTTAAATGTCTGTATCGTGTTCAACAGCAGAACACTTCCCCTAAAACTTTAAACACTCAACTTTACTACTAGTTTTGGAATTGGTAGACAACAATTGCAGTTGGCATGGGCAATACCATCAGGCAGGTCAATTTACGAAAGCATCCCAAAAACAAAGAGGCTCTCTAAGCATTGGCGGTTTGTATGTATTCAAATTTCCACAAACCCAATTGATTATGCCATACGAGTAGAATGCACGAGCAATTCCTCGAGGTGAGAGCAGCATTTGCCAGTTAGCCACACGCATTCAAAACAAACATCGAAAAAACCACGGACGAGCATCCCACACTCCCACTCACAAATTCAAACAAAAAATCGAACATTTCGCATCGCTCAGCTCATCCGCCACAGAAACCCACATTTCACCCGCACAAGCCGACACCGCTGCTCCAATCGGGAAACAGTCCCCGAGGGGGCAGCGAATCTGCCGCGGATCACCGCCCGCCGAGACCAGATCTAAGTGCCAAGGGGGGGACGGGAAGGGGAGGGGGGCGAAACTCACCGAATTCGCGGAGGCGGGGGTCCTTGGGATCGGCGATGGAGTCGCAGAGAGCGGCCAAATCGAGGTTCGCCTCGTTCCGCACCTTCCAGTTCTTGTGAAGCAGCCGATCTTCCCACGGCAGCTTCTTCGCCTCCTTCAGCAGCTTCTCCTCCTCCGACATTGCGGCTCAACCAAACCCAACCCCTCCTCCTCCTCCTCCTCCTCCTCCTGCCGACGCCGCGCGATTCGCAAGCCCTAGCCCGATGCGCCGCTCGCCGATCGGCCGCCCCCGGAGCTCGTAGAATCGATCGATTCGAAGAGATAGAGAGATAAAGAGAGGGGAAGAGAGAGAGAGAGAGAGAGAGAGAGAGAGGGAGGGAGGTTCTTCTCTCTGTAATTGTCACTGGTGGTTGTCACGGCGGAGAGCCGGCGGGTAGGAGAGAGAGAGAGAGAGAGAGGACAAAGCGATGGTTTATCTTTCAAAAAAATGGGGAGGGGGAGAGTGAGGGGCGGGGCTCGGCTTGTGTATTTTTTCTTTTTCTTTTCCTTTTTTTTTTTTTTTTTTTTTTTTTTGGGGGTGGGGGAGATGTACGCTTTCAATTTCGTTCGAGCGCTGCTGCTGCTGTTTGCGCATCTGTTGTCTCGCCTCACGCGCTCCTTGCGGGGTGGTGATGTGGTTTGTTCCCCCCCCAGTAGGTGGGGGTGAAAAGACGACATCGACCTCGGCCTTTTTTGAATTCCGAGAGCAAAAATTGACACAAATGGCATCTAAACTTATTGTCCGATATCATCCCTAAATATTTAATAGATTTAAATATGACCCATAAATTTTTTATATATGTTCAAATTAGTACCTAAACTATATGAACATGTTGAATATCATCCCTAAATTTAATTTAATTGATGGACAACATCAAACATTTTTATAGTCTAAGACTAGTTTAAACGATACTAACAGTTTAAATATCACATTGAATATTAAGTTAAAGTTTAGAACCATACTAAACAAATTAAAAGTTCAAGAGAGTGTCATTTTCCCAATTGCAAGCATGTTTGTGTTTCTCATTCAACTACCCACCTCCTCAAGGAGGTTAGAAGGTGAAAATATTTAGTTTTAAGTGTGAGGTTCGACTTCCATGCTCCATAAATAAATAAGATAAATATTTGAAAGTGAATTAAGAGTTCGAGTATGATATATATATATGAAAAAAAAAATCTATGACAACCGATTACACCGACCGACATCATGAGATAGAGCCTATGAGTGACATCCCGCGAAAGTAACTTTTGATGCTTCGATTTGGTATTTTGCTATGTTTGTGACGTGAAACAGCTTTGGTTGTTATGATGGGGTCACATGCAATGCGTTTGTGTTTAGGTTTGAATGAAAATTACATTGCAACTCTTACACCTTATGAACCAAACACCATCAATCATAAAACTTTTCGATTGACATAATTGCATTATGAATCGTTTCATCGAAAATTATAATCGATTCATGAAAGCTTGTAATTGATTAAATCAAATACTAAACTTTTTACTGAAATAAAAATGCAATTGAATCCTAACTTCTAATGAAAACGACAATTTAAAGATGTCATGTAGGCAACCTTTAAATGCTCCATGGGCTATGTTAAGTATTGTGTACTACCATTTATGAAAAAAAAAGTTCACGACTTGATTGAAATCGATTGAAAATTTTATAATATAATTGCATTCTTTACACAAAAGTTTAAGGACTCTCGATGTGATGTGCACTAACTTTTGATACTGCGATTTGACATTTTACCATATGATAATGGAAATCTAGTTGATACGACTGCCACATGCGTATGTTCATACTCCCCAGCAGTCCATATGATTATGATACACATTCAATTAAGCATATGAGTTAAAAAAATTTTTTCAATGGAAAGGAAAATTAAGCTTTTCTTTTCATCTTGGAATTCAAATTAAAATAAAAACTACCAAAGCGTTTCTTTGTGTTCTCAAAATCAATCAATCAACATAGGTTTCCCAATCATTAGGGTTTGCTCTAGTAACCACCCTTCCCCATAAAAAGGGAGAGATGGGGGTTCAAATTCCTTCATTTTTCGGAGTTGTGATGAGTATGATTTAGTTTCAAATATAAGTTTCGACTTTCATACATTATAAAAAATATAAGAGTTAGAGTTATATTAAAAATAGGGTAGAATCGACAAAAAAAAGTTAGAATTATATTAAGAGTAAGGTAGGACCAACAATATATATATTCCCCCATCTCTACTTTAGTGAAATTACCCAACACCATCGAAGTTTCTAAGATCTTCTTAAAAGCAAAGGTAATTTATTTCACATTAATGAATCAAATATACGTTCAATGCAATGAAATTTTCTTTTTGGTCAGTAAATGCAATGAAATTCACGTTGCATTTCATTTTGAAAACTCCAACATCCTACCTCTTTTACTGAAACAAAGCTGCTCAAAGAACAGCCAGCGTCTGTTCTAGATGGCCTCTCGCCATCAAAAGGTAGGTCGATTACAAAATGTTAAAAAAAGAAGAGAGCTGCACATGCTTCTCGTTTCGAACCTACGACCTTAAGTCAACAGAAAGTTTAAAACAATAAGAAGTGAAAAATGAATGATTTTAAAATTATTTTTCTTAAAAATAGCCGTTTGTATCGTATACAAAAATAAATGAACATCAAATTTTTTCATTGTTCAAGAAAGTCATTGTCAATCGTCTCTATAAAAATGTTTTCCGAATTATTTATTTTTTACGAAATAAATGGAACCTTACTTTATCTAAGAGTAAGCAACCAATCAATCTCCAATCACCGCCACCCACATTTCTTATTAAGGAAAATGACACAAATAATCCCAAACTTTGGCCCAGTGTGCAATTTATTTCTTGAACTTTTAATTTGTTCAAAATAATCTCTAAACTTTAACCCAATGTGCAATATAATCCCTTAATTTTTAATTTGTTCAACATAGTCCTTGAACTTTTGGTATATTATTAGAACATGTAGCAAAAGTTTAGGTACTACATTTACAGTTCGTATTAGAACGTACACCAAAAGTTTAGGTATCACGTTTACAGTTTGTATTAGAACATGTACCAAAAATTTACGGATTACGTTAAACAAATTAAAAATTTAAGGGATCACATTGCACATTAGATTAAAGTTCAAGGATCACATTTTCATGCAATTAGAAGATTATATTGAACACCTATCAAAATTTCAAGGACTACGTTGAACAAATCAAAAGTTTAGGATCACATTACACATTGGGTTAAAGTTTATGAATCGCATTTAATAAATTAAAAGATTAAGGAACAAAATTAAAGTTCAAGGACTGTTGTGTCATTGTCCCTTCTCATGACCAAGAAAAGATGTGATACTCCTTGCCAAACTTGAGGAGGAAATCGGCATTTGAAGCTTTAAGATATCTCCTCTCAGGCCCCACCTTGTGCTTTAAGGCACATATTTTGGTGACGACAAAACCACACTTGTACTCGATGCTGTTTATTAAGTGTTTCAAGCACAAGGTGTAGCATCAACATTCCTATTTGTTGAGAATCAACAAAAATATCCAATCAATTTCTACACTTAGTGCATCATAAACTTACAAATTCAATTTTAAACCTTTTTGTAAAATTTTAATGTAGTCTTTTTAATCAATTTTCGTTATAAATTACTGACGCGGAGTAGTACAGTCATCATCGACCATCTTAAGTGGTATATTACCATATCGAATATTATCCAAAAGGATTACATTAAAAATTTTTGCAAAAATTTAGAATAAATTGATAAAGTTAGAAAGTTTAGCATTGATTTGGTATTTACATAATAAATTAATGACCGATTAAATAATTTCGCCCTTTGAAAATCAAATAAGAAAAGTTTGTGTCGTTGACTTTGGTCTACGAAAACGAAGACCCAGCATTAGGTGAACTTTTTAACCAAGTGGTAAAAAGTTTCTTGCAGCCGTTTAAGAAAGAACGCCGTTACCGACCCCAAAAAAAAAAAAAAAAGAAAGAACGCCGTTGATTAGGAAGATGACCGTTTGGTGATGAAAGTACCTGGGGGAATCGTGCAGCAGTTCTATGGGGATTTGGGAATCCTACGAAGGCCGTCCACGTCAGTCCCGATCGAATCTAGAGTTGGTAATAATGAAATCAATTTGCTACAAGACCAATCTCTAATTAACTTTTGAATGAGCGACCTATATAACATCGATCATTCGGCTCGAGGAAATATTAGAGATTCACTAATGAATGGTAATAAGCTTCGAGAATCATTTTGTGCTTGGAAAAATGATCTTACATTAGAACTTGCCGCTATGTCCAAAGTCACCCTAAAATTTTATCTTCGGGGTAAGGGGAAAGAGAATCTTTCTTGAAAACACAAATAAATGGGTTAAACGAGAGAAATGCCTAGCTTTACTAGGTTTATGCTAGTATAACACGATCCACTATCGAGGTTGCAAGAAGCTTTTGTAACTCCTGATCTACTTGATCTAGTAGGGAAGTCCAACTTTCGAAGATTATAAAGCTATTGTAATGCCAAGAGGGCAGCCTAGGCATGGACAACCGAACCTCTATACATAATTGACTCACATTCTCTTATCCATTACTTCTTTACACACGATTGACTCGGGTCATAGTATTATTTGCCTATGGCATGGCACTGTCCTTCTTATTTTCTTTTTAGATTCATAAACCATATAACCATAGATAACTTCTTAATCTTCTAACCACGTCTTTTAGTTCATTCTTTGATTGGCAATATTTTTATGCACGATTTATAGGAATTCTTTTGATTCAAGTCACACCGACAAGTTTGAATCACATCGATTGTAATATGTGTGGTGAGGAGGTTAAAACTTGAAAATGTCGAGTGTCCACCTTAGATGTTGAATATCAAGTGACTTTAAAGAAAAGTCACTTCGGTTGTTACTAAAAAGCCACCGAGATTAATTATTATTACTTTTACATATCAATATGCATAAAAATTAACCAATTTAAAGTCTTATATGAAATGGAAATGTGAATTTTTTTATTTAAAATCTCATATATTTATGATATGAGGATTAATATTGCTGTAAAAATAAAGTACAAGGACTAAACTAAAAATGTAACTTTTATTCAGAGGATTGTACATGTAGGATCCACGAGTTGCTAGCCGATATTAACTCAGTAATTTCCTGAAAATGCTGAGCGGAAATTTGTTTAAGAACTTAAATTGTTGGCGAAGAATAGTACAAGAACCAATATAACAGCCAAACAAAGTATAAGGATCATAATTAAATGCCCCTAAAACTACATCTATCAAAAATGTAATTTCCTCAAATCTAGTATATTGTATCATATTGAAAGTGAATTGAACATTAAGTGCATTAATTTTTTAAAGAAGGAAGTTTTATCTTTTCCTAATGAAATTTTAAGAATTTTTCAAAGAAAACATGAAAGTTTAATGAACTCGTGAACAATTTGTAGTAAAAATGACCAATGAGAATCGAAGATATTTTTAAAAAAATTAGGAGAAAAGTTTAAAACCTTAACATAGTATTGAATATTACATCTATTTAATAATATTTTCATTCATAAGTTGTAAAATTAATTATACTAGAATGAGAAAATAATTATCTCTATAGTTCATGAAACTTGAATCTATTATGCAATTACCAAAAAAGATCTTCTGGCATATTTTTTGTATAATTTGGAGGAAAAAAGTCAATTTTGTTACTTGTAATATATATACACCATATGGAGTAAATTTATTTCGATGCCATTTCATACATATAGTAAAATCAATTGTAGAGTCGATGTTAATAGATTTAGTCCACGATGATGTAACTTTTGTAAAATATAACATATGAAATGATGGGTTCAAGTTATAATCCCATTATACTTAATTATCTTATAAATGATCTTTTAAGTGATATTTTTCTTTACGGTTTCATGATTATCGTCATTGCTATAACTCTTGAAGTACCATATTCATATAAATTGGATGAGCAAAAGTAGATGAGCAGTTTTCATAAATATAAATATATATTCTCTAAAGAAAATTATGAATAACTCATAGGAAGCACGAACATATATAATAGTACAAAATAGAGGTCAAGTGGCAGTACACGTGATGTAAGTAGGGCTAGTTAGGCAGATGAAGACATATGTTTGTGGATGGGGATGGACAGGTCGAGCCTAGTGAAGAAAGTTGACATACCTATCAATTGATGGATTGAGTGAGATAGACAATTCACAAAGGGCATTGAAGAGATTGTCAAAATCTTTCAATAAATGCTTCCTATTGTAGGCTTGGTAAGAAATTAACAAAATGGATCATTTAATTTTTAATCATCATCAAACAAGTTTTTATTCTCATCTTCAACATTTAAAGACTTCAGCACATTATGTTTAGCACTTATTTTTCAGTTTTATTCAAACTAGCCATCACTAAAAGAAAATAGTTCTAAATATTTAAGCTAAGTCGAGTTTCAACATGAAGACTAGGCTCGACTACTCCCTAGTGAAGCGTGTCAAGAATAGCTAATTCAATCGCTTGCTAGGAAAGATCGGGTGATTTGCCCATCAAAAGGTTTTACTAATCATCGGACCTTTCCATAAAAGTGTGTCGGGCTAGATCTCAAAGTCAAGTCTAAATTTTTGTCCAAACTCACACCATCACAAAATTTTTATACACAAGCCAGGTGAGGCTTTGTCATTAAATGCGTTCATCCAAACCTACCCAAAAAGTCTTCTGGCCTTTTCTCTCGAGCTAGACTTGCAGCCTCTGGTAGGCCACCTACCCATGATTTAAGTATACTCTCTCATGCCATATTGAGAAGAAAAAACATTCCACATATAGGTTACACGACTATTGTAAAGTGAAATATGAATTATATTGTTCATAGGAAAAATTGCTAAAAACATCTTAAATATATTATACAGATGCCAACTTAATCTTAAAATTTTCAATTTGACTAAATCTTCAACGATTTGCTAATCTAATCCTTTCGACTAATTTTAGCCAGAAAAATCACTAACATGCACATCGGTTATTTTATATGATGTGATATATGCTGACGTAGATAATTTTTTTTTTTTTTTTAAAATTTCGGCGACTCTTAATCAAAATTGGCCGGAAAGACTATATCGACAAATCATCAAAATATTTAAAATTAAATTTAGTCAAATCAAAAAGTTTCAAGGTCAAAAAGAAAATAAAAATTTTTTAGTGAACCGGCTTCCGCATGATAGGTTTAAATTTGGCCAAGCTTTTTGCCTCTACCTGCCGTTGCTGCCCAATGCATCCGACGCTCGAAGCTACTTTTTTAATCCAAATCGCGCTTTTGCTCTTTCGGCCGGTGGGAATCCAGCGCGTGGAAGCCAGGCAAAAAAGGAGAGTAAAAGAGGCGCGTGGGGGTGGGCCCGGCCTGGGGGAAGGGAATTATGGTTGGCCAAGTGTAAATTTTCGCGGCGGGCCCCACGAACGGAGAGCGTGGGAGGGAGCGGAAGCGAGGGACTCGGTGCTCGTAAAATAGAATAAAAATGGGAGGGAAACGATCCCCTGCTCGCACGCCTAGGGAAGATCTTCTTTCGGAAGCTTCCGATCCAGCGGTCCGATCGGGAGAATCGACGGCCAGGATCCTGGGGGCCCCGTCCTTTGTTAACCTTGCTTTGCCGGCAGGCTTTCGTTTTTTTTTTTTTTAATACTTTTTTCTGGTTGTTAAAAAAATGGGCAGAAGACTTAACCCACGAGTCTCCGACCATCGTACTAAGTTCGAAGACGCCCTGGTCGCCTCGTGCAGCGAGCGACACGTGTCATTTGATCTGAGATTTTGTCTTATCGCAACTGTGATGCCCTGATGAATGTTGCATCTAAGTACAAGCAGGATTACATCACATATATCTTTGAGAATTCGGTATTGCTTCTATTTACGATCTCGCTTTAATACTTTTTAGATATACGATCAACTTTCTCACACCCGGTTACTACACCCCTCCTCTCTCTCTCGATCTCGAGCTTGCTCTCTGGAGCTTTAAGTTTGTTGCCATGACTATGCATCCTCGAAGTCTCCATGAGCTTCCTCGAGCTACCTAATTGCCAAACATGTTACTTTGGTGGCCAGGTCGAAAGTTGATGATGGACT
Organism: Corymbia calophylla; assembly: GCA_014182845.1. NCBI lineage: Eukaryota > Viridiplantae > Streptophyta > Magnoliopsida > Myrtales > Myrtaceae > Corymbia > Corymbia calophylla. The sequence continues at coordinate 6,358,522 of CM024696.1, read as the reverse complement.
CGTATGCTCGACTTCATTTGAGCTTGAAATCAACCAAGGATTATTTTTCTTCCTTCTTCTACCACGGCAACATTGTATACCCATTATGCAATTTTTCATGAAAAAACAAATTTCGTCCTTCCACGAAATATAGCCCGTCTTCGTTTTGTCCTCGAAAGAATGCTAAATTCCAAGCTTGCGACATTGTCCGCGTTGATGTGGGAGAGTGGTCGATTTTATTTTTCTCTATTTGTTTCTACAAACGTCGATTATATATAGCACATACCACCATTGGCAAAGCCTAACGCAATCAATTTGCTCAAAACCAAATGGTGGAAAGACAAATGTGGGCTTAATCCCCAGATCCATAGAGCTAATGGGTCGGGCCTGGATAATCGGCCCATAATTTTTTGACCTCAAAATGTATAAGATCCCATGTCTAAATTGTTTTATTCAAGGCCACCGGCATATGCCGAAGACTTGCTGCACTTATCCGATACTCGGGCCTGTTGCTTGTGCCCCTGGATTATCAAAGAGACGATAGTCCAGTAGTATTTATCCGAAAGGCATGTGCTTGCGAGCAAGAAATTTGTAATTCTGCACCGTTTCAACCAATAAAATCTGGGCAGTGAAATCATAATTCTCGAAATTGTAACATGCACATCCTAGTTAGTCAGTATTTTCTTTAGTATGTGTTGTGTCGATTGGAGAAAAACGCAACGGCTAAAGAAAAAGGAGTCTTGCCCATACTAAGAACACAGTCACACCATCATGGACCATCAAGGTGGTTGGCCGGACTGGTCAAGCCTTAGGTTTATGTGGTTTGGAGCCCTTTGGTTATAAGTTCGAATATCTCTATTGCTCCTCAATCTAAAAAAGGAAAATCATAACTAGGTTGTGGCGGAATAAGGCGATCCCAAGCTGTCAATTGCTCGAATCGAACATTCGGACCACAATGCAAAACTTCTGTGACCATGTCCAAAGGTGATTGTTGATGATAGTTGCTCCTTTTGATCCGTTCAATTTAAATGAAAAAAAAAACACTTGTCCGTTGAAGCATTCTCTGGGATTTTAGTAGAATAGAATGTCATTTTCTATTACATTAATCTTTAGAATTTGAATATTTTTCTTATTCTAACAACCTCATTGAATCTTAATGATTTAATGTCGCTGACATTTTGTTTAGTTGACCACTCCTGCTTATTTCTTTAGTCGTTCGACTGCAATTAATGGAATGAGAAATATATTTTATATGATTTTATGTTGCACTTCTAAAGTTAATGTCGACTTAAGATGGTAATTGACTATAGTTTAGGAAGTACTGAATTTTGAGTGGGAAGACATCACTAAAGTTACAAATCTTAAAATCATTTTCGCCTATTGTTCCTCTGTTATACTTCTCAGTTTAATTTGTATTTTTGTTTCAAGTATTTTGAAGAAAAAACAAAAAGTGATGACAAAATTTTTGTTCTTTGATTTAGTGTTGGGTTCAATTTATATTTTCATTTCTTCTTTTATTTTGTTCTAATTTTCTTTTGTTAGGGCTAAGATATTTTGAAGAAAAAAAAATTTCAAAAAGGCGATGACAAAATTTTTGTTCTTTGATTTAGTGTTGGGTTCAATTTATATTTTCATTTCTTCTTTTATTTTTTTCTAATTTTCTTTTATTAGGGCTAAGATATAGCCTGATCATGATGATGTGAAATTCATGTTTTTTATGTTTTGCAAGTAATTTCATTTATGTGAGTTATATATTATTGTGCTCAATGCTTTTAAGTGACTAGCAACCATTTGAATGATCTGATATGTATGTTTAAGACTAAGAATTGATAATATCCAATTGCTTCTTATAGTATATAACCATGAATTAAATGTGAATAGAAGTATACCATATTATTTGTGTTGGTTTTTGTGATAAAGTGGTTTAAAAGATTCATTGTAAACCGGGATTATTCATAGATTTTAATTCACTTATGTTTATTTAAATTCACATAGAGATGTGGTGGATTGATAAACTGTGTAGGTTTGTTATAGCTAAAGATAGGAAATTCTACTATCACATGTTTGATATCGTTTTTGTATGCATAATGATCTTAAATTTATATCTAGTGGTTATGGGAAAATCGGATGCTCTAACATATTTATTTGGTGGATCAATTGCATTTAGTTTCCAAATTTTGTTTCTAAGATTGTCAGTTTTAATTTATTCTCAATTCTATTTTAATTTGTTATAAAATTTTTAGAATTAATTAATTTATGATAGTTGATTGATTTTTTAATCATCAATCTCTATGGAACAATATTCTTTTTCATCATTACATTACTTGTTGGACATGTTAATTGACTCATTCATTTTCATTTAGAATTTTAAGAACACCACATGCCTATCGCATATTGCATAACAGAGCGAGACTCAAGGAAGTGATTCTCTAGAAGTTACTATTGACAAAGTGATGGCTATGATCTTCGTCGTGCTTTTTCCTCCCTTTTCGACTTTCAATTAGTGCATCAAATTGGGTATTGGGAACCATGCTAACACTAACGTGATTATAGTCCTGATGATGATAAACTTAAATAACAGAGTGAGACTAAAGGAAGTGATTCTCTAGAAGTTACTATTGAATTTCATCAAATTTTTTTTTATAGTAACCGAAAGGCCCAGATTTACTTACAATTGATAGCTGAATTTTCCATATATTCGAGCACACTAGTGACCAGAATTGAAACTACCATATATATGAAAAACTAAGTTACCGACGTCGATTTTGTCTAAGGTATTACATAGGCAAATGACAAACTTCTCCTTAACTTAGCAAGGCATCATTCCCAAAACTCCTTCAATGGACTCAACCAATATTGCTTCAAACACCGCAAGTCCTTTATCAGAGCCAACTATCATGTAGAGGAAGCGTATACGGAATGTCCATGACCATGTAAACAAGACAAATTGTACACTTTTTAAGTATCCAAATTGGTAATTTTATGGCTTATTACTTTACTCCAAATCTTCTTGAACTTTTCAAGTCCCAGGATAGAACCTACTTTACATTGCATATGCTTTTTTGAGTACTGATCTTTATCGATAGATGAAAGGGAAATGCACTCGGAATTGGTTGAGGTGAAGCGACCTGCTGCCGATAGAAAAGGTAATCCTCGTACTAGAGATTATTGCTTGGGCTCAAAATTTGCCAACCTCTTTTCCCTTCACAGCACTGCTTTATATCCTCAATCAGCTAAGCCAAACAAAAGCCACCCTGAGTACTATTGATGTCTCTACTAAACTCGTAAATCCATATCTTTGCTATGAGCCATCACCTCTGTTAGATTTTTGCACTCCGAACATCATAGGAGTATACAAAACATTAGCCACGAGATTGTAAATCAAAGCGAGAGCGTCGACATTCGGATCATCGGACAATGTGTTGTTTTGAACATTCCACGTGAAGACCCTTGATTGGTGGGCGTCTGAGTTGCGGTATCGACGCACGACTAGTAGGAGCTGCTCGGAACATTGCCCCGACAAAGGAAAAGGCCAAAGATGCCACTAGAGCCATTCTCGTGAAAGCTATTGTTCATGGATGCTCTAGCGGATGAAGAATCTAAAACCGAGGCAAGATTAGAACTGGATGTAGAGTTTGCTGTGTCATTAGATGACCCTAAATAGAAATGGTAAGTGTAGGTCCGTTGGCAAGTGATGGGCTTGAATTTGATGAACACGAACGTGAGGACAACGAGGTAGGGCATAGATTTGTCCAGCAAAGACATATCTTACCTTTCCGATTCATTGCAAATGATATGCATGAACATGTGAGGATTAAAAAGGACAAAAAAGAACGGAAAGATTCGCCCGCATCCATCACACTTTAGATACTGTTTCCAGTTGCATTGAATACGATTGATCGCTCTAGCTGATGGGGATAGATCTCATACCGATTAATTTAACTTTGTCAAAGAAATCTCTTGACAGACTCCACTCAGATAATTTAAAGAAATGAGGTGTTTCAACGGCTTAAGGAAGCCTTTGTCTCAGGGTACTTGTGCTTTTTTGGTTAAAAAAGGGTTTGAAGATTCTGAAAAGTGCTGTTGGAACAGTTCTCGGTCGATAAAATAATGTCTACGTTTAGTTTAGAGTGACGTAGTGAACAAGAATCAATCAGTGTAAAAATTGTGCAAAAATTGTAAGGGAACATGTATTTTTATTTTTTGTTTTGAATGAGATTGAATGATAAGCCTGCAAGTTCTTAAAACGTGATTTGTTTTGTCGATTAGACATTTTATAGAATACTTGTTTTCTGTGGTCCGATGATTCCGACCAGTGGAGTCTTTGTCATTGCTACAGTCCAAGAAATTGGTTCTTTCAAGTCTCTGCCATTGCACTTATCCGACAGTAGCAAGAAAATAACGACTATAATGTGTCGAACTCTAGCATAAATTCAGTGGTCCTTTTGTCATTCCTCTTGAGGTTCAGATGGTTAGGGTTGGCGGAAAGCGACTTTAGTAATACGAATATGTATTTTGCTGTGTGAATAAATTACAGATTTTGGCCCAGGCTTGAACGCTCCTGCTTGGGCCCCGCCCTAAAATTAGTCAGGTCCAAAAATATTGGGCCAAGTCCATTCAAACAGGCCCAATTTCTTTGCCCAGGCAGTATACGTAGTGGTGCCCCGTAAGTCTCGCCACAGTCATAATTAGGTATACTTAAAAAATAATTAGTGGCTTCGAATGAAGTACATCGAAGAAGTAATTGCCCTCTTTGTACGGAGCATAGCTCATAGTTTCAAATAGTCTAGAAAAGATGCCAAATGAAAAAGGAAAAGAAGAACTTTGATATTTGATATCAAGGAAAATTATGCATTCTTCTATTCATTTACAGCAAACTCTCGGTTCCCCAACTTTGGGTTAAACTAAAAGATAAGGCAAATTGGTTATGAAGTTCTAGTTTACTGGAGCGACAATTGTGGTGGCACGATGCCCTTCATTTCCAACGAAGGACCTGCTACAATATATAGTGAGCTTTATGTCAACGACATCCGGGGCCTGGTATTGGCTTGCTTGGATCTGCTCCACCTGCGAACTCAAATGAGAAATACATTACAAAAAAAGAAAGAAAGAAGTAAGCATTTCGACCACAAACTACATATGTAAGTAGTAAGATTTAATGATTAATTACTTTCAAAACCTCGTGTGACAATAGCAAATTGGAAAAAGCTAACGAGTGTGAGACCCAAACACGAGGTTATGTTCGATGATGCGGTCAAAATTGTAAGAGACGCGCACCTTTTCTGCATGGCTTGCCAAGAAGGATCACAGCCAAGAGTAGGCAACAAAACATCACAAAGAAACGATAAAAGCTGAAAGAGGAAGAGGAAGAAGATGAAGCAATCTGTGCCATCTTTATCTGGCCAGTTCCGAGAACTCTTCGGTCGTGTTTTATATATAGCTGTTCAAAAAGTCATTGCTCATGAAATTCCACGGTCCAATCTCACTTTCTGGCCAAATAGCACTGTCACTTTGTGGCCTCCAATCATATTTTAATATGCCATTCGTGATGACCAAGGAAGAAGGAAATTAAGCGGAAGATGAAGAAGGTGGTATTCCCACCATTTTCTTAATTTCTAAAGTTACCGTACTCTAATGCATTTGTTGTATCTCTTATAACATAAAAAATTTCAAGAATTTCAATGAATGATTGAGATTTGTCCTTTCGTGATTCAATTGTTACTGATCTTTGAGAATCTGGTCCTAGAGGTTTTCGGAAGTGCCCGATATAAGTATTATTTCTATCATGATTTGTCTTATATATTGAGCTACTTGCCAAGATTGCGTGACCCCGATGATTTTGCCCCCCTTGAATTTGAGTTTTTCTTTTCAATTTTCTACTATTTTTATTCGGGTAACACAAGGAAAATATACAATTAACTACCTGTTTATCCAGTTCGAAGTATCATTTCCTTTTTATTTTCTTTAAAATGAAGGACTAATTCAAACAAAAATTATATAATGTGGGACCCAATTGCACAAGAAAATGTCAAAGGGCATGATTCAACAAATTGCAGTAGTGCAGAAACACAAAGTGGTTTTGTCTTATCTATTTATGACTAGTTTCCATCCTCACTTACGTATTACGAGGAGAGGTTTCCCAAAACAACTCTTAAATATCAAAATCTTACTAAATTAATTCTTTCATTTTTGTGGGGACTCCTTCGAAATTGTGCTCCGAACATTGCCCAAATAATTATATATAGATTGAGCATTCTCAAAATTCTGAAAGAATTAGTGCGATTCGAGGTTGAGAAATCATATTGAATTTATACAATTCCATAGACCAATAGAATTCATTGGTTACAGTTGCACCAAGTCACTTTATTTGACTGAAAATGCTTGGGGGGCTCGTTTAATAAAAATATAAATCCACTTATTTTACATGGTTTAAAGACCATGTAATATTTGCTCGAGAGTGCATGGCCCAACATGGAAAAATTAAAAGAGAAAAACAAGACCAATGAGACTTATGAAATTCTAATTAATTAACTGGAGCAACAGCTTAGGTTGCAATTCCGAATGACGGACCTCCTGCAATCAATAGTAAATAACTGGTATACAAGAAAACGTGATGTGAATGCATAATGATACAAATTTTCCTCGACACATTAATATTTAGGTGGATTACATGCATCAACGACATCCGCGGCTTGGAGTCGGATCGCGATTTGGAATTCTGTCACCTACATTTTCCAAAAAAAGAAAAAGAAAAAATTCTCTTGCACAACTAGTTGAATTTTAAAAATTTATTGGCTGCTAAATCTCATGTGGCTAGACTCAATTGAATAAGCCAATTAATTTTCTGGATGTATTGAGATACAGAAAACACGCACCTAGTTGATGCCTGTGGCATGAACTGGCTTCAAGGATTATCACAACCAAGAGAAGACAACAAATTCTCACAAAGGAATAATATGAACCGGAAGAAGAAGAAGAAGAAGCCCTCTGTGCCATCTTTGCTCTCGTCTTTCCCCTCTCCTCTCCTTTTGTTTTATAGAGATTTTGTTCAGTCAAAGTCATTGTCTCATGAAATTTGATAGTGCTGTTACATTCTTTGCTCTATTTCCGGTCATAACAGTTGAACATTTTCCTTACTCCTAACTTGTGTAAAGGGTATTCACATTGGTATAATGGAACTGGGTTTCTTGTGTCAAAGAAAAGACTAAGAAGAAGAAGGCGAATAATCCTTTGTTTTCTATTCTCCACTACAAGGGAAAACTTGATTCTTTATTCTGAACTCGAAATGCAAGGCATGACTGAGAGAACTCAAAATGCAAGGCATGACTAAGAGAAGAAAGTGAAAAACGATTGGAAGATCTAATCTTTCTTTGAAGACCTGTCCGATTGAAGTTGAAGTAAAATAAAGAAGTTGAAGTTATGAAAGAAAGAAAGAAATCATTGTCTTGTCAGAAGGGGCGTATAGCCTTTGAGTTCAAGTGGCATAGGACCTTCCTGTTCAAATCGGGTTTGAAACCAAACCTCTCCTCAGGAGGAGGTTGCCATGAGTAAGTTAGTTTGGGGGACCAAAGACGGTTCTCCGTGCATCGGACATGTAGCTTACCGAATCAATTGCGACACGGATGTGAATGATTGAAAAGAGAGGATAATAGGAACGATTGGATTGTTCATGGGAGAGTGGAAGAGACAAGAAGGGAATGATAACTTAGGTTGGATTACCAGTCTCTCCATTGGACAATTTTTTTTTTGAGTTGGTCCTTTATTTTAAGGGGAAAATAAAAATAAAAAATGCTACCGCAGACCGGATAAATCAGTGGTTACATTTATTTTTTCTTGTTAAAAAAAAAAAATCCCCTTGCCAATGAGGCGTCCACTTGATTTGGCAAAATAATGGTCACTTGATCTTAGCGAGAGGTTAGATATATATGACAAATCACGATAGAGATAATACTCATACTTGGCACTTTTAAGAAGCCCCAAAATCCAATTCTCTCCAACCAGTATTAATTAATCACAAAAGAACAAATCTCAGTTATTCATTGATATTTTTGAACTGTTTGTGTGGTAATGCATTTTGTGTAGGTATGACAAAATACATTAGAGTACGGCAAATTTAGGATGGAATTGATCTCTCGAGAAATCATAGAAACTCTATACTTACATAAGTATGTATTGCTAAAATAATTTCGAAAGAAAAAACACAATTATTTCTAAAGGACACAGGGTAAACTGCTCATGGGCGAGAAAAGAAGCTTTATCAATTAGCTACAGTAACAAATTCCAAAATATACCACGAAACTCCTGAGCTTTTCGATTGATCTCACCATTTTTTTTTTTTTAATCTTTGTGTTATATAAAAGATTAGGAGGTGGTTTTCGTCTACTCCATTTGGTCAGGAAATTCCATACATTCCCCGCCACAGAAATGAACATCCAAATTAATTTGAAAATATTTTTAGATGAAAATCATGTCAATCAAATCGAGAAAATCTTCCCGTTCCCGATTTGTTTCTTCAACCACCACCAACCCCAATTTCTACGCCCCTTGTACAATTTTTCTTTTTGATCGAAGCCCCTCGTAAAAGTTAGAAATAAGGAAAATGGTGCGAAGATCACCATCTTCATCTTCATCTCCTTCTCCCTTGGTCATCATCAATGGCGTATAAAGTAAAGAGTGCTGTTTGGCCAGAAAGTGAGATTGGACTGTAGAATTTTACGAGCAAAGACTTTCGAACAACTTTATAAAACCCGATCGCAGTGAAGATTAAACCGTGTACGTTTTCTTGAATTGGATGAAAAGAGAAAGGCATAAGTTGCACTGTTTGTCGCCCCCACCTTAAGTATCAGCTTTGCTTTTATTTCAATGGAGAGGCAGTTTTGCAGTTGAAGAAGAGAGGGAGACCCTGTTGAGTTTAAGGTTGGCTGAGCTCCTTGCTTGCTTGACTGACAAACGCAGTGAAGATTGCTGGACTGAAGCGGACGAGGCACTGCAGAGGACAGCGGAAGCTGCTGGGTTCGTCGCCAAACAGGAAATGGCAGGCAACGATCGCTAATGACGGGTGTTGTCGACGCCGAAAGGGCCACCGACATCGCCGGTTCCGTTGGGAATACCGTGGATGCCGCTGGAAGTTGACTGCACGGTGTGGACCGGCTTGACACGATGACAATGTAGAGCGCCGCTGCAAAAGATCAATCGTGGAAGGAGACACCGAGACTTTTCTTCTCTCTGTGCCTTCTTTTTGTGTTCTCGCCCCCTCTTCCTCAACAGCTCACGATGTCCATTACATATATTAGGCGTGAAAAGATAAGGACCAGCATGATTTGAGGCAAATTAAAACTCAAGAGAGGATGTTGAGTCAACAACGTCCAATATTTGAATATTTGATAATGGAAATTGAACCTATCAAACGGATATGTCGGGTTATAAATGGTCTGATCCAAATAGATTCATTTAACCTATTTGGACTCAATTTCAAGAAAAGGACCAACATAATAAGCGGCAAATTAAAACTCAAGAGAGGATGTGAATATGTGATAATGGAAATTGGACTTGTGAAATGGATGGATCGGGTCATAAATGGTTTGATCCAAACAGGCTCATTTAACCCATTTTAACCTATTTTCATGCAATATAAATTTAATGACCCATACACAATTCGACTCATATTGCTAAAACACTTTCGTATTTAAATTATTTTATGAAAACTCATAACTAAATGAGGTGGGAGTGTGGAGTGAATAAGCTCAAGATTGAGCGAAGGAAATGTGTGGGGTCTAAGTAAGTTGTAAACCTATTAATGATCCATTTAACACTCATATAGTGTTTAAATTCATTTATGACCCATTTAATCAATATAACCAATCGCTTTATAACTCATTTAACATCTATGTAGGTTTTTATTTTATTTTATTTTGGATCACTTCACCCATTGGACGGGTCTAATAGAAACCACAATGTGGTATTCAAGAGATCTAATGAAATAATGGATAAATGCTAATAATAAAGACATCTTGGAACGGAGGTTGATAGGCGTGAACTCCCTGGAGATTAGCATCTACCACCGAAGATCAAATTTTATCAACAAGGAGTTGAGTACGGTGTTTAAACTCACCATGACCAACACATCTTTAAGAAGTCCCTTTTATCACGTGTACGAAGATACATAATAACACCATGCTTAAGCCATGGGATTTACATGTGATGCAAATATGAATCACGCTAATGTTATTTTTTTTAGGGGTTGAACCAACCTCTAATTTTTTTATGCAATAAATGACTAAATATGGTAGCCAAAATTTAGATGTCAATAGTGCTTTACTTGGGTTTTCAATCGACCCACTAAAAATTGATTAGTGGCTACTCTTATATAAAAATTATTTGTATGTTAAGAATTTGAATCAAAGTTGCAAATTATTATGGGCTTAGAAGAGCTTCGAGTTAAGTTTAGACCCAATAAGTCATTAGTTACTTCGGTGGTGCACGGAGATCGTGACACTCCATACTCATGTATCCTGCATAAATATGAAACTCATCATGTCCAAGCAGTTTCTTAAAGGATCAATTCAAATGGGCATATCAATCATGCGACCAACGAGCACACCCACATCAAGCACTAATTAAGGTTATGTAGTGCCATTTGTAAACCATCTCGTCACGCCCTTGACTCAATTCATTACACCAGTTGAAGCGCCTTTGATCCCTTAAAAAGCGTGTTTGACTTTATCGGATATTCATAAGCAGGTCATAACTCCTTAAGGTAGACATGATTGACCGGCCGATACATGTATAAATGTAAATAGATATTGGTCTTTCCTTCGTTACTCGAATCTCCCCTTTTCAACCTGGCTGCTTTCCTAACATGTGCTGAAGGCCACAATCATTCTTAACGGGAGGAAACATGTTAAAAAAGCAGTCACTAGATCAGATTTTGAAACTTGGAAATGCAAATGGGTTGGGCTTGGGTCAAGCCCATTATGGGCGGCCCAAGCCCAAAACCCAAGAAAACCAAAATAAAAAAAATGCTTTCATTTTGATCTAATTTTCCAGATGACATTCAACCAAAAGTTAGCTTTCTTGTCCAATGTCAAGATATCGATTGTCTATCAAAGTTTTCTATTCTATCTTCCTTCCTCATGTTAAATATAGCTGTAATTTGAAAAAAAGAGAAGCATTTAATATCTTTTCATGTAAAACATTTCTTTTACTCCAAAAGATTGTATAAGCACTTCACTTCTTCAATATAAATAAAAGCTAATGGTAAACCTTTATACATAAATATTTGAGCAATCCATACATCTCATTACGTATCTTTCTTGGAAAAGATATAATGGAATAAAATCTATCTTAGGTTTCGTTTATTTCATGGAAGATGAACGATTTGAAAAATATTTTTCTAAAAATAATCTATCGTATCGCTTACCAAAATGAATAAATTAAATATATTTTCATAGTCCATAAAATATTTAGAGATAAATTATTATCGATAATAAAAATATTTTTAATTGATTAATTATTTCAGGCGATACGAGCAATCATTTTTAGGAAAATGTTTTTTAAATTATTCATTTTCTGTGAAACAAATTGAGCTTTAATTAGTGTGACATTTCTTGAACTGAAAAAAAGGTGATAACTTTTTTTTTTTTGTTTGGCCAAGAAAATTGATAAGTATAACAGAGCAAAAATAGGCGAAACTGATTTTGGGATACGTAACTTTAGTGATGACTTCCACTCATAATTCAGCACTTCCTAAACTATGGTCAAATACCATCTTAAGTCGAGATTATGCACTAACTTTAGTAGTTCAGCATAAATTCTTATAAAGTGTACTTCTCATTGCATTAATTGCAGCCATATGACTAAACAAATAAGCAGGAGTGGTAAAAAAAACAAAATGTCAACAACATTAAATCATTAATATTCAATAAGGTTGTTAGAATAAGAAAATATTCAAATTCTAAATATTAATCGAATAGAAAATGACATTTTATTCTCCCAAGTCCTGGAGATTGGAATGCCTTGACAAAGGCAGACAATGGACAAGTGTTTTTTTTTTTTATTTATTTATAAGTAAATAGAATGGATCGGAAGGAGTGACTAGCGTTAGTAATCATCTCTAGACATCGTCATAGAAGTTCTGTATTATGGCCCGAATGTTCGGTTCAAGCAACTCATTTGACGGCCCGGGGTCGCCTTCTTCCGCCATAGCCAAATTGAGAATCTCCTTCTTTACATCGAGGAGCAATAGAGAGATTCGAACTTATCATCAAAGAGGCTCCAAACCACACAAGGGTAAGGCTTAACCAGTCCAGGCAACTATGGTCGACGATGGTGCGGCTGTGTTCTTAGTTGGAGCCGTTGTGTTTTTCTCCTGTCAACACAAGACATACTAAGAAATCGGATTATGAATGTTACAATTTCGAGGCATCGGATTGCTTCATTTCACTGCCTAGATTTTAACGGCTAAAACGATGCAGATATACAAATTTCTTGCCAGCAAGCACGTGCCTTTCGGATGACTATTCATCCGAAAGGCACGTGCTAGCTGGGGGCCCAATAACCGGATAAGTGTAGCGAGTTTGAGGTCAAAAAGCGGAATGGTGAACCATATCGACTATTATCAAATAACCATAATTGGATAAAGCCTATGATCTTAAATATCCTAATTAAATATGGAATTCAATTCGTAATTAGTGATTAGATACTCAAACAAATCGGATTAGACTGTAACTAATTTGAACGTGCGAAATCCAAATCGAAATCGAACTCGGATTGCGGATGAGGCTCCCAGCCAGCCGGCGTATCGTGGTCCACGGGGAAGCTTATGGCTGTGCTGGGGCGGATGTCCACGGCCGGAAATGACGATGATGCGCAGTGAAAAAGAGGCTGCGGCGTCTCAGGTTGAGAGACATCCGGGGCATGGTGAGATCGTCGCCGGCGTGGTCGGCCAAAGGAAGCAGCAAGTGTTGCTCGTCGTTGTCGTCGAGGCACAGTGATAGTGTGGCTGGAGCAGGGATGGACGGCGGAGGAGCAGGGTCGGCAGGGTTGATACGACGCCGGTAGGGATTCGGCCACGAGGATGTCTCGACCGAAGCTTTTGTTCTCTCTCTCTTTCTTTTCCTCTCGTGTTTTCTCTCAACGTTGTTATCAGATTATGAATGCCTATAGACATGTAATGGGCTGAATTAATCAGGCCAATTAAGGCCATCCCACTTGATGAATTTCGGTCACCATGCTCCATATGGGCTGCCAAATTTCTTCCTTCCTAACGGGCTCAGTTTGTTCGATTAAATGCAATTAATTGATTTCTCATTTTTTATGTAATAAATGCCTAAATAGAATCGCCAAAATTTAGGTGGTAATATGAAAATACACGAGAGGAGAAAAAGAACAGTGATCTCCAATTAAGTTTGTGTGGATCAAGGGCATATTTGATTGTGGACATATGAGTGCTAGTCTGAATGTGTGATTACACTACCTACCGAAGCTACGGCAAAGTATTACATGGAGCAACTTCTTAGGAATGAGATAGTCAAGGGGTTTTAACAATAAATTAAGAAATCCATTGAAAGTTGATAATTTTGGAGATAAAATTAAGAAGGTCTAGGTCATTCACACTAATTTGAAGTGATTATATACTTTCAAGTGGTTTATATATTATTACTCTTTCACATGGAAAGTACGACAAAAAAGGTGACCGATCGAGAATTGTTTCTCGAGAGACCATGAAATGCTCCGGGAGCTCTATCATGTGTCGGCTGCCTTGCTTCCTATACTGCAGATCAACCATTCTATTTCTATTCCTCCATAAATAGATGGACTTCGATTAAATTATTAACAAAACTTCAATTAAATTTTCAAAAAAAGGGTTAAGTCAAGATTAATATCAATCTCATCCTTGTATTTTAAATACTCTTGGATCTGCACAAATAGATAGGTGCGTTGAATGGGTAAAACAAGTACAGCACTCCACCGGCCAAAAGTCCTAGACCGGATTAGACAATTGTTTTTTTTTTTTTTTGTAAAAATACTTCATGATATTAATATTATACAATTGTTGATCGTGGTTTACTTGTCAAGCTTTTCAAGTTATTTTCTTCATTTTCCTTGTACAAATCTCCTTCCTTATAGAGATATTAGGTATCGAGAGACTTTCTGGTCAAATCAGATTGCTTCATCGCAAAACCCTCTAAGAACCCATACACACTGATTTCAAATGCCGACATGGGTATCCATTCCCACCACCACTTGTCTTAACTAAACAATGGGTGATGATGGGATCGGAAATTAGGTTTAAAATCAACTTGGAGAAGAATATATTGCATGGTATCCAACATTATCCCGCAATTGAAGTAAATGCAGGCGAAGAAGTCAACGTGAATTTCTAGAGAGAGAGAGAGAGAGAGAGAGAGAGAGAGAGAGAGAGAGATGGTTGGAGAACGTGCGCAACTTGGATTATTTCGCATGGATCGCAAGTTCAACTATGCACGTGGTAGTTTCTTTGGAGGCGAGGTTCCATGAGTCTGACATTTTCCATTCGCGTGATTGCTTCAATTCAAAGCTTGAGATCAAGGGACGTCCTGAATAGAACTCGTCTCCATTCCCGGTCCGTTCCTGACTTTCGAGGTAGATTGAGTTGAATTGCTGTCCTGGATCTCTATAGATCGACTGAATGTCAACAGTGATGAAAAGTAAAAGAAGCCGTTCATTAGGGTTTTCCAGATCATCTTGGCCACGTAACATACAAGTCGTGATTATTTTTTTGACCGAAATGGCTTTGTTTTGTTAGGCAAAATCGATGTGGTGGATGATTTGATTTTGAAGAGGTCGATTTTCGAGGTGTACTTCTTGGCGGTCGTCACGTGTAATGGAGTCTGCTTTGATTCGTGCGAGTGTGGGAGTTTCGATGAGACTATGGAGATCGACCCTCGATGCAATCCGGGATGCGAACTCTCTCCATTCATTGCTAACACATGTTCGTGTTTGTACATGCAGTATATGTCCTTATCTTAGGCATCCAATGTGGATATGGGTGTGTTTTTATCTGGCGCGAATTTAGGATTTCGACGAGCAGAAGCGGATGATATTGTCTAAATATATTTTTGCTATCATCAATCGGAAAGAGAACAAGGAATCAAATGCACGATTTTTTACAAAACATCTCCTAAGTCAAATTGGGAAAAATAATACAAATGATTCATGGACATTGATATAATATGTAATGTGGTTCTTGAACTTTTAATTTGTTTAATATAGTGCCTGAATTTTAGCCTAATGTCGTTTTTTATCTTTTAAATTGTTCAATGTATTTTCTGGATTTTTTGTACATTTTCAATTTAGTCCTTAAATTATATGAAGATGTCTAATATTGCCTCTGAACTTGAATTAATGAAAGGACAATATCTAAATTTTTTACATAGGTCAATGACAAAATTGAATAAGTATTAAAAGTTCAGGAACTATACTATATAAATTAATGTTCAGGGAACTATATTGTATATTGGGCTAAATTCATGGACCACATTAAATAATATAAGTTCATAGATTATATTGAATCAAAGTTTAGCAACTATTTATGTCACTATCCCTATTAAATAAGTCAAAATGCTTTAAAATCTTAAAAATGCCTTAGAAAATGAAATGAATATGAACGGGTGAGTGTGAAATAAAGAGAAATGATGGAGCAACATTGTCTTTTCCCTATTCGGCCATTGACTACCTATAATTTGTCGTTTCTCGAGTTTGGAATTATCTAAGTAAGGGATCAGTTAGCACTTTGGCGGTGCTAATCATATTCAAAATGATAACAGTACGAGGCCGGCTTCCATACATTAATTGTTTATTAGATCGATTATATGCTGATTAGGGTCTGTGCGGGTCGTCATTCGAGTGGGAATGACTAATATTTTCTCTCGCTTCTTTTATTATAATCCAGAGGTACGGGCATAGACCCTACTACCGGAAAATTCATGGAACCCTTTACAAGTTCTACAGCTTGGTTTAGTTCAGATTTTCACTAAATGCCAGTGTCCATGATCCAAAATGTTACGCACGTAATTGGCGGGATTCAAATGGGCAACTTTCGCTTACTGTTTTTTATTTTGTGAGGTTCTTGTATGGAAATGTCAAGTCTTAATCAGATAACCACAATTAGTGACCTATCCTTTTGGTATTATTTCTTCCAATTGAATTCTGTATTCTAAACTACAAACTGGTTAACTTCAATATATAAAACCTGCTGTTTCCTTTAAAAAAAAAAAAATCCCGTTGCTTAGTTTTGCTTTTTTGTGTGTGTGTGTGTGTGGTTTCAACACTTAGGAGCCCAATCCAAAATTTTAATTAGGGAAAGAAAATCAATAATGGAATAGATGAAAGTGCGCAGCCTAACTTTTATACATCGGTATCCTACAATGAAAGAGAAGTTGAGGCACCAATAATTTGACTATTCTTTTCATCATCGTCAGTTTCAATGTGATTGCATAGACTTTTTTGGATAAATAAGGAAAGAAAATCAATAATGGAAACCGACGATGATGAAATCAGATTGAAACTGTATAAAAAAAAATCAATAATGGAATAGATGAAAATGTATTAGATTGCAGGTTAAACGGACATATTGTATATTGATAATTAATTAGTGTGCAGCCTAACTTTTGTGCATCGGTATCCCACGATGAAAGAGAAGCTGAGGGCACCAATGATCTGACTATTCTTTTCATCATCATCAGTTATGATATGATTACGTAGACTTTTTTGGATAAAAGAATTTTCTCATTCTGGTATAGTCAATTTTTTTTTTATAGTCATTTTTCTTCTAAACTTATAGTTTTTCTTTGCAGCTCTTAAATTGTTAATTAGAAAAAGAAAATACCCCTTTCATCAAAATCGAATTCATTTAATGCGTAAAATTCACTTTTAATACACTATATTAGATTAATTGAATTGATTAGATTGGACGTTTTTGGTAATTTCCCCTCCATAAGAGCCCAATTCAACCTTTTGATTGGGGAAAAAAATCAACAATAAAATAGATACACGGATATCAGAATGCACGTTAAAAGGACTTATTATTATAATGATAATTTTTTTTAATCATAATTAAAAGTCGTACCAATAATCTGACTATTCTTTTCATCACCGTCAGTTTCAATCTGATTACATAGACTTCTTTGGATAAAACCAAGGAATTCAAGGATTTTCAAACAAGGGTTTTTCATCACGCAATTGGAGGAAGCTGTCCCTGGAGTTTCCTTCAATTCTCCCACGTGGAGTTGGCCATTTCTTAATGTTATCCGCCAGCTTTAGAATACGTAGAGGCATGAACGAGTAAAAGTCTAACCACTCTGCGTTGACAACTCTATATAACAGCGCCATTCATCTTTTGCTTAAGCACCCTAACGAAACCTTGGCCAATGGCTTCTCTTCCTTCACCGGCCGGAGCTGCTGTCGTCGGCACCACCTCCTCCTCCTTCTCTTCCTCAGCTGCCATCTCCACATATGGCCCGCTCTTCCACAAACGTGCCCCGGTCTCCCTTAACTCGAGGCCTAGGAAACCCTCCACACGGCGATCGACCGTTTCATGCAAGGCCCCGAGCAATGACGGCTCTGAACAAAATCCTATGTCGGCCAGGCTCGACAGGAGGAATGTGCTCATTGGCCTCGGTGGCTTCTACGGGGCGGTCGGGCTCAGATCCGACCCGTTCGCCCTTGCAGACCCGATATCTGCCCCGGACCCCACCAAGTGTGGCAAGGCCGACTTGCCGGCCGGTGTGAAGGCCACCAATTGTTGCCCACCGCCCACCACCAAGATCCTAGACTTCAAGCTCCCGCCCTCAAACTCGCCCTTGCGCGTGAGGCCGGCGGCTCACTTGGCCGATAAGGACTACATCGCCAAATACACCAAGGCCATCGAGCTCATGAAAGCCTTGCCGGCCGACGACCCGCGCAGCTTCATGCAGCAAGCCAATGTGCATTGCGCCTATTGCGATGGGGCCTATCACCAGATCGGGTTCCCGAACCTGGAGCTCCAGGTCCACAACTCTTGGTTATTCTTCCCATTCCACCGTTACTATCTCTACTTCTACGAGAAGATCTTGGGGAGCTTGATCGGAGACCCGACCTTTGCATTGCCCTACTGGAACTGGGACGCCCCCGACGGCATGAAGATGCCCGCCATGTTCGCCGACCCGCAATCGCCGCTCTATGATGCCAACCGGAACCCGAAGCATGCGCCGCCTACGCTCGTGGATCTCGACTACAATGGCGAGGACCCGACCACGTCGGATAAGGACCAGTTGTCCAGCAACCTGACCATCATGTACAGGTAATAAGGTTCGACAAGAATAATAAACTTTAGGTTTGGTGAACATAGGTGTAGGTCTAAATTGATTCCATATAATCGGCCACGTAAAGACAAAAGGCAATGCTTCAGTTTGCGGTGGGTAAATTCTCTTTTTCGTCACCATTGATTCTTTCTTTGTTAATTCAATTGCCTTAGTAATAATTATAAGATGACATAAACCGTGGATATGGATATTTAAATAAATAGTTTGAAAAATTAACCAACTATCAAAATCAATGATGATGAATGTGAGTTGTGTATGAAAACTTCAGAGACTTAAATTTATGTCAGATAACCTTTTTTTCTTCTTATTTTATGTTTTGATGAATTCGGTCTAAGCAGGCAAATGGTGTCGAATGGAAAGTCGGCGAAACTCTTCCTCGGCAGCGCCTACCGGGCCGGCGACGACGCGGATCCGGGGGCCGGCTCGCTTGAGAACATCCCGCACGGTCCGGTCCACGTGTGGTGCGGTGACAACAGGCAGCCGAACCTGGAGGACATGGGCAACTTCTACTCCGCCGGCCGGGACCCGATCTTCTTCTCGCACCACTCCAACGTGGACCGGATGTGGACCCTGTGGAAAACCCTAGGCGGCTCGAGGCGGACCGACTTCACGGACCCGGACTGGCTCAACGCCGCCTTCCTCTTCTATGACGAGAACGGGCAGGCCGTGCGTGTTAAGGTCAAGGATTGCCTGGAAACCACTAATCTAGGTTATGTCTACCAGGATGTCGACATTCCATGGCTGAAATCTAAGCCAACCCCCCGCAAAACAGGCCAGAAGGTGGCCAACTTCTTCGGGAAAGCTGCTATTGCCGCGGAGATACCACGGCCGACCGCTCAATTCCCCATTAAACTAGACAGAGTCGTGAGCACTCTGGTCAAGAGGCCGAAGCAGAAGAGGAGCAAGAAAGAGAAGGAGGAGGAAGAGGAGGTGCTGGTGATTGAAGGGATCGAGTTCGAGCGGGACGCGTTCGTGAAGTTCGATGTCTACATCAACGACGAACACGACTCCCTGAGCAGGCCCGACAAGACCGAGTTCGCGGGCAGCTTCGTGAACGTGCCGCACAAGCACAAGCACGGCAAGAAGATGAAGACCAGGCTGAGGCTGGGGATCACGGACCTGTTGGAGGACCTGATGTGCGAGGACGACGAGGAGGTCCTGGTGACCTTGGCCCCGAGGATCGGCAGCGACGATGTCACCATCGCCAACATCAAGATTGAATTCGTCGACTGAGGTCGATGGTGGCGTTCTTTTATCATATTTCTTCTGTTCCAACTTTGAAGATTAGTGGCCAAATCTTTTTGGTTTACTTACGTGAACTCTTCATTTTCTTTCCTCACGACTTTTCTCGTTTCTCTTAGTTTCTTCACCATGCGTCTTTGAATAAAGTTCTCCCTGCGTTGCATGTGGTAGGCTCTCTTGTAAACCCTAAATGGCTCCGAATAATTTAATTTAATTATAGAGTTGTTGGCTTATTTTAATCCGAGCATATTCCCTTTGGAAACCATTCGTGTTTGCGCATCTCACTGTCAAATAACTCAAAACTAATCACCAACCCATCTCATAAAAAAAAAAAACTCGAGAATCTCGCCATCTCTCCACTATTTAAAGTGAGAATAAGGGGAGAGATCGAGATCCAATTTCAAATACTGCTTGTCCATTAGTCTCCATTATTCTAGAAAGCTTGAAGGGTTAAAGCTAAACAATCCCACAACGTGCAAATTCAAGGCGCGCGATCAAATGACTCAATAATATATATATAGCCATCGTCCTAAAAAGGTAAGATTAGCAGCTTAACCAACAAATCATGCATACAAACATACGTATATTATTACGTATACGCGTATATACATTCTTATATGTATGTGCACGCATGCATAGTAGTTGACTTATTCGAGATGCCTGGCAATCAAGTGTCATGTTCACTCATCGCCACCGAAGAACACATCTGAGTGCGTGCATGTGAAGGAAAAGCCTGGAGAAATGCGAACAAAGCTATAGCACTATCAATTACCTGTAGAGTACCTCTGCGTCTTCCGTCGTTTATATCGCTTGTTCCGTTGCAGCTCTCATGAGTTGGAAAATTCAAAAAGAGAAGCACGAAACGATTCGCCGATCATCTCTCTGTCTGTGGTGTCTAAGACCTCTGCATACTGAAGGGCTGATGGAAAAATCTTGATTTATATTCTAACAGTCGTCTCAAGATGATGAAGTACAAAAGAAAGTCCACACCCTTTGTGTAGTACAAACATTCTCTTGCAGTACAAAGCTGGTTCAGGATGCATGATTACTTGAATTAATAATAATGAGTATGGTTCTAGTCATCATCTGGAAATGGATTGGATTGCTTTGGATTAGAACGTTGTCAAGAATATATCTTGAGCTTGAATTGGTGAAGAAAATCCGATCCAAGTAAAAATTTCAAATTCAGATAGGAGGTTTGATGTCCGAACAAGCAAGAAACTCCTGAAATATTTTTATGACGTTGGAATTAGATTCCTAATTTGGATCTACAAGTCACATGAGAATATATAAGAAAAGAAATGTACTCGGTTATTACATGCTAGAGCTAACAAGAGGGTTGGTATTGAGTGATTGTAACTTTGTAATTCTTAGGATTTAGAGTGAATTTCTTGGCAATTGGCCCTCCCGGTGAATTAAGTATTGGCATTTAGACCGAACTATGTATATCTCTTTATCCTTATCTTCATCATTGATTTCTTGGCAATTTCTTCTCTCATTAAATTTGAATTCCAAAATACACTAGTTTTTGTGTTATTTCACTACAGATGTCCATATATTCATGTCATATTGTTTGTTTCAAAAAGTTCCACACATCTGAGTTCTGGATATAGATATGAATATCTCAGCTATGAAATTTTTAGCGTACCTAGTATAGGGTTAAATAGAAATTTAAAAAATAATAGAATAAATTAATATTAAAAGGAAAAGAAACCTAGTCTACTGTCCAGTGCAACTGTTCATGGCGACAAATTGGGATTACATTCTTAAGACTTTCTTCACCTCATCAACTTTCGCGTAGGAGAAAGCTTTTCTTTTAAAGATCACTTTTAGCTGTTAACTTAATTAATTTGAATTAACTTTCATTATTGATTATCGCAATATATCTTTATATTGAAATATACATAACTGCATATATCCCCTTAAATCCCATCTAGAATAATTAATTAATTACTAGGCTTGTAAAAATTCTCTAAGCCATCGACAACGCCGGTCAACGATTTGTTAAGACGTGACAAGGTCTGGTGGGTGGGTCTCTATTGCAAAACTAAAAGTCTGTCGAAGTTCATCATACTCATGCTACCATTCTACGTTGACAGTTAGATGGAGAAGTTTTTGGATTAATCAGTTAATTTAAGTTAAATATAAACGTAAGCAAATGAGCGCTTAGCTCATGAAATAACAACCCCATTATGTACTAGTTTCATTACTCTTAATATATTAATAGACATATGTACCGAATACTTTGTCTTTATCCACCCTAACATATTCATAAAATTCCGGAGATGCAGATCACAAGTTGTTGAAGATAGGGCTTGAGTTTGACCTCGTGAAGGAACCGACCAAAATACATTTTTTAGTTTTAGCAGGTTTCATAATTTGAGTGATTTTGTAGTTTGAATAGGTTTTTCCTATTCTAAATTCAAATTTCATATATACAAGAGGTGAGTGTTGGGTTTTGCCTATTAGTGGTGATCAAAAGAGCTTTCAGTTATAACAATTGATTGTGCAATATGCTTGTGAATTACATCATGAAGAAATTGCAAGTGTTTCAAGCCAATAAATCTTGTGGTAAGATTTATAAATTCTTTTGTGAGATTGTCTCACAGGGAATTGTAAGGGTTAAAGTACCGTGTGGGTTATTTGGTGTCATTGAGGGTTGGGAAGTAGTAAGAGTGTTTAAATTACTCGAGTGTAATTGTAATCTTGTTGTATCTTTTGATCTATAGTGGAAATATATATTGCTCCTCATGGAGTAGGTCCAACCAAACTAATCACGTAAAATCAATGTTCAATTTATTTCCTTGTTATGTTTGCTATTGTGCTCAATTGCTTGTTTTCTGTAACAATTGATACCAAAGTGGGACTGAATTGACATGAAGTGAATTGATGATGATAGAAGAAGGAAAAATGAAAATCGACACATTTGAAGGAAAGGATTTCGATTTTTGAAAGATGCAAATTGAGGATTCCTTGTGCTCGAGTAGTCTGCAATTACCTTGTTGAGGGAGAAGCCAAGTTGATGAAGCAAGCTAATTGTGATTTGCTAGATAGACAGGCGTTTGATGTTATTTGGCTAACATTAGCTTGTAATGTCATTTTTATCAAATTGTTGTGGATAATATGCATTGTGGAAGACCAAATATTGACGACAATTTAATAATGTGAGGAAAAAAAGGAGATCTATGCAAGATCATATGATCAGACAATTTATTTATGATTTGAATATTGAGGGCATCAACAAGAGTTTGTTTCGATAGAGTAATTAGGGATTTGAAGCTAATTGGGGTTCAACATGAACTAAGAGGAACCAGTTAATTTGTCACTAATGCATGAGCATTGGTGATTGGTGAGTCTTCATATTGCAAAATGCCCACCTGGCCCCCGGACATTGCCAAACGCAACCAACGTCGTGCTGACATGATGTCTTGATTCTTGTCACCATCCATGGCTCACCTGAAAAAGGGAAAAAATAATTGTTTTGATGTTACTATTTTTTAGGAGATATTTATTTTGAAATAGCATGTGTCATGCAGATGAAGAAAACAATTGAAAAAAAACAAGCAAATGGTTGTATTCCTTGCATTTCCTTAACCTTGCTTTAGATTGGGAAAGAAAATGTTAAATTTCCTTCTAATAATTAACAATATGAGATCAATTGCATAAAAACATAAATAAATCGTAGGTTAGGGTATTATAGTGAGAGAGAGAGAGAGAGAGAGAGGCTTATTACAAGTTAGAGTCACCAAGTGGAAGACCCAACAGCAATTTGGAGGCTAGCTTCATGATTCCTCTGGGTTTAGGTTTTAATAGAGTAATGGATGGTTGATTGTTTGGCTATGATAAACTCTATGTTCACAAGTCCATATTTATAGGCTTGATATATCTTTGTGCTGTTAAATGCATTTGATTAATAATGGTACGTCTAGATTTCTTTCTTACAACTTTGGTAATTTCATCATTGAGATACTTTCATGAGATAATTCTATTATATTTGGCAGATTCCAGCAATTATTTTTCTTAACTTCTGTTCTTAATTGACAATGTATGCATGACTTTTTCTCTCTTACACATAGTCATCCACAACAATTTGGTGTGACGATGACGTAGAATCTTCATTATGAGCCATCAATCCATAATGCAAGTGATAACCTGTTCTTTCACTTAATATTTAGATGTTGACTATATTATGAATGCGCTTTGTTGATAAGGAAAATACTTGTTTAGCTTATATAATAAAATTTAATTATCTAGTATCTATTTTCCTAGAGAAATAACACAAATTGTGCCAAAAAATATGTAAATAAATTGGACTCTACTATAACAGGTATCTCTAACAGGCCAGCAAACCTAGCACTGTTCACAATCCATTCGGTTTAATGTTGCTTCCCTCGAAACAAACTGGTGGCCTAGACATCATCAGTTGGCTTCCCAAGAGTGTCGTCCCTCGTGACGCTCCTTAAGCACTCACCTCATTGAAACGTCTGGTTTTTCACTGGCAATTGTTCTCGCATTCGATGCATCACCTGATGCTGCATTCGACTTCCATTGTAATTGCAGATAGAGACCCTTGTGATTCAAGTTGCAAATGCTGTCTGGTCCTAGTTACTCGAAGAGCAGAGTGGTTTCGCTCCATCGTGTCTTGAGTTTTTGTGTGTAGGGTTCGCAATATTTTGTCCAGATGAAGTTGGTCCATCTTTTTCTCCTTAGGATGCTGTTTGAAGCAGAGGAATATCCACACTGAAAGATGCATTTCGACTGTTCTATACCCAGAGAACAACTTTGTGAAATGGTAAAATTTCTTTTGAGGTTATGTTGATTAGGTTTTAACTTAGTCTCCGCCTCATTCATTGGTGATGCGCAAAACGAATGGTACATAAGACAGATATCCGATCCAAAATTAGACCCGTCATTCGTAATTCGCGTGTTAACCTCTACATGCCCACTCTTTGGTTTCACAGGCGTGTTCGCATTACATTCCCAAGTTCTTAATCTTAACGTAG
Source organism: Corymbia calophylla (assembly GCA_014182845.1). Lineage (NCBI taxonomy): Eukaryota > Viridiplantae > Streptophyta > Magnoliopsida > Myrtales > Myrtaceae > Corymbia > Corymbia calophylla. The sequence goes on along the minus strand of CM024696.1, from coordinate 6,333,957 downwards.
ATGAGGCTTTTTTTTTTTTTTTTTTTGGGGGGGTGTCTTTGTTGCTACTTTAAATGCCTAGTTGTGACATCTTCCAATTTGTGTTGTATCTACCACAACAAATCACCACACGGAAATTCTACTCCATAATCTAGAACGAACTTGAGTAGGAAAATAGCTAGTTACTAAATGCCACATCAAACGCTCAGACATAATAATACTTGTTTATATACTCTATCCAACATGGGGCAAAGCTTGAGTTTAGCTTGTATCTCTGCCAGAGAGCCTTGGAGTGGCATCTCTTAAACTGGTGTCCTCAAGAAATCTAGTATGAGATTACTTGTTTCTCAAAACAGGGTTTATATGTATGCCACAAAGAAAGGACTCTCCAATAAGATGCACAAAAAAGCCTCAAACTTGTCATTTAATTGGTTCTATACCGTGCCCATCTTGGTTATATTAATATCGATAGACAGATTTACTGGTGCTGCGGATCAGACTCGATCTCATGAGCCAGCTCTCTAGTGAGCTTGTCAGCACGATCATCGTGGCCACCAGCAAATGTGTACACCCGAAATGCGAACTGAAAAGCCCTCCAGAGCATTTTTGTGCATTCCTGTCCTCGTTTCTCCGCTTTAGTTCCAGCATTTAAACTCTCATTCGCCTTGGCGTCCCTCTTCTCCTGCATCAAGAGAAAGGGTGAGCTAAAGAAGCACCTGACTTACTAGACGAAACCCAAAATCGGGATCGTCCATTTGCATTTATAGTCTCTGTTAAACTAATAGAACTCGCGCTTCAATAATTCTTTTGATGTGATACCTTAAGTGCCAGTTCCATGCAGCTTGAAGATACATCCACCATTGCTTCCTTGATTCTTACAAGTATATCAAAGTCGAACTGAATGTCATAGGTTGAGAATTTCTTGGATTCTTCATCTTTTGTTCGCTCGAGTTTGTCGAGTTCTCCTTTGATCTGTTTGCAGTTCAATTTGGCAAAAAACTGTGAGCACTGAAGCGCAAGCAAAAATTCTTGGCAAAGCCTCTTGATATCTTGAAGGCAAACAATAGGTAATCATTTTACCTTGTTGAAGTAACACTCGACCTTGTCCAGGACCTGCCTCAAGGGAGGCATGATTTTATAGTTGTGCAACTCGACGATAATAGAGTTTAACTTCGAGTACAGTGCCGCGGCTGTCCGTAATGATTCCAACTTCTTTGTGGGGAATCCTTCGAACCTCGCCACGACCTGCGCTTCCAAGAATCGAGCTTTAGGATCTTGAGCTAATAGTGATGCTTAGATCGACTGTCAGAAAATAACATGGAATAATTTATTAATTGTAGACCTGTGTTTCATCGGTCAACTTTTCGAGGTGAGACTCGACATGATTGTGGAACTTGAACAGCTCGGCCATGTCCTTAGTTTTGAAAGAAGTGATGGTTCTCTGCAACTCCTTTATAATTGTCGCATAGTTTTGGACGTCTTCCTCGATTTGTTGGAAGTATGCCGATCTGAGATTTAGAATTTTGGCCAATTACATAGAAGATAAGGTTAGTTTTTCTAGCATAATCTTTTCTTGTGAATACCGTGAGGATTTGTGGCACTTTCAAGACTTACCTCTTTGTCATTTCCGCTAGTGCATCGGCCATTCCTTGTTTTCCGCCACTCGAGACGCCGGCCTTGCTTTTCCCGCAGTTGGCGGATCTACCATTTAGGCTCGACCCTTCAACCTTTCCCTTGAGCAGCCGATACAAATTCCCGATTTGGGTTGATCTTTTCAACTTTGTGCTCGATTTCTTGGGGCGCAAGGATTTGTTTGCGCTGAGTGGAGGAGGGGGTGGTGGAGCAGCTCCTCCTTTTCCAAATGGCGGGGGAGGTAGTGGTGGAGGTGGGGATCCTTTTGAAGGTGTCTGAAGCAGAGGTGGCGGTGGAGGAGGCACCGTGACGTTCCCTTGCATCTTTGGTGCTGGCAGTGGTGGCGGGGGAGGTGGCGGGTACTGAACTGTAACATTTGGTGAGTTGACTGATGAAGAAGGTAGAGGTGGTGGAGGTGGTGGGGGTGCTGGTGCTACAGTGTTTGGCTGGACTTCTATTGGCGAGATCCTGCAAGGCAGTGGTGGTGGCGGTGGCGGAGGTGGCAACATAGGCGATGGCACTCCACTGGACAACACCTTAAGTGGCTGTACTCTTTCTTGTGAAGCCTCCTCCATTGGTGAGATCCTGCCAGGCAGCGGCAGTGGCGGTGGCAATCCACTGTTAAGTGGCCGTACTGTTTCTTGCAAAGTCTCCTCAATCAGTGAGATCCTGCAAGGCAGCGGCGATGGCGGGGGTGGTGGGGGCAACATAGGCAATGGCAATCCACTGTTAAGTGGCTGTACTGTTTCTTGCAAAGCCTCCTCTTCTGCCAGTTTTAGTTTCACATCGTCAGTGTCGCTAGCTTCCCCTTTTTTCTCACCAGTCGCTTTTGGAGTACCGCCGGTTTGTGCTGGAAGATTGGGAAACATGTACAGCGAAAGGCGCTTCACGTCGATCGGGTTCAATTTCCCCACAGCCCTAACACGGAGAGGAAACAGCAGTGGTGGCGTGTAGGAGACCTCTGCGAATTTCTTGGCCTTGAGCAGTTCTGGAAGGACCGAGGTCGGACTAATTGGCGAGCCATAGGGGCTTTGGTTATCGGGACTGCCCGTGAAGTTCTTCTCGAACTGGCCGCGGTCTTCATCCTCGCTGTCTTCATCCATCAGGTCGAATTTCTCCCTCACTCGTTTTATCAGTCCTTCGAGTATCGCCAGTACTGTTCCCACTGCATTGGCAGAATAAGATCATTGGGTTATGAAAACTTCAGTAGAAAAACTCAACTTTTAATTTAAGCCAACTATATTTTGAGCATACCAATTTCCTCCAAATTGTCGCGGTCCATATTAGCAATCTCATCGATGGCGGTCTTATCAATCCATGCATTGTTCATCTTCCATGAATCTCCAATTGATATTAGAGTAGTGCAGAAGTAACCCAATCCCTGCTTCGAAAATGTTTGGTTAATTGAGCAGAGAGCCTTTTTAAAGTTTGAAATCTGCATTCACCTAACTATCTTCATCTCTGCGAAGCGAAATAGCGTACCTGATTGATTGCCACTGTCTTCATTTCCGTGACTTGCATCTTTGATATGATTTCCGGGTAAAGCTTTGGAGATCTTCCATTGTCTCTATTACCAGCTGCGACAGAAGATAATTCAAGGTATTCCAAATTTATAGTTATATTGATATCAGAAAGGTCTATTCACGTTGGAGTTTAGAGGGATGAACAACATTTCTGTTCAATTACCTTGTCGACTGAGATAGATCCGCGGGAAGGTGGTAAGTCAATGAGATCACGAAAGACGGAAATCTTTCTCTGCAGCTCCATTGCCAGATGGTCATCTCCGCATCCATATGAGCTAGCGATTTTCGAGCCATCGACGCCCTTTTGATGCTTTGACATCTCGGATTCTTTCATTGTCTGCAGCAGCAAATTCCCAAATCATCAAGATCGTCACATCGTCAATTAACTTTTGGTACGTGTTTTCTAAGAGCTAATCAGGATAGATACTTTTATGCTTCAACCATATTTACGAATAACATGACTACTGATTTCACGTTATGGCGAATTAACGGTAAATGATGTTATCCTACAGAAATGAGGACAAGATTAAAGATCACTGATGAATATGGAAATCATGAAAAAGTATTCGACGAAAGATTAACAACGAATTACCGAGCACAGTTTCCCCAAAAGTATGTTAAAGAAGACATGGAAGATGAAATATTTTACAAAATTTCAGTGAGTATGATGCTGAGAAAAGAAGCAAATTCATCACGATATATCCGAATTACATGTGTTTGCGCGGTAGTCTCATTCCTAAACCATTGAAAAAATCAAAGCAAATAGATGGTAGCTGTGCTGAAAATAAGTTTCTGGGATCATGGATGTGTCTATCCTCATCGAACCGCATGTGGAAAACGAAATAATTCAAACGTAATGTTCTAACGATACCTCGACACTGCAGGACTTGCACGAGCCACAACCACGCAAGAACGACGAGACACCGCAGCAGCTTCGGGTTGCCATGGTGGTCATCAATGCACGCCGGATCTTGTCAGAACCGATGGTGTGGATCTCTGATCGATCAATGCGAGAGCCCGACGAATCCTCGCCAGTTCCTCTGCCTGAGGGGGACCCAGGTTTTTTTTATACGAGAGAGAACAGGCGAAGCGCTCTTCGGACAAGGGAACGGTTCAAGATTTGAAAACAGAATAGAATACAGAAAAAACTGTCATTATCGTTGCGATTACTACGTGCAGGGCATGTCAGGAGGGCTAGGAATAGGTTTTTCCGGGTGCAAGGAGATCTGCTGGGAACTTTCTCCTAGAGAGAAGTCAAGATCGGGAAAGGAGGGCGAATGGCCTTTTTTAAGGGGGGTGCGTCGTCGTCGTTGAAACGTTCGTTCCGGAAAGTTGCTTGGTTTTCTTGGGAGGCATCATCTCTCCAACGGCTAACCAATCCCCCCCACAATTCAAGGGAACCGGTGTTGTTGTCGGATCGATTTTGAGGGACGAACAGCGAAGAAGACAGAAAAAACAATACGCCTATGTCCAAATGTGGAATAAAGCTTCGGTTATTGCAGGAAACGCCATTGCCCCTGGTCACTAATGTATCTCCTTTTCGACACCCTTTCATGTGCATCGATTCTTTTCGACATTGTCGGAGTTACTGTCGCATGCTACTACACAATAGCCATCCTTGGATGGTTGGTTCGATCGAGAGAGTATGTAAAATCTAGTGGAGTGATATGTGCGTTATCTTATCACGTGATAAATAACCTTAGAACGAAAACGAATCGATAGTGTGTATTGATCGAGATTCCTCTCATTTATTTGAGTGATTGGGCGTAATACTCACGGTTAAATATGGATGTTGACATCTAAAGTTAGGAAATTACTAGAACTTGAGCTAATTTTCATGGTGGAGCTTCATTTTTTTCTTGTCCATTCTTTTTTGGCGCTAGAACTTCCCTTAAAAGTCTGCTATTTTTAAGAGACACATCACATTCATCAAAAGTTCCTTGAAAAGAAAGATGAAGGAATAAGAGTTAAAAGGAAAAAAAAAGGAGCTATATTAAATACGAAACTGCTGAAAATTGTCATAGCACTAAAATGTTGATGCAGGTTCACATATGACTTTTTCCACCAAGAATTGAAATTCAAACATAATTTTGAATTTTGACGGGATATATCATCTGCTTTTGTTTAAGTGTGAACAAACAAAAGGTTCTAGAGTCGAGAAAATGTCACTCGAGTTGCCAATTTTGAAGTCATTTTGGGTTACGCCAGATGCGCGTAAGCTCGGTGCATCCCTGTGATTCTCAAGGTCTTATATGCGTGAACTACAGTTTTTTTTTTGTTTCCCTCAAAGCATGAATTGGAGTCGAGAATATATCACTCTCATCACCGATTTTGAAGACATTTTAGGTTACACCAGATGCATGAGAGTCTAGTGATCCCTAACTTAGATTATGGGAGTCTCACTTGAGACCCACTGACATAAATTGTAAATGCATTGGATGGTATGCATTTGAATCACTTCTCGCATTGCCGGCTCGCTCGTCAAAGAATTGAAAATGCTTAGGTTGGAAGATCTGTCCCAGTTGGCTCAGTTAAAGTTGTGTGCAGGATTTAGGCACGCAATCCACTATTATGCTGTATTATTAACCATAAATATAACCTCATGCCTGAAGACTCGTTCGTACCTATTTTATAAGGTTTGCTAAAATATTTATTGAATTTGAGATTTATTTACTTAAACTATACAGTATACACCCTCATTATAGAAAAAAAAAAAAAAAAAAAAAAAAAAAAAAACTCGCGGTCAATGGATGCATTTATTTTTATTTTCAAATGTTAAAAAGAAATAATTTTTGATAAGAGAAAAGTGAGCAATGCCAAAGGCAAAGTGGACAACACACCTTCTTCCCTAGTGCCTCCCCACCATCACCTTTTGAGTGTAGTGATGGCCAACGTTTTCCGGAGTCAAAGGCCTATACTTCATGGTCTTCAGGTCACCTCGACCTTTCATCCAGATTCCAAGGGTTGCCTTTAGATTTCAAACTTGATTCTTTGAAAGGGCTTCAGTGCTGCGTCTATGAAAAGACGAGAGCATAAGTACAGCGGGAGTGCCATAATTTGGCACGGAAGGACATTTAAGTGTCAAAACTTATAAACGGTACACTTAAGTGCCAAAATTGGAGCAAAATGGATCATTTAAGTGTCAACGACGAGAAAATCCGGCCAAAACGCTGACGTGGCCTTTTTCCGGCGATCTGGGGTCGAAACGATGTCGTTTTTGTTGCTGATGTAGCGAAGTAAACCCAAAACAGCGTCGTTTGGGTGCTGATGTGGCCACCGCATCCAAAATGACGCCGTTTTGACTAATATTTATTTTTTAATAAATATTAAATAAATAATATTAAAAAAGCAAAATTTTTTAAAAAAAAAAGGTGGAGGGAGCAGCTTGTCGCCACCACCCCATTGTCGGTGGGGTAGCGGTGACGGACAGCGAGGGCCGGACGGCCCTCATTAGATGCTGGGAGAGGGCGGCGACCCTCTCCTAGATCTGGGCGAGGGTCGGCCGCTCTCATCCTGGCCTAGGCGAGGGTCGTTAGCCCTCGCGCCGGCGTCAGCGACCCTCGCCCAAAGCTGTTGAGTTTCCAGCGGCGCTAGGTGAGGGCCGCCGGCGCCGGGGTAAGGGCGGTCGACCCTCGCCCAGATCTAGGAGAGGGTCGCCACCCTCTCCCGGTGTCTGGCGAGGCCATCCGGCCCTCGCCTCGCGGTGGCCCTCATCGTCCGTCGCCACCGCCCCACTAGCAATGGGGCGGCGGTGACAGCCGCTCCCCACCCTTTTTTTTTTTTTTTTTTTTTAAATTTTTGCTTTTTAAATATTATTTAATTAATATTTATTAAAAAATAAATATTAGTCAAAACGGCGTCGTTTTGGGTGCGGTGGCCACATCAGCACCCAAATGGCGCTGTTTTGGGTTTACTTCACCACATCAGCAACAAAAACGACGCTGTTTCGACCCTAGATCATCGGAAAAAGGCCATGCAGCATTTTGGTCGGATTTTTTCGCCGTTGGCACTTAAGTGATCTCTTTTGCTCCGATTTTGGCATTTAAGTGTACCGTTTGTAGGTTTTGGCACTTAAGTGTCCCTCCGTGCCAAGTTATGGCACTCCCGAAGTCCGTACCTCAAAGACGAGAGGTAGATTAATTGTTTATGTTGCTCAATGTGTGAGAACCGACACGATCTTCTCATAATTGGGAATGCATGTTGTGTTGACGGTTTGAAACGCCATGAAAAGTCGAGTAAAAGATTCAGATAGTTATTGTATGCACTTGGCCACACGATGAGTTAATTGTGCCAACCTACTAGACTTGAATACAACTTGAATGTTAACAGGTTGACACGATACGACCTGTGTAACATGAGTTGATGAATGAGATGATTGCATGATCTACCATGACATAAATTAAGCTATTGACACGAAATTAGCCTATCCATATGAACCTAACACGATAATATCCTCAAATTTTCATAAAATCAATTTACAAATTGCAATATACATCTACAAATTATGATTAAATCAAATAAAACCATGTTCATAATTAATGGAATAATCTAATCGCGTCTAAAAGGATCACATACAAGTCGTGTCAACATTAACCCATTTCCTTCCTCTCCCAACCCTCTCTCTTCCTTTCTTCGTCTTTTCCATTTGAAGGAGAGGGAGTTGAACTAGATTTCTTCCTCCCCTCCTAGTTGCTTTTCCTTTTATTTTCTTGTGTTTCTTTTCTTATTCTCTCAATGTAGTTCTAGATTTGGGAGCTTTACTCTTCCGATCTTATATTTAAGAGATTTTCTCTCTGATTTTATTCTAGATTTTGAAGTTTTAATGGTTAAGTATTCCATTTGTAGTTTTAACACTGTTCATAGCAATTTTGGTATTAAATCTATACTTTGGCATTTTGCATTGGCTAGATGGCTCGCTCTCATAGGCATTAGATATTAACTTCGTCAACATGTTTATATTGTCTACATATGGTGATGGTGTTGGGAATGTCAAACCTAGTCGCATACCTCCAAAAGGAAAAGGTGTAATTACAAATAGATATCTTGACATGTACTTATCATTGATAATGTTGTGTGACTTGGTGATTGACCATTGATTCTTTCATTTGGATGTAGCCACAGATCTATACTTGAACGATGAGCCTATGATTATTTCTACCAACTATACTTTGTTAATGAGCCTTGATTTCTTGTTTTTTTGTTTGTTTAGGAGTTCTAGGGGCTTGTCGTCTTATTGTGACTTTTGAGATTTTCTATCATGAATTATTTTGGCAATGAATGAAAATTTCTTTTGACAAAAAAAAACCCTCTTAATTTAAATGAGTTTTATTGGTCAATTTTATGTTTAGCCGGTTCGACACGATCATTAGTTGTGTCTCGTGGGTTGACAAGAAATTGAACTGAACACGATTAGCTTCAACCCAACTATGCTAAATTAGTATTACATTCGAGTCATGTTGTCGTATCGAGTTGGAATTCGCCACCCTACATTTATGGGTGTGCGTAGCGGGCCTGGTTTTGGTAATATTTCAACGACTAAAGATGAGGCCTTTTCATGATGGGCTTTAATTGGCCCGTTAAGCAAAAAGTGCCCAACATCGAAGGAACAATGAACAAGATGATATGGGATAGACTTTGCTGGAAAGAGGGAAAAAGGCATCCTAAAAGGACAAGAAGAATGCTTGAGACACCAAGACTCATGTAATACGGTCAGTCGAATCTTTCAGTTTATCTATTTAATGTATGAGTTTTACTATCCCGCATTACTCAAACGACCACTCCGAAAATCTTTTTCAAATACTCTCGCTTACTCACCGCTTGGCATCATATATTTCTAAAAGCAAGGGTAAAATTACATATCTTAAAAGTCAAAATTACCCCTCCTATAACAGAGAGTGGAAAAAAGAAGAAGAAGATCCGGCTTAGGCATCACCACAAATCTTGATACTCACGGCCCAACTCTAATATTTCCCTGGTCATTGAAGTCAAGTCACCACCGGCGGCCAACGCCAGAATGTCACTATGCATATACATAATGTTTTGCAAAATTCCTGTTTTCTTGTGCCAGCGATGAAAGATTAGAAAATGAAATTTCACGTTTAAATTATGGAAAAATGACTTTCTTCTTGTGGAATTTAGCAAGTTTTCTTGTGATTTTTGTGTACTTGAACTTGGACGAAATTCTCTTTTCCCCCTTTCTTGTGGAAGTAGGGGTGAGAAGCTCCCCAAGTAATCGAAATCTGCAATAGTCGATGTGTTAAAAGGGCATGCTTAAGGGCGTTAGTAAAATAGACCCCGCATTCCCACCAAAAAAAAAAAAAAAAATAGAACCCCACATTGATTAATAAATGAGGGATGAAACAATATTTCTAATTGGCTCATAAATTTTTAGTTTTAGGGAATGTCTGGACTGATTTTTTTTTCTTTATATAAATCTTGAGGTTCGCACATTTTGACCTTTTTCTTTCACAAGTTCAAATGTTAACACATAAAGTCACATATAATTTTTTTTTCCGAATCCTTTGAAAATTCTAATAATTTGTTAAATTTTGATGGGAAAGTAAAAGAGGTAATTACATAAATGGTCATTGACTTTGATTCAATATACAATGTTGTTCCTGAACTTTTAATTTGTTTAATATGATTTCTGAATTTTTAGGCCAAAATTACAATGTCGTCCCTTAACTTCTAATTTTGTTCAATGTAGAATTTTTGGTGAATGTTCAATTTAGCCTTTAACTACATAAAAATGTTCAATATTGTCATTTCATTTATTCATGTTAACAGAATTTGCTCATTTAGTTTCCAATATGCTACGTTTGAATGATGGGCCAAAAAAAAAAAGTTATGTGTTGATTATCCACGTAAGATATTCGACTCAAATTATAATATAATAAACCTTTAAATTTTTTTAATTTGTTCAATTTGAAAAAAGTGATTATCAATGTAATTTGATGATGTGGATTATCATATTCAGATTTGAGTTGAATATCTTACAAGATTAATTCATGCCTAACATTATCTTTTTGTACACCGTTCAAACGTATTAGATTTGAAGCCAAATTAGCAAACTCTGTTAACTTAAATTAATGGAAGTATAACATTGAACATTTTTATATAGTTTATGGACTAAATTAAATATGTACCAAAAGTTTAAGAATCATATTAAAAAAATTAAAAGTTCATGGATGATATTGTATCTCATGCTAAACTTTATGGATCGCATTGAAAAAATTAAAAATTTAGGAATAATATTGCACATTGAGTCAAAGTTCATGGACAATTTATATCATTTTCCAAAAGTAAAATAATATATTTTTAGCATTTGTTTAATTGTAAACAAATGGGTTCTTAAGATTAGTAAATTCTTGAGTAAATATAAAAATCTTTTTAAATATGTTAATGAGCTCAAACTTGAGCTCTCTTTTAGTAATTTGCCTTCTAGTGAAGGTATTGATTGCCCTCTTGGGATCTCTTTGATACAACGTTTGTATTTGAACTCTTTTGAGATTGGGGCAAGACATATGAATACCCAAATTGGTAGGTTCAATAGAATGTTAGATGAGAAGCCTTGATTTTGTTACATGTACCAAATGAATATGAGCTTGTCGAATTTGGCGATGTTGGAAACTTGTCTTTGAATCTGGGTAGAACAATGAAGTTGGATTTTAAGGCGTAATGTCATTTTTTTTAAGTATTTATTTCCACCACGAAGTTACTAATAGTTATTGTTAAATTTCTTCTAAGATACAATAAAGTCTTGATTGAGAATACTAGATAGCAATTTTAGTATTTTTCCAGGGTCTCTTAAGTAAAACAATTGAAATTTTGGAAGAACACTTGAAAAAACTAGAAATTGTTTATTTCAAAACCGACATATTTATCTTGTCCTTAATGAATAAAGACAACCTTCGAAAAAGTTGCTAAGCAAACCAATACATTTTCAAAAGACCATTTGGGAAAGGTTGCAAAGTGAACCTATATGTTTTTAAAAGATACCTTGAATTAACATAAAAATTTGGAATAAAAATAATTAATTAAAAGTAATTTTTTAAATAATTCCGAATTTCATAATTTTTAAAGATACCAATTGAACAAATACAACCTTTCGACTAATAAAAATTAGCAAGATAACTATATGAAATAAAATAAAAAGAATAACAAAATAGGAAATTGGTACTAATTAAACTGCAAGCGTTCAAATATACAAAGTGCTAAGTGGACCTAATAAAAGGCGCCAAAATCATACAATTATTCATGTATCCACACGCGGGTATTATGGGTTTAGCTCACAACCCATTCTCTTCTTTTTGAACATATTAAAAAAAGGCCACACTTATAAAGTGGCTCATTTCCTTCCAACTTTTCTACTAGGGATAAGGAAAAATACTTTTTATTTTTTTAACAAACAAAGAACCAATGGGCGAGAGTCATCATGGACCCGTCGATCCTAACAGTATAGATTTATTTGGGTACACATCACCAACGAGAGTTCTTGGTTGTAACTTGCGAAGCTCTATATCCAGAATCAAATTCAACATGTCTCGCCTAGACCATTCAATTCTTTTGAATTTAAAGCGTTGGACACCATGGGAACGGGGGACTTGAATTCGTTGATTTTTTGTCGTTTCTTCAGTTTCGGACAGATAAGAAATTGATGCGAAAGGACACCACTCGAGGAAGTGAAGAATTGATCAACAGGGACGGCCCCGTCAAAGCTTATTAAAAAATGATTACTTGATCTCTATTCAAGAAAAATAGGCTCTTCCCTCGCCTAATATCTCTAGAAAGCAGTAGGCTACCTTTTCATTTAAAGTTCAACTTTGGATTGCTCTCCAATTCAGCCACGTCTTCTTACTCTTTGGATGTTCATCATATTCATTATAAATAACTAATAATGAATATTCCATTCGAGCTTTCTTTTTCATGCTTTTTCCGGAGGTATGAAAAAAGCTACAATGGGGTCAAATGATATGAATATAATCAAGTTACTATTTATATTTAAAATGAAACAACACATTGATTCATTTTATTAATATTGATTATTAAGTAGTTTGATTCTTTTAATCGAGTCATGAAAGATGATAAAAAACCATACTAAGTTTTATTTAAATGCCGTTTCAGCTTTCTATTAATACATTGGCGGATGGATGACAAAGGGTTCGTTTGGTTTGGTTTTGAAAATGCGCTTTTAGGAATTGGGGTTTACTGAAATGTAAATTGCGTTTGGTAAATTGTAACTTAAAAGTCCTTTGTAAATCAACTTTTGGTTAAATAGTGTTTGGAAAAACTTTTATTGCAAAGGACTTTGGCTGCAATTTCTTTGGTTATTTATTAAAAAAAATATACTCTTTGTCAGCTCTAGCTAAGGGCTCAAGTAGCCATTGGCTGTCGCCTGAGGTCGCATGATCTTAGGCAACCCTTGTCTGGGTTGCGCAACCCTCGTGGAGGTCGCGTGACCTTAGACAGTCCTTGCTACCCCTTCGTAGTTTGATCTAGCCTCGATGGTTGACCTCCATAGAGAAGATGAAGAGTAATAATGAGAGCAAAACCGAAAAGAGAAAATTGATGAGGTTAGTCTTGGAAGAAAGAAAAGTTATTGGGCCCAATAAATAGCCTTTTGCAAATGCTAAAAGTTCAAGGTGGGTAAATTTGGGTTTTCAGCTTTGTCAAAGTCAGCATTTGGCCAAAGAAGTCACAAATAAATTTGCTAAACACCTCATATTTTTCTCAAGGTTCAAAGCCTCTTGAAAAAGTTGTACCAAACATCCCAAAATTTGGTTAAAGCTATTTCAAAAGTGTAATTTTGGTCCAAGGTAGTTTGGGTTGATTTAATGTCGTAGGAAAATATTTCAAAAACTTGCTTCCTTTGCTTTTCCTTATGCCACATTATTTGAGAAGCCCTCACTTTTTCACTTTATTTATGAGTTTGGGATCATGTATATGAATTTAGGACGATCCAAGCATAAAGTTGGTTTGTGCCCTCCCCATGTGCAAAATATGAGAAAATTACTAAAAAAAACCCTAAGCCTGTCACTACTGTACCAATTAATCATAAACTTATTTTTTGGTCGATTGAGTATTAAACCTTTTGTAATTGTGTTAAATTAGTTTATTCGGCCAAATTTGGTTAGTTGGTGTTGATGTGTGTGTCAACCAGTGCTGGCCGTCTGATTGATCCTGACATTGACAACTTTTTAGTAAAATTTAATTTTTGAATTTTTTGAATTTTTTATTTTTTATTTCCTTTTTTCTCTATTTTTTCCTCTCTCCTCCTCCCTTTGGCCATCATCAGACTGAGGTGACCTCACCCAGATTTGATGAGGGCTTGCTTTGTTAGTGGCTAGGCAAGCTTGACCTCACTTGTCTTTGGCTCGGCTCGGCTCACTGTCACTAGGTGAGGTTGGCCTCTTCTAGTCACTAGTGAGGAGAGCTCGCCCTTGCCCAGCTTGCCACTAGCCAGCAAGGTTGCCTAAGTCCGGCGACCGGTTAGAGGAAAAAGGAGGAAGGAGGACAAAAGAAGAGAAAAAAAAAAAGAAAAAGAAAGAGAAAAGAAAAAAATTAATAAAAAATAAAAAATTGAATAAAATAAAATGTTATTAAAAAATTATCTATGTCAATATTAATCGGTGTCCATGTTAGCACCGGTTGGCCAAATTGGGTGGGATGGACCTAATTGGCATAATTATAAAAGGTTTATGACTCAAATGGCCCAAAAATATAAATTTAGGATTAAATTGATACAATTGCAATATATTTATCACATTTTTGATAATTCTCTGTGTGAAATATATAAAAAGCCTGAATAGTTTCCTTTTACTGAATTTCTTAGTTTTGCCTGATATTTCTAACTTTCGCTCAACCTATTTTCTCTCTTCCTCTCCTGTGCTTCACATATTTGCCGTACCCGTCGTACCCGAATAGATCAAAAGGTCTTGAATCATGGAAATATTCGCCTTCTACCTTTTATACTCTATGAAAGGTGGAAATTATCCTCGAGAATGACACTTCACGAGCTATGGTAAAAAAAAAAAAAAGGAAGGAATTTTTAAATTGTCCAAATTCTTGAACTTCAATTTCAGCCCTAGAACATATTGTTGTATGAGCTTACAGCAGCGAAGGGGCAGGAAACAACACCACCCACCAAGACCTTATCCTAGTCCAAGTTTCATCTGACTTAGAGAATTCTTTGAAGCCATGCAGCGTCAAGGAAGGTAGTGCCGGTTTCCTAGCAAAAGACGAAGAAATCGAGAATCTGCGAATTGAAAGAAAGGAATGGCAGCTATATGACGTCTGCAGTGACGAAAATTGATAAAACGATGAAGCCAGAATTTTCCTGTCCGTAGGTCTGTTTAGAAACTACAAGATGGTAGGTATTTAAGGTGCGGTAAATGGACCGCACACTACGTGTTTACGACTGACTACTTATCTCCTCAGAGTTGTCGATATTGGATGGAGCGTTGGGAGCAAATTCCTATTAATTGTTTGCAAACAACTCTGAGTCTGGACCAATGTACAGACCACAAGTCTTGATTCCAATAGGTTCATTGACTTTAGGGAGTGTTCCATGGGTGTCCTTAGTCGTGCCCTGGATCACAATAAAAAAAAGTCAACAATCATATTTTGGCTTAAGAAATGCTCTTGTGATCTTATCTAATTTACTAAATTGATTCAATCTGATGATGCGACGTGTACATCTCTTTATTAGCTTAAATAAACTTTAATGCTGATTTGAAAAGCAACCGTCAAGACGTGTGAATCGGCCGATTTAACAAATTCTCACATATGGTACGAGAGCAGTTGTTCAAAGCACCTGGAATATTCCTCCAATATATTCATGCCGTGGTGTTGGAGCGCTTTCTTCTTCTTCACTTCGAATACCGAGATTGGTCTTAACCGATCGAGCGATCACGGGCAATTTCCCATGAGACAAGGGGCCCCAAGAGATCTTAAGAAATTGACGTTTGGTCGGGCCCGTCAAATGACAGTACAAATTCGAATGACCATGCAGAGATTATTACTAGCCAAGACGACAACGTGAATGAAAATGAAAACCATGATAGCGACGGGTGTAGTAGTAACTCAAATCTTGTGGGCCAAGACACGGACGTGTTTGAAGGTCCAGACGACACTTCCTTCTTAAATACGTGTCGAGGAGTCAATCTCTTGCTCTCTTTTCTCTGCCTTTTCAGATCAAATGCTCAGTAGTTTCCCTACATGAAACGGTCGGCCCGGTCGGTCGGGCCGCCTATAAAACTTTTGAAAAATTCCTCCTTTGAATATCAAACCATTCTCTGTCTAATGATAACTTCATGACTTCTCTCTTATATATATATATATGAACAAGCCCTATGCCTGTACATTGCACCCTTTTGCAGAATAAAATCGTAAATTACTTTAGAAATACCTTTTGTTACTTGAGTTTCTTGAGAAAAAAAAGCGATGCAGCGATCATCAATAGCCATAGCCAAGAAAGTCATTCTTCAGGGCCAAGTTCTCGGACGCAACAGCCAGATAATCCAGACCCTAAGGCGGCCGTGCGACGTGTTCATAAACCACCGTGGTGCCGAGACCAAGAGGAGCATCGCCGGCTTGCTGCACAACTTCCTGAGCCTGCTCGAACTTCGCCCTTTCTTGGACAGCAGGAGCATGAAGCCCGGAGATAAGCTGTTCGATGAGATTGACGCGGCCATCTACGGTTGCAAAGTCGGGGTGGCGGTGTTCTCGCCGCGTTACTGCGAGTCGCGGTTCTGCCTCCACGAGCTTGCTTTGATGATGGAGACGAAGAAGAGGGTGGTTCCCATTTTTTGCGACGTGAAACCGTCTCAGCTTCATGTCCCGGACGATTTGAAGCATTCGGCGAATCATTTGCAGAGATATAGGGATGCTCTTGAGGAAGCCAAGGACACCGTTGGCCTCACTTTCTATTCATCAAAAGGGTATGCTTTAAATCCCTTTCGTCCTAATTTTCCGTCACGAGCTACAGAGCATGACCTGTTGCGAATGATCACAAGAAATCATATTATTATGAAAAACAGTGGATATACACAAGATAAGAAAAGAAGAGTCAAGGCCTAAATGTCGATCTAATAGATTAATCTATTGACTAGAAGAGGAATGAAAGGTTTACCGGAGCACCATTACTAAAGATTACGAAATCTTCTAATGCCTTATATAATGTTTCTACATGTTTGGAACAGGGACTGGTCGAAGCTGCTAAGAGACGCATCCGATGCAGTGATACGCAACTTGCTGGAGGCAGAAGAAGAGAAGCCCTAAGTAGAGCCAAAGAAATTTTTTTTTTAAAAAATTATGCACAAAGCACTGAATATAATGCATATAAGGGTTTGTGCCTAGGGGAGATTCAAGTAGAGATTGAAGATCTCTCCCCTCCCAAAAAAACAAAAAAAATCTATCTCCAAGCTTTAATTTGCTTTATTTCCTTAAATCAAATTTATTGATTCAGTTGATTCTTTGTAAAAAATAACAGTAGTGGTTTAATATTCTAATTACATTGTATAAGGGACCTTCGGCATTGTAATTATTCTCGGCTTAAGTTTAGTGTCATTCTCTTAATCTCTGATGATAATAAAAATTGTACCATCTTTAGCCTAAAGAATAAGCTCTTGTTTGGTGCACTCTTCAAATGATATTTCCTTCATTTTATGAAGATCATTCGAAACATTTTTGTAACCCTTTCTTCTGACGTTATATCCAGGATTTTTGTTTATTATCTCCTCTTGTGAAAGAGGGCTATATCACACGTGCACACGGCTGCGTACGTGCATGATTTTTATCCTCATATTCTATTGTTCATAGAGCATGAACAAGATGTTTTCCTATTGAACCGAAACCGCTTGTTTTCTATGTTAGTAGATTTATTTATTTATTTTTGGTCGATTCTATTCTACTCCTACTTTAATTCTCATTCTTAAACTTTTGCCATACCTTCTTGCAGGGCGTGAAAATCGAAATCCATACCTAAAGCTAAATTATCCTCATCCTAATCCCCTTGAGAATATGGGGATTTGAACCCCTCACTTCCCTCTTCCCATGTGGGAAGGGTGGTTACTGAGGTAAACTCTAGTGGTTTGTTAGTAGATTTATGAAAGAGTTGGTAAATATTAGTAAAAAAGAAATTACCATATCTTGGTATCAACTTAGATCATGAAGAGATAGATAAACAACATGAACCTCTCTCTTTTCATGTGGAAATGGTGATTACTGAGGCAATCCCCAGTGGTTTGTTAATAGATTTGAGAAAGAGTTGGTAAATATTAGTATAAAAAGAAATTGCTATATCTTGGTATCGATTAAGATTGTGAAGAGATAGATAAACAACATGAACTCCATATCTGCAAACATGCACTCAGGCGAATATGCTCACAGGTGCAACTATAAAGAGAAATCATTTCTTTTTTGTTCTGTAACTTATATTGGAAGCTGCATGATTTTTCGAAAAGATAAAAAAAGAGAAAGTACAGTGCTAATCCTAGGACATAGAAAACCTGAAAATAACCTTGAGCAGTAAAAAATCCGGGAAAATAAACAATAAAGGAAAATAACACGGAAAAATGACAAAAAATAGAAAAAAAAACTCCGCGACATGTCTAAATGATGATTTTTAATGTGCGAAAGGCTACAATGAGAACCCCATTTGTCAAAGTAAAGTGCTTAGAACGAGCTTTCCAAAAATTGGTATTATGGTTCTCGTAACTCTCCTCGGATCAAAAGTTGTAGCTGTCTTCTTGCATAGATTGTTGCTCGAGCTCACCCATTGGATCCGCGTTTGTTGAACTCTCTTGAAAGTCATCATCAATCGCATCTACATCATCTCTCTAGTTGTAATTATCCATAAAAGAATTTATTGTTCAAGTATTCTAGCAATTCGGAAAAAAAGAAGTAGTATTCTAGCAGTCTTCTATTATTTCTTACCAGAAAGTCTCCATGCGGTGATCGATGAGCCCGTTAACTAGGTATATAAGCTACATGGTTAGCTCAATAAGATTTAGCAAGACTACTTCGTTTTTTTTTTGGTCCATGCACTCTTGTAAGCTGAGTACATTATAAACTCTCTTTGGCTCATGTAAAGAGAGAGAAAAAAAAAGGAACTGACAAACATGGTCCTTAGTGTAAGCATTGTCAAGAATAGTATCAAAGCAACTAACTTCTGATGAAACCTTCAAATTTCCCCCTGTTTTCTTTGGACATGCAAACTCCTTTCAATGACATCTCCATCCATGTATAGTTCCTACTGCGCACTTCTGTGGTAATGCTTTCTCTGACATCATCGGAGGAGGTCACTTTTCTTCCTTCCATGAAAATAGTGTCATTTGCTGCAAGAGGGGGCTTCTAGAAGCTAGCTACATAATTTGAGATTTTTTGTAACTTTTTCCCTTTATACAAAAATCCCTTGAACATTAGGTATAACATGTTTCATGAACTTTTAATTGCTAGATACCCCTTAAATTTTTATTTAATTATAGTTGTCATTGTTAGCATGTGTAGTACATGCTATTTTGGAAAAATTTCAAATAAGGACCCAAAGTATTCTTATTTTCTCAAATAAGGACTTTAAGTGGACATTATTTCAAATTATGGCTTGAAGCGGCTATATTAATCTCAAAGGAGGGCCTAAAATGGTTATAGTTATTTCAAATAAGGGTTTAACCTCATCAGTTCATTGGCCAGCAAAAAATTCTAACTGATCAGGGATATTTTTGTCTAAAATTGATTAAAAAAATTTAAAAAAAGAAAAAAGAAGAAGCAAAACTACATGCCTATGATCACCACCCCACCATTGGTGGGGTGGCAGTGATGGCTGGCGAGGTTGCCGGCGTTTAGGTGATGGCTGATGACCCTTGCCATCGGTGACCCTATCGGCTTCCACCCTATTGGCGATGGGGTGGCGGCCATAGGCCAGAGGGAACCATCCCTCCTTCTCTCTCTCTCTCTCTCTCTCTCTCTCGATTTTCTTTAGCGTTTTTGGAAAGAAAAAATAAAAAGATGAAATTTCCCTTCACCAAATAGTGATTCAAGCCATTCTCTAAGATTGATATAGCCACTTTAGACATTTATTTGAAATAATATCCATTTTAAGCCCTTATTTGAAAAAAAAATAAGGGTGCTTTGGGCCATTATTTAAAATAATGTCTACTTTAAGCCCTTATTTGAGAAAATAGACACACTTCAGGCTCTTATTTGTGATTTTCCTTATGACTTTTAAGGGGTAAGTGTATATTTTTCATCTGTTTTCTTTAAAGAAATTTCTCTTTTACCCTTAAATGCTGTGAAAATGAAAAAAGATAGAAAATGGGATAAAAATTAAATTAATTAAAATACTAATAATAAAGAAAATGAATTTCAATAATAATCTTAAGCAATAAAAATTTGTTAAAATTTGATAAATATAACTAAATAAGATAATTTAAGAAAAATAATAAATAATAAATAAAAAGGGAAAACGCCTCAATAATAAAAAGGTCAAATGATAAAAATTGGTTAATCCATTATGTTTATTTAAAGGGCACATTAATGTAAGGTGATTAAAAATATCTAAAAAATTTATAAAAGAAAATAATGCTATTAACTCATAAAAAAGAAATGATTAATCGGAATCTAAGGTGATTTTTTTAAAGTACTTTTTCTATTGGTCAATCACTTTTTTGCATTAATTAATCATTTAAAAGTACCTAATGAGTATCCAATTTTTGTAATTTAATCTTGTTGTTGAGGCCCTTGACCAATACTTAATCGTGTTTCTTTTTTTAAGATATATTAATTATTTATACGTTGCTAGTTTATTTTTTATTTTTTTAATTTTTTTGGTAGGTTTTTCATAAAATCGAAATCAAGGGGAAAAGAGAGATACCTATGAAAAAAAATTACAAGTAGGCTAAGAGCATAGAAGAACCAAGAGGAAAATGCATATTTACTATATGAAAAAAATCATGCATATATTAACACAAAATATACCAAAGAGCTAATGACTAATAAAATGTAAGTTCGTGCGCTCGCGTGCGAGTCAATTGGTTAATCATATGAATCTACTTGACACGGATATGACCTGCAAGTTAACGAACCGTCAGAACACAATCAATTTAAGATGTTTAAATAATGAGTTGGCCAGCGGACATGATTATGTGATTCGCCATGACACAAATTAACTTGTTAATACGAAATCAACCCACCAGCACAAACTTGACATTAAATAGCCACAATTTTCGCAAATATACTCACAAATTGCAAAATTCATCTATGAAATATCATCAAATCAAATTAAAAACATGTTTATAGTTAACAAAATAAGTTAGTCGTATTCAAACTAATCGTGTCGACATTGACTCATTAATTTAACTGGGTTATATGAATTAATTTCATGTTTGTTGAATTGGACACGGACATGACATTAATCGTGTCTCGCAGGGTAGTAATAATTAGTTTCACCTAGGATCCTCTAATTTCGTATTGCGTTAGAATTATCTTATCGTATCGTGTCAGAAATTACCGTCCTTCATACATGAATACGCTGAGAACGTCTAATTTTCGTAAGCAGACTTTTCTGCGGTGGGCTTTAATTGGCCCATTGTGCAAATAGTACCCAATATTGAAGGAACGATAAACAAGGTGACATTTGGATTTGAGTTTGCAGGGAAGAGGCAAAAGACGTCTTAAACGACAGGAATAACGCTAGAGATTTTAAAACTTATACATTAACTAGATTTCTATTGGCTACATGAATGAGCTCACCAAACCTCAAAAAACCAATCACCTTTTGTCACATCATTTGATTTATTTATTTAATGTATTACTCGCGTTACTCAAAAAACGATTCCAAAAATCCTTCTGTATACCTCATTTATTCATCACTTGACATCATGTATTTTTAAGACCCAAGGATAAAAATGCATATCTAAAAAGTCAAAATCGCCCCTCCTTTAACAAAGAGCAAAAAAAATAAAATAAAGATATTGAACTTGGCATCACCCCAAATCTTAATACTCATGACCCAACTCAAATCTCTCTCCCGCCATCGAAGTCGCCACCTACGGCTGCGCTGGCTATCACCCGCCACCGTCATCACGTTTCTCTGTATTTCAATTTTCTTCACGGACGTAAGAAGCTCCCCTAGTTCTTGAAATCTTCTATAATCAACGTGTTAAGGTGCGCATGTAAGGGCATTAGTGTAACAAAGCCCGACATTGAGATATACATTGGGGGATGAAACAATATGTATAATGGGCTCGCGATTTTTTAGTTTAAGGGCGCGTATGGATTGACTATTCCTTTTTTTTTTTTAATATAAATCTTGCGGCTCACAGCTTTTGACTTTTTTCAGATCCAAATTTCTTGGAATTTTGACAATCCAACTTTAATGTCGACATATAGATTTATATATAATTTTTGCTATAATTTTGTGAAATTTGAATAATATTTTAAATTTTAGTGGGAAAGGACATCTTTTGCTTAAATGTAAACAAATAGGCTCATAATTTTTTTTAAACTTTTGAATATATATAACGGCCTATTAAATATGTCAATGAGATTAAACGTGAGCTCTTTCTCACTAATCTGTCTCCCAACGAAGGTATCGTGTCGCCTCTTGGGAGCTCTTCGATATGGCATTTTATATCTGACGACTTTGGAGATTGGGGTTGAATAGCCAAATTATTGCCTTCAGAGGAACGTTAGTCGAGAAAATGCTGATTGTGTTACTTGTACTAAATGAATCTGGATTGTAAAATCTGACGAGACTTGAATGGTAGATTGATTAGAGTAAATGTAAGTAGACAGAGGATCCTTGGTCGTAACATGTCAGGCCTACCATTCAATTCTCTTGGCTTTAAAGCCTCGGACACAGTGGGTAGAGGACGCTTGAATTCAATGTTTTGGACTTGAATTCATTAATTTTCTTTCGTTTCTTCTGCTTCGGACAGATAAGAAATTGCGGTGAAAGGATACCGCTCGGAAGATGAGGTATCTCAGAACCGAAAAATAAGAAAAGAAGATGAGGTATCACAGTACTTGCTTGAACTTAGTATCACGAATATTTGGGAAAATTTTAAAAAAAGTCATAATTCTATTATATGGATGCGACTTGGTTTAAAATATTTAATTTGATCAATTAATCTCAAATCTTTTGATAATTTATCAATGAAGTCATTTTAGTTAATTTTGGTTGGAAATCGCTATAGTAGATGCTGTTTGTTTTTCGTGGTATGATCAATGTTGAAGTGGACATCTTTTTTGTTTGCATTTTTTACAATTTTTTACAATTTTTACAATTTTTGAATTTTTTCCTTCTTTCCCCCTTCTTCTTTGCTAGTCATCAGGCCTCAATGATGGTTAGCAACTCGAGTCAACCTCACTGGCCACTAGTGAGGCTGGACATCACTACATCCAGTAAGATTGAACCTCACTATTGGTTGGGTGAGGGTCAACCTCACAAGATAAGGGCAAGCCTTGCCTAAGGCCAGTGGGGTTGACCTCGTTTGTCCTGGCCTGTGTCTGGTCACCACCCATCGTTGAGACCTAGTGATTAGTGGGGGAAGAAGGAACAAAAATAAAAAAAGGAAAAGGGAAAAATTGAAAATTTTATGAAAAATTAAGAAAAATTAAAAAAAGTAAAAATTATACACGTTAGCGTTGGCTATACCATGTAAAAAGTTGACATCCATGTCAACAATTTCCAACTAAAATTGGATGAAAGAACCGATTAGCAAATCGTCAAAAGATTTTTGACTAAATTGGTCAAATTAGAAGGTTTAGGGTTGAATTGAAATCCTTACGGTACATTTAGGACTTTTCTAGTAATTTTTCCCTAGAATTTGCCTAAGGATTTGAAGAATCGATCAACAAGGATGGCTTTGTAAGAAGCTTATTTATTTGATTTCTAATCAAGAAATATGGACTCTTCCATATCCATATGTATCTATAACATCAACAGAAAGTGTAGGCTGGAGTTATTTTTTCGGTGTTTGAACTCCCAATATCTATCAATAAAATGATATTTAGGCTTTATTTACATTTTCAATCATATCTTAACCTTGGATTGCTTTCCAATCCAACCATGTCTACTTGTTTGGATATTTAAGTTGTCCTAGGGTGCATTTGGTAACATTTCTATTCTTGGGAACAATTTCTGTTCAGAAATAATTTTTAGTTTTATTTTTGTTCTCAAAAACAAAGAAGTAGATTTTTTTTTTTTTTTTACGTTTTGTTTCTATTTCAAATCTATTCCCTAGTTACTTTTCTATTCCGGAGAATAGAAAAATTAATCAACATCAACAAAAGTATTTTTTTATTCTTTTTTTGTTTTGGGAAATAAAAGAATAGAAAAATAGAAAAATATACCACCCGAATAGAAAAATAGAAAAAAAAAAAAAAAGAAAAAAGAAAAATATGATGGCTAGCAAATGTGCCCTTATTCTACATTTAATGCTTTTAGTGGAGTCATAAAAGACAATCAAAACCATACTAGTTTCTATTTAAATGTTGTTTCAGGTTTCTATTAGTTTATTTAATGATTGACAATAGAGTTTTTTTTCTTTTTTCGATCGGTCTTATTTTACTCCTACTCTCAGTTTTAGACTTTTGTCTTACCTCCACGTGGGAGTCGAAACTCATATTTGAAGTTAAATCGTCTTTACCTCAACTCTCCTGAAAAGTAGGGATTCGCCCTTGTGTGCTAGATAAGTACCGGGTGTGGTCCAAGGGGTTTTTTTTTTTTTTACCAAAATTTTATTTTGCCTGATATTTCTAGCTTTTTGGTCGGTCTATTCTCTCTCTTTCTCTTGGCGGTCTCACTGATATTGTTGCCTGTTATTTCTTGCTGTTATTTCTACCTTCTACGCTCTTTGAAGGGTGGTTGAGAACAATGTGAAAAGAGGTAGGGATTTTCAATTGTGCAAGTGTTGAACTTCAATTTTCGGCCTAAGAAGAAAATTCATGTTTGAACTTGAATAGCGAAGGAACAGGAGCAATACCAATCACCAAAACCCTAACTTAGTCAAGTTTCATACGACGTAAAGGTTCTTGAAGCTGTGCAGCTTCAAGGAAGGCATTGCGGGTTTCCTACCAAATGACCGTGAGATTGAGAATCTGGCAATTGAAAGAGAGGACAGTGTGGGAATGTACATGATGTCCCGGGTGACGAAATTTGGTAAGACGATAAGGAGAACCTTTCTGTTCGTGGATTTACTTAGAAACCATAATCTGCTTATGTACCATTTTATTTTTCTCACAAACAATGTCCTGATGGACTGCACATTTGATCCCTCAAAGTTGGGATAGTTGATTGGGACGTTAGGGCTTTCCAACTTAGAAATTGGACGTTATTTGTTTGACTCTTTACCGATTGCCTTCAAATGGTTCTGGGTCCGGATCACTCGTACAAATCAAAGATTTGGCCTTGATCAGTTCATGAGGCTTTCTAGGTGTTTTGTGGCCCTATAGGTAGCTGGGTCTCCATGCCTGTGCCCCTGAATTATAACCAAAATGTTGATGACTCTTCTTCAATTTGAGAAAACTAAGTTGACGGTCCTTAGTTTTACGAATGATGATGAATTTGAAACATTGCAGTGACATTCACTCATTATCTATTCAATTTACCAAACTTATACAACTTGAAAATGGTGTGCATAGCTCAAGTAAACTGAAATGTTGATTTGAAAGGCATCCATCAATATTCACAAATTGGTTGATCCAATAAATTGTCACCTCTGGTGCGAGGGTAGTTGTTCAAACCGCCCGTAATTCTCCTTTCGTTAATATATAGTAAGACATAATTAAATGTTGGGGGCTTACGTTGGCACCAAAATCTGGCACGACTGGCATGAGAAAGACGTCTGGCATCAGCAGATGGAAATTAAGAGGTTGGCAACGAGCAGTGCCAGAGGATTCAAAAATAAGAGGAAGTTGGGAAATCTTTAAAATCGCAAATGAGGTTGGAAAATGCTAGATTATAGTTATATGAGCCTCACGGAATTCAGATATGAAATAACCACTTCAGAATCTTGAAATTGATCAATTAAGGATGCCTGACTAAAAAAAAATAAAAAAAATAGAGTTAGTTGCAATATAGATGAGCGGTTCCAAGGTCAATTCAGGTTCCACTTGGAAGTTGGGATTTATCTGTCGAAATTGATTCTCAAATTTTTGTACCTAAAATCTACTTTGGAGCCTGGAACCTATCATGTCATGGTTTCCATGGTCGGTTCCAAGGCCTACTTAGATTCTACTTGTATTTTAATTGAACGATTGCAGTGAATAACCATCTTCTAATGACCATTATATGTTGTTATAATTTACTGAACACAACTGATATTTAGATATACAAAGAATATGAAACATTAATAATGTAAAAGTCTAAGTCATTGATATGTCAAAAATGAAAGCTTAGGCTAATGGTTCCAAATTACACACTTATTATCGAATACCATGGAATACTACAAGATTGCGCAAAGATATAGAACAAGAAAGACACAAAGACTTGTTTTTGGTTTCAAGTTTTATCTAGAATCTAAAACCTACCAATTAGAATAGATTTCTCAATTTTTGAAATCTAGAACTTACTCTATATATCCTAAATTTTAGAACTAGAATAGTTCCCATTGGTCTAATTCTCCGTTTTCCAATTTATCCTAGAACCATGCTTACCCCCAAGTTGTAGAATAACCTTAAATTGTTGGCATGATGAATAGACATGTCTAACCTTCATGGCTCCGAAAACAGGCCATAGCCAATTCCGAAGATTAAGGAGCAAAAGAAACGACCAAAACTAGTTCAACAAGCAATGAGAAATTTGGAAATCACGATATTTTACTTTCTTTTTTTCAAGTTTTCGTTCAATTTCCTTTATTTTGCCAAACCCTTGCTCTTGTGAGCTTGTTTTGAGCATGTGCTATCAGCTTTTTAACTCTAAGTCATTCCTATGTTTAGTTTGTATGTTCATCTCTGAATTGTAAACTGTTTGATCAATAGCACAAGAACGACTAGTTTTTCATATTTGCCAATCTCGAGTTTGGTCTTCATCGGGGAGCCCTCATTGAGGGCTGGCCTCTGTTCAACGAACTTCAAGGGAAACATAATGACAGCAGAATAATAGACAGGGCAGCTCCCATCAATTTTTCCATGTATAATCACTTCGAAATCTGCAATTACGAGACAAGGACCCCAAGAGACCGCAAGAAATCGACATTTGATCGGGCTTCCGGAATAAAAGTACAAGTTGAATGACAATGAAGTTCATCAGTCAAAGAAAGCAGCGTGTTTGAAAACCATGAGAGCGATAGGTGTAGCGGCGACAGACAAGATCTATTGAATTTCTCAAGGGCCAAGATTCAGACGTGTTTGAAGGTTAAGACAACACTTCCTCATCAAATGCTCAGTAGTTTCTCTACGGGGAAATGGTCTTTCGGTCCGACGAAAGTCCGTTGAACAATTCTCCCCTTTTGAATATCAATCCATCTAGCGTCTTATTATAACTTTATAACATTTCTCACTCTCTCCAACTCTATATATATTCATGAACACACCCTATGCGTGTATATTGCACCCTATAGCAGAATAAAATCGTATGTTACTTCAAAAGAACCTCTTACTTACTTTAGCTTCTTGAAAAAGCCATGCAGCGATTGTCAGCAACCGTAACCAAAAAAGTAATTCGTCACGGCCACATTCTTGGACACAACCGCCAAATAATCCAAACCCTAAGACCTTCATGTGACGTGTTCATAAACCACCGTGGCGCTGAGACCAAACGGAACATCGCCGGCTTGTTGTACAATTTCTTGACTTTGCTCGGCCTTCATCCTTTCTTGGATAGCAAGAGCATGAAGCCCGGAGATAAGCTGTTCGATGAGATCGACGCAGCCATTTATGGTTGCAAAGTCGGGGTGGCGGTGTTCTCGCCACGCTATTGCGAGTCGCTGTTCTGTCTCCACGAGATTGCTTTGTTGATGGAGACGAAGAAGAAGGTGATACCCATATTTTGCGATGTGAAACCATCTCAGCTTCACGTCGT
The DNA here is from genome assembly GCA_014182845.1 of Corymbia calophylla. Classification (NCBI taxonomy): domain Eukaryota; kingdom Viridiplantae; phylum Streptophyta; class Magnoliopsida; order Myrtales; family Myrtaceae; genus Corymbia; species Corymbia calophylla. The sequence continues at coordinate 6,306,801 of CM024696.1, read as the reverse complement.
GGACGATGCGAAGTGCTCGGCCGGGGATTTGCAAAGATACAGGCATGCTCTTGAGGAAGTCAAGAACACTGTCGGTCTCAATTTCTGTTCATCAAAAGGGTATGCTTCAAATCTCTTTTCTAATTTTCCACTGCGAATTATAGCATGACTTGTTGCGAATGATGACGAGAAGTCATATTATCGTGGAAAGTAGCGGATGTACGCAAAATAAGAAAAGAAAAGAGGGTATTCACGGTCTAAAAAGTCAATCCGAAAGAACAAACTAGAGAATAGAAGGCAAATTAAATGTCTATTGAAGCACCATCAAATAAAATGCCTCATCTACTTTCCTAGTTAGTGCAAGTGAGTGTATATAGTTTTAACTCTTATATTCTATGGGTCCTGAAATTGTTTCTACATGGTGGAACAGGGACTGGTCTAAGCTAGTAAGAGATGCATCGGATGCAGTGATACACAGCTTGCAAGAGGCAGAAGAAGAGAAGCCCTAAATAGAGCCAAACACAAGATTGTTGAGCCAAACTCAAAAAGGCATATGATGGTTTGTACATTATAAATATTGCGGGGGAGATCCAAAAGGAGGGGGTTAAAGAGGTACATTGGAGAGACACATCTCTCTCCATGCCTTCATTTTTTTTTTTCTGAATCAGATTTATTGATTTAGTTGATTCATTGTAATTAAAATAATATATAGTGGTTTGATATTCCGGCCACATAGTATAAGGGACCTCGGCAGTACAATTAGTATTGGCTAAAGTTTAGGATACGCTTTTTTTTTTATTTATGAAAAATGAATAATTTATAAAACATTTTCATTAAAATGATAACATATATTGCTTACAAAAATGAATGTATAAAAAATATATTCATCACTCATAAAAATGTACAAACATAGTTGTTGTTGTTAATGAAATGATTTTTTATCGATTAATTATTTTAAGTAATAGGAGCAATCTTTTTCAGAAAATATTTTCCAATCATTCATTTTCTGTAAAATAAATGGAACCTTAGTGTAGTTCTCTTTTATCTTTGATAATAATAACATTGTACCATCTTTCTCTAAAGGATAAGATCTTATATAGTACAATATTCCTATGATCATTGCTTGTGTAGTTGGTATCGCTTTCCTCGGACGTTTTACCTTGCGTTCCGTTAAAGAGGTTTATTTCACACTTGCATACTGGTGCATAGTTCCAGGTATTTTATCCTAATAATCTCTGGTTCCTAGAGCATGACCTTGATGTTTTCTTATCAAATGCAAAATCGCTTGCTCCGATATAAAAATGAATTTTTTTTGGTGAATATAGATTTCTAAAAAATTTTGTCAATAAGGAAATTACTATATCTTGATATCAATTGACGTAACAAAGAGATAGACCAACATGGATTTGACGATCCACAAAAACACATTTGGATGAACGTATTTACAGGCGCAACTTAAAGATTTCTCCTTTTCTGTAATTTGTAAAGTACTGCTAATTGTATGATACATCGACATGATCAAATAAATACATTACTAACCTTAGGTGACAGTGAAAAATGTGAAAATAAACTTAAGTAGTTAAGAATCTGGAAAATTAAACAACAAAAATAACATGGTAAAATGACAACAAAGAGAAAAGTACTCTAACACACGCCTAAACAATGGATTTTGATGTCCAAAACGACTACAGAATAGAACTCCATTTGGTCAAAGCATAGTGCTCAAAACAAGGTTTCTGAATTGATATTACGAGTCTCATAATTATCCTGGATCCATTGTTATGACTGACCTCTCGTGTACTGCACGGAATATTGTCTTAGGCTCACCTGTTGGATATATGTTTGTTCGAACTCTCCCCAAAGTCATCAGCAATCGAATTGTATCTTCTCCCCAGTTGAAGTTATTCGTAAAAAATTATTGGGCAAATCTTCTTGCATTTTTCTTTTACTTTTTAAAAAATCTCCTTGCAATGATTAATGACCTTGTTAATTAGATGTGTAAGTTACTATAATTAGCTTGATAAGATTCAGCAAGATTATTTTTTATACTTTTTTTCATCAGTTTTATCCTTAGAAAATTACCCAATTCATTTTTACCAATTTAATTATAAAATATTTGTGTGAAATTCTAATATAGTCATTTTGATCAAGTTTACTCGAAATCAATGACGCGGCACGTGGCCACAGGTCCGTTGTTTTTGGCGAAAATTGCCTGGAAGGACTACATTAAAATTTTGCGCATATATTTAGGATTAAATTGACATAATTGAAAAATTATGATTAAATTGACATCCGTACTACAAATGTAAAACCGATAGAAAAATTTTCTATTGTATCCTTGTAAGCTATGTTTATTACAAAAACTCTCTTTATCTGTCGTAAACAGAAAAAGAACTGAAAAAACATATTCCTAAGTGTAAGCTTTGTAATAATATGTAAGCCACTAACTTCTGATGAAGCCTTCAATTGCCCCTTGTTTTCTTTGGACATGCAAACTCCTTTCCATGACATCTCCGTCCATATATAGCTCCTTGGACCTAAGTAAGTCCTTAATTACTTTATTTAAACTCTAGGACATAAAATAAGAAAGAATTCACACCTTGTTGGGGAAGAAAAATATAGATGTGCAAGTACTGACATGTTAAAATAAGGAACGCGGTCAGGCTGAGTTTCTAGTGTGTACTTCCGTGGCAATGATTTCTTTGACACCAGAGTGGCATATGGAAGCTACCAACAAAGCCAAAGGGCACTTTTTGAACTCATTGCTTCTTCATCACCATGCATTTTCAATTAAGAATGATAAAACAAATAGTCTCTAAAATTAAATTTAATGTGTAATATTATCCCTGAAATTTTATTTTATTCAATGTTATCCCTGAATTTTGGTGTAATGAGCAACATTATTCTTGGATTTTTGATTTATTCAATATGATTACTAACTATTAGTAATTATCCTATATAATCTTTCTGTTTGTGTCACTTTTACACATTCTAGGGACTAAGTGAAATATCTACCAATAGTTTATCAACTATATTGGACAAATTAAAGTTCAGGGATAGTATTGCACACTGGACCAAAGTTTAAGACCATTGGCATCGTTTTCCCTTTTAATTACAATTTAATCCCTTTGTGCTTGATTTTCACAATTTTGACCCCATAAATTATAATGGAAGTGGAGATGATTCAAACCATTTGAATCATATGGGAAAATTGTCCAAAAATTCTTACACTTATTGCACTTTTGCTAATTTAGTCATAAACATTTTTACTTCTTTCCAATTAAGTCCTAAACTTTTTCACTTCTTACCAATTAAGTCTATTTGGCCAATTTTAGCTGGAAAATGCTGACGTGGCACTTTTAAATAATATTTCGATAATATTTTGAATTTTTATGTTTTTTTTTTTTTGAATTTGGCCAACAACACTTGTCGGCCAACCCTTGCAGGCTCTGGGCAAGGGTATCGTGACCCTCGCTTGGCAAAAGCGAGGGTCATGATGCCCTCACCAAATTTGGCCAGGTGAGGGCTTGGTGGCCCTCGTCAGCCCTAAGCTAGGGCGGCAACCTTGCTCGGGGCCATCACCTAGGGTTGGTGAGGGTCGCCAAGCCCTTGCCTAGCCAAATTTAGCGAGCACATTGCGGCCCTCTTTGTTTTTGGGTGAGGGCTTATGCGCCCTCACTTTCCCTAGAGAGGGTCAATTGGCCCTCGCCTTTGGCTAGCAAGGGTCGTCGGCCCTAGCCTCTAGTCGGTGAGGGTTGGTTGACAACCCTTGTCGGCTAAATCCAAAATGAAAAAAAAAAGCGGAAAAAGTACAAAAAAAGAAAGAAGAAAAAGCCATAAAATTTCAAAATGTTATTAAAAAATGCCACGTCAATGCCGGTCCGTCCATGTTAGCATTTTCTTGCCAAAATTGGTGGGATGGACTCAATTGGTAAGAAGTGAAAATGTTTAAGACTAAATTGGCAAAATTGAAAGGATTATGAGTGAATTGGCAAAAGTGTAAAATATTTAGGACTTTTTGGACAATTTTCCCGAATCAAAATAGATCAAGGAAACCACAGTCATTAATTTTATGTGATGTGAAAAGTCAAAAAGAAAGAAAAAAAAGAGAGAATTCCTTGCTAATTTCCTGGATTTAGCATGGATGGTTTTGATTTGATCAAGGATGTCTTATTAGCATGACGCGCGAAAGACCCATGATTGCATCACCCAACCAATATGATTGTCCTTAGTACTTAGCAATCCGCGTGAAGCATGGTATATGTGCTTTTGTGGATCACACGATGATATCTTTTCTACTTAGAATTAGATGCATTAATAGTTCTGAATGGAGCCATTGTTAATAATGGATTTGGGCCAGCTATATAACACTGTTTCCATCATGGATAGTGGAATTGGGCCAGCTATATAACACTGTTTCCATCATGGATTGTGGATTTGGGCCAGCTATATAATATCGTTTCCATCTAGGATAATGGATTAGGCCTCGTGAATGAGAGCCTAGTTCTCAAGAACATGTTCCTGTAGAGGGTTCCCATGTAAAAAAAATTGGATGGGGTTGGAAGCTATCTTATCCTCCGTTGGAATGTTCAGTTTAAGGTGCTAATAATGCACCAACTGCCCATTGGATGAGCTGGTCACCATTGTTTTGATAGGGGTGAGAGGAGAAGCTCAAGATCAGTTATACATTTAAACCTAGGCTCGTTGTTTGCAGACTGACCGAGGTTTCCTAAGACCAAGGATAGATTAGGGAATTGAACATGTGATCTTCGGCTTGCAAATCAAGTCTTGGGGACTCGATCTACCCATCTTCTAATTTTCCTTTATACAACATTGAATTGAATTGCCATTTTTCCATAGAACTTTCTTGCCCCTATTTACGTGAAAATACAATAGATGGATAGTCATTCGATGAAGAATCATTTGAATATTTCATTTTTATCGAAATAAGTATAAAGATCCAATCAGTAGATCATTAACTAATAAAATAAGGAATGGGTATTGAAAAAGATGGATCTTCTTTTGTTTCGTGAGAATCTGGAATATTACTTCACTATATATATCTCTTTTTTATTGTGCCATGTACTTGATATATTTTTTAAAGAGATTTCTATGCAACTGAACCAGAGGCTTTTAGGTTTTGAGGCAGAGCTTTATTTTTTATGGATGACCAACATAAACAAAGGGAAAGAACAAGTTGCCAAAAGTAGCAATTGAATATTCCAATATGTGGCCAAGAAAGAACTTTTTGCAGGAAAAAAACAGAGAAGAGGGGACGATGATACCTCGAATATCTATGTTTAATGTCCAGGCATGTTCGGTTTGGTAGCCACGTGGCATGTCTGACTTTCTAATAAGTCAGAGCCCAATGTCCACTGCTGAGTCAGCTCTACCATTCGCTATCAAGAAACTTCTGATGTTTTGCAGCAAAAGCTATGGAGTCACTACTCCCCCCCGGGAGGCGCGCGGCCCCCGAATTTTACGGAAAAAAACAAGGAAACTTTTGACCATTGTTGGTCCAATCTGGACAAGATTACAGGGGCTTTTACCCCAAATGATATGGAAAAAATGGTGGGATAACGGCATAATTAATATATTGGTAGCTAGTGATGTTTAGTGGTTGCTTTTACTGGTAAGATGCCTTATTCGACGCACCAAAGATCTTTTCTTGAATATTCGCAGCGATAAACGACATACTGCTGCATTAAAAATTCGATCAAGTAAGGGCTACAAGGGAAGACAAATCATCACTTTAATCGACGCATTTCCCCATTTCGACTTCCAGAATATACTCCTATCGATCATTCGTCCTCATTTTCCCAGTAAAACCTCGGTCAAAGTATGAAGGGATAGACCGAGCTGGTGGTTATGGAATTCATGTTAGTCAGAGAGACTTTGAACCATTTTTTAAGGGATTGCTTGAGGAGATTATCTTAGGAGTAAGCACGGGTATTGGTTCAACGAAACTAGGGTTGCCCAGTATCATAATCTTTCTTTGACTCCCCCAAGAGCCAAGGCAAGGAAGAAATAGCCCATGTCGATCGCGAAAGGGCGAGATGAAGCTGCAATTTTGCTTAAATTAGCTGAAGACGCTAGTTTACTCGAAGCACTTTATGATCTCATTGTCGACGCGAGACGATCTTTAATTATCACTTTTGAGGCGACTGTGCTTTGATTCTTCTGTGTGCATGGCGTGTATCGTAGTCTAGACCGAGGCAGAACTGAACACGAGAGAGATTTTTCCTCGGTCTCTTTTTTTTTTTTTTTTTTTTTTTGTGGTCGAATTCCTCGGTCTTTTTTAGCTGAATCGTGACTTGACCATTTCTTGGTCTTAAAAGTGTATTGAGATGGTGAAATCCTGAATGGGGTTTCGGCTTTGACCTGACCTTGATTCAGCTTCCCCCAACTTTCAAGGCTTCCGATCGAATGGGAAATTGACCCGCGGTAATTGTCAGTCGATTTCGACGTGACGAAAACTGTTAGCTTTCGTCTCTTGACTCGATGAATAGGGTCCGGCCGGTGGCAAGGACCCAGCCCCACTTCCACGGACCGTGGTTCAGCCGCTCATGGGTCGGGTTCGATTGTCGGAGACCCAAATGTTGCCACTAACGGCCCGAGCTCGACTGTGGTAGACTCAGGTCGATCGCCAGCGATGGCTAGAGTATATTGTGTAGTAATTTAGTTGACGATGAGGGTGATGGAGATAGGAGTTTTTGTTCTTTAAATTTCAGGTTTGAATAATTTTCTGATATTAATTTGTGTATACTTATTATCATTTCAGAAAATTGTTGGCTAATGAAGCTCAACAGTACCAAAGAAGTGGAGTAAATGGTTTCGCCCAGCCATCTTTTCACGAGGCAAATGGACCCACGATTTTTAAAAGGTCCCATGATATGATTATGAAGTATTAATTAGATGTTCGTGTGAAAAATGTTACGGGCGAAATCTTATGTCTGAAAATTACTACGATACAAAACAAGTAATATTCTATTCAATTCATAGTGGACTGAACCTAAACCTAAGATTCCCCACTCTAAATTCTTAATTTTTCAAGCAAAACTAATTTTCTTTCCACGACCGGGAGAATAAATTAGGTAAAGTGTAAGGTGTGGCCCAGACAACCCAGATAAAACGAAGAAGAAGCAATTATTATTAGTAAAATAATATTATACGGTTGATCTGATTGTCCTCACCGGCACACCCACCGGCTCCTCTCTTTTCCTAGAATTGAGGAACAACGAATCACCAACTGATCCTCGTTCAAAATTCCCATCATTTTGCGGCTCACGACTGAGGAAAAGCTCTTGCCATTTCAGGCAACAGCGTTCGGCCCCATGCCTAGATTAAATCAAATTGCCAGAGTTTGATTAAATTTCCGTGCAACTCAGATAGAGCAGGGATATTCCGAGGATGGTGTGTGCATGCTTTGAAGTTCCCCTGACAATGTCCGCCGTTTCGGAAAGTCAAATGATGGAAGGGTTGTTCTTTCGAGTCCGGATTTCGCACGACGTATAGTCCGAGGAAGGACGCTGAACCGGGGCGGTACGGGTGAAGGGGCTAGGCAGGGACCCTGCAATTTCCAGGTAAATCTGATGCTAGGCATTCGAGTTGTTGAAACGTTTTCACGCCAGGGAAAGAGGAAAAGAATTAAAATAAACAATGACTTAGCATGTGAAAACCTGAGTTCATACCCCGTGATCGTTTGGGAAGTCGGGAAATGAACCGGACGTTGGGTGACCATCGACCGGAGAGACGGAGCATGCCGAGGATCTGCGTTGAATGGGATGTTTTCTCCTAGTATATGATATTAAGAGGACGCATTTACCGTCGAAATTACGCTTCACGGAATTGAGCTCCCGAGCAAAGTTTAGTGAATCCTAACCAACACCTGTAGAACATCAAACCAAGGTCAACGAACGCGAAACCGGAAGCATCAAATCCTTGAAACTACCCGATGGGGTATTTCACGACAACATGTGAGGACACGCCGCAAAGAAATCGCATGGAATTGACCTTTACCCGAAGTACAAATAATATTCAAAGGACCATGTCGTCCTAGTCATGTGTCTCGCAAAAGTTACGACCAACGTGTTTGAAGGTTTTGGGCTGTCGTCCCGGACATTTAAAAATCTTCAAGCTGCGCTCTTTTCTCTGCCTTTTCAAAACAAGTACCAAGTACTTTCGCTTGCCGGTCTAGTCGGCACGACCAAGCACTTTCGATCTCTCTCGCCCGAGCCGTATATATACCCCCCCTCATAAGACGAAGCGTAATTATCACATCACAACATACCTTCAAGAAACAACAAGAGAAAAGTTTATTATTCCCTTTGATTTGCTTCTCTGGCGAACGCTATGCAACGTCCGGTGGCCACGGCCAAGACCTTGATCCACCACCGGGCCCGTGACTTCCGGCGAAGAAACCCAATCCAAGTCCTGAGGCCACCGTGCGACGTGTTCATAAACCACCGCGGGATCGACACGAAGCGGAACGTGTCGGGCTTGTTGTTCCACTACTTCAGCGTGCTCAATCTCCGCCCCTTCTTAGACAGCAAGAGCATGCGGCCCGGGGACTCGTTGTACCAGAAGATCAACGAGGCGATACGTGGGTGCAAGGTCGGGCTCGCCGTGTTCTCGCCCCATTACTGCGAGTCGCCGTATTGCCTCCATGAGCTCGCCGTGTTGATGGAGAACAAGAAGAGGGTGATTCCCATCTTCTGCGACGTGAAGCCGTCTCAGCTTCAAGTCATGGACGACGGGGTCTGTTCCGACATGGACTTGAAGAGATTCAGGGACGCTCTTGAAGAATCTAGGGACACGGTCGGACTCACCTTCGACACATCATCGGGGTATGCTGATCACTACATCCTGATGTCGTTTAATCAAATGCTTGTTACCCTAGTTTCATGTCCATTGTCTTCTTGCACTCGTAGCAGTCGAAGGAAAATCTGAATCGATGATTGATTCCTCATTTATTTTTTCTCGGTCCTGATGTTATTATGATTCATTACTGAAAACTGATGGTGTTATCTCTTTGCATTTTGAAATATAGGGATTGGTCAAAGCTCTTGAAAGATGCTACGGATGCGGTGGTGAGGAATGTGCTCGAAGTAGACGAGGAGTTTGCAAGCAACAACCCCTCATGCATTGCCCAGAATTACCTCGACTTTTCTTCTCTTCCCTGAACCATAGAGAGAGAGAGAGAGAGAGAGAGAGAGAGAATTAAAGAAAATGGGGGTCAAGAACGTAAAAATCGCTCTCGATTCTTTAACCGATTGCTTCCTTTATTGATTTGTTAATTTAATTGTAATTAACTTTGTAAAAAAGAAAAAAAAAGTACAAAGGAGAGATCTAGCGGGTAGTGCAGTCTGACTGTGTAAGAAAACAGCACCATCTTTCGACTTTAAAGTTGCTTCTCTTTTTCTCTTTTTCTCGTCCGTAATGGATGACACCTAGGGCTTCCCCGCTTGGACACGTGGATCTTTATGAACAACAAGCGCCTCTTGTATTATATGCAACAGTTCTTATCATACATGTATACCATCCTAGAAAAAAAAACAATAACATTGTTTATATATTAGAGTTGTTGATCTTTTTGTCTATACTTTTGCCGGACAATCTGATCATTCTCTATTATTAATTTCGTTTCTTTTATCTCTTGGCTTAATTGGGAAATCTGTTCACTTTTAAGAGCACATACTCCACGAGAGGAAATGTGAATCTTTACTAAATCTAGTTATGAGCATTTAAAACATCATACATAGATGCACAACATAATTATCAAAACCCATGAATGGAACGGCCACTTTTTTTTTTTTTTTTTTTGTATCTAAGCCTAAATTCAAGCCTTGCCTATTCAAGAGATATCTAGGTGTACTGGATGCCCTTATATCATATCTCCGTATATCTAAATGGCACGTATCTAGAAAAGTCCCTAAATTTCTTTTTGTCTAACTTATAATTTCTATGCAATGAGTATATTCCCATTTCCCATGCGTTGAAGAAAATTAAACAGGATCGTTTGCCTCATTTCATTAGAAATTCCCATATAATGGCTTCCATGAATATATAGGGAAATTTCCCCTCAGCTCACAATCACTCCTTAAAACGCTGATTGCCAGGCAAGAAGTTTCTCACAATTGCCAAGGAAAATGCAATCGGCATCACTATGAACGGTTCCTCACTAGGGTTTCCAGTTCTTGGCCGTCGAAGACAATGCTACTGACCCAAAAACGTCGGTGAATAGAATGTCGCCACTTTGGGGAAAATCAATGGAAAATGCAGATAAGCATCTTCCAGGATGGAATTGGAATTTGAAAGGAAAGGTCTTCGTCAATTACAGAACTTTTTGTTTGACCAGATGAAAATATTGTAATTTGGTTCGTGTCTTCTGAATCATCGAGAGAGGTTTTACTGTCTATATAAAATGTTTGACAACATAGAATGGGTGCAACGGCGGTCAAAATTGACTGAAAATTTAGAAACTGAGATTGTAAGCTGCGAGACATTTTCGTTTTCGTTTGTAGAGGGATGGAGCTTCGGTGCAGCTTCGACGTCCAGACCATCAGTAACTTACCCAAAACGGAGCAACAATTTTTTTATTATTAAGGTCTCCATCAATCACATCTGATGTCGGATCTAAACATTAATGTGGAAGAAGCGATGCGTTTGGGGGGATGATAGAGCCATTTAAATTGACATCTCAAATTTTATTTTATTTTATGTGTAAATAACGAATTTATTTGCCCGAAGAATGGTAGGTGGTCCAATCTTATGGCAGAACGTGTCAAGGAACTTGAATAAGAGTGCGATGCTCCCGCCGCCCCGAACACGGTGCGCACGCGGGATGACGAAGTCCCAATTGAGAAAATTATCTGAAAAATTTTAAATTTATTATACTTTTGTCAATTCGATTTTTTATTTTTTTAATTTTACCAATTTAGTCATAAACATTTTCGTGTTTTGCCAATTGAGTTTATCTGACTAATTTTGACTGTAAATCATTGACGTGGACGATAGCCATGTTAGTCGAAAATTGCTAATGTGGACACCGACTGTCCTTATTTTAATAATATTTTAATTTTTTTGAATTATTATTTATTATTTATTTTCCTTGTCCTTTTCTTTTTTCTAACCCTAAGCCAACGAGGGCAACAACACTCTTGCCCAAACCAGGAGAGGGTTGCTGGCCCTCGCTTGTGGCCGGTGAGGGTCGATCGACTACCTCGCTGGGCTAGAAAAAAAAGGAAAAAGGAAAAATAAATAAATAAATAATTGAAATATATTAAAATATTATTAAAATTGTCCATGTTAGCATTGGTCGTACCATTAGGATGGCCAGTGTCTATGTCAATATTTTTGACCAACACACATGCACGCGCGTGTGCACAAACATATATAAATAGTATATAAACCGACAAATTATGTGGGATACTATAATACTCTTTCTCACATGTAAATCGAATTAGGACAGAAGGACAACTGTGACACGATAAGGCTGGACCTAGCTCTAGTACATTGTTAAAATAAGTGATGGGGTATCATGAGTATATAGATGGAATTGACCTAACCAGCGACCTTCACCACATGTCAATATTATGAGACCCTTCTTGCTTGTTGTCCCCCGATCACGATTCATCATCCTTCATCCTTCTTTCAATCTTGCTTCTCCTCACCATCTTGCCCATTGTGGGTCAAATCAATGCTCGTCACATCATATCTATGTTGGAAGTGCGTAATAAAAGCCTGATGCATTCGCCTTGGAAGATTGTCAAGGGAGAGTCTAAGTATAAGCTCGTTAATATATTTAGTTAAACCTATTTTGACTTAAAAGCTTAAATTAATAAGTTATGGGTTAATTATGATATACAAACTACTATATATCGCATTAATCCTCCAATCCAGGATTTTGTTTTAATACAATTCACGCATGCATCTCAATAATCTTCATCTCAACGATGATTCTAATACAGTATGAAATTGCAACAAATCAAACGTGACTCATAGACTTTTGTCAATGGAAAACCTAATTACAATGAATCACTACAACATTTTCCAAGTATAATGGAGAAGCCATGGCACCGACTGCTTGAAATCCAAAATTGAAAAATACGTGCAGCATTAAGCTACTTTGATGGTGTCACAATCAGTTCCCCTTTCCAAATAAAACGCGTAACTTTAAGGGATAATTATTACTTTCTTCATGGGCGACGTTGGTGCGATGGCTTTTCAATCTCATGATGATCTTTCGAAATGATGTCGCTGCAACCTGACCAATGGTTGCGTTGGAGTGGCTACGATATGAGGGAGATGGTGAAATCCAACAAAATTAACAAACCCCAAATAATGAAAACTTAGACATGGTCTGTGGAGTGGAGAACCCTGAGCATGACAGATCACTTAATAAAGAAAAACCAGACATGGTCTGTGGAGTGGAGAGCACTGAAATTGACAGTTCCTTTGCAATTCGCAATTATGCAAACATTGACCTGGTCCTCCAAATTGTAATGCGCGAGGAAAACCGTCCTTGAACCACTTTCCAAGTCTATCTCATCACTAGTTCACCGCTTGACGTACTTGTCCTGTTTATGAGATCTTACGTGGTGTGACGCACTTAATTTAATTGGCCTAAAAAATTCATAAATTTAAGTATTTTTAGTAACGATGGAAATACAACTAGATATGTTGACCGATTCAAATTAGTATGCCTCTCCTTGTGACCTCCTTAGAATTGAGGCATGGAGTTTGATTTGGGTGTCCTACAAGTGATTTAGTAGTGGATGGTAGTATCGAAACTGACAATTGATCAATGAATTCCTAGTATGGATTGGTATCAAGGAAGAAATTGCATGATATATAGGCCTGAGTGAGGATTCCCATCATCATTGGTTTGATAGGGTAAGAGACCAAGGATACTTTAGTGTCAAGGATTACCCTATTGAGGCAAGCATACCTAACATTGGTAGCCTTCACAAGTGAAAGGGAGATTGCGAAATTGAAAAACACGAGAGATTTTAAAGAAGTGTGATATCATTGTCATCGATTATTAAAAATGTTTAAATTGTTTATAAATATATAATTTAATATTCAAACAATCTAATACTTTCCCTTACATGTAAGTTGGACATTTGCCTAAGATTTAAGCTTGGAAATATATGATAGGTGAAGAAAATAGAGGCTAGGAAATAGATTAACTCCAGATCTACCACTTTGCACAATGTAAATTATAGTGGGATCATTGTTAATTATTTAAGAGCTTAAACCATTAATTGAAGCATGGAATAGCTATTTCTAATTAATTACGAACCAAACAAAAGGAATGACTATTTCATTAGCAATACTAGAAAAATAATAATAATTATTTTTGTATGTTCTACTCAAATACCATATAAAATTTAGTAATACTATTGCCAACTATTTTAAAAACTTAAAAGGTCATATGAAGACACACGTATTAATTATTCCTCGACCCCTCAAGGAATAGCTATTCCTAGTTAATTTTTGAATTGAACAAAGAAATGACAGTTTCACTAGGAATATGTTGAAAATAGAACATCCATTTATGTAAGTATTTCAATACCGTGTAAAACTTAGTAAGACTATTATTAACCATTCTAAAAATTTAAGTTATTAAATGAAACATGGAATGAAATGGCCACGAGGAGTAGCTTTTCGCAATTAATTAAGAGAGGAATGATTGTGCGAATCTAGGAGTCCTTTTAGGACAATCAAGCCTTTTAGGACAATCAAGCAACGTGGCTAGTTGCAACGGAGTCCCGATATAATGGGGTTGGCTCCTCTTCTCTCGTATGAAGGGTCAATACTCAATTATTTTGTAGCACTGAAACTTTAGTTGTTTAATTCATATGTAGATTGTTGGTAGTTAAGAATAAATATAAGAATAGATATATATAACTCTAAAGTACATTGCTTTTGCTGGTAAATCATATGGTTGATGACTCGTAAAGGGTTTATTTATTCCGAAGTGGACATGGCGACTCGAACTTCTTTGCACCTAGGTGAAGTGGAAAATTCCAAGAAAGAGAGAATGACTATCGATCATCATCAGCAAAAAAGTCTTCATCTTTACGATTATGACATGTAATCTACTCAAATGATCCCAATTCAAGCATAAATTCAAACATGTAATCTACTCAAATGATCTCAATTCAAGCATAAATTCAAACAGTACAGACAAGGACATTCGGTTAATTTGTGATGCATCATGGAATTATCGTATTAAAGTATAAATTTTCACCAGGCGACGCGCTTGAAATTGATTCAAGAAAGCATGACTCAGAAAAGATGATAAGAAGGGATAGAGTCAAACCATAGACATTGTTCCTTCTGTGGAAAGAGAGTACTACCTAGTTGTCCTTGTCGACCATGTAAAGGAACTAATTGGGGTTGAGTACTTTCAATCTTGGACTTCCTATGTGTTCCTAAATCATTCAACCGACCGCATTAATTAATATTTAATGACAACTACAATGACCATGTCACACTAATTGAGTTGTCTTTTTGACAACGCAATTCCGAAACTTTATCATCGGTACGGCACTTTTGACTAATGACTTATGATTTAGATGAGTGTAGACTTATATTCTGAATTCATCATAATGGACTATGTGGATGTCACTTAAAATAAGTTAAGGTGTGTTGAACCGACTTTCTTTATCACAGTACTCGTTTTGCATGAGTCCAATGAGACCATATCAACTTATGTTTTTTTCTTTATAATTTGGATACATTTGAAGTAGACTTTTTTTGATGACTCATCAAATCAAAATGTTTGATGGCTGGTCATTTCTTGATTTCATCAATATGTAACCTGGCATATTAAACTTCGAAAAGATTTTATCCCAAATCTTTTAAGTTGTGCATACGAGTCAGAACATTATAAATGTGTAAGACATGCTTGTGTTTTAATATAAGTCTGTATATGACAACCAACGAAAGAACTTGATTGGATAAATAAGGATCAAGATCTGCTGTCTTCTACTCTAGCCCCATCTGCTGTCCTGTTTCGTTGACGAGATGATGAAATAAGAACATTGGTCTTAGTATGCACCTGCACATGAATACTATCCCAAATCCAACTTTCTCTCTCTCTCTCTCATATCGAATTGATTGGGGGAAGGGAAGTCATACAAGTTTTCAATTAAAGAAGATGCTCCGGTATTTTCCTTTTACTCGAATCCACATCTTTGAACACATGTTAATCACGATTGGTTCAAAAGTATTCCTAAAAAAGGAACTCTTATGCAGCTCCTAATGGGCTGAGATATTAATATAGGCTGTAGTCACTATTTCTCCTTTGCTTTTACCTCGGCCGTTTCATAAGGGCCCGACCAAATTGAATTTGCAACAGAAGGCATAAGCCTTCTTTTGGACTGAATTAAAATTCCTTTTTTTTTTTTCACTTATCCTCACATCAGTCGGTCATAGAACTGAAAAGTTCCAAAAAAAATCAAAAACTGTCACATGAATTACTTACCATAATACGGACCACAATGATTTTGATTATCAAAAAATGATGAAACGAATCACTTTTGCAAGTTGGATACTCCAAATGCAAGTTTCAACAAAATTTACCTCCTGGCCATGATATATGGTTGGTTGGTCATTTAACTTATGTAGCTCCTACATTCTTCGAGTCCATGTTCAAGATTCGGGAGTGACAGGTTCGTCAATTTTTGAATCTTTGGATTTTGGATGAATTGGACAGTTCTGTTTCAAATCAAATCATGGACTTGTTCTTTGTTGGCATGAAAAGATAAAAAGGGATAATTACACATGATCGACTATGTAAAGTAACTAATGTGGGTTGGGTACTTTCAATCTTTGACTTCTGGACAGGATTTTCCTAGGTGTTCCTAAATCATACAACCGACCCCATTAATTAATGTTTAACTGAGGACTGTAATTTCCTTATCACACTAATTGAGTTATCTCCTTGACAACGTGATTCTGAAATTTTAGCATTGATTCAGCAATTTTGACTAATGGTTTATGATTTAGACATTTGAAAGAAATTATGGCGTGTTGAGCCAATTGACATTCTTTATCACATAACTTGTTTTGTATGAGTCCAACGAGACAATATCAAATTTTTTTTTTTTTTGTAATTTAGATTAGCTTGAATTAGACTTTTTAGTGACTCTCATCTCGTCCTAATCTAATCAAAATGCTTGATGACTAGTTCTAATCATTTCTTGGTTTCATCAATATGTTATCTGGCATGTTAAACTTCAAAAAGATTTTACCCAAAATTTTTAAGTTGTATCTCTTTCTTTGCGTGCGTATGAGATAGGACACTATAAATATGTAAGGCAATCTTGTTTTTAATATAAATCAGTACATGACAACCAACAAAAGAACTAGATTGGATAAATGAGGATGAAGAACTATTGTCTTGTTTGGTAGACGAGACGATGAAATAAGAACATCGATCTTGGTAGGATGAAGAACTATTGTCTTGATTGGTGGAAGGGAAGTAAGTTTATACAAGGTTTCAATTAAAGAAAAAGCTCCAATTTTTTTCTTTTACTCGAATCCACATCTTTAAACACATGATAATCACAAATGGTTCACTACTATTCCTAAAAAAAGAACTCGTATGGAGCCCCTAATGGGCTGAGATATGATAACCACTATTGGTTCAGCCTCTAATGGGCTGATAATCACTATTTCTCCTTTCCACTTACCTCGGCCTTCATACGGGCCCGACCCAATTGAATTTACAACAGAAGGCAAGAGCTTCTTAAGTCAATGATTTTTGTTCCTTTTGGACCGAATACAAATTCTTTTTTCAATTATCCCCCTATCAATCGATCGTAGAACTGAAAAGTTCTATAGGAAATAACTTTCACATGAATTACTTGCCTGAATACAGACACGAGGATTTTGATCATCGAAAAATGATGAAACAAATCACATTTTGCAAGGGGACATCATAAGTTTATAGTTGGTCATTCAACTTGTGTCATTATCATAATGAAATCCTTCGAATTTATTTATTTTTCACTGGCCATGGTCAAATTAAATACTCCCAATGCAAGTTTCAACAAATTTACCTCCTTGCCGTGATATACAGTTAATCATTTAACTTATGTAGCTCCTACAAAATTCTTCTAGTCCATGTTCAAGATTCGTGGGGAGTGATGGGTTTGTCAATTATGAATCTTCGGATTTCAGATGAATTAAATAATTATGTTTCAAATCTAATCATGGACTCATTCTTTGTTGGCATGAAAAGATAAAAAGAATAATTATACAAATAGTTTTTGAGCTTTGATCCAATGTGTAATGTTGTTCTTGAATTTAGAATTTAACTCAATATGCAATGATATTCTTCAAATTTTAATTTGTCAATTTAGTCCCTAAAATTTTGGTAAATGTTCAATTGATTCCTAATTTATATGAAAATGTCCAATGCTGCCATTGAATTTGAATTAATGGAAAGACAATATTGAATAATAATATAATGACTAAATTGAACATATATGAAAGGTCCATGGATCATGCTTTTCACGGATATAGTTGAATGTTGAGTTAAAGTTCAAATATATCATTTTACTTTTCACGGATATTGTTGAATGTTGAGTTAAAGTTCAAACATATCATTTTTCCAACATAAAAAAGAACCAAAAAAGAAAAAGAAAAAAGTGGATAAAGTTGAGGAAGATGAGATCGAGAGCGTCCCCACAGTATCTTTCTAGCCGCTGAGAGAACAAACTCGCATTAAAGGCCTTCTGTCTTTCTGCTCCCTCACCGACAACCAACCTCACATAATTGCATCTGCTCTTTTTATATAAAACTAAACCAGTCACCGTTCTCTGCCTTCAATTGGGTTTTTCTCGCTATCGAAGGTTACGGGGTGACGATGATTTTGGGAAATGGGCTTCTTGTTCTGTTCCTGTGCATTGTCAAAACAGCTTGTGCTCTGAACGCGAGCGACCATCGTGGCCATGAAGATTATGTGCAGTTCCTTCTTGCCAATGGAGTTGCTCGAACTCCTCCGATGGGGTGACACTCAGTTTTGACTTTGCTCTTTACACTTCTTCAGTTCTGCAGTTAGTTCTATTATTGATTTATCATGTACCTTCTTCTGTATCTTTCTTTTGCTTTTGTTGTAGGTGGAACAGTTGGAATCATTTTCAATGCGGCATTGATGAATGGACTGTGAAGAGCACTGGTGATATTATGTCTTCTTTACTCACTATGTCTTGTTCATAATCATGGCAAAGATTTGTGTTATGGACTTCTGTGAGTTTCATTGGTCTATTTCCCAATATCTTCATAAAGAAACTTCATTTCTATTTCTTCTTCTGTCTTGTTTCTGAGTCTTTCCCTCTTCATAGCTCTTGCCTATCCTTTCTTGGATTTTTGGGACATCTGGGTAAAAAACTCTAAAGACATCAACTTTGAAAGTCTCTTAAGCACTGAAGTTAAAAGACAGTTTGTCCCGCCAAAATCTCAAACTATTTTCTGGTTTTTCCTAGAAGTGGAAAGTTTTATGGAAAGCATTCCCCCAAGGGCCTTTGCTATCATTGCATATAGAGCTGTTATGAACTGGTTCAAAATGAACAGAAGAGACAGTTAACATTTGAGAGCTGTGAGTAGCTCCAACAGATGAGTTGGCATCTATCACTTGATTTGAAGAAGTTTGTGACTTGAGTAGCTCCAACAGATGAGTTGGCATCTATCACTTGATTTGAAGAAGTTTGTGACTTACTCATACATGAAATGGGTTCTCCAGCTTATATTAATGCTTTACATTCTGTTCCTGCCATAGCTGATGCACTTGTTTCCACTGGTTTGGCTGCACTTGGATTCAAGTATGTCAACATTGGTAAGTGTCATTTAAATCCCAGTCCTCAATTACTTAATAATGTCCTTTTAAATTCTGATGCTGAAGTTGTTAGCGTAGGTACTTTTGCCACTGCTGCCTGTAAATAATGTAGTTAGAGACCATGATCTTTCGTTTCTTTTCTTTTAAACTTTCAATTTCACTGTGTGAATCACGAATAGTAAAAAACATGATTACTTATAGAGACAAATTTGCAAATCACCACCAAATTAATGCTATAGCAATGTCTGGTTTATTACTGCCATTTTACCAAAAGCCTAATCAAAATGGGTAGCAAAAATGCAGATGACTGTTGGGCTGAAAGAAACAGAGATCAGATGGGCAATTTGAGGGCAAAGTCTTTGACTTTCCCTTCTGGAATCAAGGCCTTGGCGAGTTATGTGCACGCAAAGGGGTTAAAACTTGGAATATACTCGGATGCCGGGCAAGTCTCGATTCACTGTTTCAGATTTTCAGTAACACATGTTATTTTGGTTTGCTCACATTAGTGATGATCTTCTTTGGATTTTATTTTATTTTTCGTGTTAACAGGTATAGCACCTGCAGCAAGACAATGCCTGGGTCTCTTGGGCATGAAGATCAGGACGCGAGAACTTTTGCTGCTTGGGTTCGTGTCCTCGATTTAGTTGATCTTGGTACAGAACTAAGTGATAAGATACGATATGATGTGGGGTGTTTGGCTGCAGGGAGTGGACTATTTGAAGTATGATAATTGCTACCATGATGGATCCCAACCTCAACAAAGGTCTAAATTCTGAAGTTCTAGGTTTTAATGTTGTTGTGGGGGAAGTTAATTCCACGGGCTAGCATGATCATGGCATTTGGACTAGCTACACACCCAAAGTTTTCATCTGTCTTGATCTTCTGTTTCATTTGACAGGTTCTTGAGAATGAGCTATGCATTGCAGAGAGCCAAACGCCCGATTCTTTATTCGATCTGTGAATGGTATACCGGGTTTAATACTCGATGTGATATCTCCCAGTATTTGTAATGAAAGTTTTGAAGCATTTTCACTAAATCTCACTACACCATGAGTGGATTCAATCGTGTATCAATATGGCTTTGGTATCTGCTAAACTGTGTTACAGGGGAGAGGAGAATCCGGCAAAATGGGCTGGTCAGCTTGGCAATTCTTGGCGAACGACAGGGGATATTAAAGACAGATGGGATAGGTTGCACATTTTTCATCTCCTCGAACATTAAGGGATCATTCCTAGAAGGCTTTTGAGTATAAAAACGCATGTATTATAGCCTCACTTATGCCCTTATGCATTGTCATTCAGTGTTACCTCCATTGCGGATATCAACAACATATGGGGAAGATTTGCTGGACCGGGCCGGTGGAATGGTAACTGACATAACTGACAAATCTTTTTCCTCGATTAGCTTCTGCTTTTCTCTGATTGATGAGAAGAGCCATGAAGATCCGATGTCTGTAGAGCTTTCAAATTTGCTAGCAATCGTCAAATTGTGTTTGGTCTAAGCCATCTTGAAACATTAACATGTAGCATAAACTTGTAGATCCCGACATGCTGGAGGTGGGTAATGGAGGGATGACTTTAGAGGAATACCGATCCCATTTTAGCATCTGGGCTGTCATGAAAGTGCGTCTTCCTAATCTTGCACCTACATAGGTTTCGGATGATGCATGAACTTTGTGCTTCTCGCAGGCTCCTTTGCTAATTGGATGTGACATCCGGTCTGCAAGCAGAGAAACTCTCGCGATACTCAGGAACAAGGAGGTGATTGACGTGAATCAGGACCCTTTGGGAGTTCAAGCAAGAAAGCTTCGATCAAAGGCTGGGCTAGAAGTAAGTTCATTCATACTTAAAACCACAGTAAGAGCTATTATAAGAGTCACCATAATGTTAGTGTATTTGAGGCCAGCACTTGTCTTACTGAAGTTTCAAGTTGTTTGATATGAGTAAAGCATAAAAGTTCTGCAACCCAGGTAAATTAGAGGGTCCTCGTCTTTCAATTTCCAGAAAATGGCTATTGTGACTTGATGTTTTCTAAGCATTACAGTTTCTGATGACATGGTAAATCTCGGTGGCGCGATCTTCTCTTTCTTCTGTCATCTGGATCATGAAGGTCTGGGCCGGACCATTGTCAAGAAGAAGACTGGTGATAGTGTTGTGGAACAGAAGCGCTGTCGGGGCTCCCATAATGGTCGGATGGAGGGAAATCGGGCTCTCTCCGTTGCAAGCTGTCATCGTCAGGGATGTCTGGAAGGTAATCCAACCGATTTTCTTCGAAGCTTTCTTGATCTCTAATTTCTACTCATCATCTGTCAAATTCAAGGGCATATTCTGAGACATTATCTTTTATGGCAGCATTCATTTGTCTCAAAGAGCATGAGGTTCCATTTGACAGCACTTGTCGCTCCCCACGCTTGCAAGATGTATGTGTTCACCCCCGTATAATGCAAGGCGCATTTTGTGAAAGGACATATAGTGCATCAACTCAAGTGAAGAAGTGTAGATTTGTGATGAACCGTGTGGTTAATGGAAGACAAGATTAATTTTCCTTTTGTCCTTCCTGTTTTTGGTTTAGGTAGCCACTTTATATGTTTTTATGTCATAGTGGTTTCCATGATGATTTAGCTATTGCTTTTGGAATGAATCCTCTTATTGTTGCGATTGGACATTGGAAAGATCAAGAATAACCTACCTTAACTCTTGAGATTGCCGTGAATTCTGATATAGGGAGTCAGTACAAGAACACCCTAAAGTTCACGTAGAATATTTGTCTTTCTTATCAAATCTTTAGAGTGAACAACTGTTATATGAATTTATTTATTTGAGTGACTTAGAATATTTGTTTGTTCAATGCAAGTGATCCAAAGGTCATATAACTTTTTGTTGTCAGAAGCAAGGGAGAACATGCACTTTAATACTTTTCATTTGCTAATAATATTTAGGATAAATATATCAAATGTTCTAAACCTAGTCAGGAAAATATAACCGAATTCTAAAACTTTCAAATGATGCAATTAAGTTCTAAGATTTGCCAAATGATGCAATGAAGTCATTTTGTTAGTTTTGTTTGATTCAATTAAAGGAAAAAGATAACGTAGCTATTGCAAAATTGTTTTCTCGAGACTCACGGCACCCATATGGTGCCCACCAATTGCCACATGAAAAAATATTACAAATTTTGAGAGGAAAATAGAAAAAATGATTAAAATATAAAAAAAAGAAAAACTAATAAAATTTTTAAAAATTAAAGAACTAAAAATCTAAAACCACCATCCGGAGACTCGAGCATCGCCAACGCTTCCACCACTAGCTGCCATAATTGGCATAGTACCAATCACGAAGGCTCGACCACCACCAATGACTTGCTCCCCTTGCCAATGGCAACCACGCTAGGCCGCCATAGTTTGCTTCATTGCCCTCGCAAGCATGAGTAGATTACCACCATTAGGAGCGAGTAGTTTCAGATTCTTTACAAGTTTCGCCTGAAATCTGCAATTTATCATCGTGTATAAGTTTCTCACTTTTTAGAACTTGTAACCTATCATTAAAACCTGGAATCTGGAACCTATTCTATTACAGGTTCTAGGGTCGGTTCGAAATTCTAATAGGTTATTTTTCATCTTTAGTTAAACAAAACGAAAATAAATACAACAATAAAAATGAACATGATTTTATTATCTATTGCTTAAGAACGAGTATTGATATGCAGTTGTCGAATAGTATTAAGAAAATTTTACAGTCTTCAATACACCGATTGTTCTTGTATTATAGAGAGTTATTATTTTGAAAGAAGCAATTATCCGAACATGACTACATCAAAAAAGAAATTGGAGCTTTCACTAATTTCCTGGTCTACGGAAATAAAATTTCCAATCACAAATGGAAGTTTAGACTGGACTATATACTAATCATCGAATGTTATGGAATACCTCAAGATTGCGTGAAGATATAGACTAAGAAAAATACAAAAACTTATTACAGATTCTAGGTTTCAAATTCCAGATTCCAAGTTCCAAGTTCTATCAATCTAAGATCTAGAATCTACCCATCAAAATAGGTTTCCGAAATTTTAGAACATATAACTTACCCTACATACCTCAAAATCTGAAATCTACAAGTTCCCACTAGTTTAGTTTTCAAGTTCTAGATTGTACCTTGGAATCTTGCTCGCCCCTAACTACCACTAAATCTTGCTTGACGTCACTGTCGGCAACGTCGATCTCAACCACTATCGAGCTCAACTCACCCATGTCAAAGTCTCTCTTTCAAACAGGGTCTGGCCTCCAAAGTTGAGATCTTGTACTCGTTTCGTGGAGATCAACCTTGAGGACGGTGACAAGGAGGATGTAGTGATGTAGTGATAGATGGACCGATTGGGGGATCCAACGGTTGGTGGAGTAGCTATTGTGATGCCCTAAATAAACTTACTGAAGTAGTATCTATTTTGGCTCGTCTCATATTAAGTCTCGCGATTTCGGCCTTTGGCATACAGGTGGGCATTTTCCTAGGAAGTTACTTATCCTAGTGTGCTCTCTCCTAGCACACTTAATTTCGGAGTTCCAAAACTAATCATTGCCATTACGTTAAATGATGCATTCACGAATTAATTCCAATTTTCATATATATATATATATATATATATTCAAGAATTGCTCTCCTCTTGTTTGATGCATAGTTGAATCCATTCCTATCTCCTTCGCTATCTTAGAAGCCTACCGAAAATCACTTGTAACAAGCCCACTAGCTCTGCGTGGTTCATTTCTGAACCACACACCATTGGAGGGGGTCTTGATTTGATACTCATTACTTTTCCAGGAGGTCACCCATCTTGGGAGTACTTCCACTCAAGCACGCTTAATTTTGGAGTTTCAAAGATAAACATTGATGTTATGTCAAAACGCTCTTTTATGAATTAATTCCATTTTTCACATATATATCATAATCACTTTTCCCCTTGTTTAATTCACAATTCGGTTTATTCATGCCTCCGTTGTCATCCTAGAAACATGCTAGGACCTATTCTTTATCCAGGTTTTTTGGCCCCGACAACCCCTCCCCGTTTTTGTTGGACTAGATCGTTACAGCCACATATTTGGGCAATAATGACAGTGGACAAATTTGGGTGGCGACGGTTCTCTTTAAAAAAAAAAAAATCATATTAGCATTCTCTGTTAATCGAATTGGACTAAATTAATATAAGTAATCAATTACATTAATAGGACAAGTTTTATGATTTACTAAAATTCTAAGACTTAATTGCACTTTTGTAATAAATTTTAAAACTTGTGATTAACTTCAATTTCAATTTCGGGCTCAGCAACTTCTTAAGCAAATTAACTAAAGGGCACAAGATGGAAATGAATAAATAAATAGACCCATCTGTGGTCCATCATTCATCCACGATGTTTATTCCCTTCTTGGCATTTCCTACCTTATCTTGGGGAAGCCATCAAATTCTCAACATTTTGAAACTCAAAAAGTAGGCCAATTTTTTATGTGGTTATGACTATACTTGTGGACTTCATATCAATCCTAACTAACCAACGCCAATACAATAATCCCGTAAGCAATGGGGGAAGTAATGCATGTGAATGAGCAAAATTGGGCACCTAATGGTCTCTCATATCAGATTATGAAACCTAATACTTTGTCGCTGGTGAAGATGCTTTGTCCTCCTCATAGGTTTCTAACAACATGCATCCCAACCCCAGTTGTTCTTACTTTGTAATTTGTATCATGAGATTCTGGTTACTGGCATGGGAAAATATTGCTTGAAATTTTCGTGCAAAACGCCACGAAGCATACCGAGTAGTTACTGGAGCATTGATTCATACCCACGAGAGTAGCACTGAAAGCAAGAGTAGCATTGAAAGCAAATACTTTCATCCGTACAGTGTCTTAAAATTTAGTGCGGTGAATGTGTTTGTCTTTCTAGTAAAAATATTTGGGGTGCGTGAAACAGAAATCCGACTCCGTGCAATGAAGAATTGAGTAGGCAGAGTCTCACTCATCTGATTGTCAAGACAAAAATGATATGTCTATAATAGCCTCACTGCCGCTTATCTTCTCTCATAATGTGTAATTGAAAAGCAGAAACAAGGAGAGAAGATGGACCACATGCTGAGCATTAGATAAGGCTGATTTGAGATTACAGCTCATTGATAAGTGACAAGTTGGCAAATCATGCCCAACAATGTGTAAAGAATGAAGCATATCTTATACTTTTTGCCTAATGCCTGCAATATGATCTCCAAGCGGAAGCAATACGTACGAAAGTAGCAAACTATAAGATCCGAATTTTGGCACTTTCTCACCTCATTTTGATCCTTTCCTTCGAGAATCTTTGACATCAACGATCGAAGGTGAGGGTCCTGGCGAGCGAAATTTGCCTCACATTGCATATAATTAGGTTGGCTGCTTTAAAATCTACATAAAGTTGGTATTTGTGAATAAGGCCAATGAAATAAAATAAAATAAAATAAAATAAAATAAAGAGCTGGGTATCTGTTAGTGTGAGGGGCTAATTGCAAAAAAAAAGAAGCATTAACTTTGGGTCGATAGACAAATTTGGCCTAAACGTTTTTTTGTTTCATAAAAAAGCACAAACTTTAAGTTGAGTGACAAATATAGTCCAAACTTTTTTTTTTGTTTTGTAGAAAAACACCAACTTTAAGTTGAGTGACAATTTTGGCCTCAACTTTTTTTATCTTGAAAAAGATTATACTTTCACTTAAATCTCAAAGTCGACCCCCTTAGCTTATATACATTGATTGTCCTTTGCCATAAATCCATGTGCACTTGTTGGTTGGATTTAAAGCACTAATCATTGTCTTCTTATTTGAGCCATGGCTTGAAGAATAACGGTAAAACTATTCATCGTCTCCTACACTTCACTTGCAAGTAAAAAAAAAATCTTTAGATTGAATTTCTTTAATTAGACTTTGTCATTTTGTCGTAATATAAAGCTGTAGATCATCGTCTACTGAGAGACACATGGACGAGATTTGCCAAGCTCATTGCTAAAATCTTTTTTTTTCTAAAACAATATTAACTTCAAATAGAGAATTAACTGTAGGGATCAGATTCGGGATAATGATGAAAGTTTGTACTTTTTACGAGATAAAAAAGAGTTGGGCCTAAAATTAGAGGTTTAACAAGTACCTCATAACCGTGGCGCCTCCGCACTCAAAACTCTCAAGAGCCTTCAAAGATCTTCAAAATTTCAAGAGTGTCTGACCTTGACAAAATAGTTACCATCTCTTTTACATAAGATAAATACATTTGTATTTTTTATAATAGAAATTGTAGCTAAAAGGTAATTGACCGTGAATGGGAGAATTATAAATAAGGTCATAAATTTATTGTAATTATGCTAATTCATTTCTTTCGGCCAATTTCAACTAGAAATCTTTGACATGGATGTTGGCCATCTCAAACAGTCTTATCGGTCTTTGATGTATATATTTTTTAATAAATATTTTAATATTTTATATACTTTTTTCTTTTCTTTTTTCTTTCCATTCTCTTTCTTTTTGTTTTCCCCTTCTTCCCTTCCTTCTTCCTTCAATTGATCATCGGACCTTGGGGATTGGTCAATGGCAAAAGCCAACGAGGCCAAATTTGATACTTCTTAATGTATTAATAACTACCACTATACATACTAAAAAATATGGGTAAAATAGGCTTCGACAGTTGTCCCACATGTTTAAACCCAGTGCGTTTTCATCGTTTTATATGAGCTGACATGATAATTGACACATATGAAGAGCTCTTAAATGTTTACATAACTAGCATAACATTATATTTGATTAAATGAAGCATAATGACAAATAAAAAGGGAATAATTAACGATTTAAACATGTTAATTTAAAAACTTATTTATCCATGAGACATCGTGGAGCTCATAACTAATAATTATTATGTGATAACCAATGAAAAATCATAAAAATAAAATGGAGAAACTAAAATCTTGAAACATGTACTTTGATCTTGAACATACCCATCCTCTCGAGAAAGTAGTTACGAAAAAGTGTTCACTCACCTAACTGGCATGTAAACTACTCGAAGCCATTAAGAATCATCACGCAGAATATTCCACTGTTTAATCAATCATCATCATGCTTTCTTTTGTGCAGATGATCTCGTAAAGTATAATGCATTTAAAAATTCACGTAAATTTTTCAAAAAGAAAATAAAAGATTATAACACCCAACTAAAACCATATCAAATTAAATTTTGAAACTCGCTTCCATTTGATTCTTTCAAGATGGGGATTCGAATTTTACAATGTGCAGTTGATTGGATATGTTTTAACAGTAAATTGTATCAGATAAACATCACGATCAGATGCCACCCACCGCCAATGGCCCGACGACTTCAAACCGAAAACTCGAGTATAAAAGCAAGAAAGATCCGATCGCGTAGTGCTGAAGCAGGCGATTTTGACTTTGACTCCTCGTTCGACGGCCTTTGACACTTCTCGGATTCGATCACCAGCGAGCGGGTTTGCATCAGAATTAACGTGCGCGGCCGAGGTACTTTGATTAGATGAACTTATCTTGCTTCTTCTTCCCCCTTTGAGGACGTCGAAATCTTTACTCAAGAAGCGAAACCCTAAACATGTTCCGTTGCTATTTTGATCTTCCTAAGCCTTACGAAATCAAATTCTCGTCGCATGCATGTCCACAGAATTTTGCTTTACATGTTCATGTGTGATCTCTCTTTTTACCTATCGGTTCAAGATTTGTGGTTTGACTTTTCCGCGTGTTCTTGAAGTCAAGTTTTGTTTTGGTTTATGTGGCTGGAATGGGTCATTCTCAACCCTAATTTTTACTGGATTTATATGCCTTTTATATACATACATGTGTGCTCCCTCTTGTCACATGTTAGCTTTAAGTTTTGGAGCAGATATTTTAACATTAGATGCGACAGATCCTATCTTCGAATTACTCTAGTAACTCAGAGTGACTCATGCATGTCATGTTATAGTCTCTTATCCTTTCTTTTGTTTTCTTTCTCCTTCCTTTTTCTGATTTTTCTTTCCCGCTAGTTTCATGGACGTAATCGCAAATGAGAAGCAAAGAAATCGGTGCAAGAAATTCCTAGGGTTTTGTTTCCGACGCAATGCAAGATTTAGGGGTGTAGCCAACCAAGAAATTAAAATGATAGCGAATCCATTCTTAGCTCAAACAAAAGAAAAACCTGCATTCAGACCATTCATTCCTTAGTTAAAAACTAGTCGATGAATTTGGTAAATTCTTCTTTAGCATGGTTGGTTCATTGGTGAATTTAGGAAAGGAAGTAACTTGGTCAATAAT
This sequence comes from Corymbia calophylla, assembly GCA_014182845.1. Lineage (NCBI taxonomy): Eukaryota > Viridiplantae > Streptophyta > Magnoliopsida > Myrtales > Myrtaceae > Corymbia > Corymbia calophylla. Next base: position 6,278,658 of record CM024696.1, on the reverse strand, counting down.
ACATGTTTGAAATTACTATACTTATGTTGCCAAAATGGGGTTTTTTACAAAAACTTATGCATTGTAACGCTTGTGTTCTATTCCCTTTGTGTACGTTAAAGGTTTAGCAATGTGTTTGAAGTTTCGGGTAGTTTTAATTTATTTTTTTAAATCTAATCACTGTGGATGTGTCATTGTACTTCTAATCGGAGTTGGATTAGTCTATTAGAGAGGACCGTCAACACATCCCGTGACATCGACACATGTTTGTTCGATAATTTTAGAGACAACTTTGTGCGCTTAACTTGTCGAATTTTCTCACTAGGCTCTACTTTTCTGGTGGCATGGCATGTCAATTCATGTCCCAACATTAGTCTTCCGTTCATGTTCAATGATTCCTAGAGTCAAAAGCTTCCCGAGACCTTCTATAAACTCAAAAACTTCCGAATTTAATGGTTTGTTTTGTTTGGTTTTCTATATTTTATCTTTTATGTGCGCGAGAAATGGTGGCCATTACATAAGAAAGGCATGACACCAAAAGGCGTCCAGGCAGTTCGAATCCTCCGACCCCCCCCACAAAACCTGTGCTTCCTCCATTTTGGTCCTATATGCCTCCCCTGTGGTCCCCAACATCTCCTGCCTCGCCACGTGTCGGCAAGCCACCTGGCCAGCATCGACACGTGTCGCATCGCCATCGGTCCGATGCAGTACTTTGATCAGTATCTAGGCAGCTAATTCCTTCATCACAGCTCATAAAACACCCCATCTAACCTGCCCATCTCTCTCTCTCTCTTCCAAAATCATGTCATAAGTTCATCACAAACTTTCTCCAAATGTCTTCCTATTCTTGTGCACTGTGGTTTCCTTCTATTTGAAATAGAAAACTTTCTAACCTGGATTTTCAAAGAGAGCACCGTCGGTTTGATCTTCGATGGCGGGCACGGATTCACCGATGAGCTCACAGCACCCGCACCTGCCGCCCGGCTTCCGGTTCCACCCCACAGACGAGGAATTAGTGGTTCATTACCTCAGGAAGAAGGTCGCCCTGGAGCCGCTTCCGGTTTCGATCATCGCCGAGATCGATCTTTACAAGTTCGACCCATGGGAGCTGCCAAGTAATTAGTCACCAGTACATGCTCGGTTCGTCTTTACATTTTGTTTATTTATCTTTTGCGCTAGGTTGAATTTTCCTGTCAAATTTCGGACTTTCAGGTAAGGCCATATTTGGGGAGCACGAGTGGTACTTCTTCAGCCCTAGGGATCGGAAATATCCGAATGGAGCACGGCCGAATCGGGCGGCGACGTCCGGGTATTGGAAAGCCACCGGCACTGATAAGCCTATATTCACTTCGACCGGTAAGCGCAAGGTCGGCGTCAAGAAGGCACTCGTTTTCTATTGCGGGAAGCCTCCGAAAGGGACTAAGACTGACTGGATCATGCACGAGTACCGTTTCATGGACGGCGATTTGGCTCCGAAGCCTCCTAAGGCGGCGGATTCGGCAAGCAAGAAAGGCTCTTCACGCGTAAGGAAATCTCGTATATCATATCTTGGTAACTTCGAATGTCCCTATGTAGTAGAGTATTGATAAAGCTGGGTGTGAATTTGCTTGTTTTGTGCATTAGCTTGATGACTGGGTGCTATGCCGGATTTACAAGAAAAGCAGCCCAGTCCGATCGGCCGAGCCCGGGAACGAGAGCTTTGCTCCACCGAACATGAATCCATCGCCATCGAAGGGCGTCAACTACAGCTCCATGTTGCCTGGGAATAACGATGAGGCCTTCTTCGACGGAATACTGCCGGGAGCCATCCACGGTGGTTCAATTTCTCATCAGTTGCCTTTCTCAACTGTGAAACCTGATGTCTCGATCTCCTCCCACTCAGCCATGGCCACTGGCGACGATGAATCGCGCCGCAGATGCACTGCGCCGGTGCAGTACTGGAGCGAGGACGGATCGGCGATATCGGGCAAGCGATATGACGGCAACCATGACGATCGAGATGGCGGCGGCAATGGCACTGGCAATGGCATGGATGATGGCAACTCTTTCGTCTCTTTGCTCCATCAGATCCCGCAGAATGGTGAGCCGTTCCACCAGCACATGTTCCTCGCCAGCCCGATGGGGGACGGCGACTTCCGGCGGCAGTTCCAACTCCCCGGCATGAACTGGCCGAACTCGTAGGAGTCACAGTCAAGAAGCAATGGAAAATGATACTCAAAAGGCAAAAGAGCCACCAAAGGATGGGAATCAGATTGCTCTGATTTCCTTTATTTTCTTTCGTTATCTTTTTTTTTTTTCCGGATTTTAAACATCTTTTATTTTAGGATCAAGATGGACTTTTATATGTTCATTGTAGATTATTATATAGCTCTATACTTTGATAGGCAGTATTAGATGCAGGTACATGAATAATGTACATTTTCAGAAGATCAAGGAACAAGACAGGAGCATAAGTTGCTTTCAACGAAGGACGAACGAGAAGCGAGGAAAATTTCATTATTTTTTTCCCGTTTGCCTTCGTAAATTATACCATTTACATTGGTGATTTTCTTTTTCCTTTTTTTTTAAAATACGTATCATACCATTTATAGATGTATATTATATGACCTTTTTGTGTTTAGCCGAACTAGGAAAAAAACATATGTGACGTCCACGAGCATATGCACCAAAAGGTGAAAAATACGATTTTATGCATGTGAGAAAAGATTAAAAAAATATTTGTATACTAGTTAAATGGCAAGGCAAGAGGAGAAAGAATTTATAAAATATTTATCAAACCATTTGTAGATATATATTATATGAACTTTTTGTGTTTAGCCAAACTGGAAAAAATATGAGACACCCACATATGCACCAAAAGCTGAAAAAACGATTTTAAGCAAGTGAAAAAAGGTGAGAAAAAATACTTATATATTAATAAAATGGCAGGGCAAGACGAGAAAGATTTTATATTTTAATCATGCAAAAGGTTGGTAAATTTATTGAAAATTAATCAATTGTTGATTTAAGCGACGACCCTACTACCGTAGAGCAATAACTTTCACGATTTTAATTAAATAAGGGTGGGTTTTCACGTTTGAGGTTGAATATTGACTTTGAATATAATGTATTCTTGATAATTAGCTGTTAAAACTGCCTTTTCTTCTTCTTTTCTTTTCTTTTCTTTTCCGGCCACGTGTCGATTGCACTTGCCACTAACAAGATATTATCGAAATTTGATCGAGCGATACAGGCAATCACTAGAGAAGATACACGACAGAATCGGGTTGGTGGGTAAATTTATTACAATGACGTCTTCACTATTCCATGTCAGATTCCAGTATGGACTGTCAGGGGTGATCTTTGGAATCATTTGATTACCCTAAGGTCAATGGTGGGCTACATCATCACGTGCCACGTGTCGCAGTGACGTTGAGCAAGGATGGTGCACTAACCCTAATTGCCTTTTGATCATGATTGGGTTGCAATCGTAGCGTGTCTGATATTAATTGATCCTAGTACTTACGAATCATTTTGGTAGCGAAATATCCCTAGGACACTTTTAGAAATTTACTGCAGAGGATACATAATTAGTTCTAAATTTATAGTATAAAAATGAATTGAATATTAGACTTTTCAATTTTATCAATTTAGTCCTAAACATTTGCGTGAAATTCTACTGGATTGCCACGTTAGCGATTTTCGATGAAGATTTGATTGAAATGATTATATTAAAATTTCACGCAAATGTTTAAAACAAAATTGGCAAATTTTGAAAGTTAATAATGAATTGGCTTTCGTACAATATTTCTATAAGTGATTGGATAATTTGATTGAAATGGACCTATTATATGAGCTTTCCTCAATAAATTATTCTTTTATTTGTTATAGTTTTTGTATTTCTCTTCCTTTGTTTTCTGAAAAAAGAATTGTGCATTAGGATGGACATAATCACTAAAACATATTAGAAGAAATTGCAGACGATAAATCCTAAAATTTCTTAGGATGCATTGAAAAAAAGAAAAAAGAAGAGGGGTTCTCTAGGATTTATAGACGGTGCAAAAGATGGAAGCCAGTTTTTCTGAATTTTAATTTGAATATATTCAAAGGAGCAAATGGATTTTTCTCTTATAGTCATCCTAATCTAATGTCATGAGACCATTGTCGCAACCCACCCTCGAAAGATGGTCCGTGTTGGGAGAGACAAAGTTTATGGATATTTGCTCACAAGCTCGCACTTGAGTCGTATCAACCAAAGGCATTATCACTTTGCCTTCAATTTTGACCCATTGAGTTTGAGGTTTATATTAATGCGGGGTTCATTCAAACCCATACTCTGCACAACAGCGAGAAGGTGTCGTGACTCACTTCCACAAGAATGGTATACCTTTAAAAAAAGGAAATCGACTGTAAAGGACGAGTTTAAGGGTACTCTTACTATGGTAGCCCTCTCGAGGTTGCACGCATTAAAAGACGGCATCACTTCGTCATTTTGGTTTAATCCCATCGAGTATGCTAAACCATTGTGAGTGCTCTACGTGACTCATACCCCATGCTATAGGTTCATTTTATTATCTAAGTTGATTAAATAACATAAGATAAGATTTTAGGAGTTGTTACTAGCCTCGTTTTTGGGGGCCGGCTAGAAAACCCAATTGAGGGTCGAGAGTATTCCCTCGGTTTTTACGCAATCAAAGATCTAGAGTTTGGAAACTTGAGTTACGTTAATATTTTTATTAAGACCTTTTCGGTACTTAACAATCATTGTGTTTACCTAAAGTAATCATGCATATTTTTTTACTTTTTCGTGCCATTTGAAATTAAAGAGGGTGATCATGCGTTGATATCAGTTCCATGCCATTCTAATTCTACTCAAAAGGAAAAAGAGAGCAAACAATTGAAATTGAAAGTGCGATACGGTGAGTAAACACTCAGGGAAAGTGGTAAATTTAATCATGCAATCCTAAAAAATGAAAAGATAGAAAGAAAGCAAAGAACTTGCACCTTGTCGGGTTTTTATACTATACAAGAGAGAACCCAAAACATATGTTGGGTATTGAATGAATGATACAAAAGAATAGGCCGGAAAGGACATCAACCATCGCCATTTACAAGGAAGAAATGGTCGGAATGATCATTGACCTTTCACCATCTTCGGGGTTGACTTCTTGTACTTAGTCTAAATTTAGCTTAAAGCTAAAGCAAACAGATTACATTTGAAACAAAGACCAACTCATGCAAAAGTCAATCAAAGCATGTCAAAGAATCAAGCAAGTAATAATCAATCAATTCAAATTGGCTTGGGACAAACTTTGAGATTGCATACACAATGTGCCACAAAAACATTTCCACATTCATTATTAGACACGGCTTATGGTAATTGGCCATCATTAGTATTCACTCACGGTGTTTAACACCATAAGCCCCTAAGTCGGGTTCTTTGTGTGTCCCAATAAATCCCATGGATGCATGCATCAAGTTTACACAATCATCTAACAATCACATACATAAAGCTTAAAAGTAAACATGCAAACAAGCCTGTAAGCTTTGACTCTCGATCAATCAAACCATAGTGAGCCCACACTGGGTCACTTCACTCATTCATCATGCACCAAGAGTTTTAGCAAGTCTGGTAAAATCATCAAAGGCCTGTTTATTTTCTGAATTTTTTTTTTCCTAAAGTTCAAGAAACGAGGATCAAAAGTTTTGAAGACATCAAAGATCAGTTCTGCACACAAAAATTTCTAGAAATCCTAGAATACAATCAGGTCATAAAAAGCAAAACAGGGGAGCTCACAAAACATTCATTAAAGGACAATCAATTGGGGATGAACCCATAACTAATTAGTTCTGAAAAATTTATGGTATGTCAAACACATAATGAGGAACAATTCTTATGAAGACGGTTTCATGAGATGGGCAATGTATGAATTTACCAAAATTAAAGAACTCAGTTCAACACAACAAAACAGAGAAGGATAGCAGCATTTCAAGGGAAATTTAAGGTAATTTGGTCATGTTAATGATGTTAAAAAATTCTAAAATTTTATCACAACATAGATATGCAAATTATAATCAAGTTTTATGAAGAACTCAACCTAAGATTCCTCACCAAAAAATTCACACAAAAATAGCAAAAAGTAGACACAGAATCTAGCCAATGTGCAATCCGAATTTCAACTTTTTTCAGATTTTAGAGGAACTTCACAAAAATGGAAAAAAGGTTCTATCAATATGTAAATGAGTCAATATTAACATCATTAGAAAGCTTAAGGTGTGCTTTAGAACTTCCTAATAGGCATATAACTCAATTAAGGATGATTTCATGTTCAATTTGTGGCATTTGCAAAAGCATGCGATGTGGCAACATACAGGGCAGCAAGCATGTTCAGAAAATATATAGTTTACAACATCTACATGACATGACAAGAATGGAAGAAAAATCATATAGATTATATACAAGACTATGAATATTTTCCATGAAGGGACTTTTGCTTAAATATGGTCACAAGGCATAATGCAAAATTAGCAAAGGCAAGTCAAGCACATTCAGCATAATTGCAGAATCAAAACCAAAATTACACATATAATTATTTAAGCAAACAATGTCCGGTTGGCATGATTTATACCTCTTTAGAAAGGTAATGACATGCACTATGACTTTCGTGATGACATTGTAGTTAAGAAAACACAATTGTACAATCAATTTTATACAAATGCAATTCGGATCACTATAGGGGCAGACAAGACCTAAAGTCGATTCACAGAGGTTTTCACCTATTTAATGAACTCCAAAAAATCCGAAAAAATTACATGTCATAGTCAAGACTCATGTGAACATTTTTCATGAAGGGAGCTAAGTCTATATCTTCACAGAAAAAAAAAAAAAAAAAAATCATTAATGTGCAGGTCGGTCTAAAACAGCATGCACAGGGGTCAGATCACATGAATTTCCCCCACTTAGGTATACTCCAAAAATTTGAAGAAAAATACATGTTATGGAAAACATGTTTTAGAGTATTTTTCATGGAGAAGTTGACCTCCAGATCTCAACACACAAGTGAGCAAAAATCACCAAACCGAACATTCAGATTCGGAGCAAATAGAACAGCAATCCATTCCAGACTTAAAGTGAGTCATAGGAAACCTCGTCGATCTGAACTTGTCAGAAAAATTCAAAAAAAAAAATGTCATAATAAAGACTGTATCGAGCAAATTTTGTGAAGGAATTAACTCTAAAATCATAATATAAAAATAAAAAAAATTGACAAATTTGCTAAATCCGGTAAAATTTGCAAAAATCAGTTTCTGTAATTTCCAAAACAGTGATATGATCTTAGAAAAATGTTGTCGGATATTAAATGAAGTTGAATCGACCATCAAAGATATCAAATTGAAGCTCTCCAAGCGTACTATGAAAGTCTAGAAGATATTGAGGTCAGGAAACGACGTTTAACACCTGTAAATCGCCAAAATAGAAAGTCACTTCTAAACTTCAAAATTGTAGATCATCTTCAACCACAAAACCATCATCATTATCAAGCTATTAAACATGCATCAAGCAACCATGAATCATCAATATATAGCTCATATAAGGTCCTAGAATGAATCCTAGCCCTGGCTATCTATCATAGCCTCGCTTCATCGGATTTGTGTTTAGGACCATTACCTTTTGCACGATTCCGATCAAATTGAGCTTCAACGCGCAATCAACGCCACAAAACAGCAGCGAAAACACCTCAAGGAAGCTCCAAGGACTCAATGACCACCAAAGGACGTCGAAAAGGGTTGGAGGAGCTCCAGTTTTGATTCGGTTCAAATTCGAACCGGATCAGTTCGGTTCGATGTCAATCAGACCGGTGGAGGAGGAGGAGTCGGACAGGAGGATTGGAGCCTCTCCGGGGGAAGCTTCGACTGTTGATGGCTCAAGGAGGGTGTGAGGGATGCCGGAGGGATTGGTGAAGGCAGCAGCATTGCCGGCGGGGGACCGTAAAATGGCGAAAGGTGGCGGTTTTGGGGAGAAAGGGAGAGTCAATTAGAGAGATTTTAGAGAGAGAGAGAGATTTTTTTTTATATGAATTTATGTAAAAATTGGAGAATTGGAGGGCATGAGTGAGTTAGCCATGGGATGAGCCACTACGTGGTGTTTGTCGTTGGCCAAGAATCGACCAGAGGAGGCCTGAACTGGCCTCCTCCGCCAACTATGGCGATTCATCAGACCGGTTTAGGTCAATTCGACCAGTTCGGTCCTTTATGGGCAGTTCAGTCTCTATTCTTCTCTAAAATTTTCAATTTAGTCATTGAGGGACCAAATTATAAAGAAATTTTACTACTATTGAGGAAAAATTGTCCAATTAAAAGAGAAACAGTCCAATTTTGATCTAATTAGGCCAATTACACCTTGAAAATTCAATCCAATGATTTTTATCGGCCTAATTATGTAATTTTTATGAAAAATGTTGGACCCATGCCTTAGATGCACCTAATTGGACTTCCCTAGGCTAAATTGGACAATTTTACATAATTGTGTCCCAAAAATTGCAAATTAATTAAAATTGGATTCAATTAAAATTGCAAGACACCTATTGACCTAATTGCCCATGCCTAGAAGGATCTATTGCATTGAAATTGACCTTGAATGAATTGAATGACTTTTATGTCAAAATTGAATTGAGGATCATTATTGAAATTTAACCTCAATTCTTCAAATTAAACTTTAGTATTGAGTGGGTCAACATGAACTATGCAAATTGAAGTTCATTGGCCATATTTTCTTAAAGCCAAATAAGCTAAATTCCCCAAATTGAGAACTTCCTAAATGAATTTCCCAAAATTGACCTCGGATTTGAACTCAACTCCCAAAATTGAGTAGAATGGAAGTGTCCACTCACAAATTGCGTTAAACAAATTCGAACCCCTAATTAGGGGTAAAAATGTCAATTTATATTTTGACTTACCTGATCTTAAAATTGATTAAATGGGTGAATGTGTAATTGTCTCTAGGTCAAATATTGCAAAAGGATCTAAGCCTAATTATGATTAGTACAAGTAATTTATTTTTGGTCAATTTTGAACCTAAAATCGAAAAATTTGGAAAACAAAGTTCTTAATTAATTTTTGCAAAATTTTTAATGCCAAAGTCAAATTAACACTAAAATGAGATCATTTTGAGATTTTTGCTTTTTTCAATTTTTTTTCATAAGTTTGACCAAAAGTTAAACTGTGATTGACTTTTCATTAGGAGTTTAATTTCAAATCTTTTAATTTTTTCAAAATTTTCACTTCTAAAATGAACTTGAACTCGAAATGAATCTTTTTATGCAAAAAGCCACAATTTGACTTGGGGTTGACTTTTGATTAAAGGATTGACAAAAAAGTCAATTTGAAAGTCAACCGTTTGATTTTTTTAGTTTTTTTTATGTGAAATGAATAGGAAAATGCCTACTATAACTAAGACAACAAAAAGAATTGAAAAGCGACACTTTTTGCTCGAAAAAGGAATTCTGTCGTGATTGGAAATCTTAATTTCGATTTTCTTACTTTTATCGACACATTGACTAAAAATTAGATGTCAATAGTGAAATTGTCGCATTTCAAAGACACGGTTAATGAATCATCCCTTTGATATTTAGAAACTATCACCTCTTTAAATTTAGTCCTAGAAAATTGTAGTTATGGTATTGACCAGGAAAAAACTGAACGTTTTTGATGTGCTATTAACCCTCGTAGTCCTTTTTATCCATGAAAATACAAATGTTTTTATGCATATTTTCTCATATTCAATTAATCGAGTTCATTCATAAAGATGACAAAACAAAAACAAAATGGGTGTCGTTTTCTTGATTAACTAGCAAGACTTTGAGGGTGCGAATGATAACATTTCTGGAAGAGAAATAGATTTTTCTATTTCTATTTCTGGATGAGTTTTTGAGTCAAAAAACGCGTTTGATAATGACAAAAAATTTTTACTCTTGAAATAGAAATTCGTTTGATAATCAAAAAAATTTCACTTTCCTAGGTAATGGCGGTAATGGGAGGGGCAGCGGTGGCGGCCAGCGACCGACGGCAGCGGCGGCCGGCGACTGGCGACCGGCGGTGGGTGGTGGTGATGGTGAGCGACAGACGACAACAAATTTCTTCGGGTGAGAAAAAGAAAGAGAGAAACAATTTCGATTTCTATTCCGAAATAGAAAAGTAAAATATTTTTGTTTCTGATTTTTATTCCAAACCTATTTCTGGAATATAAATTTGTTCTAAAAATAAAAAAATAAATATTTTTACTAAACGGATTTCTATTCCAGAAACAGGTCTGGAATAGAAATTTATTCCAGAAACAGAAACGGAATGGTTACCATACGTTCCCTGAAAAGCCTCGTTTGCTGTCCAGAAAGTTGGGACCCTCTTCTCTAAATTAAACACATTGCGATTATTTCAGCTCTCCCACAACTTTCCACTTTGGAAACTAAGAACAAGCATGCATCCTCGAGACGACGAAAAAAAATACTTGCTTGTTCTTGGGTCGATCGATACGATCTGGTGGTGTAAAGTTAGCTCGAGATCCAGCTCGCATCAACCTACCATTCTCTGGCCTATGTGAAACGGTGATGTTCCTCATGTCAAGCATCTTTCTTGATAAACCATGTTCAATGCTTAGCCAACATTTGTAGATCTATATGTATAAAGACCCTTTTGTCTCATCTTTTTAGGGGCATGCATAGTTCCAGGATAGAATTGGGAATCTGAGAACTGGACCGGTTTCTATCAGTCGGATTCTAGATTCTAGAATATGCATGGAAGATTCTAGATTTCAAAAATTAGAAAACTTGTTCCGACAAATAGGTTATAGGTTCTAGGTAGAACCAAGAGCTTTGAACTTGGAACTTAAAACAAGTTTTTGTGTTTTTCTTGTTGCATGTCTTTGTGCAATTCTACAATATTTCATAGCGTCTAATTATGAGTGTATAATATGAAACCACTAGTTTGAACTTTCATTTCTGGTGATATTTATAATTGAGACTTTCACTTTGTTATATGAGTTGTGATTAGTGGATTGAAATAAATAATAGTCATATGAGATGATGATTTAAAAAATATAGGTAAAACTTGGGTAGACTTTGAAATCTATAATGGGGTAGATTCCGGATTCCTAAATATGCAGAGTACGTTCTAGATTTCAAAAATTGTTCTGATGAGTAGATTTAAATGTTGATCCTTACTTCTTTCGTTGTTTGCAAAACTACACTTCATATATTTATTAGGGAAAGTTAAAAGTTGGGGATTTCGATATGTTATGGCCTGCGGTTTTCATCCACCACTAGTTGCCTAGTTCTGTTTTTAAGTAGTTCTCAAAAGCTTAATTTAAGGGCGCATGTTTTCGTCCATCCGATTTTTTAATTGGTGGTTTACAATCATGAATATAATCCATATTTTTATCTAGTTAATTTCGAATGTGGGCGATGGGTGCGGAGTACTGTTCCGGAGTGCAGTTGCCCTGTACCGTCCCACGTCCGATGGGCAACAAGTCCATATGAGAGCGTAGTCTGACGGTGGAGAGAAGAACAGTATAAATACTATAATTTTTGTACGGCACTACGTGAGTACCACACTTTTTTTTGCTTACTTAAGTGCCACATAGAAGTAAAATCGGTCACTTGAATGCTATCTTACATGGATTTTTTTAATTTTTGAAAATTTTAGAAATATTTACTTTCTTTTTGTTTTTAATGACTCTTGCCGACTATGAAACCCTCGTCCAGAGGGCTTTTGAGATTTGATAAAAAAAAAAAGAGTCGATTAAACTTGGGCGAAACAGATAGGCCTCCGACACCCAAAAGAGGGCAATGTTCCCCGAAGGACCACATAGAAAAGCTTGCCAATTTGGCTAACATATATTTATAAGAAGGAATTGTTATTGAATGTGGCATATATACCAGACTAGAGATGATGAGTCTCACATGGGTCTCGCGTGCATCTTCCGAGATATGAAAGTCCAAATTCAATTATTACATACATACATACGTGTGTATATATATAGTTATTGAAATAGTAGCTATAACTTCATAAATTTTATACATGGTGACATGACACTGGTATGATAGATATAATTTGTAATAGTGAAATAAATTCACATCACAAAACATGTGGAAAATCAAATTGGGAAAATTATTCAAAAAGTCCTAGAATTATTGCATTGTTGTCAATCTAATTTTAAACCCTATAATTTTGTCAATTAAGTCTTAAACCTTTTTAATTTTTTGCCAGTTGAACCTAACCGGTCAATTTTAGTTGGATTTTGCTAATGTAGACGTTGGCCGCGCCACATATTGCACCATATAGGACGGCCAACGCTGACATGGATAATTTTTAATAATATTTTAATAAAATTATGTCATTTTTTTTCATTGCTTTCCTTCTTCTTTTTTTGGGTTTTAGAGATAGGGCCGATCGATCCTTAGCTATAGGCAAGGGTGCACACGCCCTCACACAGAATCGGACAAGGGCTATGATGCCCTCGCCAGAGCTAGCTAGGTGAGGGCTTGGGACCCTAGCTTAGAGCCAGCAAGGGTTGCCAACCCTCGCTAGCCCTAACTCCAAAATCCGAAAAACATAAAGAAAAGGAAAAAGAAAAAAGAAAAAACCATAAAAGTTCAAATTATTATTAAAATATTATTTAAAAATGTCAATGTCGGTATTGATCATGTCACAATAGACGTTTGGACTCAATTTTTTAGAAGATGAAAATATTAAGACTAAATTAGCAAAATTGAAAGATTTAAGATAAAATTGGCAACTGTGTATTTTTTTTTTTTGGGTAAAAAATACGTAGATTTCATTAATAAGGAGATATGTGGTTTACATCTGCGCATAAAACATCCAAAAGGCTCGAAGGGGGATATTGGATCCAATTGTCCGGTAAGATTTTGTTACGTTGGGCCTTCACTACCCAGTCTGTAGCTGTATTTGCTTCTCTCTTGTAATGGGTTATTTTGATGGGCCGAAGTTTTTTTAAGAGGCCTTGGGCTTCACTGATGAGAGAATGCACTTCCTAGCTTAGTTGCTCTGCAGGGGAGTTCGCCCAGTTAGACTGATCTGCAGAGGAGTTCTCCTAGCTCGTTCGATCTACAGGTGTGCTTATCGCTTTTACTAACTCAAGCTGATCAGTTATGAGCTCCCAGTTGAGGTCTTCTCGTTCTGCAGGGTCGCTGTTCACCATCCATTTTAGGGTTTTGACAAGGGCCATAGCTTCAGGTTGGATTGGCGACTCCACCCGATAGATCGAGCAAACCTGGTGAGCAGGGTCCCCGCATGGTCTCTACACACTCTCGTGACAGCAGCTGCTCCCATTCGCTGAGGTAAGAGCCATCCATGTTCCATTTGAGGGGTCCGCGAGCTGGAGGCTTCCATTTTGCGGGTGAGTTTGTCCTCTGAGATTTGCTTCTATATTGTCAGGATACTCATTTGCTGATACTGAGGTTTTTGACCATAGCCGAGTCGATGAGGAACGCTGGGTTTGGTTGCTATCTGCAAAAGATGCAGTCATTCCTCCCTCTCCAGATCTGCCATAAAATCTGGGTAAGAAGCTCGAAGGATACTGTCGCATGCTTGAACTGGTCAATCCACTCCTCTATGCGTGTGATTTGTCGCTGATTTATATAGATTTGGATTGCAAGGTGTTCCCAAAAATATTTCGTCTACGGACAGAGGAGGAACAAATGCTCGCTTGTTTCAGGTTGGCTATGGCACAATTCACACTGATCTTCAGGTATAATATGCCTTCTCCGGAGATTAACTCTTGTAGGAAGTGCATTATGACATAGCTATCATAAGAAATGTTTGAATTTCGGTTATGTTTGGGGTTGCCATATGCGATGCCAGAGTGTGTTAGGCATTTGGAAAGAGGAAGAGGCATCTCCCGGTTTAGTGTGGTGTTTTGTTGCTTGTTGGCAGTGCTATGCGCTTTTTACTGTGAATATGCTTGGTTTAGTTGGTGTCCATATGATGCGATCCTCCATCCTTGTTCTGCTTAGGGGAATTGAGAGAATTTCTTCAGCCGTTTCCTGGTCAAACATGTCCCTTATGCTTTGTTCCTTCCATGTCATTTGTTCCTCATTGATAAATTCCAACACAATTTTAGGATCCGCCCTATTTACTGGACCTCCAAGTACTCCGTTTGGTTCAAGACTTTTCGGACAATTTTCCCAAATCAAATTGGACTAGATTGTTTAATAGCATTGCGAGAAAGAACAAAGAAAATCACGGAATAAGGTTTACATAAAGTGTGCCTCGACAATTGAAGAAACAGAAGGAGAATGTCTTGCATCAATGTACAATAATATGAACTTGAAGAAAAGGATTCGAATATGCCGTTAGATATGATCTTGGAGTACGGACAAAAAGGAAAGGACAAAAGAGAAAGAAACGGGCCAGAGGTCCCGTCCTCCGCTTCTTGAAGAAGCCAACTGGGCTTTAGCCCATCTTGTTCTGGTCTTAGACCGAGGAAGGAGGGAGAAACAGGACTCGCGACTTCTAGTCGAAGACATAATATAGCCCGGACCTATTTCACTCTACTGGCCTTCAAATAACCACTGAATTATTTTGTTTAAATTACTATCAGTTTTAACTGATAAGAATATGTTTGGATCTATATAGATTGATACTAAACTGGGGCTCCGACCCCGTCCCTGATGCTGAATCGGGACTTCGGCCCGTCATTGATATTGATTGCTGATGCTGAAATGGGGCTTCGATCTGATCAAATTTCCCTAAAAACAATGCCAAACCAGGAATTTGCTCCACAACCGATATCAAATCAATCATTACAAATTTAGACTTCTGTCCGTCATGACTTTTGTAGTAGAGACTTTGGTCGGAACTGCTCTAAACTACTGATATCGAATCGGGACTTCGGCCTGTTACTGATGATGGATTGTTGACATTGAAATCGAGGCTTTCGGTCTTGCACTTACTTTATTACTCTTTTGGGTTAACATCTCTCACTAGAGGCGGTATGTTTGGCCCAAGCTTTCGTTGAGGTTGAGGCTGACTGCGAGTCTTGCTTGCTTGAGGCATTGATCCACTAGGTTATCTAGCTACAGAACTGAATTATGTCATATATATATTAAACAGGTGCCATGTTAAAACTCCTCACGATCTATATTTATGAGAAAATTAGAAATTCTTGCTTGAGTTTCTCAAAAATGAAAACAATAAGGCAGTTATTGTACATATATGTACATCTAAAAGGTTGAAAATTCGATAGATGTAGCCAGGTGGATATAATGTGTCTGTCACGTGTGAGTTAAATTTCCGTCGTTCACGGATTAATATAATACTTTCAAGGAGTGCTACAAGATGGGTCGTAAATTTCTATTAATAAAAGAAATTTTTTTATATTATGAAAATAGGTAAAAGTCAAAGAAAAGAAAAATAAATTCTCACCATTGATCTATCTAACTGGATTCACATGGACTTGGATGCCTAGGCTTAAGGACGGCCCCAACCAACTTTGCATTAATGGAAAGCTCCATATGTATAGGTGAGCATGCGTCGTCAAATTAAATTTCTTAGATTTGCTCAATAATTTAATTTGTTTTAGCTTTCACAAATTAACTATAGGAACGTGTTATGTCAATAGCAACGTTGCCTAATCAAGAGGATATTTGGCTAAATTTACATAAATAGATTTTCTGTTTTTAAAAGTGAAAAAAAAATCGCACCGTTTGACTGACTATTGATAAAAATCAAGTATTTCAAAAACAAGAAGCCACATCTATAATCTGGAACACAAAATTTTGTTTTTTTAGTAATTGAAAAATGGTTAAGGACATCTCTAATTGGAGATTAATAGAGGAAAATGGCTGCAGAGTTCCTTAAGAACTTATATCTTCTTCCTCTTCTTCTTGGCCACAATATTTAAAGTGCCTTTAAACTTCTTTATTTTTGAGGGTTGAAAGGGCGAAAATACAAATAAAATAGCAGCTGCATGCAATTAATAGTAATCCATGTTATGTCGGGTCAAAAGAGCTATTAAAATCTTCAAAATATATGTTCGGTTTTTTAATGTTTCATATTTTCTGGTCTCTAATAAACAGTAATGGTATTACCTTGATTAGGGAGTAGTTTTATTTATGTTGTAAAAGTCAATCAGTTATTCCTAACTGATTGATATTTATTTCAACTTCACAGCTTATGAATGAAACATTTTATGGAGTAATCAAATCAGCAAATTTTCAATGGGCATGTAGACATGATATATATTGTTAAGTGAACATGATATTAGATAAATGCTTGTTATTCGGCGTAACTAAACATGGCTATTTACGAAGAGACATTTAAATAAATGAAGAACATGAACAATTATCTGAATCATAATGATTGCGAAAAAGGAAGAAAAAAAGTAGGAAAAAAGCCACAAAATGTCCAAATCATACCTATTATGACAAATAACCCCCAACTATGCATACTGTGATATATTTATTCTAAAATTTTTTTGTGACATAAAAATTCCCAAACTTATACTTACGCTACACATTTGCCCTATATTAAGGTTCCATTGGATGATTTTTTTTTAGCCAAAATAAGGTTATTTTTATTTCACTTGAGTCATGTGTATGCCATGTCAATATTGTTTGCTTTTTGACATTCATATAGGCGGTTTTTAATGGTTCTCGTTAGGACAAATATGTAATAATGGATATAGTTTAGTGTTTTTGGTTTTTTTGTCAAAAAGGAAATTAGAAAAGAAAATATTACGTCGCTTTCATATACTTAAAGGTCCGCAGTTGTCTTGTTGTCTAATTTTTCTAGTCCACAGTTTCGGCAGGAATAGTCTGGCAGGAGAGAAATTCGCATCATGTCGGTCACGTTACACGTGGTGATAATAGTTGTTTTTGGAAAAAAATAAATTCCATAGGCCTCAGAAATCTCTTATACTCAATACGGAATAATGTAGGTTAAGGGGCTCGTTTGAAAAAAATTGAAAAACATGGGTCGAAAATTGCCCAAAAGGAAGTACTAAAATCTTTGAGTACTGAACATGAAAATAAAAGAATTATCTCAAAAAAATATGAAAATCACATCTAAAGTTTTGCTCTTTTCTTACCAAATATGGGGAAAATGCATATTATTGAAATTACATTGCTACTATAATTTGTTAGATATTACAACTTTTGTATTATTATTTAACCAGTAAAGTTAGTCTTCCTTGCTTACCACATTAGATGATGCCCCCACGCCGCCGCCCCCGGCCCCCTCTTTTGGAGTTGTTAGGTACTGAACCTGAACCGTCGTTTTCTCAGACTGCTATTAATGCAAGATGATGTGTTTCTCTGACAAAAAAAGAGGAGAGAGAGTAGAAAACGATGCATGGAGAGGACTAGAAAGATAAAAACAAAACTAATATTGCCTTCGTGGAGAGTTTCTAGCCGAGTCATCGTCATTGCATTGGCAAGGAGCACGCCATCGAGCTTTTGGCTGCACGCATCACGTGAATCATGCAAAGAGAGAGTGAGCCAGCACGAACCAATGATATCGATTCGAATTAAATGAATGGGATCGCAAAGCGAATCGACCTGTATCACTGATGCTACGTTGGTAAACAACGCAGGTAGCACGCAGGAAAGAAAATTCAACACGGCATAAAAAAATTATAGGCGCGAATGACGTAGATTGCTAAGCGGCTTCGCCATTGCTGCCGTGCTGTCGTCACTTTGGCAATGTCCGGGCCCGTTGGGAATCGATCTTCATTGCTGTCGTCGATGGCGTTTGGACTGCAGTCCGTGCCAATGCTGTACCGCCACTGCAGACAACAACTGGCGTGCGACATGCTTGGAGAAATCCCGCGCCAAGTTGGGGGCCAACCAAGGGATCGCAGGACCCCGAGGAATCTGACCCGCGCCAATTCAAAATCTGGGACTTCTCAAACCTTAAATTGCGTGGAAATGCAACCAAATCCTATGATTGACAAGGCCCAATTGAACATACGAATTGATTGTGGGGCACATTTTGTTAGAGATATAGGTGTGAGTTGTGTTAGAGATCTCACATCGAAAAATTGATTTAGTGTAGATCAATTAATATATCATAATTGACCCATAACTTATTAATTTAAGTTTTTGAGTAAAAATAGATCCAAATAGATATATTGATGACGCTACCGACTTAACTTCCTCTTGATGATTTCCCTGAGTGAAAGCTATTGGATTTCTATTAAACATTCCCAATAAAGTTATCACTCAAATTAAGGAATGAAGTTGGACCTAATAAAATGTTATCGGTATCGTCGATGGTTGTGGTTTTCGTACTCAAATTAATCTCGTAGGAATGCAAATTAAGTGGGAGCGGACCTAACACAGGAGCTCATACTCGGGGGGGAGATTAAGACCAATTCATTCAACTAAGAAGATCGGCACACATTCAAAATCGATAGCACTCTCATCGATAAAATTAATAGATGAACCTTATCCACAAGTGAAGATTCTCATCTTTGACTTTGTCATTTCCCATGCATTAGAGCTTGCATCAAGATAATTTGAGATTACCACAAGCATTGGAAATATTCTACACTTAATAGCTCCCAGTTTCTATATATATTAATGGCTATTAATTTCTAGGTTTGAGTCTAGCCCTTTACTTTTCTTTTGTTTTGCTATAAAAGATCATTGAGCCTTTGTAAAATGTAAATCGAATTTGATTAATGAAATTTGCTTAGTGCAATTCTCTAGAATCTTGAAAAGTTCAAACCTGTGAAAACCTAGAAGAGTTTTCCCTCTATCCTTGAAGAATCGAAGCTTTTAAAGATTGCATCCTTGAAAAGTTGCAGCCATTGATCTCAAAGAATTGATGTCATTTCAATTTCCTTTGAGGTCTAAAGAGCAATCATTGAAGTTCCTATCATTTTCTTCATTTTGTCTAGTTCTATTTTGCCCTTGTCCTATCAAAATTGATAACTCCATGGTGCTTATTTCTAAAAACTCAACACAAAATTGAAATTTCTACTTGATTTTGTGTTTAAGTTTTCGTCACCCTCACAATCCTATTGTTCAAGTAGCCTACCTTGGGCTACATCAAATTACATCCTAAGAAAAATAGGGCTTGAATTAATGTTCTACATATGTCAGAATACTAGTTACATATAATTGTTGTACAATGTATTTGCAGTTTATGCCTATATAACTATAGCAACTTAGTCACTACAATGACCTTTACCTAGAAAATCACTTTGGCATGTTTGTAGATTTCACATGATTTTGAAGATAGAACTGAAAACAATAGTTAAAATTTTCGACTAGCATTGGGTTGTATAGGTTGTAGCTTATGAAAGTCGTGTAGAATTCCTCAACCACCAATTCTTGTACTTGTTGGTTCTATAGGGAAAATTACCCAAAAAGTCTTAAATCTATTATAATTATGTCAATTTAATCATAAGCTTCTTTTTATTGCCAATTGAGTTCTAAACCTTTTGCATTTATTTCAATTCAATTCATCTAATCAATTTTGGCTAGAAATTACTGACATGGATGCTGGTCATCCAACATGGTGCGATCCGGTCTAATATGGATAATTTTAATGATATTTTACTAATTTATCAATTTTTATTTTTATTTTTATTTTTATTTTTATTTTTTCTTTTTTTCTCTTCCCTTCTTCCTCTAACCGTCGACCCCTTAAAGGCGAGGGCACATGAGTCAACTTCACCAACCACTAACGATGGCAAGCCTCGCTTGCCCTAGTGAGGCTTGATCTTGCCATCACTAAGTGAGGTTGGCCTCACTAGTGGTTGGGCGAGGTCAAGTCTCTAGCTCTAGCCTCTGGCTTAGTCACCAAGGTTTGATGACTGGCTAGAGGAAGAAGGGAAGAAAAGAAAAAAAAAAAAGAAAAGGAAAGGAAAGGAAAGAAAAACAAAGAGAAAAAGAAAAGAATAAATAATTCAATAAAATGTTAAAAATTATTAATAATTATCTACGTCAGAGTTGACCACGGTACATTGGACGCTTTGCATCCATGTTAGTGATTTCAGCCAAAATTAATTAGATGGATTTAATTGGTACGAATGCAAATTATTTATGACTCAATTGGCCAAAAAAAGAGAGATTTATGATTGAATTGATATAATTGTAATACGTTTAGACTTTTTTAATGATTTTCTCTCCTTCTATAGGTTGGTTTTTGATAGTCTAAAGGGAACAACAAATAAAGCCATCAGTATCACCAAGGAAAAACCATGTCTATTCCCCACGACCTTTCTTTTGTCATGCTCATGATACACGTTTCGACATGATAGCTTCCAAAACGAATCGACTCAAAGTCATGTATAACTAAACCTAATAGGTTCATGCAATCTCCCATTCAAAGAAGCAAGCCAATTTCTTCTCAGCAAAATCTTCATGGAGTCCCAAAAATCATCTATTCGATCTCTTGTGAATACGATCAAAAGAGACATACTCCCCATCATGGGCTCATGCTCATTCCTCTCCCCTTCACCATATGACACTGCATGGTTGGCAATGATTCCCAATCCTTGCCGACATGATCGTCCCATGTTCGAGGGGTGTCTGAATTGGGTGCTCCATAATCAAAATGAAGATGGCTTTTGGGGATATCATGATTATGATAGACATGAAATGTCTGATGGAGTAGAGTGTCTTGCTTCGACCCTCGTTTGCATGATCGTGCTCAAAAAGTGGCATGTTGGTTCACCTTTGATAGAGAATGGTACTGTATGCTTCACTTTCAATCAAACTCGGCAATATGGATATCGCAAACATGTTTCTTTGTTAACACCGAATATGGCTTATAGATAAAATAAAGTCAAGTGATCATTGACGAAAAATATCTCCAACGTTAAGAAAGCATATGAAAGATGTTGCTAGTTACTATTGTATTCTTCTCTATTGAAGTGCAGTGGTCATATATTTCTTCACATACATCTCCATCGAATCTTTCATGTTTCAGGATTAAAGTTCATTCATGAAAATGCGGAGTTGCTTCTTTCAAGAAACAAGCATGGAAAGTTTCCTCGTTGGATCACTATTGTCTTGCCCGGAATGATTGATTTGGCACATGCTGTTGGTTTGGAGGTCATATTCCCTGAAAGCACAAAACGTGCCCTCGCAGATTTATTCAGCAATCGACAACAAATTCTCGGAAGGTAATTTTATTACTTTTTTTCTTTATTGGTCCAATATTATCATATATTTTTTTTTCAAGTTGATCTACTTTTGCATTTCGTGCATGAAACTTTTAAAATTTAATATTTATATAGTCCAACCATTTTAACTTAGTTCAATTTCAGTCCCTCGACCGAATTGGCATGCGATTGCGTTTATTTTAGGATTTTAAGGCTAGTTTTAAATCTTTTTTTTTTATCATGGATTGAGACCAACCAGAATTTTGGCTCAATGATGGTAACTCATGGAACGATTTCTTTTTGCAGGGAACAACTCGTGGACAAGAAGCAATACAACCCTTTGTTGTCGTATGTTGAGGCATTGCCTCCAACATACAATCTCAGCCATGAAAGCATATTGAAGCATCTGGACAGCCACGGCTCTCTGTTTCAATCACCCTCTGCAACAGCAAGTGCATACCTAGCCACCGGGAACGAAGCATGCTTGGCCTATCTTCAATCTCTTGCTTCGGATTGTGCTTCCAACGGCAGTAAGTGAATGCCACGTCCAATAGATTTTTAAGATGCTTTTGGAGTGTTGGAATAATTATATATTATATTACGCATTTATCCAACGACTTAAGCTTTTAAATAGTTAGCAATGTTCTCATAAAAATCTCACATAATATCAAAGCCTTTTTTCCTAAGGCAATTTTAGTGCATCGGATGCACTTCGCATCCCATGCACGTCCGACCAATTCTATTTATTATTTATTTATTTATTATTAATGATTATTATTATTATTATTATTATTATTATTATTATTATTATTATTATTTTTTATTATTATTGCATCCCAAGCAAATAAATCCATCCCCATGGCAAACATATGCACATTCTACATTGCTAGTGGACTTCTCACCAATTCTATTTGTTGTTATTATTATTTTTGCATCCCAAGCAAATAAATCCATCCCATGGCTAACATACTAATATTGCTAACATTGCTAACATATTCAAAATTATTTATCGTAGTAATCGAATAAAAACAAGATCCCGATTATGACAAATGGATGCTTTCAGCCTTGTTTACTTCTCCAATTAATTAGGATGTGCTTGGCATGACCCAAGGCTTCAAATGCTGGAGCACTAAAAGTTAAACAAACGAAAGCTGGTGCTATGAAAGTAGGGTAATCATAGAATACACCGAAGATTTTTACCCAAACTGATTTATTAATTATTAATTTGAAAATTGATTTATCGAATGCTTATGTTTGTCTCTTTTACCAATCATAACCCTCCAATATCTTTTGGCTTTTCTTGATGATTAATGTAGTTCCATCTCTTTATCCCGTGGATGAAGATCTTACAAAACTTTCCATGGTCCATCAACTGGTAAGATTAGGGTTGACCGAGTATTTTGATAGGGAGAACGATGAAATTTTGGCACAAATCTATCGGTTAGTAAAAATTTCCCAGTCTCTCTATTTTTTTTTTCTGAGGAAAATCCACTGCTAAAAAAATAAAAAAAGGGAATGGCAACACTGTCCCTAAAAGTCCCAAACGCCATTCCTACAAAGCTAGGGAAAATTATCAAAAAATTTCTAAACTTATTACAATTATACTAGTTTAGTCTTAAAAATATTTTCCAATTTAATCTTAAACCTTTTGATGATTTATCAATTCAATTATTCTATCCAATTTTGGCAGAAACCACTGATATTGACAATTTTTTTTTAAAAATATCATGAATTTTAATAGTCTTTTTTTTTTCCTTACCCTAGGTCGGCAAGGGCCGACGACATAAGCAAGAGCCTTTGCACCCTCGCCGGCCACAGGGGAGGGTGTTGGCCCATGCCTAGATCCAAGGAGGGCTATGATGCCCTCGCCGGCCAAGGGGCGAGGTTCGTGGCCCTTGCTTAGACTAGTGGAGGGTGTTGCAACCTTCACCTAGCTTAGGGCAAAAGCCCGGCACCATTGCTTATGGCTAGTGAGGGCGTGGAGGCTAGGTGAGGGCATTGGAGTCCTCGCTTGGATTTAGGAGAGGATTGATGCCCTCTCTTATGGCCGGCGAGGGCCATGATGCCCTTGCCCAAACCAAGTGAGGGTCAACAACTTAGAGTTAGGAAAAAGAGAGGAAAGAATAAAGAAAAGAAAAAAAAAGAAAAGTCAACAATTTATAAAAAAAATTTAAAATTATCCACGTTAACACCGATCATGCCATATAGGACGTTTGGCACTGATTAGACTATTATGTCAACAATTTTTTTTACCAAAATTGACTCAAATGACTAAATTGGTAAATCATTAAAAGGCTTAGGACTAGATTAACAAATTGTCAAAATATTTATAACTACATTGACACAATTGAAATGTTAAGGATTGAATTGGCATAATTGTGATTGGGTTAGGACTTTTTTGGTAATTTCGTCTACGAAGTTGTACCTATTTTCTATGTTTTAGCAGCAATCGCTTTTGAGGTCACCAAAATTGTCCATACATCTTTAACTAATTCAAGCAAATTAACATTTCATTTTTCAGGAACTACAAGCATGAAAAACAAATCACGCAATCAATTCATTCCGTCGCTGAGGAGCTATACAAAGATTGTTTGGAATTTTGGCTGTTGCGCATGCATGGTTATAGGGTATCACCATGTATGAGTTCCAAGCTTTATAAGTTCCTCAATTGGTTCCTTTTCCTTCAGGTCTTTCATGGATGATTTTTTAAAGTGGTTCAAGTAATTTCAATTGTAATATGCAATTTTGCAGCTAGCTTTTGCTGGTTTCTAGATCATGAAGAAGTTCGAGATCACGTTGAAAAGCATTATGAATACTTCTCGAGCGTGCTCCTCAACGTTTATAGAGCCAGCAATCTCATGCTTCCAGACGAACATGAACTTGAGAAAGCGAGAATTTTCTCGAAGAAATTTCTTGAGAAAATCGCATCTAGAGGAACAAGAGATTCAAGCATCATCTCGTCGAGTCACTGCAGAATGGTCGGCAGGAATATTCAGTACTTCTTTTCGTTCCCTAGACTATAACCGTTATGATATCGGTTGATGCTTGAATTTTCCGTATAGATTGAACACGAATTGGGTCTGCCGTTGATGGCTCGACTAGACCACCTGGAACATAGGATGTGGATGGAGGAAAAAGATGCTTTTGTACTATGGATGGGAAAATTTCCATGCCATAGGTATTAATGTCTTAAAAGGGAAAGTCTTATCTTGCTTTATTACTATGCTATAACAGGCGAGTAACTTTTTGCTTTTCTTTGGTTTCATTAGGTCAACATATGTTCATAATGAAGATATAGTGCAGCTTGCTCTGCAGAACTATGTGCTGAGACAATTTGTTTACGGGATGGAGCTTGACGTAGTGAAAAGGTATATATGCAAACGGTATAATAATGGATTGTCCGCAAGTGCTTATTCCTAATGACTCTTGAGTAATGGATGGATTCAGGTGGTCCGAAACAACCGGACTTAGCAAGATGGGGTTCGGTCGAGAGAAGACGTTGTACTCTTATTTTGCTGTTGCTGCATCCGTTTCTCTGTCTTGTAACTCCGATGTGCGAGTACTGGTCGCCAAGAGCGCAATCATAATAACTGTCGCCGATGACTTTTTCGACATGGAAGGTTCATTAGAGGATCTGGAAAAGCTTACTAATGCGGTTCAAGGGTATGCTTATCATCATTAATATTTGTTTGACTCCAACTTACTGATTATTTATTCCTCCAATCGCCCCTTTTTTTATTGGTGACAAACATTATATTAGGTGGGACGGTGAAGGATTGAGTGCGCCCGCCAAGACCATATTCAAAGCCCTAGACTATCTCGTCACCGACTTCAGAATGAAATGCTTCAAACAATCGGGGAAGGACATCAAGAAAAACCTTCAAGATATAGTACGTCTCATGTTCCCACATCATACTTCTCTTTCTTTAATTTGCTACATCGACCAATATCATTTTTTCAAATGGGCTAAAACAATGTGTTTGGTTCGAAAGTGGGGTGAGACATTCCATTCATGGCTCATAGAAGCGAAGTGGAGCAGAAGTGGAGGTGCGCCTCCGACGAAGGAGTACCTCGACGTGGGCATGAAGTCCATCGCAGCACACGTCTTAGTCCTTCCCTCGTCATGCCTGGCGAGCCCCACGACGCCATTGCATCAGCTGTGGTCCAACCCCTACCAGCCCATCACCAAATTGCTCATGGTCATTACTCGGTTGTTGAATGACATCCAAAGCTATCAGGTAAATTTTTAATGTTGGATAGCATGCGTCTTGAGGCTATTTGAACTGCTCAAAATGATAGAGCTAAGTCTGGCCGCTGGCCGAGCAGCTGTAATTGGCCGCTACTCCCTAAATGGCGCTTGTTCATTGTTACTCTTATTGCACACTCTCTCTCATTTCGTCTCCCTGTTTTTACGATTTTCTCACATCACAGAAAGAAGAAAAGCAAGGGAAATTGAACTTTGTGCTGCTCTACCTAAAGGAAAACCCCGAGGCCAACATTGAGGACTCCATCCACTTCGTGCAGTTGCTGCTAGACCAGCTGAAGAAAGAGTTCCTCCAGTACGTCCTTGAGGAGCTCTGCGACTTGCCTGAACCGAGCAGGCGGCTCCACCTCGGGTGCTTGAAAGTGTTCCACATGTTCTTCGACTCCTCCAACCGCTACGACTCAGACACGAGCATGCTCCATGACATCCAGAAAGCGCTTGTACTTCCGCCGCGAGTCCCCAAATTGAAGCCCTTGAGGCCTTTACCAGAGCAACCGGGACCGAAGCCACGGGTGTTTATGACCAAGAGCCTGTCCGACCAATTCGGCCTGGAGCATTTTCCTAGGAAGAGCTTTATTGGGTATCGAATGTCTTCCCGAACTGGTCCAGTGGATAGATGGGAGAAGATGTACAAGTCATCTAGTTTTAAGTTATGTCTCGCTTAGTTAGACCAGTAGTATATCTTCATGTACTATATTCATGGACCAATCGTATGGGTTCCTGCACCTGAAGCTACTTTGGTTTATATCAATAATGAATTAAGCGTGTAAGAGTAGAGTACCCACCCCAAGTAGCTTAGAAATATGTGTAAATTTTTAGTGGACAGCTCATCCACATACTTCAATGCAATGGTATTACACGTTTCGATCTCGTTGTTGTCCATGTGGAAAGCGTTACAAGTCCACATCCTAATCCTATCAGAATTTGAGCAAGTTGCGATTTTCTAACTTTCGATAAAAATAGTAATGGTTAGTTAGTCATATTTGACTGGGACTAAGTTGCAATGAGTATGATATATACTGAATTTAAACCATTAAAAATAGTGAGTCCGATATAACTCTCAAGTGGGTTTCATCAAATGTGATGCTTGTCCAATTTCAACTTAGGGCATTTGTTAGGTTGACAAAATTATTTAGAGAGAGATCACATATAATTGGTGGAAACTAGAACTGAGGGCTCGAGGAAAAGAAACGAGATCATGAACCTTGGATGTGCCCCTTGCATCAGCGCAAGGACCACTGCCAATACAGCTGACTATCGTTGCCTCCGCCCTTCACCACAATCGTGATATCCGCTTTCCACCATTGCTCGCCACAGATTTTCACCACCAAACTCTCTAACCTCGGCTGACTCATTTGCCTTCTGTTCCCACTCGCATGGCCACGACTTGTCCACATTGTCGTTGAACACGAGCTTGGCCAATGCGCTCGAGCCTTAACCTGGACCTGAGCTCGGGCTTGTCAGGACCGCATATCCTCCCCCTCAACGGTGAAGGAAATGCTGGAGGTGGAGATTGAAGGGGTTGGCTCATACCCAAGGGGTGAACGCTAACGAGGAAGGTAGAGAGAGGGCTTCAAAAAATTAATAAATAAAAAATTGACAAAACCTGGGAGAAACAGATGGGCTTCCAGCACATAAAAAGGAACAATTTTCCTAGAGGGACCACCTTAAAAAACAAATCGCCAATGTGGCTAAATTTAGTGTGGTTCATATACTAAACTAAATTCAGATAATTAGAGATGGTGGAACTCATATGGGCTTTATGAGTATCTCACGAGATTTGACAATTCAAATTCAATATAATATATGTATTAAATTTTTTGAAAACTTGCAATAACATTGTTAAATTCATTGTAGTAACATATCACCAACATGCTAGATTTACTTTCTATTAACTAAAAAATTTCACATGATAGAAGATGTGGAAAATTAACTTAGACTAAAATGTTTAAGAGCATTGCGCAAGAGAGTACCTTATAGATTTTACTTGAACGTAAACAGAGAAATCATGAGATAAGGATGACATAAAATATGTTTTAGTAATTTAAAGAACACGAGGAGAATAGCTTCTTTCTATGTCAAACTGGGTAAGCATTAAATAAAGGAAGGGATTCAAATATGCCATATTCTAGACATGTCTATAATAAAAACAATAAAGAAAAGAAAAAGAAAAGAAAAAAAGAACAGAGAGTGCAATGGGCCAGAAGCCACGTGCTTTGCTTCTTGAAGAAGCCAATTGGCCCTTCTTCTTCTTCTGGTTTTAGACGGAGAAAGGAGAGAGAGAAGAAGAGGAGTTGCGACTTCTAGTGACTGTAATGTGCATTGCAATCCCAACACAGAGTGTCTTTATATTCAAGCATTTAAAATGTCTTCAACAAATAGTCAAAATCCTATTGTCGTATCCACGTTCAATGGCAACCGACCCCCCAAGGA
The DNA here is from genome assembly GCA_014182845.1 of Corymbia calophylla. Lineage (NCBI taxonomy): Eukaryota > Viridiplantae > Streptophyta > Magnoliopsida > Myrtales > Myrtaceae > Corymbia > Corymbia calophylla. The sequence continues at coordinate 6,250,876 of CM024696.1, read as the reverse complement.
ACAGTTCCTCAGGGATTTTAGAAGCACCCCTCAAACATTGCACAAAAGACAACAAAATTATGAATATCCAAACAATACTGCCAAGCTTATTATACTAAAAATGCAATGCACAAAAATGCAGGAGAGCTAATAATCCTACCATAAGCCGCAACTTTCAGAACACAAATGAAAAAAAAAATAGTAGTCTAATTTCACAGAATCCCGCGAGTCACCTGTTGGATAGGAATAGGCGATTTATATTTGCTTCTAGTTAGAGCTGCTTCAGATCTTTCGCGAACAAGGGATTCTCTGCAAGAGTTTTCACGGCCTGGAATGGCATAATGATTGCACACACCAAGAGTTACTGTCGATTCAAAATGACACGGGAAGGATTTACGGGAAAGCACCGATCAACAAAATTGGCATTACTTTGCCGTGGTTCGATCAAACCCTAGCTTAAGCATTCATGTAAAATTTTGGAACTCCAAACACAAAATATGGGTAAAAAAATTTCACGTATAAGATTTGCATTTTGTTATTTGGTGTGTATCTCTTATCATCACTTAGGATTTATTTTATCTTTTTAGCTTGCATAATATTTGGTATATCTTTTATAATTAGTTAGAGATATTTGTGTTGACACCTAAATTTTGACTAAGTATTATAATTTAAATTGCCTAGAAAATTAGGGACTAATTTGGCCCTAACAAAAAATATTTTTGCACCACCTAAGTACTAATATTATTTACATTTACTAAGTTTTATTTTCCCTTATTTTACACTATTTTTCGGATAATAATAATAATTATTATTAAAAAAAAAACAAGAAAAAAGAGGGAGGCCCACGGGAGCTGAGGCGAAGCCCAGCCCCCTTCCCTTCTCCTTTCCCTCTGACATGGGCCTTGGGCCCATTTCCCTTTTGATTTTCTCTTGGCCCGGCCCTCTCCATCTTCTTCTTCTTCTTCCCTGCACGCGAGACGCAGGAGAGCAGAGCGGAGGACGGAGGATAAGGTAGCCGGCGACGACAGGGACGTCTCGCATGCGCCATCAATGCCGCCGCGCGAGATCCGGCGCAAAACCTGGGTGGAAGGGACGTCTTGGCAAGAAGCTTTCAATGCCGAGTAGAGAGGAGGAGGATGGGACGCCGGTTCGGCCAAGAGGGAGGCCGGTCGACGTGCCGAGGACCGGCGGCCAAGCCCTCCGTCGACCGGGCCCTCCTCGGCCTATAAATAGAGCCGAGCGGAAGCAGCAAAAAGGACAGCAACACAGAAGCGAAAAACAGAGAGGAAAAAGGGAGAGATCTGAGAGGAGAGGGCGGAGGAGCAGGAGCTCGGAAGGCTTCGTTGGAGAGACATCCAGGAAGCCGGTTCCGAGCAACCGCCGATCCGAGAGAGAGAGAGAGAATCGGAGGCAGGCGGGGCGGAGGCAGATCTGCCGAGAGAAGCAGAGATCTGTGAGAGCAGAGGGAGAGAGACCGTCGGTTTCCCGCGCCTGAGTCACGGCCGACGGCTCGCTGCCGTGCTTCCTTCCCCAGATCGAGTCCTGACGCCGCCGCTCGCCGCGTCGCACTCGTCGCGGCATCCGAAAGCTGCCCGCCTGGCCCGACGCCACCACCGCTCAACCACCCCCCGACGCCGCTTGTTCACCAGCTCCCGTCGTCGGCCGCGCCCAAAACTGTCGTCGTTCTGTCCCACGACGACCCAACTGCAGATCTCGGTCCAACCTCCCCAACCTCTCGTCGTCGCCAGCCGTAGCCTCTGCTTCAGCCGGCCGTCGCCCTTGCTCCCGCCAGCCGTCGCCTCTGCTTGCACCAGCCGTCGCCCCTGCTCCCGCCGGCCGTCGTTCTGTCGGCTGGTCCCGCGACGGTCGCCGCCTCGCCGTGGCCGGGCCGGGACACGCCCGGCCATCCCCCTCAGCGCCGCGGAGAACCTGCGATAGTGAGGGGGCAGGGCAGTCGGGTCACGACCGGGTCGGGCATGGGGACCCGGTCGACCCGTTAGGGTTTGGTTTTATGGGCTATGGGCTGAGATGAACAAGGCCCATTGGGCTTATTCTGTTTGCTTGGGCTGAAGTTTGTTTTTATTTATCATATGGGCTTGACTAATTCTTATTTTTGTTTTCAGGTTTTGGGCCTAGCGAGATGGGCCTGTTAGCCGAGCCCAGCACGGCTGGGGAGTCCAAGACTCTGGAGCCCAGGCTTCGCTCTGGGCTGGCCCTGACCCGGGTCGGATATGGAGATCCGACCCGACCCGGTCCGGTCGTTTTTTAGTAATATAATATTATAATAATAATAAAATAAAAAATGTTTTTTTTTTCAGAAAAATCAGAAAATCCGAAAAAAAAATGTTTTATTTTCCAAAAAATCAGAAAACCCAGAAATATTTTATATTTTCCAAAAATTCAGAAAAATCCAAAAATATTCATACTTTCAAAAAAATCAGAAAGAAAGCTAGAAAAATATGTTTTTTCGCAAATGCATGGAAAAATCGTTGAAAAGTTTAAAAATATCAAATGCGAGGGTTTAAACAAGATTAGATGTACGGAATGGCGTTAGTGATTAACTGTGTCAATCGCCCCCGATTTTACTGCTTTGCGCGGGAGTAAAATATTTTCTCCCGATATTTTATTTGAATTTCTAATCGACCCACCTCAAACCGATTAGTGGCGGCTCCTTTTTATCAAATCAAATCGCGGGTTAAAAACTTAACCCTTAAGTCATGATTTGGTGGGCTTGGGAGAGTCCTGGCTAAAGCTCCTGATGAAAGCCCTTTAGCCGAGCCATTAGCCTCCCGGACGCGAGAGGGAGGTCGCGACGCTGCGGCTCCGCCTGGGGACATTTTTTTTTTTTTTTTTGTGGACTTAGGCCATTTTGTCTTGTTTAAATGTTTTCGTAACTTGGGGTTTTTTTTTTCTTTGCAGGTAAATATTAATTTGAAATAAATTTTCCTGTATTATTGTGCATGCTTTAAATGTTTTAGCACTACACTATGGCACACACAACCTGCCGTCGGACCTGAGCCGCCATAGGATATTTTAGGATGGTGTTAAGAAAGATACGGCCTTGAACGCGAGACTGCGATGTAGGGGCTGCCTTTCTTTTCCCCGAAATTTTAGAAAGAGCCGATGTCGAGAGGATTTGACATGAACGCGAGACTGCGTCGGTCAGATTACCTTTTAATCTCACTATGTCTTTTAGTTAGAAATCGAACCACACGTATCATGTGTGTGTCGTGTGATTGCCATCAATTTCCTCGATTAAGTAAGTTTTCTATCATTGTGCTTTGCAATTTACTTACTTTCTCGTATGTCTCGGTTGGTCCATGATTAATTTAGGTTAGTTATGATTTTAATGCCATGACCATCCCTTTATTTTAAAAAAAGAGGATTAAAAGAAAATTTCAAAAAAAAAAAACATTCAATTCATTAATTTTTTTAAAAATTTGCAAAAAAATGTTCAATTCATGCCTTTGTTTCCCCAAATCGTGCCATGAATTTCTTGTTTTGAATTTCTTCTTTCTCAAAAATTTCTTGTGCCTTAAAAAAGAAAAATGGTGCAAAATGAAGAAAAAAAGGAAAACTTGTTTAAATGTTTTCCTAACTTGGTTTTTTTTTTTTGCAGGTAAATATTAATTTTGTTAATCTGTATAAATTATTGTGCATGTTTTAAATGTTTTAGCACTATACTATGGCACACACAACCCTGCGCCGGACCCAGGCCGCCATAGGATATTTTAGGATGGTGTTAAGAAAGATACGGCGCTTGAACGCGAGACTCGCGATGTAGAGGTTGCCTTTCTTTTCCCCGAAATTTTAGGTAGAGCCGAGGTTGAGAGAATTTGGCACGAACGCGAGACTGCGTCGGTCAGATTACCTCTTAACCTCTTTATACCTTTCTAGTTAGAAATCGAACCACACGTATCATCCGCATGTCTATGTGTTTATTGTGATCTTTGAAAGTGAGGTAATTTCTTAACCCTTTTTATTTGGTTATTTACTTATGTTCCTGGACCCATGGCAACTGAGGTCAGTCATTTAGTCGCTTGTTTTATATGCGATGGGTAGACACGATGTCCAGTTCATTTTTGCTCCCAATAAAGAGCTCCTCTGTTGGTGGGACCAGTTAGATCAACCCGGTCAAAAACACATTGAAGATAGAATCGGCCATCTCCTCCCATTTCTCCAAATTAGAATCCACCCTAGAGTCATGCAAGTGATCTCTCATTTCTAGTGTCTTGAGACCTCCACTTTCATACTTGGCAAATTCGAGCTTTCCCCAACTCTGGACAAATACAGAATTACCATCGGAATGCCTCTAGGAAATGAGCTCGTGTCAACCCGGTAATTTGGCTAGCTCAATTTTATAAAAAAATTGTGACTCCTTTAGTAAGGAGAGTTTTTAAGGTTAGTTGGGATGTTTGCCCACTATCATTTTTAGTTGAATTTTTTGAAAAAAAAAAAAACAACCCATGGCAAAAAAAAAAAAAAGCAAAATTTTTCTACTGGTCTTCTTTGGGTTCATCGTCATCCCACATCGAAAAATAAATCCTTCAATTGCATGGGTTGTCAATTAAATTTGTGCCGGGATGAATTTTGTAAACATGGTTTTACTAGAAATATTTCTGCCCCTCAATCTTTTCAAAGAAAACATATAAAAATCTTGAGGGCTGCACCAGGAAATTTTACAAATGCAATCTTTTCTCATATCAAAGGATTCAGGCATTAAGAATTTCAAGCACCCACTGCAAGGGTTTCAAATCTTAGAAAAGTATGCCCTCAATAGGATATACTCTTGCTGGTTTAATTTCCTAAGAAACTCTATTCATGAGGCATTCCTATGGTGTGCTAGGTTTTTTTTCAGTAAGGGGGAGTCTCGTTTTGGGCTCAAATATTATGACCCGATCCCACTACTCGGTCTCTCTAGGATCACCTCGTATTATCCCTATAGGGTGGCTTGTTAGTATAAGGCCTTCAGCCCAGTCTGTCCCCTGTCCTTTTTAATCACATAAACCAAGATTACTCAGAAGAAAACCGCATCATCGAGATGCATGGAGAAAATGCCACGCTGAAAAGGTCATCATGCCCAGGAGACTGAGAGGACAAGAGAAGGCTCATCATGCCTCCACACTCTACATTCTCAATCACCAGGTCCTTGACAATTTGCAACTGGTAGTTCCAAACGTGATTGACAAGCCAGCCTAACAAGAGCAGATCGAGTCTTTTGAGCGGAGTTCGGGAATGAGTTGGATGTGTGTCTTTGGGCTAGTCCCAGAAAGCAAACAACTTTGCAAGACCGAGGCTCCTCATCGCATATAAAATGGCAGTCATATCCCCCAATTTTTGTATTTAGGAAATTTCGTTTCTAGTCCCAATGTTTAGGGACTTTTGTTAAATATCTAGCATTTCAATTCTATCATTTCAATTCCAATTTTAGATGATTAGGAATGTCTTGTCCTTGGAATCCTCTTTTGATAAATAAAAATGACTGGGCCGTTGCCATGGGTCAATCTTCATTTATCTCGTGCTCACGCATGCCTTTTTTGCGATAACAGGTGATCATGAATCGCCAACCACTACCCGTCTGTGCATGGCCACACACAATTGTGACTGATCGGGGTGATGTGCAAAATCGCCTTACTAATATTGAAGATGACATAGGACAAATCCCTATTGTCCTTCGACAACTCTCGAGGCAAACGGAGTCTGCTCAAATCAGGCCCAACCGCGTGACTGCCCTATCAGGGAGAAAAAATTTGTGACACTTGCAGACATGCCAAAAGGTGACCAACAAAACATACATTTTGCGAGGATCATGAGTAAGGTGAGTGAATTGCGGGACCAATACCCCCTTTGATTTGTCCAGCTACGCCGTTGTCAAAATCCCAGAGGAGCTCAAAGTGCCTGAATGCGAGGTGCTCACCAATGCTTGTCACCTAGAAAGCTACCTGCAAGCTTACCTAGTCCAAAGGATGATTCGATCATACCAATCGAATCTAATTGGCCCCACCCTGAGATGGTACATCTTGAGAAAAATCACTCTTCTTAAGACTTGGGAGGAATTGATTGACATTTTCCTTAAAGAATATGACCTTGACGTCAACATCACCCCATCTCACAAAAAGCTTGTAAGCAAGGAAACGATGAGGAAAAAGTTCATCATGGCATATACTGTAGTAGAAAGAAACTTGATTGCCCAGAGCAGAAGAGACTAATAGGAGGAAACTGCGAAGCGGTTCCATATGATAAAAGGGCCACCAAACAATGCTCTATTGATGGGAAGCTTCTTACTAGGAGAGGTAAAGAACTCGAAAACATGGTTGAAGTTGTAAGACCCGTCCAAAATCGAGGCACCATGACGTTGCTTCCCAAACTTACTGCGAGAGCTAGGGTCCCAAGGACACCAGCGCCCATCGACCTAGTTAATGAAACTCTACAATCTCCCGATGCCCTTGACAAGCTCAAGCTGGCAAAACGAAGGGCTTTACTCAAGAGGCCTGGACAAGGTGTCAAGAAAGGAAAGCCAGAACGATCCAAGCCATCGCCAGCCACCAAACAAGTGCAAAGTCCAACAGTCAATGAACAACCACGCCGAGGCTTTGAACACCGCCCGTGGTACAGTTCTATGGGGAGTTGCCAGCACTATACCAATGAAGACGACCATTCACATGGTAACTAGATCCTGCCTACATACGGACCCCAGAGCTTGCTAGGTGGAGGAACGCTCGCCCTTCATGATTTTCCTTCCAATGGGCTGCTGAATTTGTCACCCAACTATCAGGGTAACATAGACGCCTCATCCTCGGTAGGAAATTTCGACCCCAAAGAAAGCGATGAGATGATCTCAGAAGAATCCAGCTTCCCTGAAGTAGCATAATTTGATGCCGCCATGAAAAGATTGGCAACACAACAAGAGGAATGGTTCCTTAACCGAGATGCGGCAGGTCCATCTCACCTTAACAAGATGGTGATCCCCGAAGGAATGGAAATTGCTGATTTCCGTAAATATGACGGTACAACTTGTCCCGTGACCCACTTGCAATATTTCCAAGCCAAAATAAGTCGGTACGCCAACCAGGCACCGTTCATGATTCAGGCCTTCCAAGAAAGTCTTACTGGGTCCGCGTTGCAATGGTTCTTCTTGTCAAAGACCTGCCTCGTGCATGATTGGGATGTGCTGTCCTCTACATTCCTACATCAATACCAAGACAAGATAGGATTTACGTTCCCCCACAAGAATTTGGTTCACGTCAAAAGAGGACCAATGGAGAATTTCCAAGCGTATGCAGAAAGGTGGGAGGCTTTCGTGATGCGGTGCTATTCCTCGCCAATGGCGGAGGAGGAAATGATGAAGTCGTTCATTCATAAAAGCTTTGCCTCGTAAGCTTCGTTCTCCCGGTTGCATGGAATGCACTTCCATAGCTTCAACGAAGTGGTCCTCTCGTGCGAATACTTCGAGTCCATCATAGCAAAAGAACTCAAGAGCGCTTGATTCGGGGGTCATCGACAGCAGCTATCAAGTTCCTCCCTTTCACATGAGCTTTCATGGGTTTCAGTTTTTTTTATGATTTCCTGTTTCCATCCTATCTAGTGTGTTACTGTTGCATTTTCCATTCCAGTAATGTAATTTGTTTCACTAGTGAATGTACAGTTTCAACATTTCATTTTGAGAGCATGAGGGGGTACCCCAAACGGTCCTGATGATATCCAACCATGAAAAGAAAATATCATCCAAGGAGAATCCTGAGGGCTGGGCTTCCTCATACTTCCTCCAAAAATCATTGTGAAAACAAAAGCATTTCATTGCAAAATTTCAAAAAAACAATGTGTCGAATTTAATCCTGTTTGTTTTTCTGATTTACTTATTTCGTGTCTCATAAAATCATCCCTTTGAAAAAGGGGCATTTAAAACCAGTACATCAAGCCCCAGAGATATGGACTCAACAAATTCAGGAGTATTCTTCCAAAAAAAACCGGGGCAAACGGAAAAGATTACTCCATTTGTAAAGAGGTATGTCTCGCTTCCTAACATGATTTTAGGAATGATGCCTTCTTACTTTTCATTTGCAGGGAATAAAAGACAGGACGTAATAGGTATGTGCACACGATCAAACTTGAAACATGTAGATCGTAGTAGCTCAAGTAAAGCTTCTTGAGACGTTTCCTCCATGATGCTTTTGGCCTCCCCCCATCTCTCGAGTTATCTCGGAGGACGAGCATTGCAATTTCATAGGCGGGACGTTCAGCTTTGACAAATTAGAAAGCACGGAAAATGAACTCATTCACTTCCCCTTCGAATTGGCTACTGTCAACAGGGAGAAAATCCAAACAGTTGAAGCGAATTCTAACCACCTATTCCAGATGATGACTTTCGTTCCAGACACATGCTCTGCGAAGAAGTGATTACCGACAGAAAATTGGAGGTTTTGATTGTCTATCTCAGATTCCATAGAAGCTTGAGGTACATGACGTTGCCCAACACTGCTGATGTCCAACAACGAGAGAGGAAAAATTTCCACAGAAGGAAGGCGTTGAAGATGGATCGACTATCATTGGCCATTCGTCTAGGGCCACAGGCAAAGAGGGCCAACCAAAATGAAGTGCCAAGTCGTGGGAAGACCATGGCGATCATCAACATTCAAGATATACCAATAAATCATCAAATGCAAACTTTGCAGAAGGGTAACTTGGTATTGTTTCCAATACCTTCCTCTAACTTCACTCCTAATACACTTTCCCTGTTTTGACAGGAAGCATCGGCATTCAAAAGAAGAACAACTTGATGGGCTAATTTGAGCCAACCAATACAAGCCAAGCAAGCACCTGGAGACGACCCATGCTGAATTCACCTGACTTGGTGTAAAAAGACATGTCATTCTAGTGGCTGGATCACTTAAATAAAAAAGAATGCGCCCCATGGACACCACCGACGTCTTTAGCCGAGTGGTATCCGGGAATGGAACTTCAAGGTCCGAACGGAGTTTCGAATCCCTGAAGCGATAATAGCCGCATGTAAAAAAAAAGGAGAAAAAATAATAATTAAAATTTTTTTTTTCTTTTCTCTTTGCCTTTTTCTAGCATACCAAGATCGAAAGTTCAGGATCTCATGCTCTCTTTAAGTTTTAGGACCCTAGGTCTATCCTATTGTTTGCAAACTGGCAAAGGGTAATGTTGTATCATTTCCAGTTTTTCGATTTTGGAAAACTCATACACTAACACATTCCCTCTCATTCTTTATAGGGTCATCTGTCTGCCAAAAATGTGGACGACAAATGCAACCGGTGAAGGGTAATGTTGTATCGTTTCCAGTTTTCACTCGGAAAATTCATACACTAACACATTCCCTCTTATTCTTTATAGGTTCATCTATCTGCCAAAGGTGTGGACAACAGAGTAGGAAGAGATATGTCAAACTCTAATGACAACATTGGATCAACTCTCCCAAGTGAAACGGCGTCCTAAGCATCGCCAAAATGGATAATAGGAATCTTTCGGGCCTTAATTCACATTTGCTTTTGGCCCTACTTAGCAATTGATTTCTGCACTTTCTCTTGTGCAGGGGCAAAAACAAATGTGCCTGTCCAATCAAAGATGGGATTTTCAATCCTGATAGATCATTCATGTGTCATTCCCCTTTGAGTAGGGACAATCCATGAACACTCATTTTTTAATAATCCCCCTATGATCAAACACGTCTGCAAAGACAATTTTGCATCTCATGCTCCTAGAAAGTTTTTTTTTCTTTTGAGTAAATTTAAAATCATTCTAAGGATGCAAACTCCTCCATGCTTAAAATGCTCCATGCCTTTTCAAAATGGATTTTTCGCATGATGATTTTTGTTTGCCTAAGTCACCGATTCCACTGAGGATTATCAAATTAAGCAGTTCAACAAATGATGTGGATCAATTGAGCATGCTAAATGAGGTACATCAGGATGATGAAAGGCAAACCATATCCTACACACAGTCCCCTGATTAAACACTTGTGAGGTGAGCATAGGAAATTCTATGTCTACAGGGCAAAGAGTTCTCTCGCGAATGGTACGATGACCAAAGTGATGAGGGGCATTTCGTTTCTCCACCCTAAACACTACATGTTATCCATTGCTTAACCCCTTTGAGCCCCATGCCATGGTGAAGTTTCTTTCATATCACCCCTATCAAGAACCACCCCACATTAGGGCAGATTGGAGGAAGGGACGGCATCACAAGGTGAGAAAATGGATAGAAATTTTCTTGCTTGAACTTGCATCAATCTTTGGGTGTTTTTATTCCATATGAACACTCATGATAATTTAAGTGCCATAGAATGACGAAGAGCATATTTGTATCCATTGTACAACCCCATTGAGTTTGTAATTTCATTTCAACTCCCCACATTGGGGCAAAGAGAATGTCACCATCGTTCAAGCAGCATAAGCCGAAGCGGCCGACTGAAGATGAAGACCCAAGAGTCTAGAACAGTCCACACCAAAAAAAAAAATGAAAAATGAAAATTAAGGGCATGAAAAAGCAGTGTGCCTGGTAAAAGCAAGGCTAATGCCCTCAAGGAAAAAATGATGCTCGAGCAAAAAAGTCTCTACAAAGACGAGCTCCATTGATGAGGAATAAGACCGGTGACAACATCAAGATGATCACCACCTCTTGTACACATTTTTGAGCCTATAAATCCATTTGTTTCTCAACCCGTGAGCCAAATTTACGTTGCGTCCCTTTGTAAAAGTCTCTTCTAACTAGGGCACTTGAATTAACGTAGGAATTCATATGTTTATAAGCATCGCTCGAAGAAGTACGAGCAAGATATTTTCTATCTCTTTTCGCAGGGTTTTTGACTTGTAAACCCGAAGACGGCTATGCAACATTTCTTTCTATAAGTCTTGACCTTCATGGTCCCCTTAGCTAAGCCTTTGACCAAGCCTACATTATGGTCCTTACAAAAACCTCTCAGATTGGTAAAGTCGTACCATTTGCGAGAACATTCAGACCCCTGTCGACATAATGATAGTGAAAGGGTGAGATCCCTATGATCCCGCATTAATGGTCGGGACAAAATAGCCTTTTCAATGAGAGTGAGTGGAAAGCCCTTTCAGACTGAAGGCCCCTCATTTGACATGTTCAAGACATCCTCATTCTGAGTATGAATTGTCTTTTTGAAAAATTTTCCCCAATGGGACTTTGGTGATGAAAACTGACAAAAAATCGTCATGCATAAACCCCATTTGAATTGAAAAATTTACAGTATGCACAAATTATTTGCACATATTGCATATTTTTCTGACAGGAGACGTACTTTCAGAGCAAAGATATCATTAGGCCTGCAACTTACCAGGAGGTGGGAGACCTTCAGGAGTATTTGAGGTGCATCCTCGATATTCCCAACTTACTAGGAGGTAGGAGACCTTCAGGAGTATTCGAGGTGCATCCTCGATATTCCCAACTTACCAGGAGGTGGGAGACCTTCAGGGATACTCGAGGTGCGTCCTCAATGTCCCAATTTACTAGGAGGTGGGAGACCTTTAAGAGTATCCGAGGCGCATCCTCGATATTCCAACTAATCAAGAGGTAGGAGACCTTTACAAGCATATAAGGTAAGTCCCTCTTCATTGGCACCGCGTGCTTCCATAGCCTGGAGTCCCTCTTTACCGACGTGGCGTGCCTCTGTGGCTCGAAGTCAGGTAATGAAAAAACTGGTGTCCTTGAGAAAAGTCAAGCACTTAACAAGATTGTGTCCCGAGAAAAGTCGGTACATCTCAGAGAGAGTTCAGGTAAGCAAACTGGTGTCTCTAAAAAGTCGGTACCTAACAACTCATTGCTTCTACGGCGGCCAGGAGAATGGTCCGAGTCCCGAAAGGCAATCCCCGTCAAGGCGGCCTGGAGAATGGTCCGGTCCTAGACAAACAACCCATTGCTTCTACAGGCGACCGGAGAATGGTCCGAGTCCTGGAAAGGCAATCCCCCGTCAAGGCAACTGGAGAAAGGTCCGGTTCCTAGACAAACAACTTATTTCTTCTACAGGCGACCGGAGAATGGTCCGAGTCCTGGAAAGGCAATCCTCCATCAAGGCGACCGAAGAATGGTTCGGGTCCTAGACAAACAACTCTTTGCTTCTACAAAGGACGGCGGAGAATGGTCCGAGTCCCTGAAAGGCAATCCCCGTCAAGGCGACCGAAGAATGGTTCGGGTCCTAGACAAACAACTCTTTGCTTTTACAAGCGACCGGAGAATGGTCCGAGTCTTGGAAATGCAATCCCCCATCAAGGCGACCGGAGAATGGTTCGGGTCCTAGACAAACAACTCATTGCTTCTACGGGACGGAGGAGAGTGGTCCGAGTCCCGGAAAGGCAATCCCCACTGTCAAGGCGACCGAAGAATGGTTCGGGTCCTAGATAAACAACTCATTACTTCTACAGGCGACCGGAGAATGGTCCGAATCCTGGAAAAGCAATCTATCGTCAAGGCGACCGGAGATAGCTTCGGGTCCTTAGCAATAGGTTATTGCTCGGAAAGGCGACCGGAGATAGCTTCGGGTCGTGGAAAAGCAATCTATCGTCGAGGCGACCGGAGATAGCTTCCGGTCCTGGAAAAGCAATCTATCGTCGAGGCGACCGGAGATAGCTTCGGGTCCTGGAAAAGCAATCCATTGTCGAGGCAATCGGAGATAGCTTCGAGTCCTTGGCAACAGCTTATTGCTCAGAAAGGCGACCAGGAGATAGCTTCGGGTCTGGAAAAGCAATCCATCGTCGAGGCGTGGAGATAGCTTCGGGTCCTTAGCGCGGCAACAACTTATTGCTCGGAAAGGCGACCGAGAGATAGCTTCCGGGTCTGGAAAAGCAATCCTTCGTCGAGGCGATCGGAGATAGCTTCGGGTCCTTGGCAACAACTTATTCCTCGGAAAGGCGACCGGAAATAGCTTCGGGTCCTGGAAAAGCAATCCATCGTCGAGGCGACCGAAGATAGCTTCGGGTCCTTGGCAATAGCTTATTGCTCGGAAAGGCGACCGGAGATAGCTTTGGGTCCTGGAAAAGCAATCCTTCGTCGAGGCGACCGGAGATAGCTTCAGGTCTTTGGCAACAACTTATTACTCGAAAAGGCGACCGGAGATAGCTTCGGGTCCTGGAAAAGCAATCTATCGTCGAGGCGACCGAAGATAGCTTCGGGTCCTGGAAAAGCAGTTTCCCCATATCATCAATCACAGGTAAGTTTTCTATATCAGCATCGGATAAGGAAATATCTTGATACTTGCCAAAAACTCGGGGTTCGCACCCCATATTACTCTTTCCTGATAAGTAACTGCAGGTATTTTTCTTATCCATTTTAGTATGTATTATGCATTATTGCCATTTTTTGCTTTGGACACTTGGTCCTAGGTGAACTATCATCTATTGCATATGCATGGATAAAATTTAGGTATCAGTTCGTCTTTGAAGGCAACCTCTGGGAACTCACCTTCAAAGAGGCGGTGATGCCGACACCTAAATTTTGACTAAGTATTTAATTTAAATTGCCTAGAAAATTAGGGACTAATTTGGCCCTAATAAAAAAGATTTTTGCACCACCTAAGTACTAATATTATTTACATTTACTAAGTTATATTTTCCCTTATTTTACACTATTTTTCGGATAATAATAATAATTATTATTAAAAAAAAAAAAAAAAAGAGGGAGGCCCACGGGAGCTGAGGCGAAGCCCAGCCCCCTTCCCTTCTCCTTTCCCTCTGACATGGGCCTTGGGCCCATTTCCCTTTTGATTTTCTCTTGGCCCAGCCCTCTCCATCTTCTTCTTCTTCCCTGCACGCGAGACGCAGGAGAGCAGAGCGGAGGACGGAGGATAAGGTAGCCGGCGACGACAGGGACGTCTCGCATGTGCCATCAATGCCGCCGCGCGAGATACGGCGCAAAACCTGGGTGGAAGGGACGTCTTGGCAAGAAGCTTTCAATGCCGAGTAGAGAGGAGGAGGATGGGACGCCGGTTCGGCCAAGAGGGAGGCCGGTCGGCGTGCCGAGGACCGGCGGCCAAGCCCTCCGTCGACCGGGCCCTCCTCGGCCTATAAATAGAGCCGAGCGGAAGCAGCAAAAAGGACAACAACACAGAAGCGAAAAACAGAGAGGAAAAAGGGAGAGATCTGAGAGGAGAGGGCGGAGGAGCAGGAGCTCGGAAGGCTTCCTTGGAGAGACATCCAGGAAGCCGGTTCCGAGCAACCGCCGATCCGAGAGAGAGAGAGAGAGAAATCGGAGGCAGGCGAGGCGGAGGCAGATCTGCCGAGAGAAGCAGAGATCTGTGAGAGCAGAGGGAGAGAGACCGTCGGTTTCCCGCGCCTGAGTCACGGCCGACGACTCGCTGCCGTGCTTCCTTCCCCAGATCGAGTCCTGACGCCGCCGCTCGCCACGTCGCACTCGTCGCGGCATCCGAAAGCTGCCCGCCTGGCCCGACGCCACCACCGCTCAACAACCCCCCTCGACGCCGCTTGTTCACCAGCTCCCGTCGTCGGCCGCGCCCAAATCTGTCGTCGTTCTGTCCCACGACGACCCAACTGCAGATCTCGGTCCAACCTCCCCAACCTCTTGTCGTCGCCAGCCGTAGCCTATGCTTCAGCCGGCCGTCGGCCTTGCTCCCGCCAGCCGTCGCCTCTGCTTCCACCAGCCGTCGCCCTGCTCCCGCCGGCCGTCGTTCTGTCGGCTGGTCCCGCGACGGTCGCCGCCGCTCGCCGTGGCCGGGCCGGGACACGCCCGGCCATCCCCCTCAGCGCCGCGGAGAACCTGCGATAGTGAGGGGGCAGGGCAGTCGGGTCACGACCGGGTCGGGCATGGGGACCCGGTCGACCCGTTAGGGTTTGGTTTTATGGGCTATGGGCTGAGATGAACAAGGCCCATTGGGCTTATTCTGTTTGCTTGGGCTGAAGTTTGTTTTTATTTATCATATGGGCTTGACTAATTCTTATTTTTGTTTTCAGGTTTTGGGCCTAGCGAGATGGGCCCGTTAGCCGAGCCCAGCACGGCCGGGGAGTCCAAGACTCTGGAGCCCAGGCTTCGCTCTGGGCTGGCCCTGACCCGGGTCGGGTATGGAGATCCGACCCGGTCCGGTCGTTTTTTAGTAATATAATATTATAATAATAATAAAATAAAAAATGTTTTTTTTCAGAAAAATCAGAAAATCCGAAAAATATGTTTTATTTTCCAAAAAAATCAGAAAACCCAGAAATGTTTTATATTTTCCAAAAATTCAGAAAAATCCAAAAATATTCATACTTTCAAAAAAAATTAGAAAGAAAGCTAGAAAAATATGTTTTTTCGCAAATGCATGGAAAAATCGTTGAAAAGTTTAAAAATATCAAACCCGAGGGTTTAAACAAGATTAGATACGGAATGGCGTTAGTGATTAACTAGTGTAATCAGTCCCGATCCTGGTTTCCTGCAGTTTACGCAGGAGAAAATATTTCTCCCGATATTTTACTTGGGTTTCTAATCGACCCACCCCAAACTGATTAGTGGCGACTCCTTTTTATTGAAATCAAATTGCAAGTTAAAAACTTGACCCTTAAGTCGTGATTTGGTGGGCTTGGAGAAGCGCAGCTAAAGCCCCTGATGAAAGCCCTTCAGTCGAGCCATTAGCCTCCCGGGATGCGAGAGGGAGGTCGCGACAATTTGGTAGATCTTTTTTTCTCCTTTTCTCTTAAGCAATACCTTGTATAACTATTTGTATTGTACGATGAAGAATACAAGCAAGCAATTGCAAATTTCTCAAGGCTATACCGGTTTGGTGCTCCTGGGGCCTGCTGTAATAGATGAAAAAGATTTACGCGACATTGTGGAGTTCCATGATCACACGCATGGAAAAAGGGTCCTCATCGACTTTGTGTTCATGATAACGAACAAGTTGAGAGTTAAAAGCTTAAATCCTGATATAAGAAATGTCCTTCCATCTACCAATCCAGAAATAAAAAAGGGTTATCCTTCATCATCTTTGTCAGATTACCAATGTCAACTATGACTAACCATTCTTAGAAAGTTATCATTATCATGTTCGATAAATTAACAAATGTTGTCGCACGATCGGGACCATGATGTTCAGTGTATCTCCATTATCTCATAAGATTCCAAGTCATCTCTAAACAGCTAGGGCCATCCGAGGAATAAGACTTGCAAGCACAAAAATAAAAATAAAAATTGAAGTTGGTCCCATGCTTGCGTTGGAATTTCACCAGGTATCGCCTAAAAAAATGGTGAAAATAAATAATCCATACAACAAATTCAATTGCTTTTATTTCTTTAATCTTTCTAAAAGCACAATAAAAGTAATGTCAATTTCAACAACAGTTTTCCCTATCCTGAAATATGTCGAGATAACTTGTGGAATAATACAATCATAAGGAATACAATTCTCTAGTACAAAAAGACCGGGCAGTGTCCGTCCCGACACTCACCGGCCTGGCTCCACCTTCTTCCATCTTCCTCTTCACCAACTGGAATATACCGTGCTGTTCATCGCTTCGTTTTGCTCAGACAGTATTTCAGGAGCACTTCTTCATCACATATTGCCCAAGTAGCCATTATAACCATTGTCTTCAAAACAGGAACCTCTAAACCCGCTATTTCTTAAACCTCCCACTTGAACTAAAAGCTTGCACATCTCCTCATATTCATTTCTTCTCCCCTTCCAAATAATAAATTTGGAATATAAGCGCTCACGTTCTTCTCAGTCAAATAAAGTCGTAAGGCCAAATCGTGACATTTGGATCCATGCCCTTGGCAGGGTGATTAGCAAAATGAGTCAAAGCTAGTAGATTTCTGCATTCCAACAAATCAACACTATTTCCTCCTTCTGTTCCTTCTATCCGCTTACTAAGGATCTTCCAAAGCCGGGTGGACGCCCTTTCATTGCTCTGCATATTTTGGTTGATGTCCATTTCACTGGAGCCTTCCCACACTTACTTGGGCATCGCCCCTAGCACCCCAAGACTGAGCATTTATTACCGTGCCATCGTACCTCGTGATTGATACATAGGGGATTATATGACCCCATGTACAAAGCTACCATGATGCTGACTTGAGCCTTGTCATCTCTAAATCAAGGGAAAATAATACAAATGATTTCTGAAATTTGGCTTAATATATAATGTAGACTTTGAAATTTAATTTGTACAATGTGGTCCTTGAATTTTGCCTTCATATGTGTTGTTGTCCTTGAACTTTATATTTGTGCAATGTTGTCCTTGAAATTTTGATTCATATCTACTTCAGTGCTTGTACTATATGAAAATGTTCAAAATTGTCGCTGATTTGGAATAAATGAAAGGACAATATTAAATATTTTTATATAATTCAAGGACTACATGAACATGTACTAACAATTCATGGACTACATTGAACAAATTAAAAGTTCATGGATAATATGCAAATTGAGCTAAAATTCAGAAACCATATTGAACTAATTAAAAGTTCATGAACCACATTCACATTGAACAAATTAAAAGTCAAGGGAACTATATTGCACATTTAGCCAAAATTCATGGACCATTTGTGTCATTATCTTATAAATAAACCTTGACCAGCATCCTCATATGGAATTTGAGGTGGTTTAATAGCAAGAGCGTAGCCCATAAAATCCTTTAATCTTCGAGAGACTTCAGTGCATTTCAATGACCTTGTCTCACTTATGGCTATGCTGACAACATTAATATAAGTATTATAAAGAATAATACACCTTGTTTCCACAAAGAGGAGCAAAAGAAGCAAAACATAAAGGCCAGAAGGTTGGTGGGAAATAACCTCAAAAGTCATGCCTCATCAAAATAATGAGTATTTCTTTTGTATATTGACACTAATTATGGTTAATATTATACTTCAAAAGTCTTAAAACATGAAAAAAAAAAAAAAACATAACAAGTTTGTCCAATAATAGTAGTGACCATTGCTAAATCTTCTAGGGATGGTAGAGGCGAGCCCACCAATTTGACATCATAATTTCAACATATAAGTGAACCTTGAATAATAAGACAATGAATAGAGATAGAAAAATAACTAGGATGAAAATCCACATCAATGGGTTGCTCAGGACGAGAGTAACAGCAACGCTGAATTCCACCGATAGAGATCAAAGAAAGGAAAAGAAAAGCGAAGCCAATATCATTTGTCTTGGCAATGAGTAGAGGAAGTCTTTTATGACACGACTGAAGTTGATACAGCCAAGAACATCAAAGTCGCAGAGATAAAGAAGGCCAGAGCTAGCATGGCTATCATGATTGTATTCTCTTCATAAGGATCGGGATTTATATACTGCCATTGTTAGAATGAGAGTCGCGACAATACAAGATGATGTCGTCGTCATCCATCGTCCCGCCTCTATAAGCACATCTTGACGTTTTTCCTATAAAATCTTCCCATAACGTTTGTCTACTTGGTAAAGGAGATATAATTTCTTCCACCATCTTAAAAAAAATAAAAAGGAGACCTATCAATATAAATGTAAATTAAAGAGAACAAAATATAAATACGGTGAATAGACCTTAAGCCACTACAGGTCCCTCTGTAGAAGGAAAGCCAGTCCAAGAGCATCTGCCTATAGGCTTTCTCGTGATATTATTGAATCCATCAGGGTATGGTGCTCTTCCACATAGCTATCCAATTGTCCAATTAGTTTATGTGTATTCAGTAGTTTAAACAAATGAACATCCCGTGCTTTCGCAATTGCTTTTATTAGTTCTTTTGTAAAAAAAATTTCCCACGTCAACTTCAGACGATGCTTAAGACATAACTTCACGAGTCCAAAGACTCTGAAATCTGCATTGATAAGGACAGTCATTGGAGTTAAAAAAAAAAGAAAAAAAGAACAACCCGCCAACTCGCATATTTGGAACCAAATTGACCATCGTCAGGTGTTCCAAACGAGGACGTAGCTTGTTCAAGAATTCGTGGAGTGGTAACAAATATTGAATTAAGAGGACTCAAGTGATGGAAATTTATACATCATGATTTTAGTACTTCATAACTTATGATCCAGGGTAAGTTACGATACCCACAATTTTTTATCTAAGCGCTATCTCTTATTTTAGTATACTTTAGAAGAAACTTAGTATTTATGAATACTCTCATCACCTGATAATTTAATTTTCAAATATATGTGTACCACCTCTTGCATTTCGTGAACTTTTCACACAGTTTGATCACACTCATTTATGTCATATGTTGATATATTCTTAAATCTTGTTGTTGACACCCAAAAGTGTCCGATCTTTAGTTACTATCGATATGTGATAATTGTTCGGAAGCAACAAAAGTAGACTCAACCACCTTATATGCAACTGTCAAAATTGGCGAAGAAAAGGGAAAAAGAGTGGAAAAAAATATTATCTGGGCATGTTTGGTCATCTGTGGAGGAAATTAATTGAATAGATTGAAGATTGGTCAATATTATATGCAGTTGATGACTTGGATGAAAGTGTTAGCACATGCCAACTAGTGACAAATGATGGCAAATTATTTCACCAAAGTTGTCGATAGTGTGTTAATTAAGGAGCAGACGATCGATTTGGAGGATTGCATGTAAGACTCAGGCACATGTAAATCCATTAAGAAGATTGTAGAGAATAGTTAGGTGAAAATGGAGACTGAGGTGCCATTTTGAAGGGCAACTCCTTTGAAGAAGAGTTGACAACGTGGGAATGTGAGCAAGAATTTGTTGATGAAGTGCTTATGTGTAAACCCATTGGAGATAACCTTAAAAATGAGTAGCTCCTTAGAAATTAGGTTGTTCTTTTGAAGGGAATTGACAACGTAGAAAATGAATAACTCCTTGGAGATAAGGCTGCTATTCTAAAGGGAGTGATAAACGTGGGAATATGGGACTATTATTTTCGAAAGAATCAAACTACAATTCAACCACGAAAAAATTGTTCCCAGACGATTATGATAAAAGGCCCATAAATACCAAGTTCTCATCAACTAGAAGAGGCTCATCAACAATTGAAATGTAATCTTTTATTATCTTTATTTTCCTGCACTTTATTTTTCCCTAGTTATAGCTTTCTAATTCAAGTTGTTGATTAAATTTCGATTTGTATCTTTATTCCAATACTTCATTGTCAATTAAATTATGGCGTGCATATCTATCATGGATGTCGCGTCGTAAATTAAATTCCGATGTTATACCTCTGCACGTTCTCAAGCTTTGTCGTCAATTAAATTTCAACACAATTTGTGTCTGTGTGCTGTTGTGGAAATGACTGTATTTTTAAATTTTGTCTTTGATTGAATTTCGGTACGGTTTGTATGTACAGTTTAGTTTGAAGTTCGAAATAAAAATTTGTAATTACTTCTTGTCCGTCTAGATATTTTCCATCTAGAGTTGCTACAAAATTCATCTTCTTTTATCAAAAGTCGAAAAATGATTTTAGAATAGATATTTCACCGTCAATTCAATTTTAGCGGCTCGCCAATCAAGAAGGATTTCAAATTACATTTTGCTTTCAAATCGAAGTTCTGACCCGGTTTGCACGTTTGGCAAATCGAGCAGATTTCCTGAGTTCCATCAATCAGAAAATGACACCAATTAATTTGTCGGTTCAAATGGGTCCTTCTGAGCAGTGGGAGTTGGGCCTACTTTTACGTAATTTAGGGTTTTGAAATATCAACGTTGGTTTTGACCAAAAAAGAAAAAACCTACTTTGGTTGATGTTCTGTTCATTTAACGTGTTCGAAAATTATGGATATTGAAAAATGACATGACCGATTTCTGAAATTTCAGCGGGACATTGTCGAATTATTTGCAGCAATAGTGAAAGCCTCTTTGCCACCTACCGAGATTTCGTCTTAATTTCCTTTTTAAGTCGTTTATCAATGTGACAAAATCAATGGCACCAATAAACTTAAATCATAGACCTTTGATTTTCATAATACTTACATGAGATAAGGGTTTCAAAATTACCCAACGGAACCTGAATTTTTTTTGAGTATTTTCAATTCGAGTAATAAGTAAATAAATTTGGGTAATTTTTCAGTAGGGTCAAGTTTTCGTGTTTTGTGTTTCGTTGTTTTTTCCTTATTCCCTTCTCGTCTCCATAATCTTTCTAAAGCACATGCCACACATGCAATATTGTTTATAAACAACTCATTTATTCAAAAGTCGCATTTTATAAAGAATGACCAAGAGAGTCGTATATCGTTAATGGCGAGCAAAGAAATGAGTGCTTTTAGATAAATCAAATTCATCCATGAAATTAAAGATGAATCGTTTCCGACTACAAAGACGAATTATTTCCAGCGTAAATGAAAGTTGGACAAACCATCTAAAACATGAACTTTCATGAATCAACAAGAGAACAACAACCTCGCTTGCTAAATGATGCTGATTTGTGATATATTCGAGCGGAAGAACTCACAAATATATCAAATAACCACACCATGACCACATCTCACGAGTTTCCTTAAATTTTCATATTATTTTATTTAGTATTTCATCCTTATTGGCTAAAATTCTTTTTTTATTTAAAAAAAGAAGCTAAAAGAAAGGCCCATTAAGGCCACCAAATCCCATATGTATTGATTGATGAGCGAAATTTCTTTAAAAAATATAAAACATGAAGTCATTTGCCCTATGACACATTAATACAAGAAAATCTTCAATGTGGAGCAAATCATACGGCGGAGTATTAAATTAAACGCTTCAAAGGAATCATAAATAAACAACGATAATGCAAATTTGCCGATGATATGACATAAACAGGTAAGACCGACTCAGGGATAACGGCCATCATTACGGAACCACCCGTGAGACCTCATGGCTTGTTGTCTAGCCCTTTAAGCACCTTAAGCTTGCTGGATAGCACGTACTTAATGCCCATTTGCCCATTAAACAATCCCAAGCGAACCCGGAAACATCTTGACATGACAGTGGGCCCTCGGGACCATCCCTAAGACGCCTCCCTAAGTACAGTCATCTCAAGACAGCGCTGAGACCTCGCTATCCAATGCGCGCAACCAATGCACACGCACGGCACGCTCGATCCAGCTCGCGACGCTCACGAGGTACTCACGTTCATGCACATACTCTCACACACGGAATGTATCCGCGCATACAGGCTCACACTTCATACACATACACATGCACGCTATCATGCCCACATCCACCGAACCCACACATTCGGTCATCTCATGCACACACATATTTTTGAGAATACTTGTGTTTAGTGGAAGTGGGCACTAAATACTCGCTGTCTTGTCAAAGACGTCTTCGGGTTCGCTCGGGATCGTTTGATGGGCAAATGGGCACTACGTGCGTGCTATCGAACTAGCTTCAAGGACTGAACGACAAGCCATGAGGTCTTATTTGGCCATTTCAAGAGCTCCGGGCATCCCCAGGGTGGTCCATAACATTATTGTTGTTAACCCTAAGTCGGTCTTGCATGTTTATGTCATATCGTCGGCAAATTTGCAATATCGTTGTTGGTTTATAACTCTTTTGAAGTGTTTAATTTAATATTAGTGTTAGGCTTGAAAGATCACCTAATGATTTACATCACCTTGACGAATTTCTTGTGTGAGTGTATTCTAAGGTAAATGTGTCACGTGTATATCAGTTTGAGATTTTCGATAATTAAAAAAATTAATTTAGAATTAATTTATCACATATGTATTAACTTAGAGTTTTTCGTGAATTTCCTCATGGACTTGCCATATCACCGTGTTATCCATATAAGTAAATTTAATAGTAAAACTTAATGGAAGCTAACGGAAAGTAAATATGTCACGGATATACTAATTTTAAATTTTCTTTTTATGGTATTAACCCATAAATATTCTATCGCCTTAAATCCTCATCTAATAAACTTTAGATATCAGCTCGTGTACTCTTCATAAGAGACATAAAGAGACGTAAATACAAAAATATATAGAAATTACACAATTTTCAAGTCATTATTATTCTTATCCATTAGTTTGTAAAGGAAAGATAGAGTTTACGCAGCTGATATGTATCACTCATCAACTACATGCCAAAAGAGGCCTTTTCTTAGATGCACCCCAAAAATTATACCTTCAGGCTTACAGAATTGAGCATTTCGAATTGTATTTTTCTTTGACCGAGCTCAGCGTGAAGTGATGAGAAAGTGGCACAATGGTCAATTATATAGTAAGAACCATCAACATCTGCCATGTGAATCTTCGAACGCAATTCTCCTCGGGTGCGGCGCCGCATTATTTTATCCATTTACGCGTTTTTTCTAATGTCCCCTTGAAAGGACGATAATATCTTTGCGGATACGAGGAGCTCCTGTTGTCTTCGTGCTTCAACTACTAGTCAAACCTACTTGAGAGGTCACATCCAATAAGTAGGAGCCGACTCAAAGTCATGTATAAATAGACCTGATAGGTTTATATAATGTCCAATTCCAAGGAGTAAGCCAAATTCTTCTCACACAAATCTTCATGGAGTTTCAAAAATCGTCGGCTCAATCTCTCATCCAAATGATCAAAAGAGAGATTCTACCCAACATGGCCTCGCGTTCATTCCTCTCTCCTTCCCCATATGACACCGCATGGTTGGCAATGATTCCTGATCTTCACCAATATGATCGTCCCATGTTTAAAGGCTGTTTGAATTGGGTGCTCCACAATCAAAATGAAGAAGGCTTTTGGGGAGATTATGATCATGACGAACATGAAATGTCGGATGATGTGGAGTGTCTTGCTTCAACCCTTGTTTGCATGATCGTGCTAAAAAGGTGGCATGTTGGCTCACCTTTGATAGAGAAAGGTATCATGTGCTTCACTTTCAAATAAATACCGAAATACGGTCATCATAGACATAATTTTTCTTTGTTTATATCGAAATACGGCCATCACAAATATAATTCTTCCTTCTAGGATTAAATATACTTGGTGAGTAGATTACTTTCGTGATCACTAAACTAAAGTTCATACTTAACTTTTAATTAGATGACTTCGTTCACTTTTCCACCCATAGCCTAACCCTCCAAATCTAATGTGGTTTCAACTTGGCACTAATCATCTTTTAAATTTTATTTATTGAAATTCGGATTTATAAAATAACTTATGTGTATTATCAAAATAGAGTGACTATCTTCAATAGAGTACGATTATCTTATTATTATTATTATTTAATTTCAAATTTTATTAATATTCTTGTCTAACGGTTACTAGATGCTCTTACAACATTTGGAAAGTCATAACTATTCAGACATAACCTCTTGACATTTGGAGAGTTGTTTATGTTTGGACACAATTTCTTCTTGTGTACGCCAGGCCTTGGCCAGGCACAAGCTCTGCCCAACGGTCCCTCAGCCAGTGTCCTCAAGCTGAACTCGGTAGGCCCTTCTTTATGTTCCGTTTTGCATTGCTCATGCACGCTGGGCCGAAGCTCGTGACAGTTTGGCTCATGTGAACTCTAGCCCCACCGGTTCCTCGTTGAGCATTTCTGCGTTCTGGTTTGCTTTGTCAACAGTTTCGGCTCGATTTTGAGTTCGGTTGAATCAAAAATCACTCTTTTCCATAGCGTATACTAGATGTTTGATGTAATGCCATAGTGAGATCTAGTTTTGTTTTGCTATCTTGGCTAGAGTCGAGTAGTCCGGTCTTCATCCCATTGAGCCAATTTTTTCTCGTGATGGTTAGTGTTTTGTGCGTTGGCCGTTCGGTTCGTTTCGTTGCCCCGTTGTCTGGCGAGCGGCAGTCGGGGTGGACAACCAATGAAGGGCGGTGGGTTGGCGGCAGCCTGACGACGGCCTAAGTGCCGGTGAGAATTTGCTAGAGATGGCACCGTTTTGGTTGAGGTTCGGGAAGGAGGCGCACAAGGAGGGTGGCCTAAAATTCTTGGAATAATTTTGTCTTAAAAGATGGAAGATTTTTGGTCTAAAATTATGTTCATAAATTGAACAAGCTCTTAAGGCTTTACCTTAGGGTTTCGATTGTCCTTGGAAATAAGTGCCCTTGACCGTGCACTTTCAATTTGATGATTATGACTTCCCTTTAGTTTAGTTAGGATTGACATTTAACTATCTCAGTGTTAGATGCTTGTTTTCCCTTGTAGTTTATTTAATGCTTCCTTTGATTGCTAATTGTTATTTTAATGATTTATTATTTGCATGATCACCTCACATATCAGTGGATAGGTTTAAAATCAATCTAGACAATCTCACAAAAATCTTTTTTATAATGAACAAGATTATGTACGAAAGGAGTACTAATTGTTTAATTAGTATAATCAAGTCCCCGATCATAGATTCTCTGATTGCGTAGGAAATGAGGTACACTTCCATGCCTGCCTTAGTTTTTAGCCGACCCCAATAGGCTAGTGCTGAATCATTTTTAGAAAATTTTTACGAACACCCCAATGTTGCGAGAGGTATGGACTTGGGAGAGTCCACACCTAATTATGGGTTGTAGGCTCGTCCTTCCTCTTCGGAAGGAAAAGGTAGATTGTGAAAGTTGTGATTTTCATAAATTATGAAATCCAACATTAAAAAAAATATTTTTTTATTTTTATTTCTAATTTTCAATATTTCTTTTCAATATGTTTTTGAGAAAATATTTGTTTGGGCATAACTTCTCCCGAAAGACTGCATTTGGTTCTAAAAAAACTAATATATTATTCATAGTTTTTACATTTCAATTTTTTCACGTCTCAATTCTTTTTTCTAAAAACTATGTAGCCATCTTTTTCAATTTTTACCTTTTGAGAGATTTTGAAGAAACACCAGAATTGCTATATGGCATAAGTAT
Source organism: Corymbia calophylla (assembly GCA_014182845.1). Lineage (NCBI taxonomy): Eukaryota > Viridiplantae > Streptophyta > Magnoliopsida > Myrtales > Myrtaceae > Corymbia > Corymbia calophylla. The sequence continues at coordinate 6,225,172 of CM024696.1, read as the reverse complement.
TTTTTTTTTTTTAAATAGAGTATTATCACGACTATGTTTTCCAACAGAAAGCCTATAAAAGACTACACAAGTAGCTATTTTATTGGTTTCCTTATCAAAATGGAACAGTCAAATAGTTCTTCACAATCTCATCTCTAATACTTCTCCCTATTTTTTGGATTTTTCACCATTTCAGGATTAAAGTTCATTCATGAAAATGCGCAATTGCTTCTTTCAAGAAAAAAGCATGGAAAGTTTCCTCGTTGGGTCGCTATCGTCTTGCCTGGAATGATTGATTTGGCACATGCTAGTGGTTTGGAGGTCATATTCCCTGAAAGCACAGAACATCTTATTGAGGATTTATTCAGCAATCGACAACGATTTCTCGAAAGGTAATTTCATTGCTTTCCTTCTTTATTGCTCGAAAATTACAGTGTGTTTTTTCTTTTCAAGTTGACCTACTTTTGCATTTCGGTCATGGTACTTCTAAATTTCAATACTAATATAGTCCCAACCATTTCAATTTAGTCGACGTGTGATTGCGTTCATCCTTCTTGATCGAATTAGGTTTCTTTCCTTATTTTGTTAAAGGAACTTGCCATATAAAGAAGAAGATCTTCTCATCCGTCGACCAACTTAACCATAATAATTATTTTCATGAAGTGAGGCCAACCGGAATTTTGGCTCCATGACAGTCAGTCTTGAAGATTAGACAAATGGGTTTTCAGAGCCTCAAGTCTAAAAGCGGCAAAAAGTTGGGGCGCTAAAGCCATCCCACTTCTGACCACAAAAAAAAGAAAGGCCACAACACGACTCCTATGTTTTAACCCCTCAGTTACAAGGTTTTGGCCTTTTTGCAGGGAAAAACTTGTAGACAAGAACCAATATTACCCATTGTTGTCGTATCACGAGGCATTGCCTCCAGCATACAAAATCAGCCATGAATGCATATTGGAGCATCTGGACAGCGACGGCTCTTTGTTTCAATCACCCTCTGCAACAGCAAGTGCATACTTGGCCACCGGGAACGAAGCATGCTTGGCATATCTTCAATTCCTTGCTTCGAATTGTGCTTGTAACGGCGGTCAGTGAACGACACCCAAGAGATTTTTAGATTCTTTTGAAGCATGTCTTTCTTATTTCGCCGATGAAATGAAATGAGTCATTTCATGAAAATTATAAATTAGTATTTTTGAAAAGGAAAAAAAAATTATCATAATAATTGACGGTTGTGATTGATTTGAGTTTATAGTAATGTTTTTATCAGAAAGATTGAAATTCTCCCATTCTATATAAGGTATGATAAAAAATGCATCAGCTTTATTTCTATTTTTTTTTTTTTTTTCTTTAAACATAACTTATTTGGCCAATTAGCTGGCCTCAAACTGCACACAATAGGAACAGAAACTTTGATTTTTTTTTTCAGCAAATTTGGGCGTAAAAGCAAAACAAAAGATTTTGATATTTCAAAGGGCAAAATCCTACCAATCGTTGCATAGGGACTTAAAATTCAAATTCAAATCTTGCTTTTAGGTTAACTAGGCTGGGTTTGGCGTGGGACACGTCTTCAAATGCTCGATTACTTAAAGCTAAACTAATAAAAGCTAATTTTACATGAGTAGAATACTTATAGCTTATACCATCAGTGTAGAGTTTGAATATTAATTTATTATATTTATACAGTTTCCTTTTATAACGTTCTTAACCCTTCAATATCTTTTGGCTTTTCTTGATGATTAAAGCAGTTCCATCTCTATATCTCGTGGATGAAGAGCTTACAAAACTTTCCATGGTTTATCAACTAGTGAGATTAGGGTTGACCGAGTACTTTGACCAAGAGAAGGATGAAATTTTGGCACAAATCTATCGGTTAGTAAAAGTTTCCTGGTCTCTTTGTTTTGTTCTAGAAAAACTACTAAAAGAAAAACAATAGAATAGAGAACGGCATCCGTAAAAGCTCAAAAGCCCATCCTGACAGAGCTATCACCTATTTTCTATTTTCAATCATGATTGCTTTCGAGGTCACTGAAATTGTCCATAGGACATCTCTAACTAATTCAAGCATATTAACATTTCTTTTTGCAGGAACTATAAGCATGAAAAACCAATCACGAAATCAATTCATTCGATCGCTGCGGAGCTATACAAAGATTGCTTGCGATTCTGGCTTTTGCGCATGCATGGTTATAGAGTATCCCCATGTACGAGTTGCAAGCTTTATGAGTTCCTCAATTGGTTCCTTTTCCTTGAAAAAGCGATTAATTTCAATATTATTCTGCATTTTGCAGCAAGCTTTTGTTGGTTTCTAGATTCTGAAGAAGTTCGAGATCAAATAGAAAAACATTATGAATTCTTCTCGAGCGTGCTCCTTCACGTGTATAGAGCCAGCAATCTTATGCTTCCGGATGAACATCAACTTGAGAAAGCGAGAACTTTCTCAAAAAGGTTTCTTAAGAAAATCACATCTGGAGGAACGAGAGATGACAGCATCATCTCGTCAAGTCATCGCAGAATGGTTGGTGTAAATATTTGGTACTTCTTCTCGTTTTGTATAATGAGTTAACGCTTGAAGTGTCCGTGTAGATTGAGCACGAATTGGGTCTTCCATGGATGGCTCGCTTAGACCACCTGGAACATAGGATGTGGATGGAGGAAAAAGATGCTTGTGTCCTATGGATGGGAAAATTTTCTTGCCATAGGTATTGAAGTCTTAAAAGGGAAATTATAATCTTGCTTTATTACTATTCTATAACATGCAATTAACTTTTTGCTTTTCTTTGATTTCATTAGGTCATCATTGGTTCATAATCAAGATATAGTGCAGCTTGCTCTGCAGAACTTTATACTGAGACAATCTGTTTACAGGATGGAGCTTGATGTATTAAGAAGGTATATATGCATATGTTTTAGTGAATGAGTTGTTAATTAGCAAATAATTATTTCTAATGGCTCTTCATTAATGGATGAGTTCAGGTGGTCCGAAACAACTGGACTTAGCAAGATGGGGTTTGGTCGAGAGAAGACAACATACTCTTATTTTGCTGTTGCTGCTTCCATTTCTCTGCCTTGCAATTCTGATGTGCGAGTACTGATCGCCAAGAGTGGAATCATAGTAACCGTCGCCGACGACTTTTTTGACACGGAAGGTTCATTGGAGGATCTAGAAAAGTTTACCGATGCAGTTCAAAGGTATGATTATCAATTAAACAATGTATCACATGCATTTCTTATTTAAATCAATCATTATCCTTCTCGAGACAAGAAATGAAAAAAAATGCATCCAATAGGATTTTAACCTATACCAAAGGCTTAATACTTGTCTAGACTTACTATTTCTACAATTTCTATCAAGAGTTGCACTAAACCATAGGCACAACCCGAGTCATAATTAGTAGTTGTCTCTAACTTTCTATTTCTACAATTTATATCAAGAGGTGCGTTCAGTAAACCATATGCACGAGGCGACCCTATGTCTAGATACAAAATCAGTGTGTGTTGGGTTCATGGATTTCTATAGTCATCTCTCATGGCGTCATAGTCCATTTGATTAGTTACCCTTAGAATTGCCTCTCTCGGTGGGTGATGAACATCGTAACAGGTGGGATGGTGAAGGACTAAGTGGGCATGCCGAGACCATATTCAAAGCCCTCGTCGATCTCGTCACCGACTTCAGAGTGAAATGCTCTAAACAATCGGGGAAGGACATCAAGAAAAACCTTCAAGATATAGTAGGTCTCATGTTCCCACATTATACCTCTCTTTCTTCACTTTGCCCCATCGAGCAATATCTTTCTTTTAAATCGGCTAAAACAATGTGTGTTTGGTTGGAAAGTGGGGTGAGACATTTCGTTCATGGCTCATCGAAGCGAGGTGGAGCAGAAGTGGAGGTGCGCCTCCGATGCAAGAGTACCTCGACGTGGGCATGACGTCCGTCGCAGCTCACGTCTTAGTCCTTCCCTCAACGTGCTTTGCGAGCCCCACGACGCCATTACATCACCTGTGGTCCAACCCCTACCAGACCCTCACCAAATTGCTCATGGTCACCAGTCGGTTGTTGAATGACCTCCATGGCTACCAGGTAAAGTTTGTAATGTTGGATAGCATGCGTCTTGAGGCTAATTGAACTGCTAAGTCTGGCCGCTGGCCAAGCAGTTATAATTTCCCGCTACTCCCTAAATGGCGCTCGTTCATTGTTGCTCTTATTGTGCACCTATGCACACTCTCTCTTATTTCGTCTCCCTGTGTTTACGATTTTCTTACATTACAGAAAGAAGAAAGGCAAGGTAAATCGAACTTTGTGCTGCTCTACCTAAAGGAAAACCCTGAGGCCAACATTGAGGACTCTATCAACTTCGTGCAATGGTTGCTAGACCAACTGAATAAAGAGTTCCTGCAACACGTCCTTGAGGAACTCTGCGACTTGCCCAAACCGAGCAGGCATCTCCACCTCGCGTGTTTGAAAGTGTTCCACATGTTCTACAACTCCTCCAACCGCTATGACTCAGACACAGAGATGCTCCACGACATCCAGAAAGCACTTGTAGTCCCGCCACGAGTTCCCACATTGAAGCCCCTGAGGCCTTTGCCACAGCAAGCGGGAACGAAGCCAGGGGTGTCTGTGACCAAGAGCCTGTCCGGCCAATTTGGCCTCGAGCGTTTTCCTAGGAAGAGCTTTATTGGGTATCAAATATCTTCCCAAACTGGTCCATTGAATAGATGGGAGAACACGTGCAAGCCATCTGGTTTTAAGTTATGTTTCGCTTAGTTATAGCAGTGGTATCATCTTCATGTACTATAGTCATGAACCAATCTTATAGGTTCCCCCAATTGAAGCTGCTTTAGTTTATATCAATAATGAAATGAGCGTGTAAGAAAAGAGTACCCACCCCAAGTAACTTAAAAAGATGCATAATTTTTAGTGGATAGTTCATCCACGTGCTTCAATGCGATGGTTTTTTGTTTTTCAATCTTGTTGTGTCCATGTGGAGGGCATTACAAGCCCACCTTCTAATTCGGTCTGAACTCGAGTAATTTGGAATCTTCTAACTGAAATTATAGTAAAAATAATAATGGTTAGTATTTTTTTTTTTTTTTTTTTGATGGCCCGGGAACCCCGCATATTTGATTGAGACAAAATTGATTGAGACAAAATTGCAATGAGTATGATATATATACTAAACTAAAGCTAAACCATTGAAAATAGTGAGTCTAATATAACTCTCAAGTGGATTGCATCCAATTTGATGTTTGTCCAATTTCAGATTTTGTGAATTAGTTAGGTTGACTGAATAAATCTCTGAGGGAGGGAGGGAGAACACAATTAATTGGTGGAAAGTAGAACTGAGCACTCGAGCACATGAGAAGAAACGAGATCATGAACTTTGGATGCGCACGAGGACCACTGCCGCCACAGCCGGCTGTCGTTGCCTCCATCTTTGACCAAAGTCGTGACCTCCGCTTTCCACCACCGCTCGCCATAGATTTTCACCACCCACACCGCTTATCTCGGTCTCCTTTGCCACTGGTTTCCACTCGCATGGCCACGACTTGTCCACGTTATCATTGAACCCGAGCTCGGCCAATGCGCTCGAGCCTCAGATCTCGTATTTGAGTTTGAGCCTGCCCATTGTAGCTCGCCCACTTCTCGTTGTCCTCGAGACTGTATGCTGTGATAGAATCGGTGCTCTGGAGGACGATCATCAGGGACACTACCCAGATAGGGAATAACTCGTTATGGGACGAAGCATCTTGCATGAGGCCTAGAGCATAGGTGAATACGTAGGTTGAGAGAGTGTAGGCCGCGAAAATGACGTGCCGGAACATGCTGCCACTGCAGCAGCGCCGGCATGAGCCAAAGGAGATGAGGAAGAGGAGCAAGAAGGCGGTGAAGATGACGAGGAGCTCGTTCATCGCAAGCCTTCACTTGCTGTCTGGGGTCTCGGCACCCGAGCCACCGCGGTCTTTTTGCAATGTAGTAACAAAATTCCCAACTGCGGGCCCTACATATATACGTGTCAATCAATTAACGGGTCTAGATCGTCGCCGGCTGACTCTCGCCGGCCACAGCAATAAACAACGAATGAAGGACATGAAGCCGAGCATCAGTCATGACGCACGCTCCTACCGTCTGCAATCTCTCTCTTCTGGTTTGAGACTTCATTCTTTTTTTTTTCTTGCTTTTCCAGTTTTTCTTTTTCGTATTAATGTTTGTCCAAACATTGTTTGGGTCAAAAATGCCCAATTTAGGCCACGGGAAAAATTAATTACTCACCAGCCAACGAATTTAGATCCTTATTTAAAACTAACTTCGCCACTTCAAATTTATTTGAAATAAGATTAATTTTGAATTCCTTTTCAAAAAAAATGCTCCCACTTTATTCCCTATTTATAATTATCCCTCATCAATTGGCGGTCCCACCCTTGTGCAAATGTCTTGTATACACTTAAGATCATGACCCCAATTAATTGAATTTTCTTTTCATCCATGTATCCATTCCACTGCTAATACATTCACTAAATCTTGTGACTACAAGCATCTGGATTGATCTCTTCTTCAAATCACATTTTTCTGTTTTGCGTAGCTTGTCATGGCCGCATATTTAACCCGTCGACGGTGAGGCCAATGCGATAGGGGGAGGTCAAAGGGGTTGGCTCACACCCGAGGGAGAACGTTGGAAGGGAAGATAGAGGGCCAAAACAATTTGATATAAAGAAGTTGATAAAACTTGGGAGAAACAGATGGGCTTCCATCACTAAAAAGGAAAAAAAACTTCCTAGAGGGACCACTCTAAAAAACAAATCGTGAATGTGGGCTAAATAGTGCTGTATATATACCAAACTAAATTCAGATAATTAGAGATGATCCATATGAGTTCTGAGCGCATCATACGGGATTTGATGATTCAAATTCAGTTCATTATTGTTGACATGTTAAATTTTGGCTAAATATTTATGATTGAATTGTATAGAAAATTAGGGACCAATTCGGCCCTAACAAAAAATAAATTTTTTCATCACCTGGTATTGATATATTTGCATTTACTAAGTATTATTTTTATTTTATTTTTCTTATTTTATCTTATTTCAGATAAATAAAAATTAATTTTCTTTAAAAAAAATTAAGTAAATTATTTAAAAAATAAAAAGGGCTTGGGGGTTGGGCCTAACCCCAGCCTCCCTTTCCCCTTCACCTGGCCGGGTCTATTTCCCTTCATTTTCCTTTGGCCTGGCCCTGGTCTCCTTACTGCACTTCCTGTGTGCGATAGAGAGAGGGCAGAGCACCGACGACGCAATCAAGGACTTAACTAGCACTGACACCGACATGTGACAAGTGATAGGATACATTGACATGTCATTTCTAGAAAAATAAAGAATTCCGACATATCGAGACATATAAATTAAATGTATATTTTTATATATACATGATAAATTAATATTATCATGATTATTTCAATCAAATTATTTTGATTCAAATTCACAAATATATAAATAATAAAAAAGAACCTAGAATGAATTTATACTAAAAACATTAATCTATAATTTGTCTGGATTGGTGAGTTCCAAGTCGATGGTCGGGTTATGTTGGGCCCGAGGTTGACTTGGCCCAACTGACCATTGTCCTGAAAATGGAAACCAGTGGGCCTTTCGCCATTGGACCGGGCTGGAATGTTGAATGGAAATAGGAACCAAGATAAGTTGGATGCTCAGCAGGAGATTGTTCTTCTTGGGTCGGATCGATATGTTCAGAGATCTGATTCCGTGGTGGATTTTCATCAGAACTTGTATTTTGATTATGCCTTTTCTGCATGGTATTGTGAAAAATGAATTCCTACCAAAGTGCTGAATTTTTTTTCCAAATAAAGCGCTACAACGACAAATTGAAAACTAAAGATGGAGGCCATTACATAATTTTTTTTTTTTTTTTTTTTTTTGTGGATGCTAGGTCAGGAAATGAGGCACTAATACCATGACAGAAAATGAAGAGTATTGGAGAAAATTATATTTGTAGTACTCTATGTTTGTACATGTATTACAAACCTATTAATAATACAAGAAAGATTTACAATAGGAAAGAATATACAAAAAAACATTTCTTATTTTACTGTCCAAATATCTAATCTTACTAATTGACTAGATCAATTTACCGATAATTAGAATAACTATAATCAAACGATATCTTAAACAACAAAATCAATTATAATTTATTAGAAATATGCATAATCCTAAAATATGAAAAATCAATGAAAATATCCTAACTATCTCTTACACATATGATTAAGATTATATTTTTTTAGCCATCTTAGCCAAAGTTGTGACCACACTATTGATATTCTGATTTATGACCGGGACATAGAATTTCTTACGTTTAATATTTGTTAAGATATGCAACGGGCGGACGTGTATGCATGGATTGAATCCACTTCACATCTTCGATGTTCTAAGCTACCAAGCGTAAATGATACTGTCTTCAGGCCGTTTTCCCGTCTTTGACTCATCCCGCTCACATCGTTGGATTAGTGGATTATTTTCACCAGTAAGATATTCATCTACCTAAAATAATATTTTTAGTGGATTATTTCTTTTGCTCTGGCTTTGACTCATTCCACTCACGTCGTGGTTAAAGAAATCCTTAAATGCTATTCAGCTGTCTGAAAGTCACAAAAAAGAAAAGCTTTCAGCTCTTAATGCTGGCCTCTGACGATAGATAGGAAAAAGAGATGAGGAGAGAAGAAATTACAAAATTAACTTCGTTTTCATGCAGAGTTATCAGTCAAGTCCTCCTTTTTGGTGGCAAGAAAATTTTGGATCCCATGTAAGCACCATTAAAATAAATGGCTATGAATTCAGATCTACTGGTGCCGCTGGTTCTGTCAGCTTAATAATCGACGAAAAAGAAAAGTGAGACGGCCCGCATTATCACAAGAGGGTTTTGCAATCGATGCAATTATTTCGACGATGTCCCCGCAAAATTTTAGAACTTGGTCATCATTTCGTCTTATATTACCAGTAACGGACATGCTATATGTGGACAGGAAATCAATTCACTGGTCTTTTTCGCTACGACAGACAGTGACTCGGGTGTGACCAGGTTCACATGTGAACAGCGCAGGTGTTCATTTGTCAAATTTGCTACGACAAACAATGACTCAAGGGTGACCCGGTTCAACTGTGAACAACGTACGAGGTGTTCCATCGGATGATAGACGAAGACACGTCCAGTGGGCCATTGGAAATCCTTAAGAGCCAATCGGAATGAAGGACGAGGATGCTCGTATATATCTAACTCTTGAAGATTTTCGCTTTTGGGGGTTCCCGGGGCCGGGGAGAGGGAGCCTAGAAAGTTCCTTCAAAAGAGGAGGTCTGACACATCTTAGTAATGTAAATAACATTGATTAGTAAATTCTGTAGCATATCAATACGCCATTATTGACATTAATAATAATAGAAATAAAATGTAATATTACTTGTGTGCAATAAAAAAAAAGGGATTAAATTAATGTTGTGCATCCATCACAATACTCGTTAAATATAATCATCATGCTGTGTATTCATAGTTTATATCTTATATACCTATAACAACTTGATGCGATCTAGAAAATCCTACATCAAAAATGACATTCAACTATTCAAGTTGTGACATGAGAGCTTGTGATTCACGTTGTGACATGATAGCTCTCGGAAGAAACCGGCTCAAAGACATGTATAAATAGACCTGATTGGTTTATGTAATCTCTCATTTAAACAAGCGAACCAAATTCTTCTCACCCAAATCTTCATGGACTGCCAAGCTATTCAATCTCTTGTCAATACGATCAAAAGAGAGATACTCCCCAACATGGGCTCACACTCATTCCTCTCTCCTTCACCATATGACACCGCATGGCTGGCGATGATTCCTGATCCTCGCCAACATGATCATCCCATGTTTGAGGGGTGCTTAAATTGGGTGCTTCACAATCAAAAAGAAGAAGGGTTTTGGGGAGATTATGATTTCAATGGACATGAAATGCTCGACGGTGTGGAGTGTCTTGCTTCAACCCTTGTTTGCATGACTGTGCTAAAACAGTGGCACGTGGGTTCGCCTTTGATAGATAAAGGTACCATTTGCTTCCCTTTCAAATAAACACCAAAATATGGCAATCACAAACAAAATCTTTCTTTATTTACACCAAACTATAGCCATTGCAAACATAATTTTTGTTCAATTAGATTACTTTTGTGATTGCTAAGTAAACTCTTTACTTAACTTTCCATCAGATGATTTTGTTCACTTTTCAACCCATGACCTAAGACACCAAAACTAATGTAGTTTCTAGTTAAAATAAAGTCAAACAATCATCCATGAAAGTCAAATCTAAGTTAATACGAACATGAGACCACCCATATTAAGAAAGCATGTAAAAGATGTTGCAAGTAACTAGTGTATTTGTTTCCTTAATGAAATGGCTCAAGTCATATAGTTCTTCACATATTCTTTTCTAATGCTTGTCCATTATTCTGGATATTTCATGTTACAGGATTAAAGTTCATTCATGAAAATGCGGAATTGCTTCTTTCTAGAAACAAGTATGGAAAGTTTCCTTGTAGGTTTGCTATCATCTTACCCGGAATGGTTGATTTGGCATGTGCTAGCGGTTTGGAGGTCATATTCCCCAAAAGAACAGAACATGCCATTGTGAATTTATTCAGTATTCGACGAGGAATTGTCGAAAGGTAATTCTAATACTTCCTTTTTTTTATTGGTCGAAAATTATCATATTCTTCTTCTTCTTTTGGAAAAAGTTCAAGAATTGTCAGAGCCTCAAATCTTAAAATTAAATATAACAAGTACCCACAACTCCCACGTTTGTTCCACCTGAATCACAATTAGGCTTTTGGCCTTTTATAGGGAAGAACTTGTGGACAAGAACCAATATTGCCCGTTGTTGTCGTATCTTGAGGCATTGCCTCCAACATACAAAATCAGCCATGAAACCATATTGAAGCATCTGGACAGCGATGGCTCTTTGTTTCAATCACCCTCGGCAACATCAAGTGCTTACCTATCCACCGGAAACAAGGCATGCTTGGCTTATCTTCAATTTCTTGCTTCAAATTGTGCGTCTAACGGGGGTAAGTGAACACTACTACATTCACGAGATTTGTTGATAATTTCGGAGCTTATCCTTCTTGTTTCCCTTCTATTTCATGAAAATTATAATTGTCATTTTTGAAAAGGAATATAAAATTATCGTAATAATTGATGAGTTGTGATTGATTTGAGTTAATAGAAATGCCATATATCAGGAGTATCGAAATTCTCTTGTTCTATATAGCATATGACAAAGAATTCATCAATTTTATATGGGAGGAATTACCAAAAAAAGTCTTAAACCTATTGTAATTATATCAATTCAGTCCTACACTTTTCTTTTTGGCCAATTCAAACCTATATATTATGCAATTGTGCTATTTCAGTCCATCCAGCCAAACTTGGCCTATCGACATGACTGGACACTAGCCAGTGACGGCTATCTGACGAACCCTGACATGGCATTTTTAAATATTTTTTTTATTTTTTTTGAATTTTTTAACACTTCTTTTTTACTTTTTTCGAATTTTTTAATTCTTTTTTTTTCCATCTTCTCCTTCCTCTAGCCAGTAGAGGCAAGGGCTAGCGAGGTCAGCCTCGCCGGCAATGCTGAGGCTCACCTCTGCCTGCTGCCGGCCATTGGCGACAACAAGCCTTGCCCAGCCAGGCAATGCTAGCCTCATTGAAGTTGGGTGAGGCCCTACCAAATCTAGCGAGGCTTGACCTCACCCAACCATGGTAAGGTTCAACCTCTCCGACACTGGCAAGGCTCGCCCTCGCCAAATCTGACAAGGCCTAGCCCAGCCAAGGCAAGGATTGACCTCGCTAGTGATCGGCGAGGCTCCTCACCCGGGGAGGATAAGGCTCAACCTCACCATGGCTAGGCGAAGCTAAGCCTCGCCCTCAGCCGACGAGGGTGAGCCTCGCCATTGGCCAACGAGGTCAGCCTCATTGGCCCTCACCTCTAGCCGGTGCTAGGAAGGAGAAGATGGGAAAAAAAAAGAATTAAAAGAATTACAAAGTTAAAAAAAAATACTAAAAAATTCAAAAATTAAAAATTGTCACATTAGTGTTCGTCAAACAACCAAAGATCTACGTCAATCTTTGGCGGGCCAAGTTTTGCCAGGATGAACCGAATTGGCACAATTGCAAAAGTGTTAAGATTGAATTGGCCAAAAAAACAATTTAGAATTGAATTTGCACAATTGTAATAAGTTTAAGACTTTTTTGGTAATTCTCCCATTTTATTTGTGTCTTTTTGTTTCTTTAAGCTTAGCTTTTGTGGCCTATTAGATGGCCTCAAACTGGAAGCCTTCTGCACGCGTAGGAACAAAACTGAAGATTTTGATCATTCAGTGGGAAACCGATGATTGATTAGGATGTATCCGGCATGACACAAGACTTCAAATGTAGGAGCACAAATAGTTAAACAAAACAAATCATTTATGGAAGTAGAGCACATGCAAACCAGCCTTACTCATCATTGATTTGAAAACTGATTTACTGAATTTTAATACTTGTCTTTTTTAACGGTCTTAACCCTTGAATATCTTTTGGCTTTTCTTGATGATTATAACAGTTCCATCTCTGTATCCCGTGGATGAAGAGCTTCCAAAACTTTCCATGGTTTATCAACCGGCAAGATTAGGGTTGACCGAGTATTTTGACCAGGAGACTAATCAAATGTTGGCACAAATCTACCGGTTAGTAAAAATACCCCAGTCTCTCAGTGTTTTCTTAATAGAAAATCTACTACTAAAAGAAAGGAGAATTGGGGACGAACACCACCGCCCCCAAAAGCCCAAAAGCCCAAAACTCCATCCTCACAAAGCTAACGTGTTTGGAAAAATTATCCAAAAAGTCTTAAATCTATTACACTTTTATCGATTAAATTCTAAATATTTTCACATTATACCAATTAAGTCTATCTGATCAATATTGGTCAAAAATTGTGGACACTGACCATCCTACGTGGCATAATATGCACTGACCTAAAAATTTCGAATCTTTCGGTTCTGGTCTTGTTTGGTTCAGGTAATAAGTAAAGGATTTCAGGTACTTCTTTAGTTTGGGCCATGTCTCTTTTTTTCTTTTTTTCTTTTTTTGCCTTCTAACAAGCATTCCCAAGAATTCTAAAAATAAAAAACACTATGTTCATCAAAAGATAACATTTAAAGATTCAATCCAAAATTGACAAAAATGTGATTAAAAATAAGAAACTTTACAAGAGATTAAAGAAAGATTGATACTTCCAATATTGATCATTAGAGAAAATTATTTGTTCAACTTACTTGACAATTTCCAAGGGAGTGAAACCAGAGTCAAGTATTCTGACATCCCCAAATAAATGAATAAATAAAACGGAAGACAATTCTTTTTACATTTCTATATAGCTTGAAGAATCATGTGAAGATTTAACACTACCAAAAACACTTCATGCCACTTACTTCACCGGCAAGAACTTAGCCAACAATACACTAATGATCACCCTCTTCCACACATAGTAGTTTGATAATCGTGCTAGACGAACCAGTTTCAATAGAATTGATTAGATTCTGGTTATATATATCGTATGATCTCTTATGCAAGTATCAAAATTTAACTTAGAGAGTACATGGAGATCGAATGTCGATTGTCTTTCATTTTGTCTCCTAATACTCAAGTTCCCTCTACATGTAGCAACAAGAGTGGCATGAATAGAGAGCAAATTCATGTTTGTCTTATCAACGGACGAGTGCATGCGAGCTGCGATCGGCCACATTGCTTACGAGTCACAGTGTAAATCGCGTGGGGAAAATAAAAGATAATTTTCCTCTAATTTTTGGAAAAAAAAAATACTAAGATACAAACGAGAGAAATCAAACCCTCGAAAACTGATTCGACACAACTCCATCTGATGACTTGGGATATATGTGGTTCGGATATCAGGGCAGGTCAAGTATGCTTTTCGGGTTGGGTGTCAAAGCATCCAACCCATTAACACCCCTATTGCCCACAAGCAAGGGCATCGTCCCTCACTTAGATCCAAACAATGACCGCTACCATTGCCAACCCTCACCCTAGCAAGGGTCACAACACTCGGCCCAACGGCCTCCCCCATGGTTGGTGAGGGCATCGCAATCCTAGCTTAGATTAGGTAGGGACTGACACCCTTGCTTGTGGCCAGCAAGGGCTCAAGGACCATCGCCCATTGCCAGGAAGGAAATGACGCCCTTCCCTAGACTAGGCACACCGGTGTAGGGTTTGAAAAAATAATAAAATCAAAATTATATATTAGAATATTATTTAAAATTATCCATATCAGTACTAGCCATGCCATGTGAGACAGTCAGAATCAACATCAACGATTTCAAGCCAAAATTAACCGGATGAATTCAATTAACAAAATGCGAAAAGATTTAGGTTTTAATTGGTAAAATTGAATGATTTATAACTGAATTGGTGCAATAGGTTTAGGACTTTTTAAACAATTTCCCCTTCTATGTTTTAGTACTGATCGCTTTCGAGGTCACTGAAATTTTCCATACAACATCTCTAAGTTATTCTGGCATAACTTATTTTTTTCAGGAACTACAAGCATGAAAAACCGATCATGAAATCAATTCATTCGATCGCTGCCGAGCTATGCAAAGATTGCTTGGAATTCTGGCTTTTGCGCATGCATGGTTACAGGGTATCACCATGTACGAGTTGCAAGCTTTACAAGCTCCTCAATCAGTTCCTTTTTCTTTGGGTCTTTCATGGATGACTTTTAAGTGGATCAATTAATTTCAATAGAATTGTGCATTTTGCAGCTAGCTTATGTTGGTTTCTAGATCGTGAAGAAGTTCGAGATCACATCGAAAAACATCACGAGTACTTCTCGAGCGTGCTCCTTAACATTTATAGAGCCAGCAATCTTATGCTTCCAAATGAACATGAACTCGAGAAAGCAAGGACGTTCTCGAAGAAATTTCTCGAGAAAATCACATCCGTAGGAATAAGAGATCATAGCATCATCTCGTCTAGTCATCGTAGAATGGTTAGTGTGAACATTCAGCAGTACTTTCCCTATTCTATACTATAGTCAACAAGATATCGGTTAACGCTTGAAATTTAATGTAGATCGAGCATGAATTGGGTCTCCCGTGGATGGCTCGACTAGACCACCTCGAACATAAGATGTGGATGGAGGAAAAAGATGCTTGTGTGCTATGGATGGGAAAATTATCTTGCCATAGGTTTTAATTTCTTAAAATGGAAATCATAATCTTGCTTTATTACTATGCTATAACATGCAATTAATTTTTTGCTTTTCTTTGATTTCAATAGGTCATCATTGGTTCATAATCAAGTTATAGTACAACTTGCTCTGCAAAACTATGTACTGAGACAATCTATTTACGAAATGGAGCTTGATATAGTAAAAAGGTATATATGTAAATGGTATAATTATGGATTGTCCATAAACAAGTGCTTATTCCTAATTACTCTTTAAGTAATGGATGAGTTCAGGTGGTCCGAAACAACTGGACTTAGCAAGATGGGGTTTGGTCGAGAAAAGACGACGTACTCTTATTTTGCCATCGCCACTTCCATTTCTTTGCCTTGCAACTCCGACGTACGAATAGTGGTTGCCAAGAGCGCAATCGTAATAACTGTCGCCGATGACTTTTTCGACATGGAAGGTTCACTTGAGGATCTGGAAAAGCTTACAGATGCGGTTCAAAGGTACATTATGTGCTAAACGATGTATTATAAGCAATATTT
Source organism: Corymbia calophylla (assembly GCA_014182845.1). NCBI lineage: Eukaryota > Viridiplantae > Streptophyta > Magnoliopsida > Myrtales > Myrtaceae > Corymbia > Corymbia calophylla. The sequence continues at coordinate 6,209,373 of CM024696.1, read as the reverse complement.
TAATAAATTGATTCAAAATATCAATATCCATCTTGAGATAAAAAGTAGATGGAAAAAATTGCATCCAGGATTTGAAGCTATGCCAAAGGCTTTAGTATTTGTCTAACTAGACTAACCTACCATTTCTACAATTTACATCAAGAGAGGCATTCACTAAACCAAATGCATGAGGCCACTCTATGTCTAGCTACAAAATTAGTGTGTGTATGGTTCCTGGGTTTCTATACTCATCTCCCATGGCGTCCCAGTCCATTCGATTAGCTATCCCTCAAAACGTCTCTTTCTGTGGGCGACGAACACTATACTAGGTGGGACGGGGAAGGACTAAGTGGGCACGCTGAGACCATATTCAAAGCCCTCGACAATCTCGTCGCCGACTTCAGAATGAAATGCTTCAAACAGTCGGGGAAGGACATCAAGGAAAACCTTCAAGATATAGTACGCCTCATGTTCCTGCATTATACTTCCTCTTTCTTTACTTTGCTAAGCAATATCTTTCTTCTGAATGGGCTAAAATGTCTTCCGCGTTTGGTTGGAAAGTGGGGTGAGACCTTTCGTTCATGGCTCATGGAAGCGAAGTGGAGCAGAAGCGGAGGTGCGCCTCCGACGCAAGAGTACCTCGACGTGGGCAAGACGTCCATCGCAGCACACGTCTTAGTCCTTCCCACGTCGTGCCTTGCGAGCCCCACGACGCCGTTGCATCAGCTGTGGTCCAAACCCTACCAGCCCGTCACCAAATTGCTCATGACCATCACTCGGTTGCTCAATGACATCCAAAGCTACCGGGTAAATGTCATACGATTGCTCATTCTTTTCCAGCCCCCCTTTCACGAACCGAGTTCGTCGCAAGGTTCTTGATCTGAATGGTCGAGGAGATAGAGAAGGGACAAAAACATGGGCTTGACGATGACGGGATCGATGGTATTTTTAAAGTGTCGGTGCACGAAAATCATTCGTATAACTTCTTTTTGGTAACCAATGTCAATTTATTTAATCATAATTAATCTTTTTATGAATGAATTTGAAAGCATATTGTTTCAGAAACATATCCCGAACAGATACATTGTTTTTAAAAGTGACAAAGTGCATTTTTTGCAATATTTTCCTACGCTTGCTTTTTTAAAATGGAGGACTACGCTGATTTTTGTTTCCTTGCACTATCAAAGTGCCGTTGCATGAATAATTCGTTCATTTTTGGCTATTGAACAACTAATGTTCCATTATCGAACATCTAATCTAATCATCATCAGTAAATTTTTATTATTTTTCTTGAGAGTTTTCTGAAATTTTTTTGTCCAATTGAAAGAGCACGCTCAGAGAATCTAAGTTTCAAAGAAACTTTGACGTTTAAAATCGGATGTACATGAAGATTTCAGGTTGCTTTTCTTTTTATTTGAAATTAGAAGATACCAATTCCTTATCTGTCTCTCTCTAAACGCAGAAAGAAGAAAAGGAAGGGAAATTGAACTTTGTGCTCCTCTACCTAAAGGAAAACCCCGAAGCCAACATCGAGGACTCCATCAAATTCGTGCAATTGCTGCTCGACCAGATGAAGAAAGAATTCCTCCAACACGTCCTCGACGATCTCTCTGATCTGCCGGAGCCAAGCAGGCGGCTCCACCTCGGGTGCCTGAAAGTGTTCCACATGTTCTTCAACTCCTCCAACCGCTACGACTCGGACACAGACATGCTGCACGACATCCAGAAAGCGCTCATGGTCCCGCCGCGAGTCCCTAAATTGAAGCCCCCAAGGCCTTTGCTGGAGCGACCGGGACCGAAGCCACAGGTGTTCACAACCAAGAACCGGTCCCGCCAGTCCGCCCTCGATTGTTTCCCAAGGAAGAGCTTTATTAGGTATCAAACGTCTTCCCACAGTGGTCCAATGAAGAGATGGGAGAAGATGTACAAGCCATCTAGTGTTAGGTTATGTCTCACTTAGTTATAGCAGCGGTATATCTTCGTGTACTATAGTCATGATCCAATCGTGTAGGTTACCCGCGGATATTCCTTTCTATAAAATGTAAAGCATTAATTTATAATGAAACAAGTATGTATGGTTAGAATACACACCCCGAGTAATTTGGAAAGATGTTGTACAATCGACACGAAATTGTATTTTGCAATGAATTCATCGCGAGAAAATGAAACTATCACAGAACTCGATTAAGGAATAATAAAGAACACCAAAAATTTACAGTGTTTGGTCTAAAGTACGTGGTGAAATCAACAATTTCTTACTTCAATTAGCTGTAGATCTACATTCTTGAGCCTCCCGGGCTCATCAACATCTCAGCAGAAAGGTTACATAGGAGATATTTATGTAATGTTCTAGGACTTGATTATATATTCACGATAAATTTTATAATTTTTGTAGTGTACCTTTCCTTTATATTATATGTAGATCTAGATCACATTCATTAGATACGAATTGAGAATTTTGAGGGGAACCCAAGAAAACTTAACACACCATGTTCATGGAACCTGGCAAGTTCCACGGCTTAGTTCCGGACACATCGAACTCAGGGATCAAAGACCGTAACGGGTGGCCATCAACCTTGCGCCTCAGTGGTCGACAAGACCTTCATCATCGCTGGGCTTGAGTCGGTACCCGACCGGCAATCGGGACCCTGGCCACGGAGGATTCATCGGAGGAGGATGCGATTCCGGGATCTGTGAGCTTGAGTTCGCCGTGCGGTCCAACTCGGTCTCTTCTTCTGTTTGTACGGCAAATCAGCCGAGAGCGCTCTCTATAGGAACTTTCATATAAAAGTCCTCTGAACTGCTCTTCGAGTTTACGGTAGGTGTTCTCTCTTCGGACTAAACAAGGAAAGATCCCACTAATATAAGCATTTCTCTATTCAATATAAAGAATGTTAGTGCCAATATGAAAGTGGCTAATTTTTTGACAAAACTCCTTCTATGATATATTCTGAAGATGGGCCAACTTCTATTGCGTTTGGAATTTCCTACTTAACAGCGGGTCGGATTTTGCTCAACGACTTAAGCTCCAGACATAATTTAGTAAAAGATGTAAAAATTTTAAATGGACAGTTCCTCCACGTACTTAATTGCAATGGTATTTCGTGCTTCAATCTTGTTCTTGGCCGTGTCGAAATTGGTACAGTTCCACCTTTTAATATGTCTAAGTTTTGAGCAATTTGGAACCTTTCTAGTTAAAGTTAAGGTCAAAATAGTAATGGCTAGCATTTATATTTGATCCAGACTAAGTTGCCATAAGCGAAGCCCGTGTACTAAACTGAATTTAATCTATTGAAAATGGTGAATCCAATATAGGTGTTACAAGAGTACCATCAAATGTGATGCTTGTCCAATTTCATTTTAGTGCAATAGTTAGGTTGATTGAATTATGAGAGAGAGAGAGAGAGAGAGAGAGAGAGAGAGAGAGAGAGAGAGAGAGAGAGAGATCCCGTGTCATTGGTGGAAATTAGAATTGTGGCAGCCACATGAAAAAAGACGAGGTCATGAATCAATATAATCGAAAAGTAGATGTCTTAATCAAAGGAAAAAAAAAATGAGAGTGTCGATTGAGAGGGTTCTGGGCCATGTTCGACGAAGACCTTCGGATGCTTTAGTGGGGAGATGGGGACAAGGGATGAAAACATATGAAATATTTAGGCTTCATAGAGGATCTAATAAAAAATTATGTTTAATAGCATAATAGAATTTATACAATCGAGCCAAGATAAATAATTGGAATAAGCCTTCATTTTATTTTTCTTGTTGGTTTCCGATAAACAGAAAAGGAAAGAAGGGGGCGACGGGTGTCGACAACCATTCACAATCGTGGTTGGAATATTCGATTTGGTTAATGACTATCACTCAATGACTTAAAAAGAATATAGTAGTTTCTGAAACGAACCAATAATTAATACCTTTAAAATATAGATGATATAAAAGAACAGTTATATGCAATACCGATGTCCTAATCTCTTTACACTTTTTCACTTCGTTCCTCATCAGTCTTAATATATTCCCGCGTCAACAAGAATTCAAAGCGACTCCAAGGTTAGAAAAGTAGTCATAAATTTTACTTGATTGATTTGATCTAGGAATTCATTAACTTCTATTGATACATATCTAAGATTGAGGTTTCCATTTTGAATTTGTCACATCTCAATAGGATTTTAATGGAAATCAAGATTCAAAATGGATCTGGAGCGAGGATCATGACTGACACTGCCTCTTAAGACTGAAAGAAGAGTAGAACTCCAACAACTTTCCTCCAAATTCACTGCTGCCAAAACTGAAAGTCCAAACCCTATTTATTCTCTTACTTTAGCTCTTTCCTACTCTAAGTAGCCCTTCACTTTGTCATACATGGAGTTCATACGAAAGACTCTTCTATTTTGTTTCATTTTCCTTGCTGTTTCCTCAACGAGCAGATGGAAGATCTTGTGCATTGAGGAAAGAGGAGAAGAACACAAGCGAGTCGCTTGGCTTGAAGATCGGCACAGCATGACCAGCCCCTCTGAATGTCGCAAATGTCAGTCCCTCGTACTCTTGATACCAACCGCTCACCTGCATTTTGCATCAGCTAAGCTTCCCGTTTGGGATGTATATAGATATATATGGCAACTATTGAAGTTGCTATATGATTACCTGCTTTTGGTGATACCAGGGCCTCCAAGCCTTGGTGATGGGCAAACCCAAAGAACTTAAGCTATATCTCGTGGACAGCACTGGGACTCTTCCATCTGTGTCCCCACTGATGCAACCAGGAAAGAGTAGTCAAGATGAAAATTAAGTGGAAGGTTTATGATCATAGTTTGGTGATCATGGCAAAGTATGAATATTTTATGTACCTGTAGACCCAAATTCTAAGCCCTGCCGCAATAAGCTTCTTGTATATTGGAATAACAGACTGCTTGGAGTCTTTCCACCCGTGGAATATTTTAAAGCTGCAATCGGTGCATCGTCACCCAACCATAAAGGATTAGTTTATTTGAAAAGAATAGAAGAGATCTTGAAAGTGCAAGATCATTCACTTGAAAAATAGGTGTTAATGTTGAGAGAGAGAGAGAGAGAGAGAGAGATACTTGCAAATGCTCCAATTCTTGAGATGATCACCATCACTCACATGGAGGGCCTTTTGAACGTCAGGCCTGTTGTAGAAAGCTTGTGCATACTCATCCAGGCACGGGTCATAACCACCCAATATCCTAGGCATCTGATTTATTTAGTGTAAATCACTATGTTAAATCAAAATGAGAAGAAAATATCTTGTTGGAGAAAACTTACTAGCAGAAGAAAGACTATTGAATGGGAACAAAAAACACTCTCTGCCTAGTAAAAATGGGCACCGTTCGTGATAGTTTAAGAAGGTAAAGCTGATTCATCATCTTTAGTGTTTCTAATTCGAAATTGGACGTGGAACTCTGGTTCCATTCATCTCCTTCATGAAAGATGGATAAATTCCCAAATAGAGATGTGAATAAGCATTGTCCTATATAGGATTAAACAAGTACAACAACTCACCATCCTCGATGTACGTTTCATCATGACTTGGTATGACTTGCCATTCGAGCTTGCTGTATCACTAGTGCACGTTGAGGTATAGAGACTATAAATGTCGATCTGATTGTATTGATGGAGTAATACATCCACAGCTTCACAGCATTCATTGTTGCTCCATGTATCATTGCTGGCGAAGTTACAGGTCTTTCTAATCACTTTGTGGGTTTCATCAGAGATCACTGCATGGCTCCATGCGTAATCCACTATTCCCATCCAGTCCTCAGCGTCAGATGTTTCGGGATTACCTAACTGCAAAACACACACACAAACACATAATTAGACGGACCATCTCTTAGAAATTTCCTTTTAATACGTATTCATTGCATATATGTTTTTATATGTAGCAAAAAGGAATAGATCTTACAAGTTTGAATTATTTAATTACCAGGATACCCTTGAGATTTATATGGAGGGAAGGATCCTTGTTCTTGTCATGGATGAGCTCAGCCAGCTCCGGCACATACTTTCCTGTGGCCAAGCTCCAAAAATAATTATTGCCTATTTTTCACTAAACGAAATTGACAATTTATCTAGATGGCGAATACCTGCGTAGCTTTCTCCAGCAATGTAAAACTCCCGTGCTCGATATGACGGGAACTTTGCAAACCACTTATGGAGGAAACCATAAGCGTCGTTTGCTGATCAATCAACAAGAAGTTTTACAATTAGAGAAGTAATAAAAGAGAAAGGGAAAAGAAATTAAGAGAAAGGGATTCTATCTATAGGACAAGATACAGAAGATCCTTTTCCACGTAAAAAAAGAGGCCGGGAAAATCCAAAGCTCACAGCCGCAGGTTTCTGCATAATTGCATCAACAGTCTTGCAAATGAAAATCACCTGTAAAGTCATCTCCCAGGATATCATAATCACTGCTGGAGTTTGAGTATGAAAACCCCACACCAACAGGAGATTCCAGGAACAACATGTTGGCCTCTGCGTCATCAACAAAGAATAAAAACATATAATATGCCCATTTTATTAATCTCATCATGACATTGTACTAGAACAAGCACTAAACGCATTCGTTTTTGCTCCTTAATCAATCTTATATATTCTTAATCATCACAAAAGCAGCACTTCGAAGTGGGTCATTAGGGGGAAAGGTAACATGGATTTTTTCCAAACGTCTTTGCTCGATATATACAGTGACACGTGTCCTCATGCTCGAAGAACGGCCTCATGTCAAGGAATCTCTCAACAGTTTGTCACGAAGAAAATGATTTATCTATTTAACGATTTCTTTAGGGTTTCTTTTACGACTGCTCAATCACGTGCATGCATGTTCGAATATATATATGCACGCGCACACACATACAGAGAGAGAAATAGACCTATTGACCATACCCTTATTCCAAGCGTAGGGATTGGACTTTAGTCCATGACCATTAGCGTCCACTATAAAAGGTCCAATTTCCTGTGTTGCACCATATCCCACAGAGGAGCACCCCGGACCTGAAACCACCCTCACAAACACGCAATGAGCATCTTGTCACCTTGCTAGAGAACAAAGTGCACATAAAGTGACAAATTGAAGCCTTTTAGAAAAAGACTTGTGCGGCAACAAATTATGAAAATGACAAGGGGGAAAAACGGATACAAAAGCTTTGTCTGGATGCAAGAATATTAAAAATATATTAAGAGATGATTTCTAGATCTATTCGAGCTCTTCTGCGATGATTATGGCAATCATGGCGTTTTGTATTGTATTCTTTCTCCATCGGACCAAGAAGATATTGACTAAATGTGACTGAAAACTACAATATTTAATTAGCATGATAACTCGAGTTTGTAGAGGGAAAATTATAGGGTTATTATATTAGGATCACCTATCTTTAAGCTCAGCAACTGTGGATCTGCCGCACGTGATGGAATGGATTTGATTAATCCGTTCCTCACCAGCATATAAAAATGGCAGTTACATTAGAAAATTCATCACGATAAATTTTTGTGGGATAGCTAGGGTTAGGACCGCCTAAAAGTATTTGTTCTTCTTCCGAATAACCCTAGAGAGATACCGACCAAAAAAAAAAAAAAAACCCTAGATAGATGAGCCTAATTAGAATCAGCGCCAAACCCTATGACGGAACCATGACCCACACAAACAGCAAATGAGAGAAATCACACGTACTCGCTTCCCATGGATTTGGTCAACAAAATGGAATGGACATTATGGTAGTCGACCTAATCGACGATGCTCAGTTCAATAAAGATAAAAGATTTTATAACAAGCAAAATAGTATCATCGATATAAGCTACTGTTTCCATGAACAGTGTTGATTGGTATACGTGCGTGTTTGAATATGAACAAGTAGTTCATGCATCTGTTTGACTAATCATTCACATGGAACAAATTATTAAACGTACTTTTATGTTTTACAAATCGAAAGTAAAAAACTTATCGATATAATTATGATCCAAATAGTGACTGGTGTACTTTTCACTTTTAATGTATGTATAAAACTATTGAGACTAATAAAAATCATCTTTTTGGCATTTATGTATGGTTATAATATTCAACAAACAGATATTCGTTTGAAGACTTTGGATTCGGCTATACCAAATCATTGTCCCCTGTTTCAGTCAAACATGTTGGTTAACCTTCCTCTCCAAATAATTTAGCGACAGCTACCATTGACAAACGGAAAGCATCTTGGGGAGAGGGTGGAAGAAAGTCTCTTCTCACAAAACACAGAGAGAGAGAGAGAGAGAGAGAGAGAGAGAGAGAGAGAGAGAGAGAGAGAGAGAGAGAGAGTATCCATAAATTAGGTTTACCTCCATTAAGCCAAAGAACAAGAGGTTTCTCTTCAGGGCTAGAAGTGTCTGCCTCATAAAACCAATAAAAGAGCGCTCTTCTATTCGTCTCATCCACCGGGACATAACCCGCAAAGTGCCGGAAACCGACCGCTGGTTGGTCCGGCAAGTCCGTCACTAGATCCTCCACTCCAACATTCACAACCCCACTTTTACTTGGGTCACTCTCCCAATGTTTTCCATGCCTACCCCTTGCAAAACTACCCTGGAAATTAAGTGAAAATATTATGAAAGCCAGAATTTGGTTCATTACCACCTTTGAGAAGAACTCCATTTTGCGAACTGAAGGCACTGAATTCTGCAACGAGTGTTCTGGACTCGAAGATTTGGACACCAGAAAGACTCGAGGGACGCTCCTTTATATAGAGATAGTGGAAGTAGTAGTCACTGATCACTCGTGGAGGGTTTGCACATAAGACAAGGAAAAAAAAAAAAATGGGAGGAGAGCATCCTACGTGGCTGTGTTTACTGTGATTTGGTCGGCAAAACGGTTTGCTGTTTGACGTGGACTTTTTCGTCATGTTCTAGATAATTCTAGCATGAGCAAAGCAGAGCAAAGCAAGCAAAGCAAAGGGAAGAGTTGCAGGTAGTGGGTGTGTGGAGCCGAGGCAACATCTTTATATTATATATGGTAGAGAATACGTAGCCCTAATTTACAATGTTGATCACAAACAAGTTATAATCAATCTAATTGCATAGCCCAAAGGGAGAAGATCTATGCTTTGATTCCTGACTAAAAGAATATAAAGCCAGACTCTTTTCTCTTTCTTTTATATATTTTTGTGCTTCACTTTTCAGTGATAGAATGCGAAAAATACATATACAAAATACATGTGATATTTCAAGTATCTGTGAGAATCGGTAAATGCAGAAGATATCAAACATACCAAATCAAGTATATAACATATCATGTATTATCCTTCCTCAAACTTATGGAATTATTATATATGGAGGATGTGGAAGTTTCAATTTGATACCACGTTAGCCATAGAAAAAATATACTGATAGTTTTCTATATTTCACTAGAAACAGGCAATTGGGGTTCTTCGTCCCCCAAGTATGTGGAAACAAACAAGATACACGCTATATTCTGAAAATCGGTTAAAAATCGCGGAAAATGTGAAATTATATGGCAACATATCAAGTCAAGTATATGAGGATTTCATTTCTATTTTCGTCCAGTCATTTTATTGGTATAAATATTTCGATGGAGATGCTTATGCAGTGGTCACGGTGGCAAGACCTTATAATATCTCCTTTCACATTGAAAAAACAATTAAAAGTCATGCTGTTATAATTAGGAATCTTCTTTTGAGGTTCTCTTGGATATATTAGATGATGAAATCAGCTTTGGGAATCAAGGTCGTGCTTCACACCTAATTTGGTCAATTGCCAATTATTATAGGAAGAATTGAAGGATAAGTATTAAAAAGATTGTAGACCTATTGTATTGGTACCAAATCCTTCCTAAATCTTTCAATTAGAATAATTTAGTCCTAAATCTTTTCATATTGATACCAATTAAGTTTATCTAACCAATTTAAGCCAGAATACTAGTATGAATGCTAATCATCCTACGTGGCACCATTGGAGCTGATATGGATAATCTTTAATTTTTACATATTTTTTGAATTTCAATTAATTTTTTCTTTTCTTTTCTTTTTCTCTTTTCCTTCTTATTTTTATTTTCTTTTCCATTGTGGCCAACAAGGCTCCCAAAGCTCGCCGACCACTAGTAAGGGTTGTAGCCTTCGCCTGAAATTGCCTAGATTTGGGCAAGGCAACCTCACCCGTAAACACCGGCACATCACCTAGTGACCCACGAACCTTGCTAACCATGTTGGAAAAGGGGAAAAAAGAAGAAGAAGAAGAAGTAAAAGAGAAGGAAAAAAAAAGAGATAAAAAATTGAAAAAATATTTAAAAGTTAAAAAATTGTCCACATTAGTATTTTTAAGGTTAAATTGGTAGGATTGACTCAATTAATACAACTATGAAAAATTTTAGAACAAAATTAGTCCAATGAAAAGTTCATAACTAAATAGGTACCAATGCAATCATTATGAATTTTTTTTAATACTTTTCCATAAGAATTGTACATGAGCAAGAGCAATAGATGGGTGTATATCTATTAGTGTAGGAAAATTTATTTCCATCCACACTATGTCAATTAAATTTTTGTCAATCTTTGTGGCCTTGAGGATAAACACTGGCGTAGGTCATGCTACCAAAATAATTATGAGTCTCTCTTTTGGAAAAGCTTCACTCATGGTTTCTAAAGTGTGACCATTTTGAAGTCTACTCTCCAGTCTATGGAAATTGATGCCTTAACCCTAACTTTTCTTCTTTTCTTTTTTTTTCCTGGAACCTTGATCCCTAATTCCAATATCTCTTTGAACTCGTTTCGCAATTATTGCACAAGACCGCAACATTATTGCAAAATCTATACCGATAATTCAAAAGTGATCCAAGAATATTCAAGAAATTCAGCTTGTATTCGGAAATCGAGACCAGAGTTGAGGGCAATTCAGGGCAGGGGACCAAAATCGCCAAAAGGGTAGTCAAACCTCATTTTTGAAATAATAGGAATAAGATAGCAAACTCCACGGCCAAAAGAAAAAGAGAGCAAACTGGGTATAAAATAAGGAGCAGGGATGCGATTTTTCCGATTTTTTCTATTATTTATCTGTAAACCAGTAGTTACATTATCAAACATATAAAACATCAAACTGAGGGCACCTTTGGCTGAGTCCAAGATCACTTTTTCCACGAAGAAGACGATAGCATAAAGACAGATGGCAGGTTCCTCCTAGATGTGGCTTCTTAACTTTCTCTGAGATTCCTGGAGTAGGTTGCTTGGACTAAGATCGCTAATCAAAGTGGAGCACAAGCTGGTCTTGATCAGTTTCTTCTCTTTTTCTTTTCTCATTTTTGGGTAAAAAGGTCTCAAGGGTTAGGTTTTACATATTCAAAAGGTCTTCCCTGCACAAAAGCGGAAACCCGGGGCATTTGTTCATCTCTATCTCGCTATCATCATCCATTAAGAATGTCGGAGAATCCACGGTTGCCAACCTAGGGCTACAAACAGCCCATCCTATATCTAGGGTTTATTCGAGTAAATAACCTAGCATTTTAATTAAAAGAATAATAGGATATTGTTGCCACCACCAAGATCGTATGTCCCTCCTTTGTTTATATTTTCTTTTTTGCCTTTTCTAATATATGGTGTGTGGATTAATCTAAATCAGCTAAGTACAAGCACTATAAGATTTATTCGTCAATTTGCGGGAATATAAGATCTTTGTGACGTAATTCTACTGTTCGGAAGTCTTTAGGCATGGAGTAAACTTTCACATCTATCAGCAAAAAGCTGATTTATCATGTCATTGCACGTGTTGCAAGTTCTTTGAATGGATCGACCCATGTCATTGGGTAGTCAAATGTCAACTCACGAGAAAGCTACGCTTTGAAAGATGTTGCAGGCATATATTCCCCATTGGTGGTGTCTCTGAGATATAAAAAGAAAATTTAAGGAAAAAGATAAAGAATCTCATCATCACAACGAAGAAAAAACTCGTTTTGTGGCGAACCTTGTGAGTTGCGATTACTGGAATTTGATGATATCGACATTGTGGTGGGAAGAAAATGCGAGGAAACCCACAAAATATATATATATAAAAAGATAAAAATCCGAGTTGATTGTTGAATAATGAGTAGGATTCCAACTTTTATTTGAGTTGATAATGAGATGGAAATCGTCTATCTTTATTAGTTAATAGTTGTAAGCCTCCATAAATGACAAATTCAAGATTGCTACAAGCACTAATTTCAGCCTTTCATACTTTGGATTTCAACTTCATGCGTACCAAAAGAAGAAAAAAGGCTAAATACTTATTCCAGCAAAAGGACTCCAAATGTGCTATTGCATTGCTTTGATAATCAGATTTTAAAATTGTAGAGGAGATTTCAGGAGTCGTATAAAGATATGTAGGGTTTGTTTTCGTTTCGAGCCTTGAGGAAATTCACGAGGTCATACTTGAATGTTACCAAGGAGGACTTTAAATGCTAATATATGCGTGTTACATATAGTTTGAGAATTCAATGTCACAGAAATTTTACCTAAGCTCTACAAATTGAAGAAAATGAAAGTTAGAAGCAAAAGCCATGATATACATCCGTAAGTCATATATCTTGACCCGATAAAAATAAGCTGGCGAAAGTCTTTTTCGTTACTGACGAAAAAGCACACATTAGATAGATAAGTTCTTACCAAAAAAACCTTCATCTTACTTTCTTGAGAAATAGATGTTAATATATCAATTATGTCCGGATTAGCTTTTCTATCCTAGGTATCCTTCATTTAGAATAAGATTAGCTTCTAGGTGTAATAGGGCCTAAGATTAATTAATGATAGAAAATACTATTTTCAGAGGTACTTTTCTAGTATTTATAAGATTTTCTTTACACGTCAGCTGATAAAATTGGTTATCAAGTCCTTGCAATCTGGGTGTCTCACTCCTTCGTCTCACCCTCATGTCTAAAAATTACTTCCTCTAACATGACTAATATATTTTAGCTTGGATCCGAATGGATCAAGATCTCTACTCAAACTTGAATTTTCTTTAGGTAACCAAACTTTTCTTGACTTTATCACTTGAACTAGACAAATTTTTTGAAGTTAGTGTCGTTGGCTTTCTGCCTACTCGGCCGCTAGCTTGTGTCTTTTCAATTTAATGAGGGAAAACATGAAAGCAGTTTTATTTCTTATTTCAACTTATAAATGGTATTTTACTCATATAGTGTGTTCATTTGAATCTAGGTTAATTTTATCAACACCTTTCATGAGCTGTAAAGTTGCTTAGCTTTTAGGTCAAGAATTAGAAGTTTTGATTTCTTTCTGCCTAAATATGATGAACCAAGCTGCTAAATGCCAATGCTACTCGGTTGGACACTGAAGCATAATTTTCGAGGGGTAAACATGTAGGGGACTAATGAGCACGGATGGCAGCAACCAAAGCAAGAAGAACATGTTGTAACCTTTGATTTACCTTAGTTGAGGTTAAACCATTACCGTCGATGTTAGAGTATAGTGCCCAATATAGTTATGATTTAATATTCAGGCTTGCGAGAAGGGTGTGAGAAAGTTTAAGCCTGCAAAAACCAGGTATAAATGTTCCATATTACTGAATTTCAAGGCATATCAAAAAAGTGAACCCTAGGTTGGTGAACTAGATGCCAAGAATTGAACTCAAGACCTTTGACTTTGATACAAGTTTAGGAGCTAATTCCACAACCATCCTCTCCGAAATCTAAAGTTGTTAAAGCAACATGAAAGATATATCTTAAATCTTGAAAGTCCCATCATTCAAAGGCTAGCCTTATGATGATAATGTCAAGTGTGAGAATCCTATACATGTGCGGGTGAAAGAATTCTCGAAATCCATCACACACAACAAAAGAATAACCCAAAAATATTTCGGGCAAGTATCATGAACCAAATTCGACGCCTCTATATTTTATATTAAGATAAAGTTGTGCAAACCTTTATTCTAGAAGTATAAACTTTTAGAGTACGACTAAACTTATTTTAAAGCTCAATAACAAAATCGCAACCAGGATACTACAATTAGTCAACCCTTTTTGTTAATTTGCAAGATGAAGGCTTGCCCTGCTTTTGTTCTAGAAGTTTAAATTATTGGAGTACAATTCGATTTGCATTAACAGCACTATTAGAACAGGAAGCTTACAGTGAAGCAAGCCAAGCGTTTATTTCTAGCATATCTATTAACATCCTAGTTGGGGAAAATTGTCCAAAAAACCCTAAATTTATCGTAAAATGGCCAATTCAGTCCTAAATTTTTTAATTATAAATATTTTGACGATTTTTCATCTCAATTATAAGCCTTTTATTGTGCTAAATTAGTCCTAAACATTTTGATAGCCAATTTAGTCATAAACCTTTTAATAATTTGCCAATGTAGTCTTTAAACTAAATTGGAAAATCTTTGAAAGGTCTAGGTCTAAATTAATATAATCAAAAGGTTTAGGACTAAATTAACAAAACCTCAAAAGGTATAGGAATAGATTAAATTAATCAAAAAGTTTATGACTAAATTAGTTGTCATATAGTAGGCTTATGACTGTTAGGACAATTATCCCCTCCTACTTGCGTGTTAGACATGTCTTACTTGTGAAACATAGATATTAAAATAACCACACCGTTAAGATGACTAGATAACAAGAAAACATACAATGTATTATGAAACAATGGCAGTAAAAGGATGAGAGGCAATGTTGAAATTCAAAATCTTCACTTGTGTTCTAATATCATATTAGACAAATTATCTTTTCTTAAATGCTTAAACTGTGGGAAAACGAGTCAATAAATTTATACCACTTTCCTTAACTGTTTTTTCCTAGCAGTTAATACTTTAACTAAATATATTTTATGTTATTAAGGACAATTACCCCAACAATCTTAAAACTAGCCACGATAATGCGCTTGAGTTGAGCCCTAAAACTTTCACTTTGCTAGGGCAGCCAACTCTCGCTTGGCCACCAACAAGGGTCGTGGCCCTCACTTGTAAAGAAGGGCTGCGATTGTTTCTTGTATTTATTTCCTTATTATTTTTAGAAATTTAATTATTTGTTTTTCTGAATTTCTAGTTTTCATTAATTTGTATGTGGCATCAAGAAATGATGCTATTTTGTGTTCGAGGGAGATCTCTCATAACACTAAATGGCATGTAGAATCCGGAAAAGAAATGATGAAATAATTCACGCAGCATTTTCGATCCACTTAGAACTAACGGAATTAATAGAAACACTCAAATACGTTGAAGTTGCAAATTTTAGGATTTGAACTAACAACGTGATGTTTTAAGATTCAAAATGCACAAACAAGTTTCTAAGACATGAATTATAAACGTCCCATGTTATTGTGTTTCCGCATACTTGTTATGGGGAAAGAAACAATGAACACGATTTTCCACATCGTCATAGATAATGCGCACACCATATTGTTGTGTAGTCATCGTAATTACCCACCACGTGAACAGTAGACATTGTCTCCCGATCGGGGGAAACAGATAAGTCTCAAAAGAGAGACCATTTCTCAACATTCTTACTCCGAAAAAAGCACTCTACATTGGCTAATGGACATGCATCTACCTATCACCTGTCAAGCCAGCTGCTCCAAAGATTCACCCAAAAAGAAGTGGGTTGTCTCTTCAATGCAAACAGTGAGAAGTGTGAATTCAAAATTTATATCTAACTTAGATATGCTGGTCAACCTTCATTCTCCATTGAGAAGGTAGGCCAATGTTGGATGCGTGAATTTGGCGCTTCGTGTGGTCTCTTGCAACAATATTGAACCATGAAGAGACACGTTAGCATGCAAATCGCACGATAGGCTTTTAGGGTTTCTATGTGCATGTTATCCAAATTCTTCACTCACGTCTTGGGTCCCTTGTTAGGTGAGAAATGATCGATATCATGACCCAAAGATTGAGATAAAACGCACTTTCAGTTGCGGCATTTGGACCATCGGATCTTTATAGTTCATTCGATGTCAGCAAGAGTAATCTTCTTGGAGTATCATATCATGGTACTAGATAGACCAGAGCCACAAGATTTAAGTGCTCATGAGGTGCTAGAAGTTGTCTAACTGACGGAGTTAAAGTGTATTAGAAGTACTAAAACCTATTATGAAAATACAATTAAGTCATAAACTTTCAAAATATACAATGAAGAACTAAAACTTATCACATTTGTGCAATTAAGTCATTTCCTTGACTCCGTCCAAATGTTGATGTGGCATTTTCCTATTATTTCTCTCTCCTATGTGTCATTTACATTCTAAAGCATGACGTATGAGATTAAAATGACGTTGTTTTGATTCAAATCATAATTTTTACCCAAATTTTACTTAAATTAGATTAAAAAATAAATAAAAGATAAAATATTTAAAAAAAAACACAAAGAAAAGGAAAAAATAAAAAAACCCAAATCCTCCCTTGGGGCCATACCACAACCCCACCATCATCAAAAAGGGCCAATTAGAATCAATGGGGCCTTGACAATGGCTAGCAACCCTTATTGACCACCAACGAGGGCCTACCAACCCTCAACCATCCATTTCAGTGATGGGGCAACAACCCTCCACTTGTGGGTTTTTTTCTGTATTTTTGTGTTTTTTAAAAACTTTTTAGCCTTTTTTTTATTTTTTAATCTAATTTAATTAAGATTTGGTAAAAAAATGAGAATTTGGGCGAAAATAACATCATTTTAGTCTTATGCTTAATGCATTAGTAATGTTAACACCACGTTGGAAATAGAAAATAATAATAACACGCCACGTAGGTAATTTCAGTTAATCAAGTTGAATAAAGTTAAAGAAGCAGGTTGATTGCATCAATTTGACAAAATTTAAGATTTGAGTGCACTTTTAGAAAGTTCTAATATTCAATTGCACTTTCATGATAAGTTTTAAAAAATTTAATGCACTTATCCCCCTTTTTTTGTCTAGTTGGAGATTTGCTAATGATGTTATACAAGTATTCTATCAGGTTCTTGAAAAAAAAGCGAGATAGAAAAAAAAAATTGAAGACTCCAATACTGAACTTTCCTTATTATCTGAGCTTATTACTCAGAATTGTTCGAACAACAATGAAGTTTTTCTACATTTGGAGGGATAAATTTACATCTTTAAGCTTACTCCCTCTGAACAATTGGTACTTCAACTATCAACTAAAGCGTCTAGATTCATCCACATCGTGCTGTTTAACTCGATTGGAAAAAAATCCTTATTGGAATTATGACGTCAGTATTCGATATTGTATCAGCTCATCAAGGACACTGAGCTCCGAATGGAAGAAGGCCGATTAGCTCATTATTATGACGTAGTAAATTGGAGCATTCAGTAAATATAAAAAAAAATAGCCCGACATAATCAAGAATACTGAAAGGTTGGCACTTGATTGTAAATGGAGCATTCTGTGCATAAGTTCTTTTATTAATGTGCATGAATCAAGTTCTTGCTTATCTTATTGCTTTGGTTTTGATTTTTCTTCCATGAAATGAAAGTTGACGTTTGAATGGAGATCTACCCTTTTCTTCTTTTTCTAGGGTTTAGTGCTCTTCTTCTTTGTGGGGGATCATGAGAGTGATCACCCCCCATGATTGTTTCTCCCACTCTAGTTGCCTAAAATATCTACTACTTTGGGAGAACTTTCGATTTCATCTTGAAACTTTAGTATCCACTTCAATTTTACTCAAGTACATAATACCGGAACACATGGTGAGTTTCTCGGAAATGACTTCGGTGGGATTGCGTATCTGTGATCAAATTAGGTAGATTTCGAATGTCAGTGACGGGATCATTACCCAAAACCCCAATCACTTGGTGCTTAATGCAAGCTTTCGTACACATATTTATGGTTCATGAAATTCCAAATAAAATTCTTGTATCACTCTCCATTAGTTCGGATATTACAATGATTTCCATAAAGTTAGAGGATCAAGTTGCGCCGCACTATATTCTAATTTTCATAGAGTGACTGATTATAGTTATCGAATTCTTGCAAAGGAAGACTACTACAAATACCAGTAGCACTACAAAAATCATGTGATGATGACACAAATTGATCAACCCAATTCAATCAACACGTTGATGGACTTGACTCGTGAAAATTATGGATAAAAAAAAGATAAATCCTCTTCTTCTTTTTTTGCAATAAACTAAAGCCACATGCTCAATAAATTAGTGATGCCAAGTCTTCCATTAAGCATATCAAGTCAAACCACAATCATCCTATTTTTCTTCTTATCAACTCTTACATTTTTTCACGTAATCCTTTTTGAGAAAAGTGCAATTTTAGCCTTAGTGGCCATCTCCCCAATAAGAGGTACAGTTACTGAAAAATATAATAATTTATACTTTAATCTCCATATGCTCTCTCTCTCTCTCTCTCTCTCTCTCTCTCTCTCTCTCTCTCTCTCTCTCTAACTTTCCCTGTGGATTGTGGTCCTATTGGATGCATAGAAAGTAAACGCGTAAGACCAACCATATCCACCCAACGAGAATGTTTTGGACATGCCACACCAAATTGATGATATCATCTAGGAAATTTACTGGTCGATTAAAAAATATTAGTGAGTTGGAACGTGCTAACGAAGGTCCACTTACCCTTTTATAACGGAGAGGATGCATCTTTAATCATAGCAATGCATGGGACCTTAACTTTAGAAAGTGGAAAGGTTGGAAAAGATGAAAAAACACCTGCCAATCAAACACAAGACACCTTGCATATTTGAAGCTTACACCAACGCTTTTCCTTTCAAGACTATAGAAAAGTAATTGAACATCTTAATTTTTTAAATCTTCTTAACGCCACTTGACTAAGAAATCAAATGCGAATGCGACGGTCCATGGAACAGGTGACACTAAAAGCTTGCACAAGCTTCGGTCAATTTTAGGAGAACATACACAATAAAGTAGGTCTATCTCATTTTCCCTAAACTTTACTAACATAGTCAATGATACTTATCATGTGGTTACACGTTTTCCAAAGTAACTTGCTCTATTTAAATGATAAGCGTGGGAAGGCAAGCCAAAAAGAAAAGGATAGAGCCTAGAGCATGTCTAGATCCCAATATAACAAGACATAAGAATTAGAGTGTCGAAAAAAACCTGCATCGGCCAAACCCGACCCGACTCAAGCCAACCATTAAAATTTAGGGTATTTTTGGGGCTAGGCCTTAGTCATCTTTAGATAAAAAAATTTAGATGTTGTATTGTTAGGGGTCAAGCTGAGCCAGATCGGGTTGGGCCAGGTCGGGCCGACACAATTTTTTTGATATCCCCAGAGCATAGCCCGACCTCCCTCTCTCTCTCTCTACACAAGCGCGATGAGGAAGAAATCTTGAACCTAAGCCTAGTTAATTGGGGTCAGCCTGACCTAACCCGACCCGTTCTTTTGGGTTTTATGATATTTGGGTCTCAAATGGGTCAAGTCGGGTCAATCGCACCCCTGTAGGATCTTGGATCGGGTCAAGTATCATAAAAACCCAACCCCTTGACACCCCTAATAAGAATATCCCATAAATTTGATTTACCGACATTGTTAAGTAAGGAAAAATTACAAAAGGCAACAAGATGGTTACACTCGCATATCAAATTACATCCACACTTTATAAACCTATAAATTCGTATCCTAAGTTTTCGCCACTCCATGTCAATTTCCACCATGCCATTCCCACTTTACTTACGAATTTGCCATTTTTCTTCCCAAATTGCCCTTACCCAATAAACAACCCACAATCCCTACCCTAAACTTCTATCTTCTCCACCATCTCTCCTACCCAATTACCAACCGGCCGCCCACCTGCCATCCCCACTTTCTCCTAGCCCCCTCCCGTCCAGGCCACTACCGACCTTGGACCTGAGGCCAGCAACGATACCTGCCTCAAATTTGATCTAGATCGAGGTCGGGCGATCCGAACAGGACCGGATCAAGGTCTCTCTGTGACAAAGCTCACATGATTACTTCGAACCTTTTCACATAGAATGTTGGGCTCACACATGCCCCAACATGGCCAAGTTTGCAGCTCGCACGAGCTCCAGGCCCCATTGCCACGAGTTGCGAACTCCAAAAGACAAGAGGGAAGAGGGGTTTCAAGGGTGTCAAGTGCCGGAGATCACGACAACAAAGGGATGGAGAGAGAGAGAGATGAGTGTAGGGTTTGAGGGTAAACGGATGTTTTCAGTTTCTCCGAAATGCAAATTGTAGGTTTTTAAAAGGTGGAAATAGTGTTTGACATGTGAGTGCAAATCTCAGCAGCTAACTTTTTTGCAATTTTCCCTCCTAAGCCATGCCTGATATAATGTATTATGATACATTATATGATTCCTCGTGCACGAAAGTGCTCAATTCTAGCATCAATGACATGGATATCCCCACTCTCAATTTGTCTGGCACTCAATACAAAAAGCGAACGTTCATAACTTTCTCGATCAACAGGCGGACTGGGCTTGATATCAATCCAGCCTATAAATATCACATTTTCTTCATCAAATGGCGTGCCTGGGCTGATCTAACTGGGTCTAAATGCGTGAGCCCCAGCCCAAGAGGAGCTAAGCTCATGATTAGGTCTAGCACTAGCTTAAAAAGCGAAGCGCAGTAATATTCAACGACAATAATTCTCTCGAACGCCTTAATTGTATTTTATTGATATGTCACATTTTCAAAAACTAATGGGTCAAATCACCCATTCTCACTAACCGAAAAACAAATCCTAATCCGTAAAAAGCACCACATCTCTCCTCGATTATCTGTCATTGATTACAATCCCTTCACATTCTAGCTGAATTCAATATCAAAGTAACTAATACCGATCTAGAATTTTAGATAGTGCAATAAAATGTGCACGATATCAAAATGTCTCACTTGAATCTTGAAACCGCTCTTTTAGATTCTCCTTTATAATCCATTTTCACGCTATCTTTGGCCTAAATTCAAAATTCCGTGAGCATTAATTGATTTCCCATTTCCTCCGCGACTGAGATTGCCCAATTTAACTCATCTTGGGTCAAGAGACCCAACATTAGCCCAAAAGCCCACGAAACTAGTCCACTACACTAGTCTTCCCAATTGGACATTGGAAATCCCTAATCATTATCACGGATCGTTTATTTGAACCAAAATTGCATTGGCCATAACTAAACATTCAGCTTAACTTGATTGTGGATCTGATTCAGCTTGTTTATGAAATTATTTTATTTGGGGTGTATTCTAATATTAATAGTTTAATTTCTACATATTTTGTGGCACTCACACTTGGAACTTTGTTTAACACGGAGCGCTTAAAACGTTGAAAATTATTCAAATATTAACATATTAAATCCTACATGAGTTTCGTAATTTTTCAAAATTCAAAATAACTTAATTTTTCTTTTCAAGTATTTTTAGAAATTCCTCCAAACTGAATAGTCACCAACTTTTCTGACCTAAAAAAAGAAAAAAAAAAGAATAGTCACGAACTTCATGTATGCCCTTTGCCTCTCTTCTTTTTTCGCCCTTTCTCTTGGTTGGCATTTGTTCTTGGAAATATTTTTATAATATTTTTTTGAAATTTTTATGTTTGTTATTGTTTTTCTTTTTGCTTTTCTTTTTTTAGTTTTTTTTTTTTACCGAGTCTCGACGAAGGTCGCCGGCGACCCTGGGCAAGGGCCATTATGCCCTCGCCAGCTCTGAGCAAAGGGCGACCTCACCCTCCCTAAGCGAGCACCATCCTCACCCATGGGAAGTTGTCCCTCACCAACTTGATGAGGGTCAACCTCGTTTATGACCAACAAGGGCAGCCCTCAACAAGTCAAGGGAGGGCAACCCTTACGTGGGAGCTAGCCCTGATCGTCGTCATCAAGGGTAGCATCACTCAAGCAGGGAGAGGGCAACCCTTGTCCATGGCCAACGAGGACAGCCCTCACAAAAGTGAGCAAGAGCAACCTCGCCCCGCCCTCTCTGGCCTCCACTAATGGTGACCATCGCCTGAAACTGGCCATCGATAAAAATCAAAAAAAAAAATTAAAAGTTGTTCATGTCAACATCAATATGCAACATAAGATGACCAATGCTAATTGAATTGTCACATCAACATTATCTAGTCAAAGTAGGTCGAATGAACTAAATTGGCAAATTTTCAAAAAAGGTTTTGAATCCAATTAGCACATATACAATAATTTTAGAGTTTTTTTTTTTGGCAATTTTCTCCTCAATGTTCATAAGGAAGATTTTCTTTTGTTTTCTTTGTCCGCCATACTCTAACTCTCAATTCACTTCCAAACTTTTACCCTACTTAGAGCATGGAAATTGAAACCTACATTTGAAAATAAACATTCCCACTCCTAGCCAACCCTAAAAATATGGGAAATCAAACTCCCCATCTCCCTCTTCCCATATGGGAAAAGTAGCCACTAGTGGATATTCCTAAAAAAGATTAATCATTCAACTATTGCATTGATATTACTAGAAAAAGGTGCCAATTAGGGGAAAGAAAAATTCAACTATGATTTTTCTTTCACTACTTTTGATTTGATTTTTCTTTCATTATGTATAATATAATTTGATATCTTGAAATATCATATTTAGTTCAAGTATCCAATCCCTTAAATGAGATATGCATATCACTTCAAAATTAGTTGAAAAGATTGAATTAACTCTAGACCAAAAGGGTTATGACTAAATTGACACAAACACAATAGGTTTAGAAATGTCAAACTACAAAACTTGGATACTCAATATATGATTTCTAAATGATTAATTGATGCTAAAATGGTTGATTAATAAAAAGCATATCAAAATCTAACCTTAAATTTTGGCTAATCATTTTCTTTTATGAGTTGAGAACATCATTTTTTTAGGGTTAATACCACGAAAAACCCAAACCGGTATATCTGTGATAAATTTACTACAAATTAATTTTTAATCACAAAAAATCCCAAATTGATACGCTATTAATAAATTTGTCTCAAACTGATATGATCATGACAAATTTACCATATGTTAATTTCTGTTAAATCATACTGTCAAATTGCTAAATTGAAAAACATGTAACAGTTGAATGATATGCTAGTTTGGAATTTTACTCTCTGTTTGTTACAGTTGTACTATTTTTTGATTTTTTGTAATATTAATTCCATTTAAGAGATGATATATTTGTCACAAACGTATTAATTTAAGGTTTTTGGCAGTCAAATAAATTAGTTTGGGAGTAAATTTTTATAAGTGTACGGATTTGAGATTTTTTATGATCATTTGGAGTAAATTTGTCATAAATGTATCAGTTTGGAGTTTTTAGTGATCATTTAAGATAAAATTGTTGCAGATGTATTAGTTTATGATTTTTCATGATATTAATCATTTTTCTTATATAATTTTCAAAACATTTCTAACGCTTATTCATTCATTTTCCGCATTGATCAACTCTCCAGATATACACAAGCGAGCGATCTCTCGCTTTCTGTATCATCTCATTCTTTGCCGGCAATTAAGGGCAAAAGAAAGTTCTCCTCCCCAAGAAAGAGAAAGAAAAAAGAATTGAGATACCCCTTCAAAGCGAGGCATATTCCACAACCTAATGGAATTAAAAAACAGAACTTTAAGGAGGCATTGCGCGAATGGTGCTCGGACCGAATGTGGCGATGCCCCCAAAGTTCAAGTCGGGGGAGGGGAGAAGGGACTTTTTGCAATTCCCCCATAAATGAACAAAAATGAAAACTCGGTAGCTGAGGATGAGGAGAAGTAGTACTCCTCCTCCTCCTCTCCCCAACTTGCACGATTCTCTAACAACATTAAATTCCCACATCATCATCGACCGACCAAAACCTAAACCAAAAAGTCCAAACGAAAAGCACCACCAACCACACATCTCCACCACCACCACCATCGTCTAGCCTCATCGTCGTCGCCCGACACCGCCGCCGCACGCGACCCTGCAAGCATTTTCTCATGGGCGATGGCGACGGGCAGAACGTCTTCAAGAACTACTGGGGCAACACCCCGGAGGAGGAAGACGACTACTTCCGGCAGCAGGGCGTCCGGGGCACCCGGTCCTCCCGCACCTCCCCCCGCGGCCTCAACCTCTTCACCCGCTCCTGGCTCCCCGCCGCCCCCTCCCCGCCGCCCCGCGGCGTCGTCCTCATGGTCCACGGCTACGGCAACGACGTCACCTGGACCTTCCAGATGACCCCCATCTTCCTCGCCCGCCACGGGTTCGCCTGCTTCGCCTTCGACCTCGAGGGCCACGGCCGCTCCCAGGGCCTCCGCGCCTTCGTCCCGGACGTCGACCTCGTCGTCGACGACGCCATCGACTACTTCGACTCCGTCAAGGACGACCCGCAATTCAGAGGGTTGCCCCGGTTCCTGTACGGGGAGTCGATGGGGGGCGCCATCTGCCTCCTGATCCACTTCCGGGACCCGACGGGTTACCAGGGCGCCGTCCTCGTCGCGCCCATGTGCAAGATCTCCGACAAGGTCCGGCCCGCCTGGCCGATCCCGCAGGTCCTCTCGCTGGTCGCCCGGGTCATGCCCACCCTGCCCATCGTCCCCACCGCCGACATCATGAAGAAGTCGGTCCGGGTCGAGGCCAAGAAGGCCGTCGCGGAGATGAACCCGATGCGGTACCGGGGGAAGCCGAGGCTCGGCACCGTGCTCGACCTCCTCAGGGTCACGGACTACCTGAACCGGCGGCTGGGCGACGTCAGTATCCCCTTCATCGTGCTGCACGGGAGCGAGGACGCCGTGACCGACCCGGACGTGAGCCGGGCACTGTACGAGGCAGCCCGGAGCGACGACAAGGCGATCCGGATCTACGACGGGATGATGCATTCGCTGCTGTTCGGGGAGACGGAGGAGAACATCGAGATCGTGCGCCGGGACATTCTATCGTGGTTGGAGGAAAGATGCGACCGCACGGTAGAGATTGAATGATGATGATTGGAGAATTCTCATATCTTTTTGTAATTTCAATTCCCTCAATTTGATCGAAGGAAACAATTTGCCTTCGTGACATTTGTAAGACACAGCGTCGTATGGAATCAATTGTTCTTCTCTATGTTCCCCCCGATGAGTCGAATCGATCGCCTCCGGTGGGCATCGTTTGTTCAATTTAGATCCGAGGCAGTTGATCGATATTAGTAACTCAAGTTAGGCCTAGTTATCTGTGCAGGGACGGCGACAACGGACCGATGGTGATGATGACAGTTGGTCGAGTATCATCAGCTCGGTTTCACCCGAGCTACTCACGGAACAGGTACAAGAACAGATCAGAATACGCGCTAGGCAGGACATAATTATGAAATTCACTGACCTCAAGTTTTGTGATCTCCGTATTACAAATAAGGAATAGAGGAGAGCACAGACAGCGAGAGAGAGGATGAGAACAAAACCCTATATCATATACATTTTCTGGGGGAAAAAAAATTTGCATCTTTTACTGTTAGCTGTTGCTATCTGTCGCGCCTGTACAGTAACAAATGAGGAATGGTGAAGCAGAGAGTCTATCATTCTCCCTGTCAATCGGTTCTGTTGAAATTGCTAGTATAAGGCCGCCGCTGCTACCGAGAACATACTACCAGGCAGCGCTAGGTTAGTAAATGACGTGTCACAATCCGCAGTATAAGATTTCCAAATCACACCATAAACAAGTAGTTCAAGTCCTCCACCGTTAAGCGGGTTTGACGACCTGCCTTCTCATCCTCTCCAAATGCAGATGCGACCATTAGTCTCTTCTTTTGCTGATGACAAAAAAAGAAACCAATCACCAAAGTTTATTTTGTAAACGAAACCTATACCCAATGAGTGATGGATGAGAAGCACATTGTGCAGTAAATTCTCTAACATAGCAAAACGTTATTGCAAGTCGAGATGAAGCTACCCATACATGTCAACAGATAATATCCGAAATGCACAAACTGCACCGACTAATGATGTATTATTTATTTGAAACCATTTGTTTCAGAACATATCGAATTTATATTTGGTAAGATAAGTTCTTCAGTTCACTATGTAAAGGCTTCCCATTTTCCTTTTACTTCCAGTGACCAAAATGCAAGTGTGATCAAAGTTATTTGGGTTAAATTTAAACTGAAAAGCATGCATGACATGGGCAAGTTCATTTAGGGGTTAAAAAGAGACCGGAGGTCCCTATGTTTCTACAAGAACATGCACATTGGTGAGGAAAGCCTAACATTTATATCATGCCACCACCTGATCCTATTCCTGACCACTTCTATCCACCTCCAGACCACTCAGCTTTTCATTTAATTCACGAAATATAAATATGTCTGCCTGGCAAACCCAGATATTTCATGGACATGACAAGCAACAATAAAAGCTAAGGGTGCTATCTGACCTGTAGGTCCAAGATACGATCTTCAACTGTATCTTTGACAGTTAGTCGCAAAACTGTAACAGGACGAGTCTGCCCAATACGATGTGCTCTATCGACAGCCTGGTCCTCTGTCGTAGGATTCCACCAAAGATCCAGCAAGAGAACATGGCAAGCTGAGACCATATTAAGTCCTAGACTCGCAGCTTTCAAGGACATAATCATAACAGAAACCTACAAGTTTAAAAAGGAAAACAGACAATATGAGAAAAGAGTTCCACACAGTACAGAGTGAATGTGTTGCGTCAGCATATTAAAATATATGTGTGTGAAGCAGCACATCCATACCTCCGGCAGAGTGTTAAAGTCCTTCACAGCCTTGTCTCTTGCAAGAACCGACATAGTACCATCAAGTCTTCTATATTGAATAGATGAATCTTTCAGGCGATCTTCTAATAAATCCAACATTCTTGTCCACTGTGAAAATACTATTGCTTTCTCCGGAGCTGGCTTATTTGAAAGACCCGAGCCTTTTTTCACAGACAAATTTCCTTCAGAAGAATCATCTTTGCATATGTTCCTAGAAGGGGATGACTCGTCATGGTAACTTTTACCCACATTAGAAGAATTCTCTTCATCACTATTTCTCGATGTACCATCCTGCATCTTGGACAGCGATTGCAGGACCTCTAGAGCAGCTCTGATCTTGGAGGAATCAAACAGATGACCCACAGAACGAGGGTCAACTGGCTCTTTGAGTTCGGACCCTACATTACTAGGGGGACTGTTCTGTGCACAATGATCAGCGATGGAACTCTTCAGGGAAGCTCTGGAAAACACTAGAGACGTACTGAGTCTCACTTTGCACTTTGTGGCGGGGCAATGTCCATCATCACCAGTAAGGTGTTCACTAAGGCATTGGTTGCAAAATACATGACCACATACTGAAACAACAGCTTCTTCAGGTGGATCCTACAATTAAGGATTAACTCAACCATTTGAATGTGCTTGACCAAAAACCAAACTTCAACGCAAACAGTTTCATAATAAGATGTATAGTCCACAAACAAATGACCTCAGATAACTTGGGATTGAAATCATTCACCCTTGTTCTATGATAACATTCTCCTTGACATTCTAAAACACGACATGTAACTTAACTAGTTTACAGCAATTCCCCACCAAAGAATTAGGGAGGCCCATAACTACTAATTTATAAAAAATAATATTTTCCATTTAAATAACATGCTACTCCATTCAAAATGTCACTGCAGCAGTAGTAGCAGCAGTAGCAGCCTTCTTAAAGTTGCCTATAGTTGCCTCACCTTCACTATGACTTAATGAAAAGAGAGCACAATCAAGTTATTATTTTAGTTCCAGCATTTATATCGATCAAAAGTCAAAACTCCCAAACTCTTACAATGTGATTCATTTCCTAAACCTAGCAGTCCTATTTCAGGGGGGGCAGGGGACCATTAAAAAAAAAAAAATTGAATGTCATTAACTATAAGCCAGGTATTTGCCTCTATTGCACATATATCCACACATGCACACATGCACAAGCACGTACACACAAAGATATATTACTCACATTGCAGATGCTGCAAATTGCTAAAGAAGCTTCTAAACAATTCAGAAGAAACACTCGTTTCTCTGGAGGAAGTTTCTTTGCCATCTCAAGTGAGGTCTGCCATGGAGAACCCGAGTCATATCCCCTCACAAGCAGGGGATGATCACAAGCCTGTCGAAGGCGCAAGAGCATCAACAGAATGTTCACATAGTTTTCTCTGACAGTCCCAGCAGCTGCATATTCCTGGTAGAAGAACATATATCTTCCAGAGTTAGTAAAACAACTGGGGAAACAGGCAGAAGAAAGGCGATTTTAGAATTGCACATGAATGCCATCTTTCAACATGTTAGGCTTGATAATGAAGAAAAGTAACTTCTTAACACATACTTGAAATTGAGCACGAGAATCGGCCTCTAATTTCGAGTAAAAATCTCGCTCCTCCTTCGAAAATTCCACCTTTTTCAGTTCCACTGACTTTGGCGGTAAGGTTATGATAGGCTCCCCATCAAGAAGTGTGGCTAAAACAGAGTAAACATTTACATGATTAATTGGTAGTTATACCTACAGATTGTAAGGAGTTGATAGATAACAACCACCATGAATAAAAAATTAATCTCAGCCTCTCAGGCAATTAAAAATAGAGAGACGGAAGTAAGCACATCATGTAACATGGGAAAAGGAAATTAGCACATTCTCTTGAAACAGAAACAGTAAAAAATTGGAACAATTTTTTTCGCAATGTCAACTCGGCATGGACAATCCTTGTATTCAATGAAGCTTTGACCCTACTTATGTTAAGGGGAACAAACACAAGCAAACGTGAAGATGAGAAGGAACCCACAAACAAACACATTTAACTAAGTGACCTACACCACCTAAAGCCTTACAACAAAGAATGTGGACAAATCAAAGACAGTGACACCAGTGACAAGATAACTCGTGAGCCTAAAACAAAAATACTGAAGAGTAAATATGACACAATACATAACATAGCGGAGTCCCATATAAGCACAAAGATAAAAGGTTTTTACATCATTACTATGAAACCAACTTAACGGCCCCACAGACAAAGAAACATTAAGTTAAACAAGTAAAATACAACATCCAAACAGGAAAAAGCATAATGTAGAATCCAAAGCAAGATTTATTTCAGGCAAAAGCAAGAAATGCACACACATTTTGATAATAAGCAGCAAACCTTTAGTGCGCCGGAGCATTATTGTTTTCAAGATTGCCTGCAGCTTCTTGTATCCCTTAGTTGGACTCCTCTGGATTGGAGCTTTTATATTGGAAATGAATGTTTTGTACACAGCATAAGGGTCAAATCTGAGAAATCTGAAATAGCTATACAAGTCGTCAATCGCATTCTGAATAGGAGTTCCCGACAAGCACCACCGCCGTTTAGCGCGAAGACCCCAACAAGCCCTAGCTACTTGAGTTCTGTGATTCTTAATACTCTGAGCCTCATCCAAGACGACACGGAACCATCCTACCTTTGCGAGAGGACCAGCAATAGACTCAAGCAATTCATTCTCCATCTTCTTTCCATTTTTTGATCTTTTCTTATCATGATTAGTAGCATCTTTCCTCCTCTTGCCAGATAAAAGTCCAGCAGGAGGAAGATCCTGATCTGCTGGTCTTCCTTTCTCATCATCATCTTTATCAACTAAAGGCTGCTTAGGGACCTCCATGCTCACAATTGAATATGTTGTGAGGACGACATCATACTTAGCCAGATCAAGAGGATCCCTTGTCCGATTACCCCCATGGTACAATAGAACAGAAAGACTAGCTGCACTTGTTACTTTGTTATGCAACTCATCGGCCCACTGTCTCAGAACACTGGTAGGACAAACCACAAGAGTTCCAGCAGCAGGCCTTCCTCTTCCTTGTGCCAAAGAGCTCCCACTTGGTGGAGCTTGAAATTCCTCTCTGCAAAGCTTTGCATTGTTCAACCCGTCAACATTTTCATCCTCATCCAAATCAAAAGTTTGTAACTCCTGCTTTGGATTCTCTTGACACTGTTTAAAGGATGGAGGTTTTTCCTTAAGTATAAGAGCAATAGTCGATATTGTCTTGCCTAGTCCCTGCACAAGGATATATACAAGTCATTGAGAGAATCATCATAAGCAGTCTTAGGAAATGGACACGAGATAGATTAAGACCTGATCATCTGCAAGAATTCCCCCACAGCAATTTATAGCAGTTTCCTTTTTCACCATCCATGACAAGGCAATTTTCTGCATGAGCATATGAGAAAACACTTAGTAATCTGTGATTCACAAACTACTTGCCAATGAACAAATAGTCAAATACCCAAATGGCAAAAGTTCTATATTTGCTATGGGAGATTCTTTAGACAGTTGCATGGAAACAAAATTTTATGTGCAGGAAGAACAGCAAATGACGAAGCCAATATATATGAAGCGTCAGCCATTATGGCTTCCTCCAATAAAATACGACATCAAAAATGGTAGGACTTTTACAACACAGTACAACATGACACTGGACTTGATCAAAGGACCATTGCTAGATATTTGCCTTCTATAACGATTGTTTCTGTTCCAAGGTCTTCATAACAGGCATGGAGTCATGAGAATGACTTCCAGGTCTCTCGTTATTTAAGACTGCAATATTCTAACCAGTAAAGCGCACCAAGATCATCTACTTTGGGTTGACGAGTGATATCTGCCATAATCATCGATCAGAATATTGGATGATGATTTTGGTCCTACAGCACAAACCGTTTGCTAAGTCCATTTAAATATGCTTCTAGTCTTCTCCGGTGCTAATATCCACATGAAGTGCAACTCCAATGAGAAAATAAGCTACACAGTGGCTGAGTTCTCTTCGAAGTAGCACAAGCAAAAGCCCATCACAATATTATAACACAATCTACATGTCACAATAAATTTGGAAGGAACTAAAGAACTTCACCAAAAAATTGATGAAACTAAAATCAGAAAGTAGAAAATTAAGGAAGAGCCAGCAGGCATGTGGCCAGGGATGAAAGCAAAGACCTCAGTTCAAATCCCAGGCAAACCAAAGCAATAGAAGAAAATTAAGCAAGCAAGCATCTTAGATGACTCCAAATGAATATTGACCTATTATGCTTTTAACTATCACAATCACCATTATGACAGATGCCTACAGGGCTATTTACTTTAAGATGTGGCATTGCCATTTTATGCAACAACCCTGCCATTTGTTACACCTTCAACAGCAACACTACAAGCCTGGCCAAAAAAAGAAATACAAACTCTACAAGGACCTTATCTCAAGGAAATATATATTGAATTTTACGGTTCCCACTGCAGATATATCATAACATAATTTAAATATATCAATCTCGATGAAACAACATATGAAAAGGAGCTTAAAGAAAGGAGGATCTCCAACCTGATGCCTCAAAAGAGGAACTGCCAGAGCACCGTCCGGCGGAGTTTCTTCTGATTTTGGCTGAGAGAGATCCTGCAAAACATGACAAACAATAGTCTCATGTAAAGAGAACAGGTGGAAGCTAGAGAAAACTAAACCTTTTATTCACTTAGATAAACATCCAACCCCAGTGTTTATTATCTTTCTGCTAGTGGCATTTCCCATTTTAACCCTACAAGTTTTCTTATGAACCAAACCACCAAGAAAGCACATTCTAAATGTGGGATGACTACAAAAGTTTAACGATCTATAAATCTACTTTAGCTTTCATGTCCTTTGTAAGATCCTAGTATAGCATCTCCAAAGCATTTTCTGAAATCCATATCACTATCTATTTGGATAGCATGTAATGCCACCAAAAAATTGCATCCTCTCACAGAAGCCTCCAAAAGTCAACGTGTCACATGTCCACTGGAACCAAGAGATTTGCATTTCCTGTTTTATACACTCCATACCAGACACCCATAAATGGCAACTCTTGAATTCCAATAATTCCCTTGGCTACAGCTCTAATTATCAGGACAATCTTATGGCATCTTGACTTGACAACCTTCTCATCCAATCTCCCATTCAAAGATCCTTTTTAACTGTTATATCACCTAGCCCCTTGGATATCATGCACCACCTACTAAAGTCCAAACGATGCTCTCATACAAATCTACCGATATGACAATGCCACCACCTACCCTTCGTGGGCATCAATCCCTGAAATTACAACTACTTGAATAATATCTATACTGCTCTTCCAGACAGTGCAACAGCATTTTTTGGGTACTGTATCGACAAATGAGGAATAATATAAGAGCAAAATATTCAGGTGATGAAAGCAAAGAAACGAAAGACTGAAAGTTGAACCAATTGAACAAGCTTACATCAATTCATCTCACCACTAAGCTAAATGGTTAGAGCACTTAGAAGAAAGACATTTTATAACTACACAAAAGAAAAAGAAAAATCATTTGCACAGAAGGTATATGGAAGACAAAACACAATAGGATACAGAGAGAGAAAAACGATGTTTCAGATATGTCCTGCAACAAGCTACGAAATTTGATCATACCTGCAATGCCGCTCGGAAAATTAACTGTTCGGAACTTGTCTTTGGGCGTGCACCACCCACTCCATTGTTATACAGAGAAATATTATACGTGGCTACTTGGTCAGAAACAAGTCCATTTCCAGGTGCTACAGATTGAGGAATTGGTGCAGGATGACTCATCTCCTCAATGATACAAATATCAGAGTCATCATCACCTCGTGATCTGCAATCAATTGAGCTACTCTCGGTTGATTCAGGGCTGAAACTCGAAGACCGAGATACAATATTATTAAGTTTAGTCAATGTACTGGAGCTTTCACTCTTAATGCAACCGACATGCTTCGATATGAATGGCTGAGGATAAGCAAAGGATTGTTCTGAAACATTCAAGTCCAACTGCCCATTGTGAGATATAGTTGTCAAACCATCGGCAATATCCACAGAATAACGGGCCTTTTTAGATGCATTAGCAATGGCATCGTCCTCAACCTTTTCACATACGGTATTGTTCTGATTTGCCATATTAATTGAAACAGAGGAACCCTGCATAAAGTCTTTGGTCCAAACAGCTGTCCCATCAGCAACACAGAAGTTGTTTCCATAAATGGGTCCGTCAGTGACTCCAGACATACGGACTGAATCATTCGCAGAAAAAAATGAATCGAATTTTTCATCTTTCATACAATTTTCCCTTTCTCTAGACAAGCCCTGAGGCCACTGGCATGGCTGTTCTGGTGCATCATCCTGTACAGCAAGTATGTAATTTCCATTATTTGGTAACATCTGATTATTATCTGCATACTTAGAACTGCATCCCATCGCATCAAATCCGCCATCTGGCAGATTAGAAGTTGAGTATGGAAACCTTGACATCTCATCTTCTTCGTCAATCATAGATCCTTGATTTATTGGGGAAAAACCACCATGGCCACCATACATATGAAGCCAGGAGAATCGCCAAAAGTGGAAACATTGTCCCCAAAGGAACCATCACGGTCATGAAAGATGGGAAAATCTGAAGAGGGGATACTCTTATATGACATATCTCGGAAGACCATGTCCATGTCCGAATTTCGATATTCAGGAGCCCCAAAATTTTCATTGCTATTCTTATGATTTCCAATGTCTGCAGTTCGGGAAGCATCTGCAGTAGTCATAAAGTATTAAAAAACTGAGACTTTAGAAATGCAGAAATGATAGGCATATGTCAAAGGCATAAAGAACCGGTTCTATGCCAGCTGGTATATATACATTCATACTAGAATAAGCGTATACATCAATGGCTGCCAAAAAATAGATATAAATTCAGAATATAACTCCTGTGCCACTTCTATACCATATACTAATTCGAATTCCTAGAACTGGGAACTATATAGTTCTGACAGTACAAGAAGTAATTAGCATCAGATTAAGCAATAGTAGACAATGCATGCACAGCAACAAGACACCTGTGTATCAGCACACTCTCTCGTGAATCTGGAAAGAAGTCTGTAGTCTCAAACTAACAAAGTGCATTGGAAGATTTCACTTTGCAGAAGGTTCTACCCTTCCACAGTCTGAGTCACTCAGCTCACAGTCAATTTTCATCAACCTAACAGCACAAATGATATAAGCAGCACCTTCTAACACCTGATTATCTCATAAAAATTACTTACAGCTTTCACTCTGAGAATCATTGTGAGTGCCACCACGAGGAACCGATCTGCTCGCCATGATAGATGAACAATTTGAAGTACCCTGTAAAATAACATTCAGGGGTGGGTTCATGATGTCTCTTGAAAATAACGTTGCACAAAATAAGCCATTCCAACCACAATATAATGACAAAAAGTTATCATCAATACAATAGGACCACTAAGGGAATAACCTGAGTTCATGCCCACTATGATCACAGACACATATAAGTGGGAAAATTATCAATTCAATGAAAGAAGGAAAAGAAGAAACTGTGAAAGGGTTAAACCTTGTCCCTCGATCGAAAATCAATCATTAAAAACAGGTGTACTTAATCGAGGATGGGAATCCACTGAGGCATCCAAATTCGTATCCCTATCCCCTTCCTCATAAACTGAATCTAAAATGTTAGCTTTTGGTGGACCGGAGCCCATGACAGTAACATACATCTTCTGTTGTCCACATCAATCTGCAGATGGTATACAAGATCAATCGGACAGCAACCCCTCAGAATAATTCAGCAATGGAAGTCACATCACTGGAATGACACACTCCATTTCTGGCATGCTTGAGTATGAGGTTTTAGCATTGAGTTAAATCTCCATGTTGGTTGACGCCTAAGGCATTGAGATTGCCCATTGACCAAGAACTACGAGACCTCTCTGGTTACAGGTTGATGGAGGATCTAACCATTCAAACAATGTTCTCCATGCTTATCTTGGAGTTCTGGAGCAAGCTAAGATCGATTATATTGGCCTAATCGAGTGGGGGAGGGGGCTCTTTGATGTTCTATTGTCCTAAGGGAAGTCTAACCGGACTCTCAGGAACCTTCTTATGCACTCTGCTCAAGCAATCTATGAAGATGACTAGCATGCCAGAGCAGAAGTGACTTTCATGTTAAAAAGCTGCTTAGCTCTCCAAAACTTATTGTACAAAAGTGTTAACATGAAAGATCAAGTACAGCTATTACCTAGCACTGCCGAAATAAATGATCTCCAAGTTAATGATGCAGATAAAATGGGATTTATCCACTACAAACTAGCACATCTTATGCGAAATGCTTTTTTGCTCAGTTCTGCATCGAATGTTGATCAATTTTTGTAACTCGAGACTCATAAGGTTCTTCACTTATCTGCTGCGGTGTTTCTGGAAGCCACCTTGGACAGAGCATCTCTTTTGAAATGATAAACACAGTTCCACCAAGAAAGCACCAAGGGGGTACCGCCCATATAAAAAATGGCTTTCAGAAGGGAAAGCCACTCATACTAATTTATGCAGAAAAATAATTTGTTTCTAACACTCCCAACAATTCTCATAAAGGTCCCTTGAGCACCAGGGAGATTTTTTCTAAAAGGGTAATGGTCATGACACAAAGAGGAGATCTGAAGGACTTTGCCAAGACCAATCTGGGGGTGGATATATAAAGACCTGGGCTTCATCCTTGACTAAGCTCAGTTATCAATGGCTAGTATCCCCAGAATGTAAGAAGCTGAGTGAGTAGAGTTTGTGAGAAAACCTACTAGGTGTCATCATGCTGTTCTTATTTTACTAAGAGAGAGTCTCGTCATGGAAGATATATGCCCGGATTGTATATATAATGCACATATATGCTCTCGCGCAATGCGCTCTTCCCTCGTCTTTTCATTCTCATCCTGCTGACTTTTTTTCCTTTAGTTACTCTATCGTACTGTTCTATCGCTTCCTTGTGCTTATCTTGGGCCGTCACTAAAAGCAAATCACAATACCATCTTTAAGCAAACATGTCTGCCAAGTGATACAAAGTCAAGTCACTGTATCTGGGTTTTTGCACACTGAACAACAGCACTGAGAATCAACGCAGCGCATTTCAACAAATTTAAAATAAAATAAAAAAAGAACGATGAACAGACATAATTCACATTAAATATCTCTAGCTCTAGACTCCGCCGACCCAACTGGAGATCTGTAACACCCAAAACATCCACACCCTCGGAATCGAAAGAAAAACTCTAACCCACACCCGCAACGAGCAGTAGTAACGCGATCGAGGGGGAAAAACCACCACACCTGATCAGGCTCACCGGGCACCTCCTGGATCAAACCCATAAGCTCGTCGTAATCGATCGCCAGGTTATCATCATCATCCCCGGGACCGAATTCCTCAGAGTCCCAAGAACCCGAGCTCTTGTTTTCCGTCATCAACATCGCCCGATTTCGTGGCCAAATAAACACCCCCACCGAGAGAGGAAAAATCACGGTGGCAACCTCGTGAAATTCACCGGCGCGAATCTTCCACGCAAATTCGGCTCCAATTTCTCCGCGCTCGCGCCCCACGACGCGCCCCCTGTCAAATCCCGCGATCGGCCAATCAAATCGAGCCTCAGGAAGAGCGGTTTCACACGTAACGCCAGGAATTGACCGCGGATCGATCGAGCGAGCGAGGTTTCGAGGAAGCTTCGACGGCGACGCCGACGACGACGAGGACGAGCAGGACGACGACTTTTGTAGAAAGAGAAAGAGAGAGGAAAGGGGGTAAAATAAAGGAAAGGAGGAGGAGGAGGTGGAGGTGGGAAAATGTAGAGAGAGAGTTGGGGGAAGGAGGGAGGAAAGGAAAGGAAAGTTCCTGTGGAGCCGTGAGGATTGGGGGTGTGCGCATGTTTAAATAGGGTTTGGGCCCTCCTGGGTGCGCAGGATAACGACTTTTTCTCCCCCCCTCCTTCCTGGTTTCGGGTTTTACGATGGGAGAGAGAGAGAGAGGAGCACGACTCGGGCGCTCGGTTTCACACTGGCGTTTTCAAAAGTGATCTTCCTCTCCTTTTTCCTTTTTTTTTCCTTTTTTATTATTTTTTTTTCTGATCTTCCTTCGGAGAAATTGACGCCAGATTTCGAGAGGGAAGTGCGTTTGAAAATCGAATGTTTCCTTCGTTAGGTACATGGGTGTGAAATCTTTAATTTATCTAATCATGTTGACTCGTCAAATCCTTAGACGTGTATCTATCTCGATAAAAATATCAAATAATTATCAAATTTTAAAGCCATTGATTATTAATTATTACATTGATATGAGATTTATCAAAAAATTCTCGATGTCAAAAATGGAAGCAAACATTAATGTTGGCAGCAGGAAAAATTTGTAGCATCATTAGCAAATGAAAATGGATAGAATTGCAATTTTTAAGTAGGCTAGATAGTTGTCAGTCAATTCCACAAATACCTAACTTTCCAAAATTGAATATACACCTTGCATCTTATCACAATTTGAATTTCTTTCCTAACTTAGTTCACATGTCCAAGCCTTCCTTTTTGCACTCAAACCCTTTCTTCTTTTTCTTCTTTTTTTTTTTTTTCTTCTTCTTTTTTCCATTAAGAGGCTTGCTCCCCCTTTTACCAAAAACAAAGTAAAACAAAATAGGGATCCAATAATTTCAAATACAACACCAATGCCTCGAGCTCAGGAACATCGAGTTAAACATTTGAGACGACTCGGTCAATTATTTTCTTATTAATTTTTTCCCCGTACTATCAAGACCTTATGTCTGGCCATTTTTCTCACACGTGATCCACTCCTATGCAAATGTCGAATCCTCATCAACCTCACCTGGATTTAATTTCGCAACCAATCCCTCTCTTTCGCCACATCCTCTTTCGTTTTCTCCATGTCACTCCTATTTTTCCCTCCATGCAATCTCCTCGAAGATCTCGTCGTACCCCAAACTGCAAGACATACAGTCTCATCGACCAGCCGAATCGAGAAACTAGTCAATTCGCGAAGATTTTAGGGAAAAAAAATTAAAAGGTGCATGCCCCTTTTTTTTATTATTAATATTACTTTTTTCTACATAGGGATAATTTCCTTTGGCCCCCAATAATATTCTATTGGGCGGACAATTATTTGGGCATTGATTGGGGGGACGGAAACCGAAATGTACGATGATGCCGGAAACAATCAAACGGCAAAAAATAAAATAAAATAAAATAATTTGAACGGAGACCCAAATGGGATGTTAAGGTTGCCGGGTCCGCAGGGGCGGGCCCCACCGGTTTACGGTTGCGCTTAGATCATACCCAACCAATGAGGGATTAAATAAATCAGGAAAAAAAATTTAAAAAAATTAATGAATTAAATAGGGATGTTGTTAGTAGGCGTGGACTAATTAGGGGGTGGTGCCATGTTCGGTCCGCTGCCTACGTTGGAGTGAAGTTTCCGACACGCGCCACTCACACGTGTCGGCGATGGTGCCTTTTTGTTTTTATCTTTTTGAAAAAAAATTAATTATGAAAGTGCGTCGACGGGTCAAAGTTTTCGAGCCAATGCGGAAATTGATGCGTGAATAGTCGGTGCGGAAAATTCCAAGATATCTGCGGTGGCGGTACTTGATTATAAGATTCCCCGACACCCTCTCTGCAAAAAAAAAAAAAAAAAAAAAAAAAAAAAAAGTGAGTTACTTTTCCCAAATTGCCCTTCTTATGCCCGAAGCCGTCTCGAAATGTCCCGGACCTCATCTAGATGTTACCTCATGTGCTCCATATAGCTCGGTTGGGGTTTCTTTTCCTTTTTTATTAAAGAATGTTCTCTATGCAAGATGGTGGGTATAGCTCAGTTCATTTCGCGAATAATTTTGATCTATGGCAGGAAGAGTTGTGTGAGTGAGAAGCATCGCATCCCCGTTGACAAGGGTTCCACATGGTCCGATGAGATTTGGGGCATTTTAAGAGGTTTTTGTGCAATATGAGGTGCGATTTGGGGAAGAAAAAATGATGTTAAAGAGGGCATTTTAAGAATCTACTACTAATATTGGGGTTTATTTGGAAATTTCTCAAAATAGTTTGTGCTAATTCACAGTCCAAATTAGTCCAGGCCAGAAGAGCCCGAAGTCCCAACATTCAAGAAAAAGCTCGCTTGACCCAACCTTCCCCAAGCCTATGGTAAACGCAATGCAAATTCACGCATGTGATTGGAATAATTTGAAATAAGGGACAGCACAATAAAAAAAGTGTAAAAGAATCCTATTAATTGAGAAAGATTATATCATGCCTCAATTTGTGTTGACATATTGTAATGTTTGATATTGTTTTACACTAATTTTTTTCTTTAAATGGATAATTGTCAAGGGTTTGTGCAATGGGTTGAAAATAATGTCGAGGAATGTCGTTCACCAAAAAAATGAGGTCAATTCCATAAAAAAAAAATTAGGTTCAGTCCCAAATTTATCTTGAACTTTTTTTTTGTCTAAAAAAAACCTTAAACTTTAAGTCTAATTCTAAATCTACCGAGAACTTTTTTTTGTCTAAAAAAAAAACCTAAACTTTAGGTTTATCCTTAAATTTGCCTAGAACTTTTTTTTTGTCTTAGAAAAAACTCTAAACTTTAAGTTTAGTCCCAAATCTAGATCAAATCTTATTTTGTCTCAAAAAAAGCACCAAATTTTAATCTATTCTCAAATTTACTCCGTGGCCCAATCCCAACTATCAATAATAAATACACATTGACAAAATGGAAAATTATCTTCAAAATAAAACCATTCAAGGATATAAAATTTAGGGATGACTAACCATGACTTTTGAAGGGCTAACGTGGCAAATTTAGAACTAGAGAAAAATTTAATATTTTCTTTTTGAAAAAAAAAAAGGAATAGATTTAGGGTTGAACATAAAGTTTGGGGTTTTTTTGTGACAAAAAAAGTTTAGGATTCTTTACCAAAAAAAACAAAGTTTAAGATAGATTTGAAACTAGACCTAAAGTTCAGGGTTTTTTCTGAGACAAAAAAAAGTTCGAAAATATTTGAGACTGAACCTAAAGTTTGACTTTTTTTTTTTTATGGAATTAGCCCTCAGAAAATGTGGCCATGGTCAATTCGGGAGAGGCATCAAGCAAAGATGAAGAATTGACAATCATGAAAAGAGATTTAAAGTTAATTAGTAGAACAATGGGCTTATTATGTCAATAATAATATTATATGGAATAATCGTATCATTCCTTACGGAAATTGTGACTTCTATGTTACTATACAAGTAATTAAAGGAGTCAATCTTAATAGTTATATATAACTTGCTTTAATATGATTTTAAAGAAATTTAGAGCATAATGAATTTTAGTCTTTCTTAAGACAAATATTAGAGGTGAATGATGATTATTTGAGATTGGCTTGTTTGATTTTCACCATTGTTATCTAGTATGATCGCATAACCTTTGATTAATCACGTGACTTAACAAATGTAAGCTCCCTAAAGCAAAATCTACCAAAAGAGTTTATGCAAAAGGTGCAATAAACCTCAAAAGTTACAAGTCTTAATATTATTGCAATTTCAAAAGATGTTCCAAATAACATAAGAAAACAATTTCTTATGAAGTTCATAAGTAATTAAAAGATGACTATGCTCATAAGTATGTACGGTGGCATTTGACCACTTCTATCAAGTTGTGATTGTTTTTAGAAAATATATTCACTAGAAGTCCTAAAATTTATTACAAAAATACAATTGAGTTATAAAACTAGCAAAAAATGTAATCAAGTCCTAAAATTTGTTATATTGATGCAATTGAGTTCTAAAGTTAACACCATCAATTTTATTAATGGAATATGCTAACGTCACATTTTTGAATTAATTTTTATTTTTCATGTGGCATTTTTTATTCAATTCTTATCTAAATTAGATTAAAAACTAAAAAAGAAAAGATAAAATTTGTTTTAGAAAAAAATGTAAAAAAAAAAAAAAAAAAAGAAAGAAATAGAATGGCAAGCTTCCCGATGGGGGCTTCTGCTATCGCCGCCCATCACCAAAGGGGCCGATGAATAAGGCGAGGGCGCCCACACCCAGATTTGGACACGACAGCCCCCACGGGGGGCCGGAGACCGTGCTCACCATGGATGAGGCCTCATCGGCCCTAGGCAAGTGCTGGTGACCCTCGCCTAGGCCCAAGTGAGGGTGACGCCATCACTTGCTCAGGGCTAGCGAGGCTCATCCGGACAAGGCATTGCCCTTTCACCCAGATCTAGGCGAGCCTCACCAACCCTCAGCGAGGGTCGATGAGGCCTTCCCTGTGAGGGCCAATGTGCCTAGATTTGGGTGTGGGTGCCCTCACTTGAGCCTAGCAAGGGTCACCGACACTTGCCTGGGGCTAGAGAGGCCTTGCCTTGGCTAGGTGAGGGCCGGCCACCCTCACCCTGGGTTGGTGACCGTTGCTGGCCCTTCCGGTGATGGGCGGTGGCAACTAAAGAGCCATCAGAAATCCCTGCCATTTTTTTTAGTTTTGTTTTTTAATAAAATTTAAGTTTTTTTTTTTTAGTTTTTAAATCTAATTTAGATAAGAATTGAATAAATTGCCACGTGGAAAATAAAAATTAATTTAAAAATGCCACCTAAGCATTTTCCCTAGTAAAATTGACGGTGTTAACTTTAGGATTTGATTACACAAATTTGACAAATTTTAAGTCTTGATTGCACTTTTTGTAGTTTTAGGACTCAATTATAATTTTGCGACAAGTTTTAGAACTTTTAATGAACATATCCCTTGTTTCTAATTGAAGGACGGTGAAATATAAAGCATGTAAAAGGGAGTGGAAACTTCATACTCTTCCAAAAAGAAAGCGAAATGTAACAAAACAAAACTTAATATTCACAAAAATCGACATTGTCAAGTTGCTAGCAATCAATAGGTTGTTGGTTACAAGAGAAAGGCACGTATTATGCCAAGGTGAGAATTGTACTTCTAAAGCTTTCAAAGTTTACAAGATAAATAGTTATTCCAAATTTGCTCTCTAATAAGCAAAATTGAGCACGGATCAAGCATAAGTTGTCAGAAATGATCTTGTCATGCAAAGAGAAGAACTAAAAATACTACTTTTTGTTAATGTTATGAAACACCATTAACACCTTTTGCATTCATACCATGCAAAAGGATTAGTCAAAACAACCAAGATGAAAAAGATGATGCAATTTATCATACCATACCATGCGCAACTTAAATACAACCAAATTAGAGCAACCAAAAGAAAAGAAAAGGCTTTACTCATTTCATGCACATGGTATGAGGTGTCTACTGTGCATGAATATTCATTTCTCTTTCACTTCTCACAAGTGCCCCTTAGTGAAGTACTTAATACATCTTTTGGCCTTCTCTGAAAGGGATCAAGAATTTGAATTCCACAATTTTCTGCATATTCAAATTCATCATTTTCCATCAAGAAATTAACATCATCTTTACTGGTGAGAGATTGCATTTTGTTTGTGAAATTGAAGCAAAGATGCCACGAGGTTGCAGTTGTCAATTGATCGACAACATCATGATTCACACTAATGTTCATAACATTAAAAGCCAATTGCATTGCCCTTTTCAAGCGCATCGTCTTTGTTTTTATCTCATCATGAGAGCTTTCTCTAACATAATCACAATGACATACTTTGTTTTGTAGTCTTTGTCCATCTCTTCAATATGCAATGTGATGGAATGCTTGTAACATTTACAAAATGTGTCAAGATGCATAAAGTATGCTACACAATCATCCTTATACTTCAAATAACTTGTAGCTACATGTAATAATAGTATCTATAGGACAAAAATGGACAACATGTTGTCTTTCAATACTTTTAGTTCCCAAGATACAAATGTGCAGCGGCCTATCCAGTTTGAATCTAAGAACATATTCATACAAAACATATAAGAACTCGGCTTAGAAATTCCTATAAATAACACGAGTATAGACATGTGCTGCATGTTTCAATATTCCACTATATTTAACCATAATTTGTAGCTTTCCTCGAGCACACTAAAAAACATCAACAACTTCAAAGTTACGCTTTTTTTTCTACTTGCTTCCCATAATGATAGACAAATTTAGATAGAGTCATGGTCTTACATGCCATATCTTAAAAGACATCATTAGTACTCTCACTTCTTTATGTGGATTTGATTCAAAAAAAAAAAAAAGTATCATGGCCAAATGCAGGATGCCATTTATGACATAGGCAATACATAATATTCAACCACTTGTTGTCCTCTAAGTTCCACTCATGACACATAGCTTTCCAAATGTTCTCCATTTCAAGTTCAGATTTGCAACGACGTAAACGCTTATGCCAATTATTTATTGCGAAAGCTCATAATATAATGCTTAACATTTTTCCCAATATGCCATACATATTAAAGATGACTAGTGTTCGGAAATATAGTTTTGGCATTTGCCATTGCATGATCTTGAAAAATGATAATAATTTTGGGTACTTATAAACCATTGCCTTTAAAAAGGATTGAAATGCCCCACAAAAGAATGAAAAGTTTCACCAATAGAAATGTACAAGCAAAGAGAACATTTTTCCAATGATGATCCAAGCTAACGAAAAGTCCACATATCATATTGCATTTCTTTGCACAGTAAGTAATATCAAATACCACAACATCTCTAAACTTTCATAGTCCAGCTTCGATAGACTATTAGAAAAAAAAAATGGTCAGCCTTTGTTTCTTATCCAATCGAAATGTATAAGAAAAATTACTTTCATTGGATTATAAGCAATCAAAATGGTTAATGAGATTTTAACAATCACTCACATTAATCATGTCACTTTTCTTTAATTGTAAGAAATTTTGATAATCATGTAGCTTAAAGCCAACATTCTCCTATCCCCCGCTTCACCAGTAAGGTAGGAATATTCTTTTGTAGCCTTATACAAACCCTAGCCAAAGAAGTAAAAATACTTTCATTAGTATCTATAATGTGTCGATATGATCGTAGTAGATGTTTTTGTTTATCATCAATGAAAGGATTATCATAAACCCCCTTAAACTTGACAACTACCAAAACTACACCTTCAATTTTGAATTTAATGTAAGCTTTACATCAAGTTCTTTTCACTGTCCTATAAACATGTGTTCATGAGGTGTGATTAATGAAGAGTGTCCTTCATAATTACAAAAAAATGTGCACGTTCTTAATATTCCTTTCTTATTGTTTGCTTTTGTCTTTTTTGTACTCCAAATCCCTCACAAATTGCATATGCATTGTATGTATTATAAATTTCATCCTCATTAGCAGAAATCATATTAATTCTAAAATCAAATTCTTTATTAGTGTTATATTAGACTTGAGCAAGTCCTTAAAATGCTTCATCTCAACTTAGAGACATTAAAAGTTTGGGTATTTCTTCCCTAGCTGGGAAGAAAAAGATATACCTTGGAATTAGTTATTTTTTTATTATTTGCTTTTTGTCCTTTTCACACTCCAAATCCCTAACAACTTGCATATGCATTGTATGTATTATAAGTTTCATCCTCATTAGCAGAAATCATATTAATTCTAAAATCAAATTCTTTATTAGTGTTATATTAGACTTGAGCAAGTCCTTAAAAGGCTTCATCTCAACTTAGAGACGTTAAAAGTTGGGGTATTTCTTCCCTAGCTAGGAAGAAAAAGATATACCTTGGAATTAGTTCTTTTCTTATTATTTGCTTTTTGTCCTTTTCATACTCCAAATCCCTTACAAATTGCATATGCATTGTATGTATTATAAGTTTCATCCTCATTAGCAGAAATCATATTAATTCTAAAATCAAATTCTTTATC
The DNA here is from genome assembly GCA_014182845.1 of Corymbia calophylla. Classification (NCBI taxonomy): domain Eukaryota; kingdom Viridiplantae; phylum Streptophyta; class Magnoliopsida; order Myrtales; family Myrtaceae; genus Corymbia; species Corymbia calophylla. The sequence continues at coordinate 6,164,881 of CM024696.1, read as the reverse complement.
GGTGTTATATTAGACTTGAGCTAGTCCTTAAAAGGCTTCATCTCAACTTAGAGACGTTAACAGTTGGGGTATTTCTTCCCTAGCCGGGAAGAAAAAGATATACCTCGGAATTAGTTCTTTTCTTATTATTTGCTTTTTGTCCTTTTCACACTTCAAATCCCTTACAAATTTCATATGTATTATATGTATTATAAATTTCATTCTCATTAACAAATATCATGTTAATTCTAAAATCAAATTCTTTTATATATTGCGGCCTCTACAAGTTTTAAAAAGAAAATGTTATCTTTTAAACAAGAAAGATAAATTCAAAACAAACTTGTATTCTAAAGAAATAATTCATACCCATTTATTCCAAGGACAAGTCGAATTAACTACTGAGACGTAGGAATTATCCGCGGAATATTTGTAAAAATATAAGTGACGTCAAAAGTTTTTGCGCGAGCATACTTTATTTCAATTATGATAAAATAACTTAAACCTCTTTTTAAAATGGAAAGTGGATTTCATTAAAACAATATACGTAAAACAGTATAGTGCACTACGAGCACCGATGCTACACCAATCTGACGGCAACAACCGCAAGGCGGTTCCCTTCCAATATTGAAAACCTAATGAGTTATTTAAGCCAAACTGAAATTTTAATAGAAGAGGAAAGGAAACCCTTAAGAGAAGATAGCAGTACCTCTAGTTTTTAGCTTCAAAATTACACATAACTGTGTGAAAAGCACCCTCTCCCTTTCTAAAAGTGAAGCAAAGGAAAAAGAAAAAGTTGAGGTAGAATAAATGAGTTAAAATATGTATGAAATGTAGAACAAAGACAATCTTGACCTCGTTTCCTTCTAACCTATCATGAAATTGAAGTGAAAATAAAGTTGAGGTAGAACAGAGCAGGTAAAATATGTAATATGTAGACTGGAAGAGAATAACTAATTCGCACCTTGTGAATACCTCATCGTACCTCGTCTTATGGCGATAACATCGACACCACTCCCTTTTAAGTTTTAACCCTTTGTGAAACTGAAGTGAAGAAACAAATAAGGTGGAATGGGGGAGTTAAAAGAATATACAAAATGCAGAACAAAGAAAAATCATTTATTCGCATCTTTCGAACGCCTAGTCCCACTCCCAGCGACAACCTCGATGCTGCTCCCTTCTAACGTTGAAAACCTAACAAATTCACCTTAAAGAGTTTTTTAAACCAAATTGACATTTTGAAAAAGAAAAAAAAAAGGAAATTAAAGTCATCAGAGAAATCACGATACCTTGGAAAGCAAAATTTGTCTTCATATATTTTGGCTCCAAATTCGCACCTCTCTTGGAGAGCTTCTCCTCGTTTGTGAGAGCAAATTGCCGAATGAGGAGAATTGAGGGTTTTGAAACTCCTTGTCTGCAACAGAAAACACAAAAAAGGTCGAGATAAAAAGTCACAGAAGAATTTGGTTTAAGGAAAACCTAAATAAGAGGATTGCATTCATTGAAGCTGACAAAGTCTTGACTCTACAACATGCTCTACATATTGCAAAGTTTTTATATTTTTATCTGTTAATTTCCCATGTCTCTTTGTTAATGGATATGAGTAGGATAACGTGTGCCACGTATGCTGATAACGCATCAAACCACTGTATATTTTTTCATTCAAAAGTCTCACGGCCAGCGACGCTCGGTTCTCTCAGGCGGTGCCTTTGAAGGCAAACTTGAAGGACATTTGTGGAATGAATGAGCTGCAATGAGCTGCATCCGCGCGTTGCTTTTGACTTTCACAAAGTCGCGAGGCATATTGCAAGGCCATGACAGTTTAACCTTGTTAGATTCAATTTACCTAAGGCACAAGCTAGTCTGTCGAGGTTTCTTTTCCTTTCTGTTAGAGAACTTGCTTTGCGCAAGATGGGGGCTATAACTCGTTTCATTTCGCAAAATGATTTCGATTTGCCGCGGAAGGAGTCACGCGAGAGAAAAGCGCACGTCCCCAGCAACGAGGGTTCCAACAATTCAATGAGAATTAGGGCATTTCAAGACGGTCTTGTGCCGTGCGGAGCGCAATTTGGGAAAGGAAAAAAAATGCTGTTAAGGAGGGGCACTTGAAGAGCCTAGTATTAATACTGGTTGTTTTAAACCTAAGTAGGTTCTTAAAAGCCTGGAAAGGAAGAAAAAGGATGAGAGATCCGCCTTGAGCTGAGAGACCTCGCAATGTCACTCTCGTATTTCCGTTCACCAAAGAAGAAAAACATATGGTGGGAATTAGGGACTCCTCTGGTGGGGAGGGGCATAAGTACAGCGGAAGTGCCAAAACTTGACACGGAGGGATACTTAAGTGCAAAAACTTACAAACGGTACATTTAAGTGCCACTTTTCAAAAAAATGGATCACTTCAATGCCAAGTCGTCGGAACCCTACCGGAAATCCTACGTGGTAATTTTTTATTAATTTTTTTGCCTACGTGGCTCACCGGAAATTGAATCGACGAAAAATCAGCGCAAAACGACGTCGTTTTGCGCTGACGTGGATTTTAAAAATTATTAATTAAATAATATTAAATTATTATAAAATTATTATAAAATTGATTAATTTGAAAAAAAAAAAAAAGGGGGAGGGGGAACCGGCGAGGGCTGTGCAGCCTTCGCCGCCGTCACCCCACCATTGCCGGAAGGGCGGCGGCGGCGGCGGGGGCGAGGGCTGCACAACCCTCGCCAATTCTCCCTTCCCCCCCTTTTTTTAAATCAATTTTAAATTTTTTGTTAATCTGACATGGCAATTTTTTTTATTAAAATTGCCACGTGTATTTTTTTATTTTGAAAAAAATGCTCCATCAGCAAATAAACTCGCCGGAAAATAGACACGTGGCGGTTTGGCCGAATTTTCTTGCCGTTGGCACTTAAGTGATCCCTTTTGTTCCGATTTTGGCACTTAAGTGTACCGTTTGTAAGTTTTGGCACTTAAGTGTCCCTCCGTGCCAAGTTGTAGCACTCTTGGGGTCCGTACGTCGGTGGGGAGGATAGACTCCATAGCATCCGAAAAGATGTGTGAGGAATTAGTAGGCTGGTATAGTAGCCACCCAGGTCGATTCTTAGAGAGAAAGTACCTTAGTCAAATGCAGGACACCATTTATGATGCTAATGCTATATATTATCTAATCTCTTGTTGTTCTCCAAGTTCCACTTGTGACACATAGCTTTTCAACTGTTCTCCATCGCAAGTTCAGATTGCAATAATATAAAAGCTTATATCAATATTTGTCGCGAAAGCCCAGCTTTTTAAGAAGTGTGCGATATGATACATAGCATTTTCCCAATATGCCATATGCATAGACGGTGATTATTGTTTGGAAGAATAGTTTTAACGGCATTTGCCATTGCATAGTCTTGATCAATGAAAATAGTCTTAGGTGCTTTCGCCTTTATAAAGGATGGCAATGCTGGCACAGAAGAAACAATAGTTTCATCCAATGGAAATGTACAACCAAAAAGAATATTTTTCCAATATTAATTCAAGACAATAAAAGGTGCACATATCATATTTGTATTTATTTGTGTGATAAGTAAATAATAAATACCATAACATCTTCAAAACTTTCATAGTCCAGTTTCAATGCACCATTAGACCCAAAAAAATGGTCATTCTTTGCTCCTTATCCAATTAAAATAGATAAAGAAAAATTGCTTCTATTTGACAAATGGCTCATGAGACTTTGACAATCATCCGCACTAATAAGGTACCTTCTCTTTGATCATAAGAAATTTTGACAATCACATGACATAAAGTCAACATTCTCTTACCTTTGCTTTACCAATAAGGTAGGAATATGCTTTGGTAGCACTTACATTGGTCCAGACAAAGAAGTCAAAATACTTCTATTAGTATATGTTATGTGTTGATATGATCATATCGAATCTTTTTATTTATCATCAGTGAAAGGATGACTATAAACCTCCTCAAATTTGGCAACTACCTAAACTCCATCTTTGGTTTTGAATTTAATGCAAGCTTTACATCCACTTCTTTTCATGATCCTATAAACATATAATTGTTCATGAGATAGAATTGGTGGAGAGAATTCTTCACAGTTATAAAGAAATGTGCATGTTAACAATATTCCTTTACTTTTGTTTGCTTTTTTTGTCCTTTTCATACTCCAAATCTCTTGTAAATTACATATGCAATATATGATGATAAGCTTCATCCTCGTTAGCAAACACAATTTCAAATTCTTTATTAGTGTCATGCACAATGACATCATCCTTTGCAGCCTCTATAAGTTAAAAAAATCAAATCATCTAAAGAATAAAGATAAATTCAAAATAAACTTAAATTCTAAAGAAACAAGTCATACCCATTTGGTTATAGTGGAACTATTTGCCAAATATTTATAAAAAGGTAAGTTAGGGACGTCAAAAGTTTTTGTGCGAGTGTACCTAATTTCGATATGATAGAATAATCTAAATCTCTTTATGTGATCAAAAGTGGGTCTTGTTAAAGCAATCTAAGGAAAAAAAAGGTATCTGCACCTTGTAGACACCTAGTGCTGTCCTAGTCTCACGGCAACATCCAGACGTTACTCTCTTCTAATATAATTAAGCGTACGGAGTCTTCTAAGCCAAACTGAAATTTTAACAAAAGAGGAAAGAAGACCTTCGAGAATATATAGCAATTACTCTTGTTTTTAGCTCCAGAATCGCACCTAGCTACGTAAGAACATCTCTCCCTTTTTGAAGCTAAAGTAAAAATAAAAAATAAAATTTGAGATGCGAAGATGTTAATGGTGCGATGGTATCAAACCACTGAATATTTTCTCATTCAAAAAGCCTCATGGCCAGCAATGCTGGGTTCTCTCCCAAGTGCTCTCTTTCCAAGTAAAATTAAACGGCTTCCGTGGAATGAATGAGTTGCATCCGTGGGCTGCTTTTGACATTCACAGAGTCGTGAGGCATATTGCAAGGCCATAACACTTTAACGGTGTTGGATTCTCTGTGTTCTCGTGAAATGATTTCTTTCGAGATTCGATTTACGAGAGGCGTGAGCTGCTTAGTTGAGGTTTTCTTTTCCTTTTTGTTAGAGAATGTGCCTTGCGCAAGTGGTGGCCATAACCTCGTTTCATTTTGCAAAATGATTTCAGTTTGTGGCGGGAGGAGTCAAAGCGCACGTCCTCGGCGGCGAGGGTTCTGACGGTCGAATGAAAATTGGGGCATTTCAAGATAGTTTTGTGCTGTGCAGGGTGTAATTTGGGGAGAAAAAAATGATGTTAAGGAGGGGCACTTGGAGAATCTAGTATTAATATTGGGGTTTTGGACCTAAGCAGATTCTTAAAAGGGTTAAAGAAAAGAAATAAATGGGAGATCCGCCTTGAGATGGGAGACCCTACAATATCACTCTCATATTCCCCGTCCTCATCAAGGAAGAAAAATATATGGTGGGAATTAGGGACTTTTCCAGTGGAGAGAGGAGACTTCACGGCATTCAAAAGGAAAAGGATGTCTGAGAAATTGGTAGGCTAATATAGCAGCCACCCGCTTCGATAAAGGAGAAGAAGGAGGGGGCACTAGGAGAACCTAGTAATAGTACCCGGGTTTACTGAAGCCCAAATATTCCAACATTTAAAAAGCCCGACCCGACCCGACCCGACCCGATCTGTGCCAGCCCGAGCTCACGCACGTGACCGGGATCGTTCGGAGCAGGGGACGGCACGTGCCGCACGAATTTTTGAAACCTGCTGCAAGCGCACTCGGAGGAGGAAGAAGAAGAAGAAGAAGAGAGGAGGAGAGCCCCCCACCAAAGCAGCACCACCATCTCGCCGCAGCAGCAGCAGCAGCCATGGAAGCGATGCTGGCGGAGTGCGTGCGGAGCAGCCTGCGCCACTTCATGTGCCGGAACGCCATCTTCATGTGCGAGCGCCTCTGCGCCGAGTTCCCTTCCGAGGTATATATATGCCCCTCCCCGCCGATCTTCCCTCCTCCCGATTGGTCGCGGGTGGAGAGCTCGAACGCCGGTTCGGATCGGCTCCTCTTCCTCCGATTCTCATAGCGTCTGTTGCGCGCTTTTTTTTTTTTTTTGGGGGGTTGTCATCCCTTTCCCGGTCTCGCTCTTCCGGCGGGTCCGGTCGCAATCTGTTCCGGCTGCATTCTTTAATTCCGGCGTCAGATTTCGCTTCCTGGGCTCCCCGCGCTTTCCGGTGTAGTTTATTGGCGTGAATGTTGCGATTGCGGAACACTGTTTAGAAACTTCATATCGGTTTATGAAGCTTCGGATGATGAATTTTGAGTTTCGAGTTTCTTTCGTTTGTTTTTTCCCTTCTTTTCTACTCTGGTCGTTACCCGATGGTATTGCATTGTTGTCTGATTTCTGTTAACTTGATCTGCTCCCAATTTTGGTTTGTTGAAGTCGAATTTTTTTCGCTGGCTTGGTTGCCTTCAGGTGAATCTGCAGCTGTTAGCTTGCTGTTACCTGCACAATAATCAAGCTTACTGTGCTTACCAAGTTCTAAAGGGTAGGGCTTGTACCCCGTGCGTTCGTGTTTCGCTAATTATGCATCTTTGCTGAATAACCCGTGATCCCGAGGTTTTAACCCCCCTTGTCTCTCGGCGTCCTTGCTTAATATTTTTCTGGGTTCTTTGTTTTCCCTGATCGATTGAAGTGTTTTTCACGTGAAGGGACACAAATGCCTCAGTCACGCTACTTGTTTGCAATATCATGTTTTCGGATGGATTTACTTAAAGAGGCTGAGGCAGTGTTGAGCAATGCTAATGAGCCCGGGGAAGAGGTATGTGCTCTGCATATGCAAATGAAGCTATTGGTTGTGACTTATTTCACAATAAAAAGCATCTTCAGTTTACGTCAGTCTAAGCCCGTGTTATTTGACAGAAATTTTATAGCATATGGCTTGGTTTAATAGTTGCGATCATTTGCTAACTGCTGTTCCGGTCTCCTAGCAGGTTCCAAATGGTGCTGCTGGTCACTACCTTCTTGGGCTTATCTACAGGTTGCTCTCATGTTTTTTTGCAGAGTCATCCTGATAACATTTTTTTCTAAGTGCATTGTCACCATCCAAAGTCAATAAGATGCTTTGCTATTTTGGAGTCGGCATAAGAGAGATGGGTCATATAAAGGTGTGGGCAAATGTGTAAGCGGCAAAAATAGTTGATAATATAATTTTCTTTGAAGTTTTTTTTCTGAGAAATAAACTAAATTCCATCAATAAGGTATCGAGGGATACTATCCTCATATAAAACAGTTTCAGATGGTGAATGACCTATATACAAAAAGTTATACTCAAAGTTTGCATTTTCAAGGGCAGTAACTTGTAGCCATGGTTTAGGAGGAAAGTGAGATAGTAATGTGAGTTTCTTTGCAAAAGAAAACATAAGTGAATGTACTCTTGTCTGCAAAGTAGAAGGGAAGTAGGAATGCACATCTTGTCCATTCTACAAAATTAATAATGTGAAAGTGCTAGGGTGGGTAAGCTAGTGTGGAAGAAAAATATTTACCCTTTAAAAATCTATTCTGAAGCTTTAGCTCTTCTGGGCACCATTTATGCTGCACTGTTGGAATTCTTTATGGCATCCTTGCAGCACGGCGAATCCCAACTTTTATATGTCTAGATGTGGCTTATATAGGTTGCATAATTGAGAGCTATAAGTATTAGCAAATGCTAAATTAGTTTTTATGATATATCGTCAGTGCAATAATAGGAATCATGACACACCGGTTCTTTCACAATCTGAACACATGTTCTGACTCAAGGCACGCTGACAATTCAATATACGGAGTCAATGATTCCACCAGTATTAGGCTTTACTTTAGGGTCACGAAAGTTCTCTTTGCCTTTCTTTCATGTTTCTACTAGAGCTTTTCCACACAAAGTGTAGTTTCTGTGGTTTTCCTGGTTAATTGTATTTAATTATATGTAGAATTGTTCAGAATTGCATTTTTTGTTGTTAGTTTTATGGGATCTCACATGGCATAACTTTTGACTGATTGGCATACAGTGATGGATGTTAGTTAATTGTTTTGTGTATCTATAGGAGGCTCCCTTATCCATTTAATTTTGCTTCTGTTCATAGATATACTGATAGAAAGAAAGGTGCCATCCATCACTTCAAGCAGGCTTTGTCAATAGATCCTTTACTCTGGTCTGCATACGAGGAGCTCTGTGCCTTAGGTTTGTATTGAAAGATACCCTAGTTATCTCATATGACTCTGAGTTTTGGTGATAATAATTGGCATTATTCAATAATTTGATTGGTTTGATGTTATTTATGTGAAGTGCTTTGTTGATGGACTCAGAAGTAGTTGTTAACAATTTGAACTTAAATTTGACCTGGTCTTGTCTTACTTCTCACATTTAAGATGAGTGCTCCTGTTTAGTAAAAAAAAATTCATAAATGTTTCATGCACATAGTGTTAACCTTTTTTTGACCATAAGGAACTTCTGCCTTTCCCATATATATTCTTAAATTTGTGTTAAGGATGATGACAACCGACAAGCATACATTATGTATAAGTGGGATTGAGTTTCTTGATGTACCTTTCTAATTAGTTTGAAGCATGTACCTTTCTTGGATAGCGGCTGTTTCTATTGACAGCAACTTGATCTTATGCTAGTTATTAATTATATTGGACTGCCACTTGCTTCATGAATCTTAACCTTGTTATCAGGTTCTAATTGATAGGATTTCCTCCATATAGCTGTCCTATTCATCATGTTTTCGTTACTCTGTTTAGGTTCTGCTGAAGAAGCGGCTGCAGTTTTTGGTGAGGCAGCTGCTATTTGTATTCATAAGCAGTACTTGCACAATGGGCTTGCCCCTCCAAACGCACATATGTCTTGTGAGGGTCAGCACTTGAATTCTGCCAGGTGCTCAACTGATGATGTTAGCCCTAAGCAACTGAAACAAACACTAGGCAATTATACAAGAGAATTTGCTGGAAGTTACCATGGAAGTACTGCACCTTCCCAAGTTGCTAGTCAGCCTCTAGATGGTGGATCTGCTCAGCTATCTCAATATAATACTCCTTCCCCAGTAGCTACACAGGTAAGGTAATGTTTTGTTTGGTCCCAATATGTGAATGTGTAGTGTAATTAAATTAATACTTCCATATTTTCATCACTAACCATAGCCAGCGATGACAATTTGACATGGCTTGGTAGGCGACCTAAACATGACATATCGGACACTAATACTACGCAAATACAAGGATGGCAATAGACACACAACAGGAAGTTGTGTAATTAAACTAATACTTCCATATTTTCATCACTAACCATAGCCAGCAATGACAATTTGACATGGCTTGGTAGGCGACCTAAACATGACATATCGGACACTAATACTATGCAAATACAAGGATGGCAATAGACACACAACAGGAAGTTGATGAGTGCCTAAGAGAGGTATAATCAAATAAGATAAAGGAAATCTATTGAGAAACCCAAACCTAACTCGTCTAACTTGAAACTGCAGGCATACACATTTTTACCAAGTTTTAGTGAAAAAACAAAATTCATACTATTTTAATAACGATATGAAATGACATGAATTACTGATGCAAATATGATGATGCGGCATAAATTACCAGCCCCAATCATAAATAAATGAAAGTCTTGTAAAACGTGTGACAAGCTAAGTGCTTCATTTCACTTAAAATAATGTTTAGTGTTATTTGTAATTTCTAACTGACCTCCAAATTTGATTGGTTTATTAGTCGATGTCCACCATGTCAACTAAGCTTTATTCCCTGGCAATCTGTGATTTTGAATAAATGCACATTCCATCTTATGGTGCACCATAGATTTGCAACATGAAAATGAACATTCCCAGTGTTCCGATGCAAGTGACATGCTACTTTCACACAAACATTCATTTTGGTAATATTTTCTGTAAAAATATATTATCAAACTGTGAAAATAAATTTCTAGGCTCACAACTTATTGTTTTAACTATGATTTAAGCATATTGTATCATTAAATAAAAAATCATGCTTTATTTGAACTCCATGTTCAAAAGAAGTATGCCCCTATTGTGCCACACTTTTTATCGTTTTCATTCAATGTATTGGAGCTACGGTCCATGTAACTTGTGTCATCCTTGCCTAGGTCTGGATTCTTCATTTTGTTATTCATCTCGGTGAAAGTCATGTGTACATACTTCATTTGTTCTCTGCATGCTGGAGTCATGTTTGAATTGGGAAAAAAGTTGCGATAGGCTATAGTATATGGCAAGCAGTTCTGGTAGAAACTATTCAAAGGATGTCATAATATGTTGGTCTAGAGTTTCAACCATGTTTCACTTTCTTACTGTCCTCATAAGAATGGAACAGTGACTTCTTTTTTCATGTGGAGTTGTTCATTGGAATGAGCATGAGCTTATAAAGCTATGTCTCATCCAGTTTTGGCTTTCAACTTCTGATCATTAGTATTCTAGAGATCATTTGGATGTTTCTGTTTTAAAATCTCTGCAGTTGTCAGGTGCTGCACCTCCTCTACCGTGTAGAAACTTGCTGCCGAATGGACCAAATTTGAGTGCATTTGGTGCTGATAGCTCCTCACGGTCAACCATAAACTCAACAATTCAGGCACCTCGAAGAAAGTTTGTAGATGAAGGAAAATTTCGAAGGGTTAGAAGCTTCTATCCTTTATGATTATATGGCTGTGCCACAGCTTAGATTGGCTGACCATATGAAAATTGCATCTTAAGTTAATAAAAGGGTATCATCACCCTGTTGAAACATTTCTTAGGTGTATATATGCTTGAGTGCCTCCTGTTAAGACTTTGATTCATACATTTTCACTAGATAATCATTTCTTGGGCTTGACAGGTGAATCCAGATACAAGAGGTGGACGATAGATGTTCGAGAGTCCTTGGCAGAACAATTGGCTGAGTAGTTTCCCATTCCAAAAAGAAATAAGAGAACAAGTAAAGTAGGCTAATAAAGTGAGATCTCACTTGTTTAGCAAGAATCCTATGGCTTGTGAGACCACTAGTCATCTAGAGGACATTTTTTATTTTCTAATGTTGGATGGTATCAGTCATTTCCCTGGGCTTTCTGCTTTCGAATTATTTGGATGAACTGATGCTCCTTCAAAGTTTGTGCTCTGATGATTGTCTACCTATAGAATAGTGACTTGATGGCTATATTTAGCTTATATGGCTTATGTCCCCTTTCATCTTGATATTAGGGTGAACATAGCTGGTCAGACTAATAAAGCTGAGATCAAGTCGAGTTTCTTGTAATTTGTGTCTCTCTCTTTCAGATTTCAGTTAAATCGTTTTCTGTTGGTCAGACTAATAAAGCTGAGACCAAGTTGAGTTTTCATAATTTGTGCTTCTCATTTTCAGATTTCAGGAAGATTGTTTTCTGATTCTGGTCCTCGACGAAATACAAGACTTGCTGGAGATGCAGGGCCAAATGCAAGTACAAATGCAACATCAGTTGCTGGAAATGGCACTAGCAACTCCTCTAAGTATCTTGGAAGTTCAAAACTGAGTTCTGTGGCACTCCGTGCTGTGACTGTACGAAAAGGACAGTCCTGGGCCAATGAGAATTCTGATGAAGGTGATGTTCTGGTCAACTAATGATTTTGTTGCTGTTTAATTTTACTTAACATTGATGGATTTGCATCGAATTTGTAGAAAAGAGAGCATGGTCTATTAATTTGATGGTAAAAGCATGGTTGTATTTCAAGTTTTATCAATTAATTTAAGTTTTAGTTACTCTGATCTTGTAAGGCCTATATGTTAATGGATCTATGATATGATGGTTTTGAATTCAGAACTGTGGTGAGTATGAAGTGTACTCGACTGGGCACCTTGAAATTTGATGGGACCAAAACAAGTACTTGTAGGTTAATTAGATATAGGAATCTAAATTATTTTTGTATTGGGTGTAATAAGATAAACCCTTGCAATTTCTTAAATTAGGTATATTACTAAAATATTGTATAAAGCGAATTGTTTGGAACTTACTAAGGGCAATAAATAGATGTTCTGGTGCAGTCAAATGTCAAGAAGTATGGATGGGGGTGATAATGGATGCCGTGCTTGAGACAGCGAGGGATTTGTAAGACTGTCCGATCCAAAAGTTTTAGCTATAAGATGGAGAAAATCAGATGAATATAAGGCCAATTTAAACCCTAAAGACTAGGAATGTGGGATAGTTTAACACCCCATCTCACATGTGAAGAAGATTGAGAAAGGCACATGGAAATGACAAACATGAGCCTTGTGTTTGAAATAAATCTAGGGTGAAACTTGACTTTTATATCACCTTAAGATGTCCAAGCCAAAAGCTTAAGCTTTTTGGTGGAGGGAGACCACAAATATACAAGATCGTTTTAAACCCTATAAACAAGCGATGTGAGATACTTTAACAGATGGTGGTGGATGCGGAATTTGAAGAACATGGAGGAGTGCCCATTGAAGAATGGGAACAAGACCCAGAGACAAAATGACTGACACCTTTGAGAGTCCATGCTGTTTGCTTAGCTGGGTTAAGATTTTAGAAGGCATTGATAGCTCACAAGGGTTTTAAACCGAATCTGTTCTTATGAACAGCTCGGAAATGTTTAAAGAAGTGAGCACCTGTGATCTTTCAACGTTTTTGCTATCTGTGTTCTGGTCAATAAAAGGATGATCAGTACCAAAAAAGTGTGATTAAACATATTGAAAGTGTTCATATGGTGCTATTTTCTCAAGTCTCTTTTTGATGTTTACATGTGTCATCGAGAGAGATGCATTGGAAAGAGCGCATTCTGTGTCTTAAATTTGCACATTGCTGCCAGAATATTTTCAACCTGCTCAACATTCTCTTTCAGATTGGCAGAGCTTTTTTACTTTTTTGGTTGATTTTGTCAAATCCACAGTAAATTATTCCTTTATTCGTGCAGCTTCCACTCTTGCTGCCTTCACTTCAATTGTAGTCCTCATTCATTTTGTTCTAATGACCTGCCTGACTAGAAGTTGTTTTGTCACATCCTTTAGGAGTACGGAATGAGGTTTCTGATGATTCTCGTTCCAGTTCTGCATTGGGGAATTGTTCTTGTCCTTCGGGGGACAATAGATCTCTTGATCAAGAAGGAGCAATTATGCCTGTTGCTGTGTCTGTACTGAATAGTACAAGGGTGTTAACAGGCATGGCAGATATATTAGGTCTTCTAAGATTATTTGGGGAAGCATATAGGCTTTCTTGCTTGTACAGATGTCAGGTACTTCTGAATTGCATTTGTAATTGCAATAGATGGTATTCTTATCTTTTATGTGGCATTTCATTTTCTGAATGTAATTTTCTTTTGTGCAGGATGCACTAGATGTTTATTCAAGACTTCCACACAAGCATTACAATACAGGCTGGGTGCTTTCGCAGGTAATATTTATGGAAAGGGCCCATCATGAGATCTATCATCTTTTTCTGCATGTTTGGTTTTACGTAAATTATTAATTAGATGAATACAGAAACTACAGGATATGTAGCTAAAGAAAAAAATTTTTTCGTCACCTTTCTTTTTAACTGCAATCTCATGGTTTATAGATTACGGTGAGATCTTGAATATGTGTTTATGTTAGATTGTTTGTGGTGGTTTAGTGGTTTGAATTCAGTAAGACAATGAAACATTCTTTGCTGCCAGGTGATGGAAAGAAGGGGAAACATTGCGCATCAATATCTTTGTTCTTATTAGCAATTTTGGTGTACATGCAGTAAAGATATATCATGTGAATAAACATGGCAAAATGCAGGTTGGCAAAGCATATTTTGAGTTGGTTGATTATATGGAAGCGGATCAAGCCTTCAATCTCGCTCGTATGACTACACCTTATAGTTTAGAAGGAATGGATATTTATTCAACTGTTCTTTATGTAAGTGCTCCATCCTTCAGATACTTTTTTCCATTGTCTGATTGAAAGTTCTGACCTGTCTAATTTCCAGCTTTGCAAATTCAAGTAACCCTAGTCTGGTTCCTATCTGTGGTGTTCCATTTCTTAAGACACCTCATTATCAGTAACTTAATATCTTCACCTCATTGAGTTTTCTTATAATGTTGTTTTTCCTCTCTTTGCAGCATTTAAAGGAAGATATGAAGTTAAGTTACCTAGCTCAAGAGCTGATTGCGACAGACCGTCTAGCTCCTCAAGCTTGGTATTTTTACCCTAAGTAACTTAATTGTCAGTTCAGAAGCATCTGCTCCATGAGTAGCTTTGCACCTTAAATACTGACTTTGACATTATTATTTCTCCAGTACTATAAGCATTTCATATATGTATCAGCTCTGACCTGTTGCTTAACCTTTGGTTTTCTCTTGAATGAGGATAGGATTGTCGCTACTTTCAGCATAAGACTCTTACCATCGATAAAGGGCATAGCCTTATCAAATGCTGCATATTTTTCGGAATATAGTGTGGGAAGATTGACTTCTTTGACCTGCTTTGTACTGATTGAACCAAGTGACTTTGCAGCTCTTCCTTCCCTTTCTTGAGAGTTAAATGAAAAAAGTTTCATAATGCTCATGGTGGTTTCTTTCCTTTGATGCTTGCTCACTGCTATAGATCAGCTTTGAGTACTCAATATAGATCTGCTGGCTGTTGTAGCTGGCGATTTTCCATTCTGTTGCATAAATGTATTCAAATAATCTAAAACTATGCCTCATAAGGAATTGTGCTTTATAGACCTTCCTGGGTCTCTGCTAGGATTGGGCTATCAATTATGAGCACTTTTAGTTCCCTAAACTTATTCCTTTGTTCAATAAAATGCAGGTGTGCCATGGGTAATTGCTATAGCTTGCAGAGGGATCACGAAACTGCTCTGAAGAACTTCCAGCGGGCAGTGCAACTGGATTCAAAATTTGCCTATGCCCACACTCTGTGTGGTCATGAGTATGTTTTCCACCTTTCTTGCTCCTTTATAGTTTTCATTTATTTACAAATGCAGGACAAAATCTTCTAAACTGCTGGTTAATTGTTTCCAGCTGTTTATTTTATCATCTTAAGTTTGATGCGTATTACAGATACGTTTCTTTGGAGGATTTCGAGAATGGAATTAAAAGTTATCATACTGCCCTCGGCATCGATGCAAGACACTATAATGCGTGGTATGGGCTTGGAATGGTTTATCTTCGCCAAGAGAAGTATAAGTTCTCAGAGCATCACTTCCGCATGGCTTTCAAGATAAATCCGTTTTCTTCAGTTATAATGTCATATCTTGGAACAGCTTTGCATGCCTTGAAGGTTGGATCACGAGTTGCATTGAAGCATTTAATACTTTGATTGAAGAGGAACAATTTATGTTCTGGTTGGGTCTGTCTGAATTTTCAATTCCTTCATCTGGCAGAGAAGTGAGGAAGCTTTGATGATCATGGAGAAAGCTATTTTAGCTGATAGAAAGAACCCTCTTCCTGTGTATCAGAAGGCTAATATACTCATGAGCCTGGAAAAGCTTGACAAAGCTTTAGAAGTCCTAGAGGAGCTCAAAGAATATGCCCCTCGAGAAAGCAGCGTATATGCTCTGATGGGCAAGATTTACAAGTCACAAAACATGCATTCTCAGGCGATGCTTCATTTTGGCCTTGCTCTGGATTTGAAACCATCAGCAACTGATGTTGCAACCATTAAGGTGATTTGACTTTTCCCCTTTCTTGCTGAGTCGAATATAATCTCCTATACTTTTTGATCTTAAGAAATCTGCTTGATTTGTGGTTATATGAGAATAAGCGGGTGACTTGTTTAACTAATATTGTTTGCTTCTCCTTCAGTTGAGAAGATTTTCGTTATTGCCTCTTCCAGCTAAGCATGGCTCGATTTCTCCTCTCTCATCTGTTTAATTTGTTGACAGGCTGCAATAGAAAAGTTGCACGTTCCAGATGAAATAGAAGACAGCTTGTAATTTTAAGAAAAAACTGGAGAGTTGAGAAGAGACCACATTGTACATTACCCGGCTCTGATTAATTGGCCTTGAACGTGGCCAGCTTGTGCTTCCGAGGGATGACAAACATAAAAGATTAGCCGTCAACCCATGCAGAGATGAGTGCCCTTCGGCAGGCAGGCTCCTTGACCTCTTTTGTAGATTACGGACACTGATGGGATTAAGCGACTAAACAAAAGGAAGGCTGAGTTACATCAATGCTCATTGCTTATGTTAAAAATGTAACAGGCACTACATTCATCTTCTTCAAATTTTGTTTTTAGTTTAGCCAATTTTACCTCTCATCGAAGGACGCAATCCCTTGTACTAAGCACGCATTAAGCTTCTCTTGGATGAGCATTAACCTGTTTTATACAGTGTTCTGCAGTAGACCTTGATTAGAACTTTAGTAGAAAAGTGGATTCTTTAGACTTTATCCTTTCGTTAATGAATGATCATCAAAGCTGAGGTTCGTTTCTATTTTTGTTCCAATTTTTTATTTATTTTAAATTTGTTTTGTTTCTGAAATATAAATTCGTTTGGTAAAATAATTTTTTTTTTTTTTTTTAAATAATTTCTATTTTAAAAATAGTATTGGAATATTAATCAGAGGTGAACATTTTTTACTTTATTATTTATGAAATAAAAATTAAAAATTATTTTTTTCTTTTTTAACTTCTCACTCGAAGGAGTCTTTCCCTAATTTTGCTTAGCTGTTCGCTCCTCTAGTCATCATTGTTGTTGCCTACCGCCACCATCGTCGGTGGTCACCAATTGCCACACCCTCCCCTTGCCACTACTGGTCATTGGCTGCTCGCCATCGCAAATGCCTCCTCCCTCAGCCATCGCCATCACCCCCTCCCCTTGCCAGCCGCTGCTGCCACCTCCTCCTCCCCCTGTTGGTCGGTTGATCACCAGCAGCTACTACCCTACCTTCCACTGCCGGGTGCCAATTGCCACCACCGCCCCCTTTTTCCGTCGTCACCGTTCAAGAAAAAGGAAATTTTGTATTATTATCAAATGAATTTTAATTTTGGGAATATAAATTTTGTATTGCATTATCAAACGTATATTTTTACTTAGAAACTCATTCAAGAATAGAATTAGAAAAAATTATTTTTATTCCATAAATCACTTTCTAGCTAAAAATTTCATCATTCACGCCCTAAGTATGGCTTGCATTACTGTTCATGGGGCTTGCGATATGTGTTTCATGGACCACAGTGGAGTCAGGCTTCTACGCTCATGTCCGTGACATCGTCACATTTGGGCATAATTAGGATAAATCATCGAATTAATCACCAATTTCATTGATACCGTCGCATTCATGCAATGGTGTAGTCAGGCTCCCACGGTTTGTGCGGACAGTTGCAATAAAGTCATCGAATTATCCGCCAAGTTCATTGAATTCTCCCAGTTTCATGCATCTTGAGAGTCTGATTGCAATCCTGCTAATATGCAATGCTTACTCCATGCGTACGGGAACAGAGCCTAGAACATATCATCCAATCTTTTTGTTCCTAACACACGCATTACGTTAAGAGCTATGATCCTGAAATAGAAAATTCCTATATGATGTCATTATCACCTCTCGGCAAGGCCGGCGACGACCCCATGGAAGTACGGACAATCATTTTTTTAAGCCATGGATGGACAAGAAGGATTGCATTGTGCTTTGGATGAGGATTCAAATCTTGACCCGCCATTGATAAGCCCCCTTGGATTGGATCCTCCTAATCCTACCGTGTACCAGCAGCCATGATATGAGAAAAGGACAATGGATTAGACAATAACCCACCAAACTCCGTTCCTTAATTCACAAGACATGCGCCGGGACAAGGGAAATCCTTAGTTGTCATCTACGTGCTTGGATGCTGCGTCATCCTTCTGGTCGATATTCTTAGTCAATATCGACGAGACCAACGCCCTTCTCGTTCCATCCGTTGGCCTCCTCGCTATATATTTCAACCAAATCGTCACTTGATCTTTCCCGTTTGCCAATCATAAGAGCCACAAGAGGTAGTCAAAGCCAGCTTATGTCTGTCACCTCCCCCACCACTTCAATGGATTCATCCCATTCCCCACCACAACCCCCGACACCGGAGCCATCCCCGGCGATCGACCGCTTTGGCTACCGGGTGTACGTTTCGTTTTGCCTAAGGCAACCAACGCTAACCACGAACAACATATCTAACTGGATAGAGTGCTACGACCTGTCTAACCACGCGTGGAGTTACGTTAGCCCGATTCCCGGGATAACCGAGAGCTATGTCCTGAAGGGTTTCGCCATGGTTTCGCTCCGAGACTCGATCTACATCATTGGTGGCCGACTGTGCTACAAGGAAATGGTTCGTGAATTGGCCGACTTGGTCGACGTGAAGGTTGAAGTCCTGTCTACGGTGTTGCGTTACAATGTTCGAACCGATCAATGGTCTACTTGTGCATCTCTTCAGACCCCCCGTTCAGATTTCGCGTGCACGGTATGCAACGACAAGATATATGTCGCCGGAGGCCAGTCTACTTCGTCTAATGCCAGGGGAATTTCATCTGCCGAGGTGTATGATCCGACTCTGGACGAGTGGAGTTCTTTGCCTAGCATGAGCACGTTGCGGTACAAATGCGCAGGGGTCACATGGAATGGTAAAATCCATGTGATCAGTGGGTTTGCAGAGAGGTTAGACTCGGACCGGCTGAGCCCATTCCCCGGCCTCGGGGAGCGGAGCTCGGCCGAGGTGTACGATCCCGAGACCGGGAGATGGGAACTGAAGGCGAAAATGTGGCAACTGGATGTTCCACCTAACCAAATTCTTGCCCTTGATGATGGAAGGCTGTACAGCTCGGGGGATTGCCTCAAGGCATGGAAGGGCCACATCGAGGCCTACGATCCCGAGTTCAACATGTGGAATGTCGTCCCCGGGTCGCAACAAACGACTCGATCTCCAGCAGTGCACCCATTAGATGTTGCAGACGGCGCATGGTCACCACCGATCCACACATTAAATGTTGCGGACGGCACATGGCCACCGATCCAACCAATGTACGTTACGGTGGCACCAATCGGGACCCATTTGTATTTCTTGGTCGGGTACCGGACCTCTGGGCACTCGCCAAGGACGACGACGATGGTGCACATGTTCGACACGTTTGCAGATGCTAACTACTGGAGGAGTTTCGGGCTGGTCGAAGAGGACGGAGAGAAAGAGTTTTGTAGTCATTGCTGTGTCATTCAGCTATCTTGAGAGTATCAGAAGCAAAGAGAGAGTCCTGGTCTCTGTGTAACCTTTTTACTCAAACCTGTCCCTTATGATGTTTTCTGACCACCCATGAACTCCAATTCCCATGTTGCTTTGTCCATTTTCCATTTAAACATTCTAAAACGCTTCTGATGTTTTCAGCTAAGGGACAGAACATCAAATAACAAGAAAGAAGATACCACCATGCTCTCTCCTTAGGTTTTTCCATCAGAACTATTTCCTTGTTGAACGAACATGGACACTCTCTCTTCAAGAAACAATAACAAGGAGAATGTGAAACTTGAGGCAGTGGAGCACATGTTTTTGCGCATAGAAATGGATTGAATGAGTGAACAAGAACATGATTGAAACGGATCAAAAGCATGCCAGAAAATATGATCGTGAGAGATTGATAAGACTGCAGTTTTGATTGTATGAGGGTTTTGATGGTTTAATCAACTAATACAATCTTTCTTACCATGTTTGGCAAGATTTAGACATGGAATTACAATCTACTTTTTCTAATGCTTAATCTCCTTACCAAGATTGACTTGCTGTTGCTCTTTCCTTGTCTTTCCAGTCCCAGCTTTTATATTCTTTCGCCTGGTCAAAAATAAAATCATGCATATTTTGTAATTTGGAAGTTTTGCTTTTGTTTCCAGAAATAGTACTTCGGAAAATGAATGATTAAGAAAATGCATTTTTTAAGGAAAAAAAAAGGAGCTCCTAATTTAGAACAATTTTCGATCTTTTCAATTTTTTTTTAGAAACACAAGTTGGTCATGTTTTCTCAAATTTAACAAGGCTAAAGCTCTCCGAGGCATTTAAAGAAATTGAACATATTTTTATCTGCTCGACAAAAATATTAGACCGTGCTACGAGGAAAAGCTCTTCATAATGTGATTTGATTGATTCCTGTCAAAATTGGTGAGAATTTATGGACCCAATTAATGATTGTTTATTTTGTTTAGTTAGATTCAGAGAGGTAATCATACGTTTAAAATCATGTAAATCACCAATCCTTCTTGAGAAAACAAAATTTTCTACTTTTGGCTCACATATTTTCTCGCTTTTTAAAAAAAAAATCTATACCATTTAATTTTAATCAGCATAATCAAGTCATTATACTTTCATAAATCTTCTAATCAAATCCCTCCGATACTAAATCTCACCAAATTTAATTGACGTGATCATTAGATGATGCCATAGTACAATATGGATAAATATACTAATGTTCATGTGGACGTGCGTGGAAAAATGCAGCCAACGCAAGCCTTATTGAAATACGACATGAATAAAATTTAGTCACCGTGACATCTATATCAGAAAAATGTTGTTTACATCATGCTACGAAGTCATCCAATAGCCATGTTAGCCGGATTTGATCCGATTTAGTGTCAGAAAGACTTGATTAGAAAATTTGTGAAAGTAGAAAGACTCGATTAGACAAATTAAAAATACGTAAACGGGATAAGAAAATGCATAAAAGCATGCGGAGGAAGCTGTTTGTTCGGTTATGACTTTCCTTATTTAAAAAAAAAAAAAAAAAAATTCGAAAAATGCTCTGAAAGTTTTGATTTAACATATGTATATTTGTATATTTTAAGAGCTACCTATCGAACGCTCATAAAAGCAAAAAAGGAAAATGGCAATCTAAAAGTCTGAGCACAAATGATGTCGAGCGCTTTAATACCTTCAAATGAATATCGACATCAGAATATGAAATAAATCTTCGTGAGGCATGAAGGATGCGTAACCCGACTTTAATATCACAGATACGATCGAATGCGCAGGCACGACCAGTCCGTGTGTCGGCAAAGAGCCATCCGCTGAACTCTGCCGTTCAGAAGATTCAAGAATGGCGATGACGGCGAGGTGGAGTTCGAACCTTCCTACTATCTGGCAGAGATGTGAGGGAGCTTCGATGATTGCGGAGAAAGCTACTTTAGCTGATAGAAAGAACCCTCTTCCCGTGCTGACAGGTTCATGAGCCTCGAAAAGCTCGACGGAGCATTAGAAGTCCTAGAGGCGCTGAGAGGAATATGCCCCTCGAGAAAGCAGCGCATGTTGTCTGATGGGCAAGATTCACGAGTCGCAGAACACGCGTTCTCAGGCGATGCTTCATTCTGGCCCGGCTCTGGATTTGAAACCGTCAGCAACAGCAACTGATGCCGCAACCCGTTAAGGTGATTTGACTTCTCTCCTTTCTTGCTGAATCGAATGATGTCTCCAATTGTTTTCGAGCTTTATAAATCTGCTGGATGCGCGGTTATGTGAGATTATGTAGGTTACTTCTCCCGTGGCTGAGACGATTTTCACTAGAGGTGATCGGGTCCAGGGTGGGTAGAGTCCAAACCTGGACCATGTACCCGATCCTGTTATAACCAGTTCTTCTTTTTTGGATTCTGTACTCTACCTTGTTTTTATTAGACCTTGTTTTAGACCCGACCCTATTTTTCCGGTCCGAAAACAGGGTCAACCCTATTTTCATTAGAACCTATTTTGCAACCGTTTGATATCCTATACGGCTTCAAATTTTACATTAATTCGTGAAAAAATAACAACGTAATCCTTCTAACATTATAAGACAAAGTAATAATCCTAACAGTACATAAATATTAGCAACAAATATGGATCTAATATTGTCTCATTTTCATAAATACTTCTGATATGATCTAATACACCTGCTTATGTGTATGTGACAGAACTGTTATTGAGAAGACATCTTTTTTGAGTTGGATTGAGAATGCTTTAATTAGTGCTATAATAGTTAGTAGTACTTGTCCCGTGACTATAATAATAATTGAAGGTGTGACCATTAAAAAAGAAAAATAATGCATGACAATGGTTCTTTTTAATAATTCTTTGCAAACAATTCTCCCTTAACCTGATTAAGATAAAAGTTTTATTTTTTTAACAATTTTTTAAAAACAAAGAGATTCAAAGGCACTATACAGAGAGACGATTTTATTTTTTTTAACAGGGTAAAAACCGGTTCCAAAACTGGTCCAATTCCGAGTGGATCTTTGCTTGGACCCTGTTCCCGGACCGGTTTCAACCGATTCCGAAAAATTGGAACCGGTTCCCGGACCAGTTTAACCAGGAACCGGTTCCCGATCCTGTTTTTCGGGTGGTCCGGTCCGGGTTCCGGATAAACCCGGTCCGGTTGCACACCCCTAATTTTCACACGGCCTCTTCCTGCTAAGCATGGCTCTCTTTCTCCTCTCTCATCTAGTTAATCTGTTAGCAGGCTGCAATAGAAAAGTTGGTCGTCGCGGACGAAATAGAAGACAGCTTCTAATTATAAGAACAAACTGAAAAGTTCAGAAGAGAGCACCGTGTACATGATCTGGCTGTGATTACTTGGCCTGGAACGAGGCTTGCTTGCGCTTTGGAGGGATGGCAAGCATGAAAGACTAATCCTCAACCCATTCCGAGATGAGCGCCCCTTTTGGTAAGGCAGCTCCCTTGACCCAAGATTTGTAGATCTAAGATATGTAGATCACTGGACACTGATTGGATGAAGCGACAAAACAAAGTTAAGGCTGACTTACATGAATGCACGTTGACCATGTTAAAATGTAGCAGATGCTACATTCATCTTCTTCAGTTTCTGTTTTTCTTTAGCCAGTTTTCCCTCTTATTTCAGGATACAATGCGTACTAAGTTCATATCAGCGCTCCATTTTATCGAGCTTCTTTTAGGTAAGCATTCACTTAATTGATACTGTGTCTGAAAGAGACCTTGATTAGAACTTCAGCAGAGAAGAGGATGTTTTAGACTTGATTCTTTCCTTAATGGATGACGTTCATTTGACCTGGTCTCCTTATATTTTAATTATCGGTTGCATTATTGTTCATGGGACTTGTAAGGTATTTCATGAGCCTCCAAGCAGCTGGGCTTCTGCTCTCATGACCTCAGATTAAAATAAATGTATCGGTAACATTCTAGCATACTTAAAATTAAACTCATGCTTCGAGCAATGATATGCAACAGTTGTAACTGTATGCTGAGCACTTGTTCATTATGACATTTTAGCTGATTTTTCTCCAAATATCTGCAGTATTGGAGTGAAAAACTAGAGTCTAAGCCCATGGCTTTTTGGAAAATTGCGATAAAGTCATTAAATTAATCACCAAGTTCATGCATCTTGAGAGGTAGGTTACAATCCAGCTAATGTTGAAGGCCTCTATATTCTTTGTTTACAATACATACATAGTATTAAGACCTTTGATTCTGAAATTGAAAATCCCATCTTATGTCATTATCAGCTCTCAGCACGGCCGGCAACAACGCTATGGAAGAAGGATTGCATCGTTTTGGATGAGGATTCTTCCCTCAACCCTCCATTGATAAGTTCCTTGGATCCTCCTAATCCTACCACGCACCATTGTTGGGATATTTTGCGGAAGCGTGAGCGTAAGTGTGTATGTGTATGTGGAATATAGCAAGGGAATAAGGAAAAATGCTTATTTTATTAGTTGGTGTTACAAAAGGAAGGAGAGGAGGTTAGCTGGCTGGTCTACTTTTCAAGAATGGACGTCCTCCTCTCTATTTATAGGAGGCTTCACCGACTCAAGATCACCACCATAACCAAAATACAGCTGGACATTAGCAACCTAGTAGACAATTCTTTATTCCTCAACTTTGACTTGAACTTGCTTTTGTCTTGCATCCCACGTCCAGATTCTTCTTCATTCTTCAGCCCACTTCCTCAGCCACTATTTTTGACTTTTTCAAAGGTTTCTTTTGCTGCTGCTTGCTTGTATTCCCACGTACAATTTCTTCTTCAACTTGTCTTCTAATTTTCTTGCACCCCTCTTTGCCGACTTGAAAAAATGTTGCCACCAAGACTTTCCTTCTTAATTAAGCATACTTCATTCCTAAACATGTGTAGGTTAAT
The DNA here is from genome assembly GCA_014182845.1 of Corymbia calophylla. Lineage (NCBI taxonomy): Eukaryota > Viridiplantae > Streptophyta > Magnoliopsida > Myrtales > Myrtaceae > Corymbia > Corymbia calophylla. The sequence goes on along the minus strand of CM024696.1, from coordinate 6,140,862 downwards.
TGATTCTAGGTCTTTCAAAAATAAATCACCGTTCAACACTCCTCCTTGATCCATTTTTGTAGCACTCCAAACATGCTTCTCAATGTCTCAAATTTTGCTGTTAGTAGTGATTTAATAAATATGTCCGCAACTTGAATCTTCAATCTTGCAATACTTTAACTCGATCTCTCCATTATTTTGCACTTCATGAATGAAGTGATATTTTATATCGATATGTTTAGTGCCACCACTACTAGTCAAGAATCTTAGAAGACATGGGAGAAGCACAGACAAAACCGACTCCAATACTTTGTGATAATAAGTCAGCAATCGCAATCTCAAAAAATCCAGTCTTTTATGGAAGAACTAAAGTGTTGAAGTGTAAAACAATGGAGAGATTGAGTTGAAGTGTTGCAAGACTGAAGAATAAGTTACGGACATATTTACTAAAACACTACCAACAACAAAATTCAAAACATCGAGAAGCATGCTTGGAGTACAACAAAAATGGATCAAGGAGGAGTGTTGAACGGTGATCCATTTTTGGAAAGCCCTAGAACCAACTAGTCTACACATACTTAGAAATGAAGTATGCTTAATTAAGAAGGAAAGATACCACTATTGAGGTTTTTTCGGAAGCGTGAGTGCAAGTGTGTATGTGTATGTGGAATATAGCATTGGTGTTACAAAAGGAAGGAGAGGAGGTTAATTGGCCGGTCTACTCTTCAAGAATGTACGTCCTCCTCTCTATTTATAGGAGACTTCACCGACTCAAGATCACTGCCATAACCAAAATGCAGCTGGACATTAGCAACCTAGATTCTAGACAATTCTTTAGTCTTCAACTTTGACTTGGACTTGCTTTTGTCTTGCATCCCACGTCCAGATTCTTCTTCATTCTTCAGCCCACTTCCTCAGCCACTATTTTTGACTTTTTCAAAGGTTTCTGCTTGCTTGCATTCCCACGTACAATTTCTTCTTCAACTTGTCTTCTAATTTTCTTGCACCCCTCTTCGCCGACTTGGAGAAATGTTGCCATCAGGACTTTCCTTCTTAATTAAGCATACTTCATGCCTAAATATGTGTAGGCTAGTTGATTCTAGGGCTTTTCAAAAATGGATCACCGTTCAACAACCATCAACCATGATACGAGAAAAGGGCAATGTGTTCGACAATAACCCGCCAAGCTCTCCATTAATAATCAAAAAGACATATCAGGACAAGGAAAATCACTTAGATTTCACCTACATGCTTAGATGCTTCCTCACCCTTCTGGCTGACATTCCTAGTGGTTATCGACAAAACTAGCATTCTTCTCATGCTATCCTTTGGCCTCCCGCCATAAATTCGACCAAACTCGTACGGGAAATTTATCAGTTAGCAATCATAAGAGTCACAGAAGCTAGATAAAGATCAGCTCAAATTTGTTACCTTCCCCCACGGCTGCTACAATGGGTTCAATCACTTCCCTATCGCAACCCACAGCTCTGGAGCCATCCCCGGAGTTTGATCCCTTTGGATACCGGGTTTATGTTTCTTTCTGCCTAAGGCGACCGACACAAACCACAAACGTCTCCGACTGAATAGAACGTTATGACCCATCTAACAACACATGGGGTTACGTTAGCTAGATTCCTGGGATAATTGAGAGCAATGTCTTGAAGTGTTTCGCCATGTTTGCGCTCCAAGATTCGATCTACATCATTGGTGGCCGACTTTGCTACAAGGAAATTGTTCATGTCTCAGATGAATTGGCCGAGTTGGTGGACGTGGAAGTCGAAGTACTATCCACCGTATTACGTTATAGTGCCAGAACCAATCGATGGTTTAATTGCGCACCTCTTCAAACCCCGCGTTTGGGATTTTGCATGCTCGGTGTGCGACGACAGAATATGTGGCTGGTGGCCAGTCCACTTCGTTTAGTGCTGAGGGAATCCCATCTGTCGAGGTGTATGATCCAACTCTAGACGAGGGGAGTTCTTTGCCTAGCATGAGCAGGTCGAGGCACAAATGCACGGCGGTCACATGGAATGGCAAAGTCCATGGGGTCGGCAGGTACGACGAGAGGCTAGACTTGGGCCGCGTGATCCCTTTCATCATGGAGCAGAGCTCGGTCGAGGTGTACGATCCCAAGACTGGGAGATGGGAGCTGATGGCGAGAATGTGGCAGATGGATATTCCACCTAGCCAAATTCTTGCCCTTGATGATGGGAGGCTGTTGAGCTCAGGGGATTGCCTCGGGGCATGGAAGGGCTACATCATTGCCTATGATCCCGAGTTCAACATGTGGGACACCGTCCCTGGGTCGCTACAGGAGACTCTATCTTCGGCGGCGGCCATGTCCAATGTTGATGACAGCACGCAGCCACCAATTGAACCAACGTACTTTACGGTCGCACTGATCGGGACCCATTTGTATTTCTTGGTAGGGTATTGGGCCTCTAGGGACTTGCCAAGGACGGTGTCGATGGTGCATGTGTTCGAGACATCTCCAAACGCCCAGTGCTGGAGGAGTTTTGAGCCAGTCGAAGAGGATGGAGAGAAAGAATTTTGCAGTCCCCGCTGTGTCATTCAGCTATCGTGAGAAGGTCAGAAACCAAGAGAGACCTGGTCCATGTTAAATCTATTTCCTCTACTGGTGCCTAGTGATGTTTTGGCCATCCAAGAACTCCAATTCTTACATTAATCTGTCCATTTCCAGGTTTAACATTCTAAGATATTTCTGATTTTTCTCAATTAAGGAACAAAACATCAAACAACAAGAAAGAAGATACAACCATGCTCCTGACAAGGTTTTCCTCCAAGAAACTATTTTCTTGCGAACATATTCCACTCTCCCCTTCAAGAAAGAAAACCGAGGAGAATGCCAAACATGAGATGGTGGATTTCATGTTTTGCACACAGAAATGGAGTCTATGAGTGAACAAGAAGATGATGAAAACAGATCTGGAGCATGCCAGAAAAGAGAAAAAGCACGGTGGATCGATGGGTCTGCAGTTCTTGCTGTATTAGGGTTTTGATGATTTACCAACTAATCTAATCCTTCATATCATGTTTGGCAAGATTAAGATATGTAATTATAATCCACTTTTCCCCCCCATGCTTATTCCTTTACCGGTATCGAATTGACGTTGCTCTTTCCTTGCCTTTCCAGATTTGGCATAGTTTAAAGGGCAGAATCATTTCTAGTCTCAGATTTCTTGTCGAAACCTTGATGTGTGGCCTCATTCAAATCAAAACCCTTGAAATGATTTGTGAATAAAATATTATTAGGACAAACAAGCAAACTCGCAATCTCTAAAACACAATCATATACAACTAAGCATGCATGCTAGTTTTCATTTTGAGATACTGATGGCACACATGATAGCCATTTTATTTCTGATCAGAACAGAAACATGTTTGGAACAGAAATCCGTTTGGTAACGCAATTTCGTTTTTCTATTTTTGGAACAAATTTTTAATCCAGAGATATGTTTGGAACAGAAATGAGATGTAAAAATTTTTCATTTCTCTATTTTTGGAATCGAAATGAAAACCCTTTATACCGCTTGCCCTCATTACTATTCGGCCGCTTACTTGCCACCACCTGTCGCCCGTCACCTGCCACCACTACCCTCAATAGAGAAATTTTGTATTGTTATCAAACGAATTTCTATTTCGGAAATAGAAAATTTTTGTGGTTAGCAAGCATGTATTTTTGCTCATAAACTCATCTAGGAAAAGTTGATTTTTGGAACAGAATGGTCATCATTTGAGCCACAAATTTATTTTTGAAGGGGAAAAAAAATAAGGAACTCCTAATTTAAAACAATTGCCAATTTTTTTTTTTTTGAAATTAAACAAGTCTAGAGCTCTTCGAGGCATATAATAATCAACAATCGAGCATCTCTTGATCTGCTGGACAGAATATATCAGAGCGTGCTATAAGTGAAAGCTCTTTGTAATGCGATTGGATCCACTCTTTCCGAAAATGGAAGGAAAGGAATTCTTAATGATTGTGCATTTTGTTTGGTTAGATTCGGACAGGTAATCATACGTCTTAAAATAATGTCAATCCCACTAATCCCACTTGAGGAAAAGGGAGAGAATTTCCACCTTTCGTCCATGCACTATTACTCTCTTTTCCCAATCGAGTTTGTGCCTTCTACTTTCACATTTTTTTTTTTTTTTGAAGCATTGTTTATCGGCGCGACGTGCGCATGTCATTGCACTCCCCCATTTTAATCCTCATGTCGCTTGTTCATGCAAGCCAGATTATTAGCATTAGGGTTAAAAAAAAAGAAAGAACATATTCTTTGGTCTTGAAAAATATCGATAGGGATAATTATAGCAGAAGTGTTGAAACGAATCACGTACCAATCCGATGCTTGAACAGTAAAGCTTTCATTTTCATGCATTTAATGTCGGTTCAAGTACAACAGTCGAGAGTAAATAAATTAGTTGAAACGTAGCCTAGTATGGTCCATGAAACTCTTTCCACGTAAGTGCCGCATTTAAATGTCTGTAGATCATAAACTTCGAAACTTTTTGTAATATTATGCAAGTTTTCACAATAATAAAGAGAGAAATCTAAATAGAGAATATCAAGACGAGATTTGTTGTGGCTTGGCTTTTTCTTTCATCCATTTGCTTTCCCAGCTCTCGTGTCCCAATCGTACCATGCCCACCAGCATCGATGAGCACTTACCAAGAAATATTAAAAACAAAGAAAATCCAGAGTTCGATACGATAGCACGTATAAACCCTGTGTACCGATGTGAATATATACTTTATCCATCACAACATCAAACATTAAGCTTTGATTCGTGATGTTTAATTGCTAACCTTGGTTCTATGACTTCTCCAAGAATCAGTGAAAGCTCTCCTCTCTCGATTTAGTTATAGATCTAAATTTGAGAATTTTTCTCCCTCAATCTAAATCTAGATCTAAGAGTTTCTTAAAAGCTTTTGATTTGTAATGGTTCAACATGTTATTGTTGTGTTTGTCTTTATATGATGATAGTGTTGAAAACGCCAAACTTAGGCACATTGTATAAGTCATAGTTTATGGAAGAAAGATTTAGGTGTGTACCCATCACTTACAATTCTAGCGATCAACCGCCGATTTTTTTTTTTTAATGTTTTAACAAATTAGGTATTTTGGGATGAAATCATGCTCAAAGCTGCAAGTCGTACTCTTTTGTTATTTGGGTTTTGTTTGTTTTAAAGCTCTTTTGGTATTTGCTTTGTTTATAAGCTTTTTGTGTTCCTATCATGTTTGATTATAATAAATGAATGAAATTTTCTTTTGACCAAAAAAATCGTACATCGATGCAAATTATAAATATGATTAAGATGCATTTGATCCTAAGAGGAGAATACACGCAGCGGCTATAGAGGGGAAATTACACAAACGATATTTAAATTTTTACTTAATATACAATATAATCCTTAAAACTTTTAATATGTTTAATATGGTTTATAAACTTTAGCCTAACATGCAATGCGACTCATGAACTTTTTATTCAATATTGTTTTGGAACTTTTCGTATATACTCAATTTAGTCAATAGAATATATGAAAATGCTCATGTTATTCCTGATGTTGAATTAATAGAATGATTATATTAAACATACTAATATAGTTTATGGACTCCATTAGATATACACTAACTCTAGGGACTACATTGAAAATTTGACAAAAGTTTAGGAGCCACACATAAATCACATTGAATATTTGACTAAAGTTCAGAAATCACATTATATATTGAGTCAAAGTTCGTAAATCATTTATGTCATTATCTAGTCATAAAGACTTCTCGATGACAGAGAAACCGCACGCTTCTCCCCTGCGCCGCACGTGCGTGGGGATAAGGCGCACGCGCGAGAGCGCACCGGGTCCTCCTCTGTCCCATGCTTACGTACGTGGGGGTGCGGTGTCCGGTCACTTTCTTTGACCCGCCACCCCCGAGTACTCCACATCGACGGCCCTGATCTCGTCGATCCCGAGACGAGATCATGGCCGTCCGATCCCGGGTTGGGAGTGATCTGGGGGGACAATCCCAAGGACCGGAGGTGGCCCGGAATGCTGGTGCAGACCTGAAAAGTCCGACACGGGAAGCCCGACGTTGTCGCTTTGTTTTCCCCCTCTCTTTTTATTTTATTTTATTTTTTTTATTCATTTTTCGAGAATAATTTCTTTTTGCTTTATTTGGTCTCCTTTTTATTCTTTTTTTTGGGCATCGATACGAAGCCCGACCGGAGTGGAGCTCGATCGAGATGTGGGGCCCGCCGAGCGCCACGTGGCGAGACGGGGGAGGAGGGGATCGGTGGGGACCAGTGGTGGAGGTTGGAGTTTCGGAGGTTGGGGAAGCATTCGGGCGCGTAGCCCAACATGGGGCATGTGAGGAGGGGGAGTCTTTCATGGCATATATGCCCTCCAGTTTCCTAGGACCAAAAAATAATAATAATAATAATAATAGGAGAAGAAGAAATGCAAAATAGTCAGAGGGACCATATTCACGATTGTCCAATAATAATGAATAATTTGACTTTTAAAGTGTCGATTACGTATTCTTTTAATGATCGAAAAGTGTCAATTATGTTAACACGAATGAAAAAGACAGTGCATTGAGAAGGTGTAATTGTTAGTGAAGTTTTGTTCATAAGAGAATTGCATTAATAACTCTTTCTTGGATCACTTATAAGTGACTAAATTTGAGAAATTTTGGAATCTTTTTAATGTTTCCTTTTCATGAAAATTTAAAATTCATAAGTCACGTTATTTGTGTGACCCTCTCTTTTATATTTTAAAGGGACAATCCTCCATTCTCTTCATTGTATATGGTCCTCTTCGCAATGTTGGTCGATGGCTATCAAATAAGAAACATCAGGGCATGAACATAGTATTCAAGGGATAAAAAATTTCATAGTATGTTCTTCTAAATAACTCTAAGGTGCCAATGATGAACATAACCTACTTAATGAATTGATGTGATCTCGTTCGTCTGACTAAATAAATTGTTCATGATGCTTTCCAAACATTAGTCATAAACAGTGGCCCTCTTGATTGGATTGACAATATCACACATTTACATGTACAAGGCATGACTCAATAAACTCCTTCTCCTTGAAATTTTGCAAAAAAAAAAAAAAAAGGGGAAAAGGTCAAGTGGCCATGCCCTTTTGCCTTGAGAGGAAAAGGCAGAGAGGCCTCCCCTTTGTTTGTCATGCCATTGCATGGACAAGAGAGAAAGGGGTGGTGGTGGAGGGACTGAACATGTGGGCCATTGGTTTTTCCTCTCTCTTTCTTTTTCTTTTCTTTTTTTGCTTTTTTTTATGATCTCATCATGTGTTAGTACCCATGTTTTCCCATGCAAAGGAACAAAAGAAAATTGGTCCTATTCAGGATAACATAAAAAGATTAAAAAGCCTTTCCTACTAAAGTCACCATTTTTATAATCATGACAATCCATTCTCCCTAAAGACTATAAGCCAATTGATGCATTTTGATAAATTAAAGAATTTATATATAAGAACAAGCAAATGTGGGCCAACCCATTATCAGTTAAACAGCCAATAGGAGCAGTTGAATCACTTTTAAAAAAAAATGCTTAGTACTATAATGTAATAATGACTTATGTGAACACTTCTCTTATAAAACTAATTGAATTTTTAGTATGGTCATAAATATGAGTGCTAGGAGAGAGGGGCATGGCCAATGATGCATTAAATTCAGGAGGGCATCCACTTATGGGATATATCTCTTTAATTTTCAGCCTCCAAAATAAATTTTAAAAAAATATATTTCTTTTTAATTCTTTTGTTTCTGAAGTTGGGTGGGGAAGGCTTTGCCTTGTCGCTGTCCGGACATGACAATTGGGTACATGTACTTCTTTGTTGCCTTGCGTGCTCCTTGTGGTAATTCATTAAATATATGATTGATTGCCCATTTTCTCTATTTCAATTTTTTATAAATATTTGAAGGAAAATGTCTATATAGGCACATATGCTTTTTTTTCCCCCTTGTTCTCTCTGGCTCTCTTTTTTTTATTATTTATATTTGAAAACAGATCTATCAAATCTGCCGTGAAAAGCGCAACACTAAGAATGGAAAAGCAAAATGTCATGTCCCATCTTCAATGAAAATTCACTTTTTGTCTAGGAATTATACTCTATTATTGCTGGGTGCTTTCAGAGGAAAATTCATGCACAAAAGATATTCCCATGGGCCTGGTTTTATTTATTTATTCTTGCATTTTCCCATCATTGTGGGCGTAAAAAAAAATCTCAAAATGTTTTTATTTGGTATTCTTCATAATCAGTGTCCTATAATTTCTTGAAAAATAAAGCAAAAAAAAGAATCATCATCCAGAGTTTCGGTTATTAAATATATCCGTTGGACTCAATAACATAATTATTTAAAATATGTAAATGCAAATACTTTAGAAGCCTCTATCGATAAAATTAAAAACTAACGTAATTATCTTGACTTCATGTGCTCCAAATGCATGCTTTATTGATCCGATTCGATTTTTTTTTACTTTATCTAATTTATTAAGCATATAAAAATGGTTTTTTTGGGGGAGGGTCAAAAAGCATGTAGCAAGCTGAAGTGATATATATATATTTAAAAGTTTTTCCCAATGATCTTGTACACACATACACACATTATATATATATAGATATGTGTGTATAGACAATTACATGTTCACACGAACGAAGCAAGCTCTCCAAATTCCAAAGCCTTTCTCTCTTTCTTCCCCCTCTCTTCTTTCTCTCTCTTCTGTGTTAGAAAAACTCGAAAGGCTCGAGTACTTGCTTGCGCACAGGCCCACACGCTGCTCCGCACACTGTCAACAACGCAAGCCTCGAGACTCTCTCTTTCTCTTTCTCTCTCTATCTCTACAGTGACCCAGAAGCAGAGCGATGCTTTGAAGACGACGACGACGATGGCGAGAGAGCGAGGCTTGAGCTGGGGCGGCGGCCATCAATGGCCGCCGATCGGAGCTCCTCACTACCACCAGCACTACCACCACGACCCCCGGCCGTCGACGACGCCGCCGCGCGACGGCGAGGGCGGCGGCGGCGGGAGCCAGTTCGAGTACGACTCCGTCAACGCGGTGTCCTTCGGCTTCGTGGCCACCGCCGTCCTCATCTCCATGTTCCTGGTCATGGCTATCTTCGAGAAGTTCCTCCGGCCCTCCCCCTCGCCGTCGCCCCACGGCGGCCCGGCGGCGCGTGGATCTCGAGCCCCGGGGCCCCGCCGGGAAACTCGGCCACCCGTCCCCCAAAGTAAGCCCCTTTTGCTCGGCTACCCCAAAAAGATATCATGAGTCTTTCGTGTACTTTAAGGTTAATAAAAAAAAAAATAGAAGGGTTTTGCTTCATCTTTCATGTGAATTTTGCTTTGTAGAGCATTTCATCAGACGGTTTTTTTTTTTTTAATTTTGCATGAGATCTTTATGTAATAATCAAAAAATCCCTTCTTGAAAACTATGTTGAGCTCAGTACAATGTCATTCGACAATGGATAAATTCGAATTTAGAGATAGTTTGAGACTGTCGATACATCATCAAAATCATTAAAAATTGGTAAAAAAAAAAGATTAAAAAAAAATCCCATCTTTAAAGTGAAAATTGTGACTGTGATAATTGGATGTAGGGGGGAGTTCTTGGTAGTGAGAGCTACTTTTCCCTTATTTTTTTTGTTTTCCGGGACCATTGTTAAAGGTGGTAGCTTTTCTTTTATGACTTATTCATTGGGCACGTCTTGGTTCTCGTCTTTGACCGCTTCACTTGACTTTCAATGAGAGGAAAAAAGGGTGGGGATTCATTCATAATTTGGAGGAAATTCCTAGCCTTCCTTTGACGCCTAACGTTTTGCGTTTTTCTTTGACCATTCTGGGGTTTCAGAGTGATGATTGTGATTGTGATTCTGACAACAGAGGCTGTGGTGGTGCCTCCTTACCCTTTGGCCTCTATCTCACGCTTTTGCTTTCTCTCTTTCATCATCTTTCCTGTGCTTGCAATTTTAGTTTTGAGAAAAATGAATTTAGGGTTTCTATCTTTAGGTCTTTGAGAGAGAGAGAAGCATAAATTCTTCACTCTTTTATGTTCAAATCTCATTATTTGTGGGAAATTTTGTTTGCTTAGAGAAATATTTGGCTGACCATATGTACAAAATTGATGTGCAAGATTGATTTATACAGTTGATGTGCAAGATTGATTTATACAGTTGATGTTGCAAATGGGTATTTAAGGTAATTGGATGGTATGCAGGGATGGGACGAAAGAATGCCGCAAAACTAGTGTAGTAGCCTTTTGTGTTGTAGCATTCATTCTAGATAATAAAGAAGCCTACTCCCATTGTGGATTCTATATCCTCCACCTAGTGATCTAGATGCTAAGTGTCTTTCCTTTATTGTAAATACTAAGTTTGTACACCTCCCATGTACTTACACACATATCCATCAGGGACCAAGCATGAATCAACTGTTCAATCGTCCGACGGTCTGCTTCTCCCATCTTAGTAGCCCTGACTCCGTTTTGTTAGATGTTAGGAAATTGCAACGGCTTCTTAGGAAAGTAATCCTACGACCTGATCTTTTCTAAGCACGAAATAGTGTCGATTAAAGCCGCTTTATGGGAAATTTCTTGAATGGCTTGTCGATTGAGTAAAAAGGTCGAACCTCCATGATTCATCGACCAATCTCGACGATTTCATATTTGAAAGCTTGGTCGAAGAGTATGTCGATGGAAGATGTACCAATTTCATTGGGCTAAGTACCTGTAGATATCCGCCTTATGTGACACACCCTCTCAATTTCAGTTGCCAAAAGTTCAGAATTTGTCAATTGGTTTCAGTTTCCTGTGCACCGGTTGCCTTATTAGACAAGTCGGGTTTGATTGGAAAAGAACATGAGAAGATGCATCACCATTAGCACTGCCATGTCATTGTAATTGTTGGGGCTTTGCTGATTCTCATCTGTTCTGCTTGCTGCCATTTTGCTTTAATTTCACTTGGTTTTCTTGCGAACGTCTTACATTAGCTTGTAGGATCTTCTATGACATGAGCTACAGTGGTTCTTCTGTTTGAATGTGATCACATTCCCTTCAATCTCGTGATCGAAATGCCATCATGTTGCAAGATTGTGTGCTGAAAATTATGTATACTATGTGCATTCTGGGCTGTTTTCTGATGGCTCAAAGCTAGTGGTACCATTGGTCCAACTATATGAATGCATAGCTGCGATTTTGCAAAACCAGCTAACGTGATTTCAACATTTGTGGGTGCAGATGACTGTGTATGATGATGGAGTTTCGGTGCTCATGCCCGGGGACGACGTTCCGTCTTACATCGCCCACCCAGCTCCGGTGCCTTGTCCCCGGGAGAACATTTCGTGGCCTTCTCACCCACCCGGCACCCCATCTTGATCGCCTTGTGAATGTCACATGCTCGATCACCGCACGATCAGCCCCGCTTTCTGTACCCCCAGCATCGAGCTTGTGAGGATGTCTGGGCTTCGATTTCATTCTTGAGTTTAAGAATGAGAGTTTTTTTCGGGGTCTTCTCTTTTGGTGATGAGCTTCTTAATTTCTTGTACAGATGATCATAGAGTTTGCAAACGAACTGCTGCTTTGGGCTTCATTTTCAGCCCTCTTCTAGTGAGCCAATTTTCTCTTTCGATATTAAGTCTTGAAAACTTTGTTTTTTCCCAAAAAAAACGAAAAAAAATGCAATTTCGGGTTCTGGGCATTTTCTATTTGCCCTTTTTTTATTAGTTAATGGGTGGAAAAGCAGAAATGCACGAAGAAATGATTAATTATGCACACGAGGAAAACAATAATGACATGGCAAGTGCTTGAATTTTCGCCTTGAGTATCTAAGTTGTTTCATTTTTTATTTTTGTGTTTCGGTCAAGTATCTCAATTTTTTCAAATTAGACTTATTATGATACCTTCTTTAAATCAATTGTCATATGCTTTTACCTAAGTCACTCGCTTACTTGATAAAAATTATGTCATCTCCAATTCTGTGCTAAGAGATGAGGGGAGAGAGAGTATCATTTGGATAACTTTGATCTATGTTTATTGATCCGTCATCATCTCGAGAGGTCACATTGGATGTCACTATAGATGACTAATGGCTATTTAATGGTGTCAATGTCTATGCTTGCATTTTTCTTCTGTGATTTTAACAAATGTCTTGCATTGACTCATATTTGAAAAGCTGAGGTACTTGATTGAAAGCAAAAGTTAGGTACTCAATTTGCAAAACGGGCGTAAATTCAAGTTCTTGTGATGTTATTATTGAAGAAAATAAGACAAATGAAGAAATGGCTCACTCCTGAGGTTTCCGTAAAATAAAATAAACAAATAAGCAAAGAGATAAATTAGGTAAGATGAAATATTTGGGCTGGAAAGCGGAAGCGCGATAGGATTTAAAGCCCGATCCATGAACAAATTCCAGTGGCATGGCTCAGGCCCATAACCGATTAAATAGCCAGCCCAATTTCTAAAATGGTTATGAGTAGACTTTGGTATGAGGGCCGGCCCTAAATCCACCTCAAAATGGCTACACATATGCCTTATGAAGCTAAAAGGAAATTGATATAGATAGTCTCGGAACTTTGACTTAATATGACAAAATCAGAACTTTTAATTTATTTAACGTAGTTTTTGAATTTTGATACAAGTTTAATTTTGTTCCTGAACTATATAAAAATATTTAATATCATCCTTAATATTTATTAATCAAATGAAAATATTGAATATTTTTATATAGTTCAAGGGGTACATTGAAAATGTATCAAAAGTCCAAGAACTGCATTGAATAAATTAAAAGTGCAAGGGCTACATTGCATATGAGGTCAAAGTCCATAGACCATTTATGTTATTATCCTAAATTAGAATGATAGACAAATTGTGGGCTCAACCACTCCCTTTCTCTACTCTCATCTGCTGGCCCTCGCCGCTAGAATCAAGGCCCTCCTTGCCCTTGATCGTTTGCTAACGGTGAAGCTGAAATTTGGTTCTCTTCTTTCTCTTCTTTTCCTTTCTTGGATTTGCCTTGCTTGAAGGCTTTAACGGTTGAATACCATACATATATGGTGATGATTTTTTTCTTCATAATTTCTCGTGAAATAATGACTCGATCTTATAAAAGAATCGAACAAACTCCATCATAAAATTTTATATCAAGTAAAGGCCACACTCCTAAGTTGACCTATCAAAATGGGTTAGAAATCCATTTACTAACTCATCTTTGGTGGATTGAGTTATTATATGGGTCAATTATATTCAATAAACGGGTCATAAATGTGTTTAATATGGTAGAGTACAAAACGAAACAGCTTAATAAACCCAACTCATTTTTATGACTCCATCTTCATTCTCTATTATCCTTAATCGATCTCATCTTGATTTGAGTATAACTTTTCCTAAATTGCGTTAAATATACAAGTATTTTAATAATATTAATTGGATCGAATATAATTCACTAAAATTTTAGATCATTTTTAACTCGACCATTCCGTACGACGGGTTTAATTGGCGCACACAAAATAACATGAAACCCAAATAATACCACTTGTAAGAGAAAACATGGAGCCCTCCTGGTCAAGCCGGCTTCAACAAGAAAATTAATGATACCTGTCCTCCCTCCTCCTGCATCTTAGTACGTGCTCGGCACGTGATTGGGGGGACGGCTTTGGTTTCTAATTTTCTCTGAACGTTGCAGATGTTAATAAATGTTGGGGCAAGAAAATGACCAAAGTCGTACACATCTTCAGGCAAGACAACAAATAGCAAAAGGTCCAGATGTAATTGTTCTTTTCCCTACCCAAATCTGATCCCAACATCATGGGCTCTTGGAGCAAAAAGACATCACGTGAATTGGGGGAATGAGAGAGAGAGAGAGAGAGAGAGAGTATGGGAAAGAAGAGTCCAAGCAGAACTGCCAGTTTTGGCTGTGTCTCCATATTAAAAAGCCCAGCAGCCAAATAAAATTAAAAGATAAGTATATTGAAAATCTTGATACTTATCAATAAAATATAATTTAATATTAAAATTTTTTTTAAATGTAATCAATCATTAAATTTATTACGAAAGTGCAATCTAGTCCTTGAATTTTTACGAAAGTGCAAATCTATAAAACTATCATCTTTAGAAAATAATCAAATATTTGATATTATTTTTTGAATATTTTTAAAATTTGATTGCACTTTTTTAATATTTTATTTGAAAATTTTTTTGAAAATTTTAAGATTTGATTACATTTTTTAACAAATTTTAAGATTTAAATAATATTTTTTAAAGTTTTAAAATTCAATTGAATTTTCATAATAAGTTTTAAAACTTTTAATGCATTTATCCCTAAAAAATATATAAATTTTTTTGGGGGTTTATTTCTTGTTCTTTTGCAATTAATAAGGAAAATGCCCATTCCCGTTAAGTGTGTTCCCATGCTCCCAACGGCTCCATAGCGGGGTCTTTGTCCCCCTCTCCGCTCATTTTGTCGTCGCAATTTCAATTCAATTTCGTGAAACGGCACGATGGATAGCGAAAGATATTGCAAATTTTTTTTAAAATCTAAAGAACAGGAGCTTGACGTGGTTTTTGATTGATGCATTGTGAGATTTTAACATGAAATGATGCAAAGATGTTTATTTGCTTGCTTCTCAGGGTATAATATGTCTAAATTAAGTTTAATTAAATTTAAGAGAATGCCTAAGAGAGGCCTGTCTCGAACAACCAATGACGGAAAAGACACAAATCATTGGTTGTTCGAGATTCTATAATATGGCTAACTTTATCAATACCGGTGCCTCTAAGCAAAATCTTGTATTGAAAAGGTCAAATTGTCCCTCTTTACAAACTTTTATTACCATCTTAGTTAGGGTTTGGGTGATCTGATGTTTAGTTGGTCATTGAGTGGACGTGAAAAATATAGAATTTGGCAGAAAGATTCTGACATTTGCTTGGATAGACCAATATAGTATAAGAGCACGAGATGAGAAAAAAAAGGAAATAATGAAACTATTTTGCAACGAAATGCCAAAATGAATAAAGCGGTTTTCAAAGGCAAAAACTAATGTAACCATTAGATACTTTTAAAAGTAGAGATATGTAAGTGGTCATTAGATGAAAATTTAAATGATGCTCTCGGTGCTTTTCCATATTTTCAAAATCAAGATATTATAATTAAATTGGTTTCATAAGTATTTCGAGAATACTCGCTTATATTATCATTAATTTAATAGGGCAATAACTACAAAAAAAAAACCCAAAGTATGCATATTGTGACAAAAAAATTTCATACCTTTTTTGTCACAAGACACAAACACCTTCAATAAAAAATAATCCAAACTTATACATGTGTGATATATGTACCATTTATTTCAGTTACATCTAGGGTGTATTTATCACACTAATTAAGTTGAGGATATTTTATGGCATGGATTTTTTTATGGGTATTTATGTCTTAATAGGAAAGTTTAAGGTTTTTAATAATGCAAAAAAAAAAAAGGTTCAGAAATTTATGTCACAATGAGTATAGTTTGGATTTTTATCGTATTAACTTAAAATAATAAGGTTTGGGTTGGATAGAGAAGGACAACTTGTTGAGTGAATGGGTAAATGTATTCTAAGCTTTGATGGGGGCCGGCCGGGCTAATAAATTTGGAAAAATAAATGATAGGGGAGAGGACAATTTTCGGATCCAAAGGGTAGATGTACCCTAAGCTTTGACAGGGGGGGTGGCTAGGTTAATTTATTTGGAAAAATAAATGAGAGAGAGTGGACCCGAATCTCATGGTAGGTTGTACCTTGTGTTCTCATCTCTCCTTATTAATGGAAGGAAGCATCTGAATACTCAATGGAGGCTGGAGCTATCCCAAGATGGAAGCTTAGATTCACATCTATCATTGGATCCGATCCCCATGTTATGATCTTTTAGTTTAAGATGAATGCAAGTAAATTTCAAAGTCGAGATCCGAAAAGATCTTAGTAACTTTTCACGATCATTAATCCTTTTACCCTTTGTTGAACTTAGGGAAATTCGGGTACCAATTAGCAATCTTTTCACCTCAAAGAGGATTTGAATGAAAAATGAAGGATACACCATTGGGACAAAGAAAATCTTATGCGAGTGACATTGCCTACCATTGATTTGAGGATTATGAACTGGTGTATAAGGTCACTTGTGTAACCTTTTTTCTTACATTGAAGGTGTATTCTATGATCGGATCTAAGTAATTGTCCCTTTTTTTAAGGAGATCTTTTTTTATTTTGGGGGGCCTAGAACTTTTGTTAAAAATGCATGAACATGATCATTCGTGGAAGACTCGAGCTGCTTTGTCTAGTGGCCTACAAGAATGAACACGGCAAAGTTGGATCCGAACAAAGAAGGACAAAAGGAAAAGAGGATTGCATGAGTTGAATTGAATCCAAGGCTTCTATGGAAACACATTCTTCTCTTTCTTTTTGAATTATATTAAATATAACTGAAAGTTCTAAAACTTATTATAAAAATGCAATTAAACCCTAAAACTTTCAAAAAGTATAATCAAGTCTTCAAATTTGTCAGGTTGGTGCAATCAAATTTTTCTATTATCTCCATCAAACTTGATAAATGAAAAATACTAACAAGTTTTATGATTTAATTACATCAACTTGATAAATTTTTTTATGACTTTTATGATCATTTTTAGGTTTTAATTGCATTTTGAAAGTTTTGACATTTAATTATACTTTCGTAATAAGTTTTAAAACTTTTAGTGTACTTATTTATATATATTAATGATTTCTCCAAAATGCTTACTAAATAGACAAATAAAACAAAAATTATATTGCCCTACTTCTCTCGTGCTACAACAATTATAATCTAAACATAAAAACTTCATATATGGACCCAATCTAAATGCAAAGAATTTGTCCAATCATGTCTTAAATCTATGTGCCAATGTCTTCAACTTTTCCGTGAAATTTCAATATGGTCTTTTTGACCAATTTTCACTGAAAATTGCTAATATAACAATGTGCAACGTAGACAGTCGGTGGTAACTAGACCACCACGTAAAAATCACTCGGAGGGACTACATTGATTCCTCGCAAAGACTTAGAATTAAATTGATAAAATTTAAAAACTTAATATTGAATTGACATGTACCCAATGTGTATAAGACTAATTGGGTGATTTATTATATGCCCATTAATTGGGGGCCAACCTAGTCCTCTGGGATTAGACGGAGGAGAGACCAATGTTTCAAATTCATCTTTGGATGACGCGTGAAAATATTACCGTTCGATCCCCATGTTCATGTACCGAGTCGAATCCCTCCCCAACGCATCGTTCCGGACTTAAATGGGTGCAGGAGCGATGCTGCATTCATGGGGGAGTTTACCCGCCGCAACCCGTATGGGCTAAGCAAGGACGGCGCAGGTTTCCTTACCGCGGTCGCCCGACAAAAATTCACTTGTCCTTTTGACGGCAAGGCCCCTTCCGGCGATGAATGCCGACGACGGCCATTGCCTGAACAGAGGATACGACAGCATTTCGATCCCGATACGACGCACGAGGTTGAGAATCAATGCATTAAACCAGCCTAACCGATCTGTCACCAACCAACATAAATAACCCCTTTTTCCCCCCGACCCTCACATGCAAATATTCCTAAATTTTTCCACTCACACCCCGAGTCCAACCGTACTTCTTCTTGTCCTTATCTGCAAAAAAGATGAGGTAAATCCTGTTCCCAAATCATCCCCCCGCCCCCCCCCAAAAGTAGAGAAGTAAATCATATTGCTCGTGGAAAAGTGACGTGCGTGACTACTGCATTATTTTCTCCTGCATGCAAAGTGACAGCGCACCAAATTGATATTGAGTAGAAAAAGACAATTAAAAGAAACAAAATTAAGGTCAGTTCCACTGCGTTACAATCTTCCCATATCCACGAATTGACCTCTCGGAGTTGACTTACCTATTCACATATTCTAAAGCACAAAAAAAAAAAAAAAGAAGTTGCCCCAAAAAGGGGGGGAAATTGAAAAGTAGAAAAGAGGAATTGCTTGCAGCCGTAAATATTTTTGGGGGCATGTTTGCAATTTCATAGAAATATGAAGCACTCCAGAGAAACGAGCGGGTTGTCGAGGGACTCGTTGCCGCTACCTATCCTCTTGCCGCCACCGCGAGCCTCCCGGTTCTTGCCCTCGGTCGGAGCCGGCCTGACCCGCCCTGGAGACGGGTTCGTCCTCCGGGCTGAGGGGGTCCGGCCCAACGCCGCTCCGGCAGACCCGACGCCCCGGTTCTCCCCGCGGCTCGTCGCCGGCGACCTCGACCTCCTCCCGGACCTCTCTCCCGGGTCCAGCCTCACGCCGCAGCGGGGGCCCGACGCCGCCCGGAAGGAACCCGGTTCTCTGCTCTGGACCATCCTCAGCGACCCGCCCGCGTTGACGCGAGCCGGAGACCGGTCCGACCGCCTGGCGGGCGAACCACCCGGCGGGGCCCGAGATCTGTTCCCGTGGTCATTACGACCCCCGACGTCGCCGGGAAGAGGCCGGGACTTGGCCGGCGGGCCCCCGGGCTTCGCCGGGGACCTGTTGCCGGCCCTAGGTTTGGCGCGGACGCCGCCGCCGCCGCCGCAGCCGTCGTCGGTGAGGTTGGTGGCGGTGGACAAGCTCTCGCTCAAGCTGCAGGCCTCCGAGACCTCCTCGGAGGCCTCGTCGGCGGCGAAGACGGAGGGGCTCTTCTGGTGCCTCGGCAGCGGCGGGTACTCAGGCTGACGGGACCCAGGCTTGGGCTTGGGGCAAGTGGGTGTCTCGGAGAGCACTTCCTTGACGGCCTCCTCGTCCATGGAAGGAGGCGGGGCTCTGGTGTCGGCGGATTTCAGGAGGGCTCTCTTGTGATGTGAAGAAGACGAAGCAGAGGGTCGTCGATCATGGGTGCTCGCGCAGCAACCCATTTGCTCGGGACTGGTCTTGTTGGTGATGAGGAAACCTTCCTTCTTCTTCTGCTTCTTCTTCTTCTTCTTCTTGTCCTGGCAGTGAGCTTGAGAGCGTGGGAAGGTGAGAGTTGAGGAAGGAATGGTTGAAGTTGAAGGTGATGCGAGAGGGAAGAAGGAAGGAAGGAAGGAAGGAATGAGGTAGGAGGGGAGTGAATGGTGTTGGGATCGGTTAAAGGGGGGAGGTCAATGCAATGGATTTAATGCTGTTCTTTTAATGTCGCTCCCCCCATGTGTTGCCACAGTTCATGAGCATGGGATATCATGGGAGTGTGAGATTATGCTTGTTGAATTAAATTGTGGGAATTTTAAAAAAAAAAATAGGGTAGTGAGGAAATGAGTGTTAAATGGGGTTGGACTAGTTAAAGTCAATGAAGAGGACCATGCTTGGGACCGTTTTCTTAAAAAGAAGGTTTAGAGTAGATGTTATCTCAAACAAGATCTTAAAATGGCTAATATAATCTCAAATAAAGTTTCGAGCTCATCAGTTGGCTAAATGTTTTTGCACATTTCCAATTTGAACTCCATGGTCCCCAAACCTTTAAATTTCCTCTTGTAAACATTTTCTAATGTGATCCAAAATCTAGTCAGGTTCCCAAATGACTGGTCATCTTAGTCCAAGAGTATGGTGGGATTACATATTAATATTTTCAAGGTGGTTAGCTTTGATATACAATTTAACTTGGCAAATCTAGAATTATACAATTTTGATAATATTTCACCCTCCCCATCCAACAATCAAAGCTTCCTTTCATATTTTAACTCTTCAACTTGATTAAGCCTTTTAGTACACCGGGCTTATTTATCATCATAAGCCTGTGTTAGTTGCTCAGATTTAACAATATTAAATTTGTCAATTCCTCGATTTATGTAATATTGTTATGCACGAAAGGCATTTTACATGGGTCTTTTGTGCATCTGACGTGAGATGCATGGGTTTGCCAATTGATAAGATTTGGCTAACTGAGGAGCTTGAGATCTTATTTGAGACTAGCTTAGTCACTTTAGAGTCTTATTTGAGACAAAATCCACATTGAACCCTTTTTTTCTAAGAAAACGGTCCCATTTCAAACATTTATTTGAAATTTTCCCTATAGATTTGATATCTTGTTTAGGTAATTAGACTTATTCATAGGTAAAGTCGGTATTCATAGGTAAAGTCGGTGGCCATGGAAAATAAAAGAACACTTCCCAAAATGAAAAGAAAATCGAGCAGCTAACAAACATATTCGAGCAAAAATGAAAGTACTAGAATTTTTGTTAATAAGTGCCGTGGAAAAATTGTTAAATGACTTATTAATGAAAAAAACATTTGCAATTAATCGTCAATATCATGTTATGCGTCATCAATACATTGAACATGAAAATATTTCCTCAATAGGCATGAATAGGTGCAGACCATCTGTAAAGGGGATAATTGAGTCAAAAAATACTTTGGTAGTCAATTCAGTCATAAATCTATCAATTATGTTAATTTAATCTTAAATATTTTAATAATTTATTAGTTTAGTTATTCCTAGAAATTTTAGCTGAAAATTGTTGGTGTGAATGCTAGTCAACCTACAGGCATGGTTGGCATTGATGTGAATGATTTTGGAATTTCTAAAATTTTTCCTCTTTTCTCCATTTTCTTTTCCCCAATGACAAATTGCTAGCCATTGGTACAAGGTAGCCCTTGCTTAGATCAGGCAAGGGCAACCCTCCCCTGCGAGGCTAACCCTTGCCGACCATCGCCTATGGCTGGAAATCGACCACGGGTGAAAAGGAAAGGGAGAAAAAAAAGAGAGAAAAATTAGAAAATTAAAAAAAACTTAAAAAAATTATTCATATCAGCGCAGATTATACTTTATAAGTAAATTAACACTCACATCAGCAATTTTCAATTAAAATTAGTTGGAATGACTAAATTGGTAAATCATCAAAAGTTAATGACTAATTTAACATAATTAAAAAGTTTAAAACTAATTTGGTCATCATACAATAAATTCAAGACTTTTTGGACAATTTATTATAAGTAAATGGAATGGCTTATGCAGCAAAGTTGTGTTGACTAATATAAAGGGAATCTTCCCACTTGAGAGAGTGAAAAAAACAACGGCCAATTAGATATTTTACCAACAACAGACAATTTACTATTGACTTAGGAATATTACCATTCCTTCGAGGGAATATTACTAATCATAAGACCCACGGAACTTATGACGACAAAAAAGAAAACAACGTCCTAAGAAAAAGAAAAAAACTTATGAAATGACATGTGACGGGTAAATCGATGTTAGGGAGAATGATTAAGAATGTGAAAGAAAAGTCACGATCGATTGGGCGGGGATCCGGTCCTATTGAAGGACCCCATGCTAGCAACAAAGATTGAGTAATGAAGGGAGGGGACGTTTGCAACGCATTATAACAGGCCTCCCGACCCTCATCAACCACGAAAATACGAATGTCAATGTAGGAAATTAATGTAGACGTAGACATATGGAAGAAGACACGGCCAAAGAATCGGAAGGAATTAATGGGAATTAAATTATACCGAGAGATATTTACACAAATAATACCGAATTTTGGCTTAATATGCAATGTCGTCCTGAACTTTTAATTTGATGAATATTCAATCTAGTCTCTAAACTGTATGAAGATATTCAATGTCATTATTCCATTGATCTAATTTCTAAGATAATATTGAATATTTTCACATAACTCGGAGATTAAATAGAATATGTATCTAAACTTCAAGTATTAAGTTGAACAAATTAAAAATTCAGGGACAATATTATATATTAGACTAAAATTTATGAATTATATTGACCATATTAAAAATTTAGAGGTAACATCATACTTTGATAAAGTTCACGGATTATTTATGTCATTTTTCTGCGTATTGAAAATTGCATTGTGCAAAAAGAATATAAATTGAGGACCACTTGTTTTATTGAATGAAGTACATTTTAGACTATACACTAGGATCAACGGCTTCGACTCTTCAGGAATAATTGGAGAAATTACATAAACAAGACCTCATTAACTTCCAAAGAATTTGGGAACATCAGTGCCTGGGGTCCCAACAAGAGGGGCCATGTCTTCATCTGGCTCTAATCATGTCTCTTTCATCTAACTAATTACTTTGGCAGTTTAGAAGATTATTCATGATTAATAACTTAAAATATCATTGTGATGGGCTTTCTTTCCAACCCAATTGAATTGATTTGATTTCACTCTAGGTCAGTGCTCTTCCTGTTATGAGAAAATGAGGTGCCTATGTTGGGGATGCAAACCCTTCTCCTTGGCCGTCATCATCATCAGCAAGAGCCCGGTTCAGGAACATCGCCAACCGGACTCCGCCTTGAGCGATCCTTTTCATGACGATCGGCATCCTCGAGTCGAAGTAGTCATCTGTCATCACGCGGACACGTTTTATGAGATGTGATATCGGTTAGTTGAATAGATCAAACTCAGGCAAAAGGGTCTCTCCTCGAACAGGTTCTGTAGATGTTCAGCTTATGGCCAGGAGCCCCATTTGAGGCTATGAATCTTTTACCTGCAAGAGTGACGCCGGCCTCGACGCCTTTGTAACCATATTTGCAGGCAATGGCTATGCTCTCGGCTGCATACTTGCTCGGACACGAGTCGAGGTCGTCACAGTGAGTCCACGACGAAGTATCATCCGACCAAGCCCCCTGATTTCACAACAGAAAGAGGCAACAGAAATCTCATTACAAAGGCATTTCAGACACGTTAAGACCTGAAGAAACATCAAAATCCAGGTCGACTTCTTTCCAATGGTAATCCTTAAAAATGGAGCTATCAGATCACTTTGAACTAGAGAGAGAGAGAGAGTACATCAGTGTAGTTGGCCTCAATGTCTTGAAGGAGTTGGGTCATGTCCTTGTCATAGTAATCTTTTTCTGCTGTTAAAATGATCTCCCTATCCCACACCTGATCATCCAAGAGAGAAATCAGCAGTGAAATAGCATCTCCATTTCATGTTATTAGCCAGTCCGCTAGCTTTCGGGACACCGCACGTGCGCGTCGCATGCATGCACATGTGCCAGGCAAGGCTAATGAAGGGATGAGTATCAGGCGACGCAAGGCTTTAGCCATCATTAGCCTTTTAGCTTACTGCATCTTTTCGCTTAAACGCAAAGCAAAAGCTATTTTGAGCAAACGCCGTGGAGTCCACGCAAACCGATGGTACAGAAACGATGCGTAAGCGAATGAAATGGGTTTTCTTGTTTCTCTTTGCCGAGTGGAAAAGGGGAATACGAAATCGAAGTTGATGCTTACGTGGTGAAGATTAGATTTGTGCCTGAACCAGCGCAGCTCGATCGAGTTCCCTCCTCTGTCGGTCGTGAACCCGATGTGCATCGGCTGGCAGAAAAAGGCGATAATTAGCGAATATCATTTTGAAAAGATGACTAATATCTTTACAAGCTATAAAGATCATAAATCAAAAGGTAAGAGCTTTTACAGCAGGCTGGGTTACCTGATGAATATCTCCCATGAAGTGTGACAAGAACAACAAGGCTTCTGTCATATTATCTGCAATGCCAAGACACTTACATTAGAATATCATGTTCAGAAGCCAAAACAGATTGAACAAAAGGGCATTTCTTGAAAAAAATTGGAAGTTTTAAATTACATCTTCGATCTGCAGTTCCCTCTTTGTAATGCAAGAGCTGAGAAGTGAAGTTTTGGATGGCACCAGCAACACACATGTCCTCCTTGCCATGTGGATCATGGCAATCCCCTAACGAAACCATGCAAAAATAAATTTCCATTAGTATCATACATTTTTGCTGTCTATGTAGAAGCTCTAAGGCCATAGAAATCGAACTTGAAAGTGTCTTACTAGCATAGTCGAAGCTGCAAGCATTGTCAGGGGTGTCGATGAAGTGCAGGGGGCTCGTCCACTGGTACTTGTGCCAGTGCCGGATCTGGTCCGGCCATGTGCAGAGCGACGAGAGGTCGCCGTTGGCATATGGCGGTAATAGATGCCGGACGACTTCGTCCACCTCCGGCTTCAGTAGAGACTGCAAAAGAGAAAGCAACAGTTGACTTGCTAATTACTGTACAGGTGACCCATCAAGCTTTTGCAGTTGCAATTAGTGAAGCTCTTCTCATCGAAAATCTCAGGGCGTCTGATGTCGCACCTTTTGTTTAGGTGATGACAGATCGGATCAAGGGTAGTGGAACTTTGAACTTTCAGGAAGAAAATCAGCATGGCGTAAAGAGTTTCGAATGTTTACTTTCATTTGACTAAATCTGCGCGACAAAGAGGGAAGACTTTCTAGGCTTTTACAAGAGATTGATCGACTCGAATTTGAGCATACAATCCAAATCTTTATTTTTCGTTCATTTCCCTGGGGATTTTATGACAAATTGGCTGCAGACGACCCGATAAAAGTTCGAACTGCCCTACTGCAACTAGAGCTTCTCAGAGCCTGTCAAAGGCTAAGAAGAGCTTAAAACGTTAACTTATTGGGACATGGTCTTCCGTCAAATTCAACGGGTGAAGGCCAGCGAAAAACCTAAGTTGGAAATGTGCTATACGTGTGGAAAACCCAGACAACGGAAATGCCATAGATGACTTCAATTCACCCATTTTCCGACCAGCTCGGCAAGGATTTTTCCATTGCGGAAATGGATAAACAGAACGCCCGAAACCACGTTCTAGAAAACATTACCTGTGCAATTTGACAAGTCATGATGTGCCCTTCTTTGCTCCAGCAGTGGACTCCAGTCAGTAACACACAAACCATACTCATCGACAGGAGCAACCCAAGAGAAGACATTTTCATCGTATCTCAAAAACAACACAAGCTTTCTCTCAAACCGATCTTCACTATAACACAATGGTATGAATATCGGAAAGATGAAAATGATCACAAGATGAACATGAAGATATATATACACAACTTTTGAAGTACAATTCCATTGCTTGCACGTAAGCACATGCAACTGCTTTTGCTTGTCCCAAAAGTCCGCCTAACATTACAAGGAGAATGGGGCATATTCCCGGATACACATTGGCATCAACATATAAAATAGGGGTGAGAGGATTAGGTGGCCGGAGAGTGCAATTGTTTTTTCCCTTAAAGGTTGACAGAAGAAGAGAATAGCTAGTCAATTCGGCATGGTACATCATTCATGTGGCTGAACTGAATAATCTGGTCCCCACGCGGTGAGCTTAAGAAATAGTTGATGTGCTCCAATCAATCTTTTCATTCATGTGCAGTTTGCTTCGGAGAATCAAAAACCCGGTTGAGGATTGCTGCCAAACGGACACCTGCCTGAGCTATTCTCTTCTCTACAATAGGCAGCCTGGAGAGGAAGTAGTCATCTACATGGAAGAAGATCAATATGCTATTAGTACGTAAAACGAAAAAACTATGCAATGGAATTGAGGAAATTAAAGTTGTGATATGTCTAGTGCCACCCCAAGGGGTACTGGGTCAATTGACTGATAATATACTAGTGGAAAAATAAAGGAAAAGATCAACAAATTAGAATGAGACGTCCGCTTGAAGCAATGTTGAAGTGGACTTATTGTAAAACAATCAACATTTATGCCTTCTCAACTCCATTACAATGCATGTTACAGCTTTTGACCTGTTTGATGCCATAGCTTTTACAGCACCTAAAGCAGTAAGCAGATGTTGGAGAAATTTCATACCTCTCAGACAGGACATGCTCTATATCAATAAAATGGCATTACCAGAAGGCGATGGATGATGAAAATACTTATGTAATTATTCATTATCTAGAAAATCAATTTTCACCTACCAGAAAAGCAAGAGAAGAAAAAAGAAAAAGAAAAAACCTTTTAGAGTGCTTCCTGGTGTGGCATTCCTGTATGCGTATTTACATGCCAACTTGATGCTTTCAGAAGCGTAACTGCAAAAACAAAGATGGTGCTGATGTTTGTCAAAATGACAAGACAAAAAAGTTAACATTTTCTATCAATGAGAAAACTGTTTCTCCTGCAAATATTTGCTAGGTCAGCATCACCCTGGGATACTCTTTACAGGGTAAAAACTACACTCATAAATAGGTAGAGAAGACATGCATGACTAGAAATGTTATAATACTCTTCGCAGTGACAAATGAGGTGGCATCCCAGTGAAACAATCAATTCGACTAAGATCAGCACATGTAAAAGCAAAAGAGAAGACTTACGGATCAGGACAAACTGTTTTGTTAGATGCACATTCTCCCCAAGATGGTACATCATTGGACCAGCCATCCTAAATCATCAAGATATATAGAAAGGGTAAACAAAAGACAGTTACACAGTTGTCACAGTTGTTCATGCATGATTTTGCATGATGGGTCACGCTCTGACCGAGTTTTAAATAAAGTGACACCAATGGCAAGCAGAGTATAGGAATTGTCACTTTGGATTATTTTACAATATGCGTCATTTGAAAATTAGGTACAAAATATTAATTGGACAAATGAAAAAGTGCTAACAGGTACAAAAACAGAGCCTCCCCCTCTTTTCTCTGTAAAAGACTACCAAAATTCCTTCAATATGAATCAGGCTTTTCTAGAGGGCAACGGCATAAAAAGGTCTATAACATACTACCATTATCAAACAAAGAAACAGAAAACACTTCAGTTTTATCAAACTCCTGGAAGCCATATTCTGCACTTTATAATTAGATAAGACTCATTCTAGCAGTCACATCCCATGATAAAACGTCTTCTGCTTCCACATGCACTTCGCGATTTTTCTTTTCTACTTTCTAATCCCTAGAATAAAGAAACAAAATGGAGCTTAGTGTACCATATGCCTCATGAAAATGATGATATTCTTTACTTAAACAAGACGTATTACTACAACACAGGGTAATTTTCATGCCATAATTAGAAGATGCTGAAAAATACAATAATCCAAATGAAAATTGGAAAAACATACCGTAATATTTCTCTGAATGGCTCGGATCATCTGAGAAAGATCAGACTGATAAAATGTTTTTAATGCAGAATCAATAATCATGGTGTCCCACACCTGAAATGATATTATTTTGCCAGATGTAAGTATATCTTGGTTTATTTTATATCGTCATGACAACAGGATCTTCCCACTTGATGATAGAAGTCACTACTTGTGAATTGGCAAAGCTGACAAACAGGAAAACTACAAGGACATACAGTTGATTGCTGGGTAAAACTGAAAGTGAACTTGACCTCATCCCTTGAACATAAGGTCGGTCAGTTCTAATGATTCTCAATTACATTAGACTGATTGAAATCAAATATCCTGCCTGAGAATAATCATTACATGTATGAGTCTGTACTTTCACCTAGTAGATGTACTCCATCATGCAGAGATCAACTTAGTTTCACACAAGCTTTATGCTTCAGCAAGACATTTTAAAAGATGAGGGGAGATCAACGATATAGAACATCCAAAGGGGTCAACCTTTAAACTCCTTCACATTAAATTTCTAAGACAAAAAAGTCAAATTGTGAGGCATCTCAGAAGATTTATTTCCTTCTATAGTAGAGGGCAGAACTGCTCCTTGTCATAAAATCTTGAATTATTGCACACTTGATTCTCAAATTACTCCATTGATAAGGACTGGACAGGCCATTGAGTTTGAGGCAGTGGAGAAAACACTTACGTGGTGTAAATTAGTCTTCCTCCGGTACCAACGAACAATTATTGTATTTCCACCTAAATCTCCGGTGAAACCAACATGCAGGGGCTGCCAGACAGAAGAAGAAATTAACCTAAGATTTTCTCATAGTTTATGGTTGAGGCAGACCATGGCTTCCCTAAAGGTGAAACCATACATAATTAAGAATTCCCTACTAGCAGTAGCATATCTAGCCCATGCAATATGTTTCTCCTGACTACCACACAATTTACTCTTGAGAGAATTAAAATTTGTGAAATAAGCAAAAGGTATCTGTTTGACAGCTATTAAACATTTGGTAAATTTCAATCGTTGTCTTTGCTAAGTGATTCCAGAAGTGCAAACCTGATGGACGTCCCCAACAAAATGTGATAAGAAAAGAAGTGCCTCTGTTAAGTTGTCTGCAATCATCAGAAAGGAGTGAGACCCCAACATGGAGAGATAACGAACGAGGTAAAGCACATGTATTAATGCATCCTTAAAGCAAACGATGTTTACAATTTGTTATTGCATAGGAGTTGCCAACTGCTTCAAGTTGCCTTGTATAATTGTAGATTGCCCCGGTAACGCACATATCTTTGTGCCTGGAAGAATCATGGCAATCTCCTACAAACAGACGGTAAAGAGCATTATTTTCCCCTTTTCAGCACTATGTTTATTAAGAATAACCATGGGCAAGGCCTAATGACAGACATGCGGAGTAGAGCACGTTAGGCCAATCAAGCATAGCTTAAACTCACCTATTATGATCTCTAATGTAGAATCTGAGTGATAGAGAGGAGTCTTTACACAATATAATGAGGCTGTTGTCACCTAAGCTCTTACGTAAATTTCAACAGCAACGCAACCAGTGTTAATATCCACCACTTAATACTGCAAATAAGAAACTACAAGCAAGCATATATCCTACGCATCAAGAGAAAATATAGCATGACTAGTTTAGTTAGTCAAGCACCAAGATTTGAAATTAGTCCAGACATCTCTGCCTCATGAATGTGCTTTACCTAATTTGGAAAATCAGGAAAAGCAACAACTTGGTCACGATATCCAGCATAACTTAGATGATGCGAGAGTATTAAAATTGATGATACTGTCATTACATATATAAAAGTAGTATGACCTCAGATGCATAAAGAGTACAAGAATCAGTTCAACGCAAGCTTAATGCTATCTCAAAGCAAGAACAAAATAGCATGCTCTGTAAAAAGATATAGTAGCTAAGAGAAGAAGATTCTCAATGCAGGAATTGTAGACTACTCACTGCAGTATTCATAGTTACACTTGAAATCTGGCGTGTCAACATAGTGCAAAGCACCACTCCAGTGATAGTGGAAACGAATCTCATCAGGCCAGGAGCAAAGAGATGCAAGATCCCCTCCAGCATAATCAGGAAGCAACCGTTTTACCGCAGCCTTGGCATCTTCAGTTAGATACTCCTTTCGTATTTAAAAAGTTAAAACCAATTATTTTCCAACCAAAAAAAAAAAAAAACTGATGACACTCCAATTTCATCACTTGATGCACATTGATTCAAATAACTATTTGATGATGGCAATTGGAACCCATTATCATTCACCAATCCCACCTCTTCCTATCTAACTGAGTGAATGCCCCTTTATCTTCATTTAGATGTGATATCAAATCAATGTGATCTATTGGAGCATTAAAGTCAGATCGAAATAAAACTTACCCTCCAAACACCCCATTTCATTTACTTTTGCAATTTCGTTACCTCGCAAGAGTTATTTTGGAACCTCTTTACCACAAAGTCAACCTTTTTTCTGTACAGCCACCTCCAAAGTTTTTTATTAGCTGATATATCCGTGTAATACACCATCTAGAGTGTGAAAGCAGACTGGCTTAACTGAACTTACAGAAAATCAAGAAACTTAATCAAGCAGAACGCTAAAAGCCTCCTCACAATATAGCCCGCAACCCAGCCAAAGATACATCTTTTATCTATACAAGCTAACTCTTCCAACTGGTCTGCGGAGAAAACATTTTGACTGGAGCAGGCAAATCGATGCTAAAACTTAGACTATCACGACAGTCTTTATGAGGGGCAGATCATGATCATAGCGAATGAATTCAGAACTCTTTTCGAAAAGCCATCTGGATTGTCCTCAACCGAACCAGCTTAATAAAAAGGACTAGACATCGGAGATAAAGAATCGAAACAGCAAAAGAAGTAGTGAACAGACCTCTGCTATTTTGCAAGTTGCATAGTGACCTTCCTTTCCCCAACCAAGGACGCCACCGATCAACTGAAGAAGCACGACAAACCTCCAAACCCAAAGAAACCCATTTCCACCCATCATATCCCCCCAGAAAAAGCAGTTCTTGAAACTGGTGTCCATGAAATTAAGCCAAAAATCAAATTCAAATCAGTAGCTAATCGACCATCGCGTTAATATCAAGAGAACCCACCACTTAGTTTGCTGATCACACAACTTCAAGAATAAAATGGGGAGTCAAAAGTTCTGATTTTCAGATTATTCACGCAATGAGGAATAGTAACTGTTCTGAGTTCAAGAACTCGAATTTGTCATCTACCCTCAGCCGGACAATCGCATTAGCAGAAACCAACGTGAAGACCCAAGATTCTAGTTACAAAAGATTACCTGATTCTTCAAAGAATCATGGATTTTCGAGGTGGGGGACTCTGCTTGTTTCCGGTGTAGCTGCCGTTCAACGACGAAAGAGGTGAAATCCCAAAAGATGGAACATTTAAAAAATGACGATGACGAAGCGACAGCGACGTTCGCAGCGTGCGAACGTCTGATCAATGAACGGCTCTCCGTCTGAAAAAGGTGACTGGTTTCTTCAATCTATTATTGGGTGTTCTTTGTTTGCATAATTGCGATTTGTCCCTGGATTTTGAAGTTTGTTTCAATTTAGGTCACGAACCCACCATTTGTTATAAGAAAAAGTTTGCAAAATTGTCCCTGATTCACTGCGAAAATCCCTGATACATTTATTATTTTTATAGCTAAATCGTAACCTCTACGCGTGATTCCGTTCCATATGCTTCTCATCTCACACAGCACTTAAATTTTGAAATCACTCACTTGAAATACATTTTCAACGCCGTTGTCCATGTTTAATCCTCGAAACTTATGTCTTGTTGAACTCTCAAACACCAGCCCAAATGGCCAAAATTGTAAGGCTCTATATCGTAACTGGCCAAATAATGATTATTTCTGTTTTTTGTTTTTTAAAATAAAAAAAGAATAAAAATCTATTTTGTAATTTTTTTTTTTTTGGGAACAAATTTGTTTTCAAAAATAAATTTGGAATGAAATAAAAATAGAAAAAAGTTGCTTTTTAATTCTTAAGAACAACTCAAAAATCAAATAATTTTTTTTTTTTATCCTTTTCTTTATTTTCTTCTTTTCATTTTCTTCTTCTTCTTCCTCTAGCTAGCGACCTCACTGGGCCCCGATGAGGCCGAGCTCACCCAGCCATTGGGGCAAGTCATGGCCTAGGTTGGCGACCGGCTAAAGGAAGAAAAAGAAGAAGAAAAGGAAAAAAAGAGAGCAAAATGTAATACAATTATTTAAAAAATTAAAAGAAGTTCTAAGTCATAAAAATTTAAGGGTTGTATTAAACACGTTTATACTCCAAAAATGGAAATTGTGTATAATTATTACAAATGCATTCAAATGCTCAAAAATTCGTCCAAAGAACACAATTAGAAAAAACTATTTTAAACCAAAACTATTTTTCCGGAACATAATGATTATCAAATGCACCATAAGTATTTATTTTTGAATGGAAAATGATACAAATGATCCATCAATGTAATTCATAAATTTTTAATTTATTTAATATGGTATATAAACTGTAGCTCAATATCCAATGTTGTCTCCAAACTTTTAATTTATTTAATGAGTCAATGAACTTTTGTAAATATTTAATTTAATCCCTAAACTATATTAAATTGTTCAACATTATTGTCCATACTTGAATTAATCAAAGGATGATATTGAATATTTTGATATAGTTCGGGGCTACATTGAATATATATAAAAATGTCAAGATTATATTACACATTTTAACAAAATTCATGAACTACTTTTATCATTATCCCTTTGAAAGAATTTTTACTAATTTATTGACATCTCCTTTCCATGACGCGAAAAAAAAAGGAGCAAATAATTTTAGGATTTTTTCTTTCTTTTTTAGCTTTGTTCCCCCACATACTACATAAACTTCCACGGCAAAATTAGCCTCGTGATGTATACAAAATCAAGTCTTTGCTATAACTTTAGATTCATAGCTAAGATGAGCCAAAAGAAAACCTATTGCGAACACAAATGGAGTTTCTATTGACTGAATTACATATAAAATATCACAATTTCATAGAAGAACACAACAAACATCATTACAAAGACATCGAGGAGTGGATTTGTAGTTCAAACTCCAACCTCATTATTGCATTCGAGGATCATCGTACTTTCACGACAATATATATAAATATATAACAGCAAGTTTGTAATTTTAGACTCGTGGCGATGAATCGTGTCATTTCCTGCATACCATTCCGAGGCCATCTGCCACTCCGCTGGTGCAACTCAGCGTGGCATATTGCCTCAGCAACGAGACCTCCTCGTCCCCGCCGGAAGCGAACATGCAGGAGGCGCAGTCCGACGAGAGGAGAGAGCTGGTCCTGTACCTGTCCTCGCCGCCGACGACCGCCATCTCGACCCCAGGCTTCGCCGGGTTCGCGAAGTCTGCCTGGTAGGTCCTCCCCAGAACGCCGTCGACCCTCGGCGAGAGGCCGAAGAACCGGAACTGCACTTCCAGATGGGCGAAGCTGTCGTTCCTCGGGATTCCGTAGCCGTGCACCCTGTCGTCCTCCTCGGTGATCGGAACCACGCTGACGTAGAGCTCTAGGGTTTCTTGCACGACCAACGTGACGCTGTTCTTGCTCGCGGTCCTCTCCAGTTTGAGTTCGCCGTGCGGCGAGCTCCATTCGGAATCGTGGGTTTCCGGTAAGGTCACGGACGTCCCGTCGTACGAAAACCGGAGGCGGTCGATGTCGTCGCTCCATGTCTCTGCCCTAGCGGCTTCGAGAGTGAACGTGTGGGAGCCGAAGAGGAGACCCAGGGCTTGGATCCACGTGAAGTCCCGGGCTCTCCTGACGGGTCGGAGCCCGATGAACCGGGCATTGACTTGGAGGCCGGCGTCGGACACCAGTGCGTAGTGCTCGTCTCTCCTGCCGTGGAAGTAGAAGACGATGTTGTCCCCGCCGACGAAGCGGGGGTCGTAGCATGCGGCCCCCATCCCGCTGCAGTCCGGCTTGCGCCCTGCTCACCGGAAACACGCGTCAGCTACATGGATGAACAAAGATCGAAGGATAATGATTCGGACGTCGTCGGCGATTACTCACTCCGGCAGACGGCTTCGCATTTGGGCGAGTAGCAATCCAGATAGCAAGCTTTGGCCTTAGGGTCTTTGGGCTTCACTTGAGGGCACTCGACTGGACATGTCACGTACCTCATGTAGCACCGGCTCTGGCGAGTGTTGCAGGTCACGCGCTCTCGCTTCACCTTCGCCAAGCTCGTCGCACTCGTCGTGTCCGCTTCCGCCATTGCCTCCAGAGAAGCGGTCAGCAGCACCAACAGCACGATCGACATCGAACGACGAACACTCACAGATGCAAACTCCATGATTTCTTCTTTTTCCCGAGTTATATAACTGCAGATGTTATGAGATAGCAAGGAAGCAGCGTCGGGCTCTTTAAATAAGTTCTTGAACGAAGTGGGTTTTTGCTAGATGTTAGGCAAATCTTAGCTGCCGGTGTTCAGATTTGTAGAAGAGTAGACTAAATATTAATATTCAAGGAATTTCTCGCATGCTTTAACCTTAGTTTCGAGGAAAACAACGATCCTAATTTCTGAAGTTTTGACCAATTTCACGATCTTGATTTAGTCATCTCCAAAATGGATGTTCGTCCGCACATTACGCCCTTGGATTATTTTCTCTTTTTTTCAGTTTAGTCTACGATCTTGAAAATGTGAGATTTCAGCTTTTGAACTTTTGGTGTTTGTATTTGACCAAAAAGAAAAATAAAACTTTTGGTGCTTGTAGAATTTCGAAGTGATGTTGAACGTAGGTCATAAATGCCGAGATTACATTTGAGTCACATGATTTGGTAACCATTTCTTTCATGTAAATATGCCCCGGTTTAGCTTGGTCGAGTACAAGAACTCGTGAGTTGGGAGCTAGGTCCAATTCCAAATGCACGCGAACAAAATCGAGAAGTTTAGGGCTAAAAACCGATTTTCAAAAGATGGGCGGACTCTAACGAGAAAATGCCCAACTTGAGGGACCACAGACTTGCAATTTATTTATCTTTGTTTGAATATATATATATGGAAGGGGAAGGATTGAGTGGCGAGTTGCCTAACTGGTTGCTTGGCGTTTCGCACAAAATGAAATAGTGCACATCGATCTAACGACATTGCGTGCAGTTTCGTTTTTGAGGAAACCCCAGGTTTTGGATCCATTAAGCGAGTCAATGTCTAGAGGTATCAACCAGTGAATTATCTTATTTATTAGGGTTAGGGTTACTAGGGAAAAGGAGATAAAATTTCATGATGTATAAAATTTAGCAATTATATATATAGATAGATAATTGATGGAGCCAGTAATTTAGACCGCGTGGCAGCGAAATTTTCAGTCATAAGCAACTTAGAGATTTTGTTTAATATTCAACATATCGAACAAAGTTGATGTGTTAGATAATCACCAAAGTAGCATATTTAGTGAAGAGAATAAGGCATGCCATATTAAAAGATTTATAGCATGTGAAAATGTTACTACCTAAGGTTATATAAGGTTGACCAAAAGATTTATAATGTGGAAAGCATGGATATACTAACCTGACGAGGGTGGTCGTAAAAGCATGAATATGTGCGTATAAAAAAACAACAACAACAACAATCGTTATAAGTACATACATTAAATTGGAATTGGAGAATTCATTTAGTTACAAATTCTTAAAAAAGATAAAAAAAATTATAATGACAAAGTGAAACTTGTACTTGTAAAATAAAGGGGTTAGGACACTAGGAGTGCCATAACTTTCGCACGGCGCTCACTTTGGTGCCAAAACTTTTTTTCGCTCACTGAGTGCCACATCGGAGTGAAATCGTTCGCTTAAGTGCCACTTCCGGCCAAAATGCATACGTGGAATTTTTTAATGATTTTTCTTTTCTTTTTTTAATAAATTTCGACGCCGACGCGACTTTTCGGGAAAACGACGCCGTTTTTACTCTTTTTAAAATTTTTTCGATTTTTTTTTTTTTTTTTCTTTTTTTTTTTAGGGCCGGCAAGGGCCATCGGTGACCCTCGCCGGCCCTAAAAAACAAAAAAAATCAAAAAAATCAAAAAAATCAAAAAAATCAAAAAAATTAATAAATATATTAAAATATATTAAAATATTGTTCACCGGCGCCACGTCGCTTTTCCAAATGCCACGTCGAATTGGCATTCAAGTGAACGTTTTTTAAAACTTGTGGCACTCAGTGAGCGAAAAAAGTTTTGGCAAGACCAAAGCAAAGTGACGCGCCGTCTGAAAGTTATGGACTCCTAAAAGATTTATGCCTAAAATAAAACAAAAAAAAATGTATGCAATTTGAAAAAGTATATTGGAATTTGTTGGTTGCACATTAAAGTTTTCATGGTATCATTAACATCTCACATCATCAAATTTGATTTTTCTCGGTA
Organism: Corymbia calophylla; assembly: GCA_014182845.1. NCBI lineage: Eukaryota > Viridiplantae > Streptophyta > Magnoliopsida > Myrtales > Myrtaceae > Corymbia > Corymbia calophylla. The sequence continues at coordinate 6,105,526 of CM024696.1, read as the reverse complement.
CTTACATATCTAAAAAATCAAAAGGTGCAAGCACCAATATAGAATATGAAGACACTAAAAAAAAGAATTAGATCATTTCAGTCACTTTTTAACGTAGCTTGAATTAACCAAAAATTATTCGAGGTGACATCTTTTTTTTTTTTTTGGAATAATCCAAATTTTATATTGTTTCATTATTGAAATGGCCTAAGGAAGGATCCATGGCCAGCGAACTTGGGATTTCTCAGGTTTCTCTTGGAATTTGAGGAGGCCCAAATTTCCTAGTGTTGCTTGCTAAATTCTGATCCAAGCCCATAAATCTCTTCTACTATAACTTGAAAAAGTGATATGGAGTTTCACCTATTCTCACAAAAAATGGCAAAATTGTAAAAATGTCGCATCCAAAGGGCTTTTCCATCCAGCCAACCCGACCCCTTGTATACCATAAGATAACAAGTTCGAATCATGTCGGAAATAAATCCTTGGCCAATTTGTCATTCGGGCATTTACTACTTTATATAAAGAGACTTTATGATTGACGGCATGATAAAGAAGTTGCAGCGACAATCTTGTTTTTTGATAAGTGAACTTAATAATTATAATTTAGACTAAACATTCCATAACGGGTTATGGTAATACTAGGAGGGAACAGCTTTGCTAGCCGCTTATCCTCGCCTTTTTTACTTATCAAGATCTTACATATTTTTAGTTGCACAAAAGCATTTTATCACATCATCTCCACTTCTTACCGCCATTCTATTTTTATTTTAAACATTTGAAATAAAATTGGCCTTTAAATGGGTTCAGATACTTCTTATTAGGTCCTCCGACACCCTCGGCCCCGCTGGAATCTTCTATCTTTCGACATCGAACATCTTTTTTTCACTCCTGGCACTTAATGAATGAAGTATCTTTTCGAAAATAAAATAAAATAAATTGGCCTCAAACAAATATAATTAAAGAGTCAGGCAGGTTTATTCACTTAACGGGCAGCTTTCGTCAGATGAAAATTAAGAAGATCCAATTTACTAAAGAACAAATTTGAAAAATAAGCATGATCATTCGGCACAACCTCTGTCTAGTTAGGAAAGGAATGCGATTATGAAAATGATTTTGGCAATTCTAACAGCGTAGACAAGTGATCTTATCATAACAAATTAATGAAGTGATCATTACCTTCTACTACATCGAAAATTGACGCAACTCTATACTGCTCATGAAGCAAACCCAATGGACAGTTTAATCGTAAACTCTTACAAAGAAAATTTTATAAAAAAATCCATGCGTATAATTAAAATACCAACCACACATAATTATAGATGTATAAAATCAAAATTTAATAATGATCTAAATGATTCATGAATTTCTTACTTCTTATATCAAAATATAAAATTACTGTCGATCATTTTATAAATTTTTCGTCTTTTCTATAATGACAATTGAAATAATATTTCAAAAATGGTCCAAAATCTATACAACTTTGCGTTTGCGTTGAAACACGGGCAAGGCCGGTGATACTTTGGCATCGCAAGACCATTATCCCGGTCAGAGTGGCTAGTGGAATCCGAGGCGGTCGAGAGTTTGTGGTCGCCATCAAATTGGGTTTGCTGTTGCAAGGACAATCGATCACTCATTGCTCGGGAGCTGTGGCGAGACCGGGTTCAAGATCTAGGGCAACAAGGCAAAGTCCCAACACATGTCTCGGCCATCTAAGAGTATACAAGCCTTTCTAGACAAAATTCTAGGTGCAAACAAAATTTTTTACTTTTCTATTTCCTAACGCTTTTTTTTTACCCCCAAGATATAATTTCCCATATTAAAATCATTTACGTTCCAAATTTTTCACAAAACAAATTACCATTAATAAAAAGGGCAAGTTTTTTAAGTTATAATTTTCCTATATTATTGAATTTTTCAAAAACAAATTACCCTTAGGAAAAAGAATAAAGGAAAAGAAAACAAAAAGAAAATAAAAAAATTCAAAATTTTAAAAATAATTAAAATTCAATTAAAAAATTATTTTTAAAGAATAAAATTTTCATTATTACCAGGACTCTAAAATTTGAAAAACGTTTTCAAAAATTTTTCCAATTCTTTCGAAAAGGAAATCAATTTCTTGAACTTAACTCTGGTAGGAAGACATTTTCCATTGAATGGAAAAATATTTTCGATTGACTCATTTTCCTAAATGAATCAAATGCCAAAAAATAAGAAAAATATTTTTCAATGAAATAAATACACCATTGATTTTGGATAGAAATGCCTTGAGCAATCACGATAAATATTTAGATGACAAGAAAATTATTCATCGGCAGGCCATTTTTATCGCCGGTGATGAGCTTATGGGGACTTCTTGATGTAAAGATCTCGACTTTAAATCTTAATTTGAAACAAGGATTTAAATCTAAAAGGAAATTCGGAAAAAAAGGAGCATTATTATGCCAAGATAGCGATGAAAGACCAATTTGACAACCGCCAAGGAAGCCAATAAATTCCTTACACGTGGCGTCGCTATCCGCCAAGCAGTGCCGACCCTTTTGTCCGTTTCCACGCGCCCTCTTCAATTTCCCTCTCGCCGCCACCCTCCATCGGCGAAGAGAACGCGAGCCCGTCTCGCCGGAACGACCCACGATGAAGGCCGTCGTGATCACGACCCCCGGCGACCCGGAAGTGCTCCGGCTCCAGGAAGTCGAGGACCCGGAGCTCGAGGACGGGCACGTCCTCGTCAGGGTCGCGGCCACCGCGCTGAACCGGGCCGACACGCTTCAGAGGAGGGGCATGTACCCGCCCCCGAAGGGCGCCAGCGAGTACCCGGGCCTCGAGTGCTCCGGGACGATCGAGGCTGTCGGGAAGGGCGTGTCCCGCTGGAAAGTTGGGGATCAGGTGGATTCTTTGACTCTGTTCATTTCTTTCGCTTCCTTAGCTGAATCTGTGGGTGAAGAAGTTGAACTTGTTGGTAGCTCTTTGTTATAGGGGTTGTGATTTGGGCGTTGTTGTGTAGCTCTTTTTCTTTTTCTTTTTTCGGTTAGATTGGAAGGGTTGGCTTTCCACAGTTTGAGGATGAAGTAACTGAGGAAAGCTGGTGTTAGTTCTTTAATCATGCGGAGTAGTAATTAGCGTCCTCGTTTTTTTTTGGGTTTTTCAGTAGTGTATCCTAGTGCGTGAATTGCGAATTTTGCAGTATACCATTGCTTCTGGATATACACTTGGGTTTTAAAGTGGAATTCCTCGCGATGTTTTCTTGCAATTCAGACATAAACCGTTCATATGAGGAAGTATGTGTGCCTGGAAGATTTGCTTGTAAGAGAAATACAGTAGCTATGCTGACAGACTGCTCCTCTGTAGCAATCTGCATGGTTCAAGGTAGTGGGATGTTTTGAGATTGGATGGCCTATGGACAATTTATCTGATGGCGAACCAATTGTGTGATAATCTTCAACACGGGCACCTCGCATTTGTTCCTGCTAAAAGAATTTCTGGTTTCTTTTAACAATAAAAAAAATTTCATCGAGAAGGTACCAATAGGGTACCGCCCCCATACAGAACGGCTTCAGATAGGAGCCACCTATATAGAAAACTATGCACTAAATAGTGTTTCAGACATTTCAAAATAACTAGATGTATGAAACCGAACTTTCCTGATAGAATTTTCGACTTAGTAGCTTTTTAGTAGTGTAGCAAGATCTGCACCTAATTTAACTTTTTGCCAGTAAAATGATAAGCTTTTGAGATTGGGGTCAAAGTGCAACACCCCATGATTGAGGGAGGTTACTTGCAATATCACCAGGAAACTGCAGCTGGGAACTGTATTTTTATATATTTTTGATCCTAGAATTTAGCAAATCTTCTTAATATCAATTTTCTGGTTATTGAGAAAATCAATTTTCTTTCAGGTTATTTACTGTAGGAACTTTTATAAGCTTGAAGTGTGGTGATTTTACCTTCTTTGAGTTATTTGAGGACTGCTGTCTTTTGAGATGTCAAAGGTAAAAATGACACGATTACACGAAAATGACAATGAAATAATTTGATGATGTGCAGGTTTGTGCCCTGCTTGCTGGAGGAGGTTATGCGGAGAAAGTAGCAGTTCCAGCAGGGCAAGTTCTTCCTGTTCCTGCTGGAATTTCACTTAAGGATGCTGCAAGTTTCCCTGAAGTGGCTTGCACTGTTTGGTCCACTGTCTTCATGATGAGTCACCTCTCTGCAGGGGAAACATTCTTGGTAACGTTTCAAGGCTATAAGTGTGGATGTCTTATGTGTCATGTGATTACTAATGTTTAGTGAAGATAATGGTGTTTCACGTTTACTGCTTAGCCTTGGGAAGCAATTAGCTTTTGTACCCAAGCTTCTTCACATTTTCAGTTGCTCTCTTTTCTCTTGATAATTTTCTAAGATGGATCAATATAGACATACATAAGTACAAGCAACACTTCAGCCGCCCTTCACTTCAGGGTCCAAAGGGCATCTGACCATAATGCCTGGGAAGGCTAGCCTAGAATCATAAGTACAAGTAGAATTCTTTAGATTAGAACAAGCAATTTCTCATGGGATGGAAACTAATGTCTCCATTTTCTTAGTTCCATTTAGCTATTAAATTATTCTCAAAATTTTCTATCATTGTTTTCATTCATTAGCATGCTAATGAAAATTGCAGATACATGGTGGCTCTAGTGGAATCGGCACATTTGCTATTCAGATAGCAAAATATTATGGCTCTAGGGTATTTGTAACTGCAGGTATTTTCAAACTAATTGTGGCTTCTACAGACTTGGCCCTTTCAAAAGCCATAACTTATTTCTCCATCTTCGATTCACAGGAAGTGAAGAAAAGTTAGCTGCTTGCAAGGATCTGGGTGCAGACATTTGCATCAACTACAAGACAGAGGACTTTGTTGCACGAGTGAAAGAAGAAACTGCAGGAAAAGGTGGATCATGCATATTTTTGTTCTTGATATTGATCAGAGTCATCAGACATAATCACTTGATTGGGAGCTAAGTGTTCTTTATTCATATGAAAGATGAATTGACATATTATTTCAGAAACAGGAGGGAGCAAATGTTAAGCCTTTTTTCACATAATCTTGCTATACTAATTTTCTGCATTTATTTTTTGTTCTTGATATCAGTCAGTCATTAGACATGATTACTTGATTGGGAGCTAAGTGTTCTTTATTCATATGGAAGATGAATTGGCATATTATTTCAGAAACAGGAGGGAGCAATTGCTAAGCCTTTTTATGGTGTTATTTGCGCCTTGTTACTTTGGTTGATTAGTGGGGAAGTTCTGTAGATGTATAGTTAAGTTAATCCTTTTTGCCCTGAATCACAAGCTGTTGATTGATGTTGGTCAAAGCTTTTGAGGTGATTTTAACTTGGCAAAGCCATGTCTTGACATAGAAATCATTATTTTAAACACGGATCCAGTCATTATGACTGTTGAGACCTACAAGTGAGATTTCACATAAAACATGAAATCATAGATGAACCATGCAATGCTATGTTGGTCTGTGAAAGGAATTTATTTCCAAAAGTTTGTTTTGGCAGGTGTTGACGTGATTCTGGACTGCGTCGGTGCACCCTACTTCCAGAGAAACCTCGATAGCTTGAATATAGATGGGAGGCTATTCATCATCGGCACTCAGAGTGGAGCGGTGACACAAGTGGATCTGAGAAGTCTTCTGGCCAGACGCCTCACTGTGCAAGGTTCGCTAAATGCATTTAGTTGGTTTTTGAGCTTGATGTGGTTGGCAATGGGATACTTGGATTGGTTGAGGATTCTTCTGATACAGTTAGTGCAATAGAAACCATTACCTTAAGGAACTTGGGCACTTCATGCTTATGAATTGAGCAGGTCGAACGGTGATATCGGCAATATTCTTTTCGTGGAATCATTGTAAACTAATGTATTTGTTTATGCAGGGGCGGGCTTGCGCACCAGAAGCATAGAGAATAAAGCTGCGATCGTAAGTGAGGTAGAGAACAAAGTTTGGCCGGCGATCGAGCAAGGCAAAGTGAAGCCCGTGGTTTACAAGTATCTTCCTCTAGCTGAAGCGGCAGAGGGCCACCGGCTCATGGAAAGCAGCAAGCATGTCGGGAAGATTGTACTCGTCGCATGAAGCTGCGGACTTTGTATTGTCTTTGTCTTGTTAGAGTTGCATGAGAGGGTCGCGCTAATTATGTGAATGAGAATAATGCACAGTACTTGTTGAAATCAAATGGCAGAGACAACTGAAATAGACTACATAACTGCCTTGTTCTTGCTTTTACTAAGAGGTATAAAAAGCAAAGGAAATTACTCGTTATGAACTACAACCGTTAACTGCATAGAGCTTCAACGGCTAAATTTTTTTGGACCAGCACGCACGGTGTACATGGAACTTTACTCGGTGGAGATAAACAGAGTGTTGGGTTTTTATTTTTCTAAGTTTTCTTTTGAGTGAGTTTTTGAGAGATTATGAGATATAATTGTCGACACTTTGATTGAGTAATGCATTCCTAGTTGGTTTATCCAATAATTGCTTTTACCATGTTCGACTTGAATGGCAAGATCAGATAGTTTCCTCGCTGTTGATATTTAAATTTTGGCTTTTTCATAAAGTTAGGGATAAAAAAATATCTCAGATAGATATCCTACGTTGTACATGGCATTCCATTGTATTTAGGTACTGATGGCACTTAGGGCGAACTCCGTTTGCATCAAGCATGCTGCGGGGGCAAAACAGATATTGTTAGGATTATGATAAACTTTTTGAAGAAAATTCCATGATAGGGGCGAATTTCAAAGGGGATTTGAAATGTGGGTTGAAGGTATTGAGAGAGGAATTTGGAGATCAAGAGCTGGTTTGATCCAAGAAAATTGAATCTGCAAGATCACGCTTTGTTGCTCCATCGAGACCCATTCCCAACAGCGACTCCGGTCTCCTGACGTTGGCCTATTGCTGTCCGTGGCGTTACTTCCCTACGATGCGAATGCTGACCATCGTGAGCGCCGGCAACGGCGAATTCCCAGTATCATAGCGACTTTCCAACAACCAGCGAGGCCTCCTGCACCGATCCTAGCGGCTTCATGATCATGATCTGTGTGTGGGCAAGTGATTCTGGAATAGGGAATTTTTCTAGTTAAGTGTATGGAAATCGAGTGTATTGGGATGGTTGCCAATGATTGAAATGTACACGTAGGTTATAATATGATCACCACTAAGATATAAAGGATGCGCTGCCAACTGAAAAAAAAGATCGAGATAGGTGAAGTTCATCATCAAGGCTTAGGGTGCGCATGGTAACGATTCTATCCTTAGATCAATTTCTGCTCAAAAATGATTTTTTTATTTATTTTGCTCCCGGGAATAATTTCTGAGCATTTGAAGGCGATTGGTAATTGACCAAAATTTTTATTCCCGGAATAAGAATATGTTTGGTAAAACTCAAAAATTTCTAGTCTAAAATATTTTCTTTGAATTTTTTAATGATTTAAATATAATTTTCTTTTTTTTTTCTTTTTCATCTTCTTCATTGATTGTCGGCGGCCGGCGACCGGCCAGACGAGAGTCGGTGCCCTCGCCGGAGCATTGCTGGCCCTCGGCGACGCCAAGCCACGGCGAGGTTGGGTCACGAGCCTCGCCGTGAGCTAGGCGAGGCGAGCTTGCCCAGCCACCGGTGAGGTTGCCTCACCCATCCACGGCGAGGCTTGCGCTGCGCTGTGCTTGATGTCACCGGGGGCCGGTGAGGGCGCCGGCCCTTGTCTAGCCGGTTGCCAGTCAGTCGCCGGCCATGGCCGAGGTCGCGACGGGTCAAAAGGAAGAAGAAGAAAAAGAAAAGGAGGAGGAGAGAAATTTAAAAAAATTGGGCTGATTTTGGAATTGTTCCTGTGAACAAAGAAGTAACTTTTTTATTTATTTTTTGATTCCGTTCCAAATCTATTCCCAGGAACAAATTTGTTCGAATTTATTCCCGGGAACAAAAATTTTAACAAATGGATTTCTATTCCAAATCTACTCTCGAGAACAAAAAAACAGAAATTTTTACTGTTTGACCGGTTACTAAACAGGCCCTTAGAGAACAAGCCACCCCAAATGATGGACTTTGGAATAGGAGAAGTCCGCCATCAGGGTTTAAAGAAAAATCCATTAGCTGAGGCTAAAGTGCTTTTTGGGTCACCACCAATGAGTAATCCACTCTCCAAGGATAAGAAATTGATATAGGAACTATCTACTCTCCAAAGATATTCGTTCATACAGAGGAAATCTTGTCAAGATCGTTTGCTTTACAATGGAGAGGTTTCCTCTATTGGGATAACATTTAGGGAACTATTGAAATATTAAAGACATGGGAACTAGAAAGGAATTAAAGGCCTAGGAACTTAGAGTTTTGACTCTTGAAACTTACTTAACAATAAAGACACCTAAGAACTTAGAGATGTAATTAATAACATGGAAACTTGTATTCTTGACTCTTCAACCTTGAGCCTCATCTTCAAAATTTGTCCATCATCCTTGAGCAGAATATAACCATCTTAAAAGTCCATCAAATATCTACGGATATTGCCCACAATAGCATCTCATTGATATATTGTTAAAAAACTTCGAATTCCGGAATTAATATAGTGAACCGAGAATCAGTAACTCTTTAATCGTCGGTAACTTCATCAATAGTTATCTTATTGATAACTTCATTTGTTATCTTCATTCTCAACCCATCGAAACAAGTTATGCCCAAATTCTGCCTTGACTTAAATGAGTACCGATGGTGCCAGGTCAGCAAATGGGCAACTTCGGATGCTCATGTGGTGAATGACATGGCTGGAACGTGGCACTCACGTGGTGAATGACATGGCAGATGACGTGATTTGGTCAGTAGGCATGGCGAATCGCTTGAGAGGCACGTGGAGCTCACTGGCAGAGAAGGGTGGCGGCGCGTGAGGGCTCGTGCGGCGGCTATGAAATTTATCTGACTCTCTTGAGGGTTGCGAAGGAAGCAATCGATAGTGGCGTAACAACACTCAATAGCAACGGATTTGACCTAAGACGGATACCGATGTGGCTAAGGTAAAGCGAAAAATAGAGTTTTGGAATTTGCATATTCATTGATGAATTATACATGAGCCTATTTATAAGCTTTAAGGATGGCTATCTATAGCAACACAATATTACAATAGAAATTACAATCGATCACAATAACAAAAATTTCGACACGAGCCATACTCAAGATCAGATAATATATTTCCAATCCTCAACATGCCTCAAGTTCATTAGCATCTAAACGCTGATGAGGGGCCTACAAGCTAATCTCAGTCGTCTACCAACTTGGAGCCCAACAGCAAGCAGAATTATTTCATAGATAGGAGCGAGCACACGGTCTGGACAACAGTCAGTGCAAGCAACACCACCGCCGCGATGACGGAGAGGACCGCCCACGGGCTACTGCAGTAATCACGGTTGAAACTTGCCTTCCACTTGTTATGAGGCCTTCGGCAGTACTCGATGAGCTCGTGCCGGAGGCCGTCGAAGTAGGTATTCCTCGTCAACAGGCCGGCGTCCTTGCAGTAGCTGTTGATTCGATCTGCTGCAGCATCTTCACTGCCGATCCAGTTGTCGATGATTTCCTTGTCAATCAGCAACTTTGCATCGGCCGGGGTATTGACCAGGTGATCGATGAAGAGCAAGTAGTCGATCAGGCAGCTGTCCTCCTCGTAGTAACGTTGCTCGAAGGCGATAACGTTCCGAAAATAGGATTCTGTCATGTCGTAAAGATTGAGTGGCGGGATTTCGAGAACTCCATTCTTGAATTTGATGTCGAACAAGCACTTGCTTTTACCTGAGAGCATTGTCGACGAAAGATGAAGGAAATAAATATGCAACGAAACGGAACCGAACATTAGATTCAGAAAACAAGCTGACAAATGTCGACTCTCACTTCTTCTCAGCTTGACTCCGGCCCCGACCAGGTCAGTCGCATTCGGAATGAATTTGATCTCCTTCTGCATCTCAGATGGCCCCGTCCTCACCGACGACATGTATGAGAACCTGATCGCGTCGAGCCAGTGCTTCACATCGGACTCAATCACCGTTCCTGGCACCTCTATCATGGTCACCGGCTCAAAGAACTGGTACGCGAGCTGGAGCAGCCCCGGCATGTGCTCCTGGTGCAATCCGAATGCCATCTCGAACAGCCCTTGGACAACGAAGAAGGGCATCTGATTCTCCAGTAGCATCATGTCACGGCGAACATTGTTGAGCCTCCATGGCCTGGCAAAGATCCGGTCGCCGTCTGGCCTCCACTTTGGGTTCCAGTATATCAGGAAGACGTGGATCATGAAGATGCCGTCGAGGAGCATCATCTCAGTGAACTCGTCATTGCTGAGGTTGATCTGCTCATCGTAGCAACTCTTAGTCCGAATCATCCAGGACTTGATCCTCTCTATGTAGTCATGGAGGCTGCGCTCCGGGTTGTTTCGGAGGAAGCTGCGTAAGTACAGCAGCTTGTCACTTTCAATCGGCTTGAGGCTTTGGTTGCCTCGGTGATAAGGTCCAATCGCGACCATGCGGGGTGTGTAGGCCTCTTTGTAACCCCGCCAGAGCTGCTCCGGCACACGGACGATGCAGCATTCGGAGGATTGCCAAGGTGAGGATTCGATCCTTTCTTGGATTGATTCTATCAGCCTGTGCTTCTCTCTCCTGTCCTCCCTGAGATTTTCAATGTTGAGGCCCTCAATGATGATCGATGCAGGGTTGTCTGCGGATATCTCCATAAAAGCTACACCGTCTTCTTGACCAATTTTGATGAGGTTTCTGGTGCTTTTTGCGCCCCCCCTTCAAGCCAAAACAAAATCAAGAGAGCTCGTTTTTATTAGAATCAATCTCTAATGTCAGTCAGGTTCACATATTATATTTTCCATGTGAGGTGAGCTGTAGCCGATGGGAACTTGTCCACTGATTTTTCCTATTGATACACTTCATCGATGTGTCAAATACTACCTGTCACGTCCCAAATCCAAAAGAACAAGAGCATGACACGGCCGTCCTTCTATCAAAGAATACAGCCTCAACATAACCAAAATGTAGCATAATACCAACATATATATCAACATATATATATAACAAAAGGGTATTTAGTTACAATATCAAAGTTGTCTATAAACCACCAAAAAAATATAATCACATCCTAAACAATTGGCTCACAAGTTTAACAACTATGCCAGCCCATACCAAAAATTTCCCACTATCAAAAAGTCATCCCCGATACGAACGCTCATATCCTACTTGTGGCTCATGTAGATGAGCTACCACGGCTCAGTGAGTAACATATTTCTTCCAAGCGGATTGAGAAATCACTATGCATATTTTAATGCAATCGCAAATAATTGTCTCATAAAACATACAAAACTTCTTCGATACGATGATATTTTTTCATGAAGTTCAATGTGCTTTTTTTTTATTGGCAAGTTCAATATGTTATTATAAAATTATCGAGTAAATAAATTCCTAATAAAGCATTACTTTTTAAACTTTTTTTTATACTTCAATGCTTATAAATAAAACTAATTTATAACAATTTGAAATGGTTATTAATCATGTAGATATATTTAGTGGAAGATTTATCTTTGGAATTTTTGTTTTACTTTCTATAGTTTTCATGGAGATCCCATGTTTCTCTGGAATCCTCGTGCCTCACTTCTCGTGGGATCTACTCAACCCCTCCCTCCCGACAAAAGCAAAATCCATGCGATCTCCGACGGCATATTCCTTTGCTAATTGCTAGACCGAAATTGAGGTCCAACTGACACATGTATTATATTCAATCTGATTGCTAAAAAAACTCTATTGATTCTGAGATGCTTGACGACCCGCATCTCTAAGGACCGGAAATAATATCATGGGATCTCTTCTCAGTAAGCACCGACATAAGAATCTTTGGAGTGCCCAAACTTGGCACGGGGACACTTAGGGCCTGCAAGGTAACACTCCTGGGAACAACTAATTCTGTTCTTTTGTTCTCGGGAGCGGATTTTCTGTTTCTGGGAACAGAAATGCATTTGGTAAATTTTTTTGTTCCCTGGGAACAGATTTGGAACGGAATCAAGAATAAAAAAAAAAAGTTAGTTCTTGTTCCTGAACAACTTCAAGAATCAGTTTTTTTTTCCTTTTCTTTTTTTTTTTTTTTTTCTTTTCTTTTCTTCTTCCTCCTCGCCCTACTGCCGCCCATCGGCCACCGTCACTGGCGCCGGCCACCGCTGATGAGTGCTTGGGCGAGGTCCGGCGAGCTCGCTCGAGGCTCGCTTGGCCACCGACGAGGGTCGACCTCTCCCAGGTGGCGCGAGGTCGGCCTCGCCCGGCCCGGTGAGGCTCGGCCTCACTAGGCCGGGTGAGGCCGACCTCGCGCCGCCTGGGCGAGGGTCGCTTGGCCATCGGCGAGCTCGCCAAACCTCGTGGTGGCTAGGCGAGGCTCCGGCGAGCTCATCGGACCTTGCCCATCCGGTCGCCGACCACCGCTAGCGGCAACAACCGGCCACAATGGGGAAGGGAAAAAAAGAAAAAGAAAAAAGAAGAAGACAAAAAACAAAAGAAAAAAGTACTTAAATCATTAAAAAATTAAAAGAAAATATTTTGGACTAGAAATTCTAAGGTTTTACCAAACGCATTTTTATCTCAGGAATAAAAATTTTAAACAGTTATCAAACGCCTTCAAATGCTCAGAAATTATTCCTGGGAACAGAATAAAAAAGAATCATTTCTGAGCATAATTTATTCCCGGGAACAGAAACGTTGTCATGCGCACCCTTAAGTGCCAAAAGTTACAAAAGGTACACTTAAGTGTCAAAATCGGAGGGAAAAGGATCGCTTAAGTACCAATGGCGAAAAATTCTGCCAAAACCGCCACGTGTCCATTTTCCAACGAGTTTATTCGCTAACGGAGCATTTTTTTTCAAAATAAAAAATCCACATGGCAATTTTAATAAAATAATTTCCACATCAAATTAAAAAAAAAAATTAAAATCGATGCTTTGCCGCCGTCGCCACCCCACCGTCGCCGAGAAGGGCCGACGACGGTGGGCGAGGGCTCGCGGGCCGCCGACCCTCATCGGATCTGGGGGAGGGTCGCGACCCTTGCCCACCGTTGCCAGCCCTTCCCGGCGATGGTGGGGCGGCGGCAGCGAGGGTTGCATAGCCCTCGCCGGATCCCCTTTCCTCTCTCTCTGTTTTTTTTTAAAAAATAAAATCGATTTTCATTTTTTTTTAATCTGACGTGAAAAATTGTCACATGGATTTTTTATTTTGGAAAAATGCTTTGTTAGCAAATAAACTCGTTGGAAAATGGACATGTGGCATAGCTTGGCCGGAATTTTTCACCGTTGGCATTTAACTGATCATTTTTCTCCGATTTTGGCACTTAAGTGTCTCCTCATGCCAAGTTTTGATATTTGGGCTGTACTTATGCCGTAAGCACTTGTTGATAAAAATTTGGCAATGATATGCTTCTTTTCATATAGGGATCCTTTGAGTCCGCATACATTCTAGGGAATTATGTGAAACTGCATATATATGTTTCAATAAAAAAATTATTAATATCATAAAAAAATCTTAAACTAGTACATATGTGATAAATTCAAACCAAATTACTTTTTGACTACCAAAAATCTCAAATTGGTAAACTTATGATATTTATCATTCATTAGTTTTTATTAAATTTTACCTTCAAATTGATATGTTTAATGACATGTGGTTTTTTTTTTTTTTTTTTATATAAAAAATGACACGTGGTAGTTAATGATATATATGTTTTGGGTTATACTGTCCGTTTATTACATGAGTACTAGTTGATTTTTTTTTCTAATAAGAATTGTAAATTTATTATAAATGTATCAATTTGATATTGATATTAACCCTAAAATAAACATGATTGATTTGATCATAAATGCAATAATAGTTGCAGCTTTCTCTTTTTATTCACCAAAAATTCGCCTTCTTTCACGAAGGTTTTGATCTCCTTATGTGCCTCATGTCACCACAAGTCATGTATAAATATTATCGGACTTAATTCCAATGGACCATACTAATTTTAAAAAAATCATTATTTTTTTCTAGTAAAAAACTAGATAGTGTGGATTAAATGTGTGATACATAGAAGCATAGTAATAATATCTAACAACCGTTCTTGTGGTCAAAAGTCATTTTATTCGGGATGTAGAAAGGTACTCATCTCTTTGAACGGTTCTGTCATGTACATGTTAGGAGCAATATGTTTCCTTTTTGTGTTTCCTCTAAGTTCAAGTTGAGATCATACAAAAACAAAGGCCACCATCTAATTTATGCCAATAAACAGACATCTTGGCTTTTGTCGGCAAGTCAAACATGACTCATAGAGGCGACAAACTAAGGGTCGGATTCAATCTAATCGAATTTGATTTTAAATCATATTCAAACAGTCATTTCAACTTAATGTCAAATATGGGAATAAGTTGGATTACACTAGGTGGTCATACTGCAATCGGAAGGCAAACTGAGTGGATCCTAGTTTTCACTCCTTGATTGGAGCTTGACCACAATGTGATCAATATCATGGACATTTTTTTGTGAGAAAAGCGGTTTGTGCAATTGCAAAAATTATTGAAAAGTAGGAAACTTAAAATGCTGGGGAATTTAAAACGCTTGCTAGGTTAAAGTACGAGAAGTTGATCTTCCAACTGGAATAAAAAAAAGAAGAGAGAAATTGGAATTGATGAAACGTGCTTACAGACGCTCACATTCTTTTAACTTTCAAACTAGAGCGAAGTCCACACATGAAATTAATCCTCCCTCTTCAAAGTACAACATACATAAAGTAGAATATTGAAGTAGTTGTAAGAAAGCCAACTTAAAGTTTCTCACAAATGGAGCACGTGTGAACCAAAACTCTAGTCTCTTTTCAGTAATATATTTTTCATCAATAGAAAGCCATTCAAGATAAATCATGTAACAAGTAATAAATAATGGAAACTTATTTTCTAAAGGAACCCAGGTTAAGCATGGTCGATGAGAGTATAGCTAGGATGAGTGAACTCTTAAGAAAATGTTTACATGTATGCTAAGAAAACAAAACCCGAATGCTCAATAGGGATAGGCCAAAATAGATGGTATCTCAAGTGAGTTAATATAAAGATATCACATTATGGTATCAAAGAGGGACCTCCTCTAGTAGGTATGTGATTCAAGGACAAATCACGTGAAAGTTGGTCGGCTACCAACGACTTAGATTGATGAGATTGGGGAGTGATCATGGGGCTAAGAGACTTTAGAGAATGTGTAATATTCAAACTTGTCAACTTAGATTGATGAGATCGGGGAGTGATCACGGGGCTAAGAGACTTTAGAGAATGTGTAATATTTAAACTTTTCTTTTTGACTGGTGAGACCCACTTGGTTTTTATAAAAAAAGAAGAAGAAAGAGAGTTGAAAAGTCAAAAAGGAGAAGGAGAAAGAGAAAAGGGGAGAGAGGGAAAGAAAGAAGGAAAAAAAGAAGAAAGGGAAAGAAGAAGAGGGGTTTTTCACGTGCATGCCGCAGGAGCCTTGCAAAGCCAACTCGACTACTTTACGCAATGTCTGGTGAGTACATGCGCCCTTCATACCTCCAATCAAAGCATTTTTCCGGTTTATGGCTCAAATTCGGAATTTTGAAAAAATTGAGCGAAGAAGTCCAATTTTTGAGTTGTTGAACTGTAAAAATTTATAAGAATCATAGTTTAGGACGTCATGGACCCATAGGATTTTATGGAATTGATTTGAGTTTGCAGTTTGCCTGAAACGAAATTTCAAACTTTTCCGCGCGTGGTGAACAATACACGCCCAACCACTTCGAGGCCTTATTTTGTCGGTTTCGGCTCAAAATTGGGTTGTCCAACTTGTAGGTCTTCTAGTGCTTTGAATTATCTTCATTTTGACTACAAGATCACTTGGATCGAGATTCGGGTGAGAAAGTTTTGGTATAACTAAGTTGAGGTAAGTACACTAGAGTGCCATAACTTTCATACGTCGCTCACTTTGGTGCAAAAACTTTTTTTTTCGCTTACTTGAGTGTTAATCAATCCGCCATAAAAGCCGACGTGGCACCGGAAAAAAATATTTTAATATTTTTATTTTTTATTTTTTATTTTATTTTATTTTTGCTTTTTTAGGGTCGGCGAGGGCCACCGTTAACCCTCGCCAGCCACCGAACTCTCACCCAGATTGGGTGAGGACCCTTCGCCATTGGCCACGAAGGCCCTAGGTGAGGCCGGCGAGGCCGTCAACAGCCTCACCCGCGGCGGCAACAGCGAAGGCCAGGCAACCCTTGCCCAGATCTGGCCCTGGGCAAGGCCGCAATGGCCCTCGGCAGCCGTGGGGAGGCCGCGATGGCCTCACCCAAGGCCTTCGCGGCCAACGGCAAGGGTTCCGTAGCCGGGTAAGGGTCAACGGTGGCCCTCGCCAGCCCTTAATAAAAAGCAATTAAAAAAATTAAAAATTAAAAAATTAAAATATTGTTTTCCGGCGGCCACGTCCGCTTTTACGGCCGATTGGTACTCAAGTGAACGTTTTTTAAAACTTGTGGCACTTAAGTGAGCGAAAAAAAATTTTGACACCAAAGTGAGCGCCGTACGAAAGTATTGGCACTCCTAGTGTCCTAACCCCAACTAAGTTTCACGCTCAAGCCTCGCATTACGAACAACTTTGAATAATCGCTTCGAATAGGCAATTTGTTAACTTGTAAGGGTCATTTTATTAGCATTAAGGCGTAGTTTAGTTGTCTCATAGTTGAAGTAAAGTTTTATTTGATTATAACTTTATTTTTCAATTATTTGTTAGGGCCGCAAGTTTAACGATACAGATACCGTTTTATAGGATCTTAGGCAACCAAGTGAGTGCTACTATATCTTCTTTGAATTTATAAAACTCATGTTGTAAAAATTATATGGATTATATATAGTATGGGATTATAAATAACATTATTATTGCATAAAAGTCGGATCAGGCATGTATTACTTTTTCATTGTTTATAAAGATTTGCAAAGCGTATTATGCAAAGTATTGGAAGAAAAAATATATTTGTAATTGCTTTGCAAATTGTTTATAGAAAGGTATATGAATGAGTTGAGAAATCGATGAGAAATGGCAGATGACAATGTTGCAAAAATGTATTTATTTGGTTTATGATATTGATTTCTAGATTGGCTTTCTAGTATTGGAGGATGGTTATTTATACTCGTTATTACTGTGAGCCCATTGAGGGGCATGTTGATGTGCATATGGGGTTTAGGATATCCTTATGGGTAGAGCTATCGGCATTGTAGGTGGAGATATTGCCAAAAGGTGAATCTTGGTCGCCTTGTCACAAGACGTTGTGTCGTGACCATGGTAAGATATTGAGCAATAGATTGGTTAATGAATGGACCATTGCCATGCGATTTTGAATGGAGATTATCTAATAGAATTGACCATTGATTCTTGAATTGTGATGGCGGTTTAAATGAATTTTTTATATGAGTATAAAAGCAACTCATATATGATTCATTATGTATTTTATACATTGGATCAGAGTTATAAAGTTTTGGTATTACTCCGTATTCATGCATAGTGCTTACTCGATTTGCTTAGAAAATATGTACTACTTACTGAGCTATGGTTGTTCATTTCACTCGTCCTTTATATTTTCAGGTTCCTCAGTTAGTGGTGAATAGAGCGAGAGCACTATTGGAGGAAACTTTTGATTTTTTTTTTAATGGCTTAAGGAAGAAATGTGCATATATATATGTGTGGGGGGGGTTTGAGATACATATATGTTGATATTAGGTTATTGGTAATATTTGAGGCTACATCTTTTGTGTAGAAGGACGGCCGTGTCATATCCCATTTTCTTGCAGTTTTGGGATGTGACATCTTTTGGTATTAGAGCTTAAGTTTTGATTTTTTTAGATATAAATATGGGACGTTGTGAGTTGTGAGATATATTTTAGTACGTTAGTCTTTTAGATACTAAGGTGTGGTTTCATTCTTGGATTCAAATAATCATGCGTACTGACTCTGAGATGCTTGCCTCACTTCCTAGGAGTGGCAAAGACAAGCGAGTCACTACCCTCGACAGAAGATACGCTTTAAGCTTCTCACAGTGCGGCTTTAAAAAGGAGGCTGAATGATCGATTTGATAGAAGTCCTGACTTGCATGAAGTTAGGGAAGAGAACCAAGAGCCACCTCTTTCAACTGAGTTTGAGCAGGCAATGATTCACTAGTATCGTCATGCAAGGGATCTAAGTGAAGATAGAGTTATTGGTTCAGGCACCTTTGCCTAATTTAGGAAGGCGAAACCTCCAACTTATGACGGGAAAGCTTATCCCCTTATGGTTGAGTGATGGATTATGATGAGATCTTTAAAACTGAGGGTATTCCCGAGGATCAGAAGGTTAGATTTGCCACCCAATATTTGGAGGGAGAAGTGGAGTATTGGTGATAAGAGATGAGATCAACCCTTGGAGGTAGAGATGCTACCATATCGTAAGAGGACTTTACGATGCTTTCAATGCTCAATCCTTCATTGGTCATACCAATCAAAGACAAAGAGTGATTTTGTAAATATCTCCCAAGGCGACTCTACAATTTTGGAGTGTGCAATCCGCTTCAATAAGATGAGTAAATTTGCGGAATAATTTGTAACTAATGAGAAAGATAAGGCTGACCATTTTTTTAGAGAACTCCAACCTGAAATTAATTTCGTACTTGGTCCTTTAATGTTGGCAACTTATAAGGATGTGCTAGAATGAGCGATCACCGTGAAACAAGGCATTTTGAAGCATGGCACACAAGGAGTACCTCAACTTAAGAGGTTTAAGTCCACAAATTTGCAAGATAGCTGAACCGATGGTAGCGGAAAAGGAAGAGATTTCAGTTGGTCAGGATAGTTCAGAAATCCGAATAACTAGGGCTTCTGCAATACATGTGGAAAGTATCATAGCGGTAAATGTCGCCAAAAAGTGGGAGTGTGCTTCTCATGCAGGAAGGCGGGACACATGTGGCGAGATTGTCCTACACAAACGAATCCTACCGTTGAGAGTAGATTATGTTATTTATGCAGGCAACAAGGGCACCTATCGCACCATTGTTCTGCGCGGAAGAATGCCCCTTCCGTTGATAGGCCTTAAGGGAACCAACAATGAGAAAATTTTGCGATGACAAATAATGATGCAGCGGCATCTAACGCAATTGTTACAGGTAATATTTCTATTGCCTTGCAGTATGCTTATGCGTTATTTGACCCAGGTGTTACGCATTCCTTTATTTCTACTGAATTTATGAAGAAGTTTGATGTGTTGCCTACACTTCTTGGATGTGACTTGTGTATTGATATTCCCACTAGGGATTTCTTAATTGCTCATCATGTGTTCAAGAGATGTATGCTACATATTAACAATGTCAAAATGCTTGTGGATCTAGTGGAGTTAAATATTGGAGACTTCGATGTTATTATAGGTATGGATTGGTTATCTACATATCGTGCTATTGTTGATTGCTTTTCAAAGAAAGTGATATTTAGACTTCCGAATCAACTTGAATTCTCTTTTTCAGGAAGTTGTCAAGACACATTTCCAAGGTTGATCTTAGCTTTGCAAGCGAGGAAACTTTTGAGAAAGTGTTGGGGTTATCTAGCTTGTATAAAAGACATGAGTAAGGTTGTAGTGAAGTTGGAGAATATTCCTATTGTTAGAGAGTTTCCAAGTGTGTTTCCTGAGAATTTACCAGGTTTGCTTCCTGATAGAAAATTTGAGTTTTGTATTGATTAGATGCCTGGCACAACATCAATTTATAAGGCACCATACCGAATGGCACCCACCAAATTGAAAGAGTTGAAAACGTAGCTACAAGAGTTTTTGGATAAAGGTTTCATCTAACCTCGTGTTTCTCCTTGGGGAGCTCCAATTCTATTTGTGAAAAAGAAGAATGGTAGTATGAGACGTTGTATAGACTACCGAGAACTTAACAATGCAACGATCAAAAAGAAATATCATTTGCCTTGGATTGATGATTTATTTGATCAACTTCAAAGAGTTCAAGTATTTTCCAATATCGACCTTCATTCAGGATACCATCACTTGAAGATACAAATAGATGATGTGCCTAAAACTGCTTTCAGAACAAGGTATGGCCATTATGAATTTCTTGTCATACCTTTTAGATTAACGAATGCACCAGCTGCTTTAATGGACTTAATGAATAGGGTATTTAGGGAGTATCTTGACAAATTTATTCTGGTGTTTATTGATGACATACTAGTGTATTCGAAGAGTTTGGAGGAACACGAGCAACATTTGAGGTTTGTCTTGCATATTTTGCATGAAAAGAAGTACGCTAAATTTAGTAAGTGCAACTTTTGGCTTGATTACATAGAATTCTTAGGTCATGTAATCTTGAAAGATGGCATATTAGTGGATCCAAAGAAGGTTGAAGCAATTGTTAAGTGGAACCGCCCTATTAATATTACAGAAGTGATGAGTTTTCTTAGGCTAGCTGTCTATTACAGGTGATTTGTGGAAGGATTCTCAAAGATTGTTAGTCCATTTACTCGTCTAACTTAGAAGAGAGTTAAATTTGTATGGTAAGATTAGTGTGAGCATAGTTTCCAAGAGTTAAAAAGACGGTTAGTATTAACTCCCATACTAACTCTACCTTTAGAGAGTGGCAACTTTATAATCTACTGTGATATGTCTAAAGAAGATTTAGATTATGTTCTTATGCAAGGTGATAAAGTCGCTGCCTATACTTCTAGACAATTGAAAACACATAAGAAGAATTACCCTACTCATGATTTGGAGTTAGCGGCAGTTGTGTTTGTCTTGAAGATATGGCGGCACTATTTGTATGGTGAAAAATATGAAGTCTTTACTGATTACAAGAGTCTGAAGTACATCTTTACTCAAAATGAATTGAACATAAGACGAAGAAGATAGCTAGAACTTTTAAAGAATTATGACTTATCTATCAATTACCATTCAGGTAAAACTAATGTGGTGGCAGATGCCTTGAGTCATAAGTCCTTTGGAAATATGTCAACTTTACTCACTTCTGCGAAACCTATCCTTGAAGATATGAGGAAATTGGACTTAGAGTTATTGGTGCATCATCTTGGTGCTCAATTAGCTAACATTCAAGTACAATCAACGTTGATTGATAGAATTAAGGCTAAATAGAATGAAGATCCTCAGTTGCAAAAATTTAGAGAGGTTGTGGAAGCTGAATGACAAGTAGATTTCAATTTACATGTAGATGGATCCTTAAGGTTTCGTGGTCAGCTATGTGGTCCTAATGATTCAGATATAAAAAAGAAGATATTGTAGGAAGCTTACGGTACTAGATTCTCTATTCATTCGGGAAGTACTAAAATATATAAGGACTTGAAAGGAAACTTCTAGTGGGTCAACCTGAAGAAAGATGTTGTAGAATTTGTTGATCAATGTCTAGTCTGCCAGCAAGTGAAAATTGAGCATTAGTAACTAGGTGGGCAGTATAACCCCTAGAGATACCTAAATGGAAGTGGTAGCATATCACTATGGACTTTGTGGTTGGTTTACTAATAACACCAAGTGGTAAGAATGTTTTATGGGTGATTGTTGATCAATTCACTAAATCCACTCATTTTTTGGCATATCGATTCAATCTTTCAATGGAAGACATGGTAAAGTGTTATGTTAATGAGATAGTGAAGTTTCATAGAGTTCCAATAAGCATTGTTTTTTATAAAGATCATAGATTTGTATCTAACTTTTGGAAGAGTTTGCAATGAGCATTGGACACTAAACTCAACTTAAGTACAACGTTTCACCCGTAGACGGATGGGTAGTCAAAGAGAACGATCCAAATGTTAGAAGATATGTTCAGATCATGCATCATTGACTTTGGCAATTCTTGGGATGAACATTTACATTTGGCAGAATTTTCTTATAATAACATTTATCATTCTAGTATTAAAATGGCACTCTTTGAAGCTTTATATGGCTAAAAATGCAAAAGTCCTATTTGTTGGGATGATGTTGGTGAGAAAAGACTAATCGGCCTTGAGTTTATTCAACAGTCAAAAGAGAAAGTAGGCTGGTTTGAGAATGTCTCAGAATGGCTCAAAGTCGTCAGAAAAGTTACATAGACCTTAAGAGACACAAGTTAAAATTTAACGTGGGTGATCACGTATTCTTAAAGGTTTCTCCTACGAAGGGCGTAATGAGATTTGACACCCGTGGGAAGTTAAGTCTAAGACACATGGGACCATTCTTTATCTTGGAGAAGATCGGTGAAGTTCCTTACAAACTGGCTTTGCAACCGGCACTCTCAGGTGTTCATAACATTTTCCATGTATCTTTGTTGTGAAAATATATGCCAAATCCTGACCATGTATTGGATTTTTCACCGTTGAAGTTAAGAGAAAACTTAACGTATGAGGAGCGCCCTATTTGTATCATCGATAAGAGAGATCAAGTGTTGCTATAGCGAACTATTTCTTACATGAAAATACAATGGTAAAACCATATTGAGAGAGAGGCTACTTGAGAACTTGAGGAGGAAGCGAAACACAAATATCCGCATTTATTTGATGGTTAAGGCAAGTTCAAATTTTGAGGGCAAAATTTTTTTTTTAGGAGGGTATGGTGTAATATTCAAGCTTTTCTTTTTTACTGGTGGGACCCACTTGGTTTTAAAAAAAAAGGAAGAAAGAGAGTTGAAAAGTCAAAAGGGAGAAGGAGAGAATAAGTGGGGTTCACTCCCATTGTAGAACCCGAACCAGTTCAGGAGAAAGAGAAAGAGAAAAGGGGAAAGAGGGAAAGAAAGAATGAAAAGAAAAAGAAAGGGAAAGAAGAGGTGTTTCTCACGTGCGTGCCATAGAAGCCTCGCAAAGCCAACTCGACTATTTTACGCAATGTCCAGTGAGTACACGCACCCTTTGTTCCTCCAATCGAAGCATTTTTCCAATTTAGGGCTCAAATTCAATATTTTGGAAAAATTGAGCGGCGAAGTCCGATTTTTGAGTTGTTAATCCGTGAAAATTTATAAGAATCATAGTTTTGGATGTCATGGACCCGCAGGATTTTACAGAATTGGTTTGAGCTTGCGGTTTGCTCGAAATGAAATTTCAAACTTTTCTATGAGTGGTGAACAATACGCACCTAACAACTTCGAGGCTTTATTTCGTCAGTTTGGGCTCAAAATTGGGTTGTCCAACTTGTGGGTCTTCTAGTGCTTGGAATTATCTTCATTTGGACTGCAAGATCACTTGGATCGAGATTTAGGTGAAAAAGTTTTGGCATAACTAAGTTTCGTGCTAAAGCCTCACATTGCGAATGGCTTTGAATAATCGCTTCGGATAGGCGATTTGTTAGCTTGTAGGGGTCATTTTATCAGTGTTAAGGCGTAATTTAGTTGTCTCGTAGTTGAGGTAGAGTTTTATTTGATTATAATTTTATTCCTCGATTATTTGTTAGGATCGCGATTTTAACGATACAAATACCGTTTTATTGGATCCTAGGAAACCAAGTGAGTGATATTATATCTTCTTTGAATTTGTAAAACTCTTGTTGTGAAAATTCTATGAATTATCCATAGTATGGGATTATGAAATAACATTGTTATTGCATAAAGGTCGGATCAGGCATGTACTATTTTTTCATTGTTTATAAAGGTTTGGAAAACATATTATGCAAAGTATTGGAAGGCAAAATATATTTGTAATTGCTTTACTAATGGTTTATGGAAAGGTATATGAATAACTTGAGAAATCGATGAGAAATGCTGAATGACGATGTTGCAAAAAGTTATTTACTTGGTTTATGATATTGATTTCTAAATTGGCTTTCTAGTATTGGAGGATGGTTATTTATGCTCGTTATTATTGTGAGCCCATTGAGGGGTATTAGTATGCATATCGGGTTTATGATATCTTTATAGGCCAAACCATCGGCATTGTAAGTGAAAACATTGCCAAGGGAGAAATCTTGGTCACCTTGTCAAAGGCGTTGTGTCGTGACCATGGTAAGATATTGAGCAATAAATTCGTCAATAGGTGGACCATTGACGTGTGGTTTTAAATGGAGATTATCCAATGGACTTGAACATTAATTCTTGAATTGTGATGGTGGTTTAAATGAGTTTTTCATATGAGCATGGAAGTAACTCCTATATGATTCATTAAGCATTTTATATATTGAATTCGAGTTATAAAGTTTTGGTATTGCTCTGTATTCATGCATAGTGCTTGCTCAATCTGCTTAGAAGATATATACTACTTACTGAGTTATGGTTGCTTATTCCACTTGTTTTTTTTTATGTTTTCAGGTTCATCCGTTAACAGCGAGTAGAGCGAAAGCACTGTTAGGGGAAACTTTTGGTTCTTTTTAGGTATGGCTTAAGAAGAAATGTGTATAGTGTTTGCCATCTTTTGGATTGGCTGAGTTCTGGTTGTAAATAATATTTTGGAGAATTATAGAAACTCTGATGTGTAGTCAACGTGTTGGTCTATCTGACATATATATATATATATATGTTGATATCAGGTTGTTGATTATATTTGAGATCGCATCCTTTGTGTGGAAGGACGGTAGTGTCATATCCCATTTTCTTGTAATTTTGAGGTGTGATAAAAGATGTGACTCTCGACAAACTTCTATGATAACGAATGCGGCAAAATTAAATTTAATTATGCATCGAATAAGGAGAGAGCATTTTGGATAATATATTATGGATATCGGCACAATTTTTTCTCTCCTTATATCATAGAACATAATGAGGTGCTTGAAAGGAAAATTTGTTATTTACAAGAAATGGTGAGAACACTTTTGCTCGAAAGCAACATTTTCCCTCTAATTTTTTAGGCAAAAGTCGTTTCAGCCACATGTTACATTACAAATTGAGTCCTTAGACCATTACTTAAGAATTTTCCATGAGCTCTGCAAAAACAGAAAACCAAACATTTATTATTTTCATACGTATAGATGCAAATCTTTTATTCTTGAGAATATTAATGATTGTTTTGGCAAGTCTGATAAAAAAAAAAAACAAATGAAGGGATATTCCATAGTTATTCCACAAGTAAAGCTTATAGAGTTTACAACAAAAGTTCTTTGGAAGTGGAAGAATCAATGAATGTGAAGTTATAAGATAATCATTTGATGGTGGATATAAGCAAAGAATTTAGATATACTTAGGAAAAGCAAGAAGAAGAGGAAGTAGCAGAGGCTACAAAAATGAGAGAACAACTTGAAAATGAGTTTAAGGCTAATAAAGTGATGGAAGAGGTTGAGAGATAGAAAATGGAGATTGAAGAAGAATAGAAAGAAGAGACTGGGACAGAGGAAATGGAGAATGAAAAAGAACAGGAGGAAGAAACTGAGAAAGAGGCATTGAAGGAGATTGAGGGAGAGAGAGAGAAACCAAAAAGAAAGAGTAGAGGTCCTAGCTGCAAGAGAAGTAGAAAAAATTGTAAAATATGCTTAGACTTGGGAGGGTTGGGATACTATTAGTGCCAAAACTTTCGTATGGCGCTCAAATTAATGCAAAAACTTTTTTATCATTTATTTGAGTGCCACAAATTTAAAAAATCAATCACTTGAGTGCTACTTCTAATGTGGCCACCGAAAAAGATGACGTGGCTATCGGTTGTCCAAAATGGCATTGGAAAAGCTGACGTGGATCGGCAGCCACATCAACTTTTCCGATAGTTACATCTAAAGTGGCACTCAAGTAATTAATTTTTCAAATTCATGGCACTTAAATTAGCAAAAAAAAATTTAGCATCAAAATGAATGTCATACAAAATTTTTGGCATAAATAATATACTTACCCCAACTTAAGGGGAGTCCAAAGAGCCAAAAGTTCATCAATCTCAGGAGGAGTCTGATATGCTGAAATTGTTGAAGGAAAACCAGTAAGGATTGAGGGAAGTCAAAACAAACCAAAAGGAACTGAAGGAGGAGATACAGGCTTTAAAGGATGGAATCTCCAACATTGCTCAAACACTAGGCACCCTGAAGGAAGGGTTTGGAAATTACTTGATCAAAACTTGAGCATGAAATCCACACGTTGAAGTGCTATGATCCTCTTACAGCTAGCCTAGATCCTTCATTCTCTGTTCATACCCTTCCTCATCCAAATGAAACTGATATCTGATGTTGTCCTTTAACCAATTTCGTTATTTTAGTTTAATATTGAAATATTCTAGAATTCTATTTGATTTTTTGGATGCTAATATATCTAAAGTTTTAAGGAGTTGTTTTGTAAATATTTCAATTCTGTCTTCTAGGTTTGTTTGATGCTAACAAACAGGGAGAAAAATGATGTCGATAGTCGACACATACATTTGAAGAACTCTGAAATTCATACAGGATTTATATTCTTGAATACATGATGTATACTGTAAAATGTGAATATAGAGCATTTTAGTTGCAGGCAACACTGAATATGTACAGAACAGAGCTGGACTGATACTATACCATATGCTCTGTTATATACCAGTTTACATGTATCTGAGAAACCTCTATAAGAAACTGCTTACACTCTAATTGCAAATCATATTAACATAGTCTCACTCCTACTGATGATATCCATATTTGAGACTATATCAATTTGCTTGCTTATACTCATTCTTCAAGCTTAAATAGTTGCCATCAACTTTAACTATTTCTGCATAAATCTTTTCAAATCAATTATCTTAATATCTGCATAGAAAGTTTTGTCACTGTCAATAGAGGGGAAGATTGTTGAGAAAACCTTCTAAAATATTTTGGAGTTGACAAAATAGTCCACGATAGCCGTACAAGCTTGATAAATACAAACATTGTTTAAATTCCAGGTAATATCCACTTTTAAGGGAAATTATATGCACGGAGGAAAAGATTCATGAAGCTGGATGAACTTAAGTGCGAACAAGTCTAGAAGAGTGTGAATGGACTTGGAGATAACATGGTGAACGGGACCACAGGATCTACATTTCTAATGCATTCAAAATTACCTATTGAGATGCAGTTGGATGTCACCGGGAAAATCATGAAGTTATTGACCGGAGGCTATATTTATCGTCAACACTCAAGAGTGGAGCGGTGACGCATGTGGATCTGAGAGGTCTTCTGGCCAGGCGCCTCGCTGTGCAAGGTTCGCTAAATGCATTTTGCTGGTTCTTAAGTTTGATGTGGTTGGCAGTTGGATATTTGGATTGGTTGAAATTCTTCTGATACAGTTAGTGCCATAGAAACCATTACTTTAAGGAACTTGGGCACTTCATGCTTATGATTTGAGCAGGTTGAACTGTGATGTCAGCAATATTCTTTTTGGCAAAATCATTGTAAACTTATGTATTTGTGTATACAGCAGCGGGCTTGCGTAACAGAAGCACAGAGAATAAAGCTGTGATCGTAAGTGAGGAAGAGAAGAAAGTTTGGCCGGCAATCGAGCAAGGCAAAGTGAAGCCCGTGGTATACAAGTATCTTCCTCTGGCTGAAGTGGCGGAGGGCCACCAGCTCATGGAAAGCAGCAAGCATGCCGGGATAATTCTACATGCATAATATTGTGAACCTTGTATTGTGTTGTCTCGTTAAGTTGCAAGAGAGGGTCGCTATTTATGTAACATCCAGGGTTCGCCACTGTACATATATTGTCCGCTTTGTACCCCACTAGACCCTCACAGTTTTGTTCCTTTGGGCTTTGCCCAGAAAACGCGTATATACAAATAAAGAACCCATATACTGGCGATGTGGACAAGAGACGTGCTCCTCCCTGTGCACGTCCAAGGACCGAGGCACGGACGCACCACCATCCCTCCTCTCCATGCACCGCCGCCTGGCCGTCACAATTCATGTGAAAGAGCACAATGCATGGTACCTTTTACAATCAAATGACAGAGACAACTGAAATAGACTGAATAACTGCCTTGTTCTTGCTTTTTAACTACGATAAAAAGCCCTTTGGACAAAAAATAGAGCAAAGCCTAGAAACAAGGCAAGGCAAGGAAATTAATGTTTATGAACAACAACCGTCAGCTGCATAGAGCTTCAACGGCCAAACTCTTTATCACTGGCGGGCACAGGTCGCCGAGTGTATCTGCTGTTACAGGTATCGAGCATGCTTCCTGACCGATACAAGCCTGTCGACAAAAATCAACAATCAACTCACGTACATGTATCTGTAAATGTTGTGCTTACGACCTTTGGTTCCAATGAAGACAATTCGCTTGTTCTGATAAAAGAGAAGTGATAAGAGAAAGCGGGCATACCTGCTCTATAATTGATACTACATCAGAGTGACAAGCTCCTGGTGCAAATGCACCGCAGCTTCCTTGAGGATTCCCGAAGCTAGCGAAGTGGATCGAGGTAATGTGCCACCCAGCTTCACAAGAGAGTCGAACTTGAGGGCTGTTCGGCGTGAGCTCTGAATTCGGTTTCCAAGAATCAACTGGAGCAGGATCCGCTTGGGATATCACGGCACATATTTCTTGGCCAGTGCGTGTCACCACGAAAACTTTTGAAGGATCTCCTCCGATCTCTTCATGAAGAACCAGGAGATTCTCTCCCGGATTTATCCAAGAGCGCGGGACATGATACCTTGGCGTCAGACAATGAAACCAACTGTTAGAGTGGGCACGAGAGAGCAAAGCCATCAAAGCCTCAGGCCAACAAGCGCAGATGAAACAAATGGTAATATTTGAAAGATCTCACAATGTTTGGGCAGGCTTGCCGCAATCCTTTTGACATTTGGATGCGTCATAACTTCCTCTGTAGTCGCAGTTGTCGGTGCAGCCGGTCGTTGGCGACAGATAGGCAGGCCAGTACCGCCCTACGCTCTGCCCATTCACCCATGCTTGTCCCTTCCCCATGCTAGCAAGGTTCAACGCTAACGGGCCGGTTCCTTCAGGAGCCGAAAATGTCACCTGAAGACAAATGGTAAGAGCTGAACAAGACTACCTCCAATCTTTTTGAAACGGTCCTCAACGTGTGAATCATTATGTGAATTGGAAAGAGCTGATATGAATTGCACAGACCTTATACCAGATTAAGCTCTCTTTAACTGGTACAAGCTCGCTCTCTGTCCATAATGAACTATTTGCCATGTTTTCTCTGTCTAATCCAAGATATTCGCCTTCAAGTCCCACCTGAAAACAAACGAAAAATCTGGTTAGTTAACTTTTGTAATGAAGAGCATGATATGCTGCTGAAAATGAATGAGAGTACATCCAACTTTGAAAGGGTAGTCTTATTAACATGCTCAGCATGCAAAATTATAGGTTTTACAGGGAGAAATATCTCACCTGATAGGTCCATTCTCCATCGGAGAGATCGGTTTTATCATTTTGAAGTCCATCGACGATGACAGAGATAGGTCCCGCTCCTTGAATGTCGAACCAAGGCCCGTAGTTCTGGTGAACAATGTTTGAAAGATAAAGAGGGGACACCTCAAAAGGAACATACACCCACACTTATGCATCGCAAATTGATAAAGCTTTATGAGGAACATTGAGCATGTCAATTTTTTATGCATTATAATTTTAGTCGAGATGGTTCTTTTACCTGTAGACCAACCATCATACTCAGCACATCCAGTGTATTATTTCCTGGATTAAGATTGATTTTCTGAGTCATCGAGAAATTTGCAGTGTCATGGTTACCATATCCGAATCCTGCAACACACCAGATGAACAATGGGAGAGTTTTACTAGACACAAGAAAGCTTCAGGCCTCAATTGATGTGGTTAAAGAGCAAGACGGACAGATGGCAAGGTTAATCAGAAGCATGTATCAGAAGAAAAAGTTCAAAAGCTAAGAAGCTATGCACATTACATCAAAATTATAGTGTAAAATCAAGACTGCAAATTTTTGCCCACCTGGACAGACAAATTAGTTTTCATGGAGAAAAACTACCAGGCAAGAGGGGTTCTCTGATGTTAAGTTAATCTCTTAGGCAGTTACACTTACCCAACAAGAATTTCGAGCATCTGTGAATTGGTGTGGCATGTAATACCATTATTAACAAATTTGACATGTTTCAAATTCTGAAGTAGATGGTGGATCCTTGAGCAAAATGATTGAGTAAAGACACCAACTTTTTGCCAAATATCACTGCCTTTGGTTTTAAGTATACACTTCAAATGCAGAACAGCTGAACTTATATATAGTTCACTGCCAAGCATGATTTTGAGAAAAGTACTCACCAACGACTTGTTTGTTAATAAAAACAAGAGCTGCATGTCCCAAACTGACAAGAAACAGATGATCTTCATTCTCTTGATTTGATGCGTCACTCTCATCCACATGGATACTGCCACCATTGCAGAGAAGCATCAGATGGCAAATGCAGCAATCATCCAACAGTCATGTCAAAATATTCGAAGAATATTGGTTAAATTTGAATAATTATGGACAAAACCGAGTAGGATGTAACTCTCCAGGGAGACAGTAGAAGTGCTCCTTCGAACTGGTAATATACCTCAATTTTATAATTGCCTAGACTTATATTGAAACAGTAGGTCCAGAACTAAATTGGATGGTCTGCGAAAATCAGCACAAGATCCGTCAATGAAGCACCTTACCTGGTTGTGTACCATAGGAAGTCGCTAGCATCTTTTGTAGTATTTATTTGCTCCAATAGGCCCAGGCTAATAAAAGAATTGTTGCCCCAGATACCAGCATGCTCTTTATACCAACTCCAGGATGATGGGGCAACAGTAGTCTCACGTGCAGTGGTTGCGCTAGCAAATGAGTTATCAGCAACAGTCCTTTGTGAAACAACCTGCAATTGTTACCAGTTGCGAACGACACGATCATGCTCAAGGAGATATGTCAGCTAAAGGATTTCAACCAGCCAAAAATGGGGAAACCAAATAAGTAAGTGAACAGAATCACAAAAGATTTAGAATCTAAACTAGTCGACTGGTCAAAGCATCATGCTTGTTTTTGTCTCCAGTTTCATTAACTTTTCTTAATCTGTATAAGGCCAGCAGATTGAGAAACTCTACGAACAGAAGATAAAATGTCAATCGAAACATAATCTATTGGATGTGCATTAAGTGGGAAAGTATCTGTACCTTTGCAGTGTTATAGATGACAGTTTTGCAATCTGGAAGGATGCTCACAGACCAAGCGGGAAGAAAGTATGAATTCCCATTAAATTGGACAGTAGCATCTTGACTGCTGTCATAATTTGCAAGAAAAGCTGCACAGTCATTTGAAGACTTGTAGTAGACGTGTGCCTGGAGAAAAGTGCTTCAGAGTTCAGGCTGAGACAGGCTTTTGAAGAAAATTGAATTGCCAATAGGTTAGGCTCAAGGATCACAAGAAACATGCAAAAGCAACTTCTTAGATCAGATTGCTAAGACGATAGTCAACTAAGGATCATTGATTGTAACACGAGAGTTGCAAATAATTAAGTTGGGCCATTGGAAAATGCTGAAGGAACTTCTTAAAGTTAATATACAGTGAGCTTTCAAAATGCGCCAGAGCTTCCTGAAAAGTACGACTGATAAATAGCAGGACCTTATGTCATTTGATCGTTGGTTGTGTCGACAAAACTAGTATTACGTCCCTCATGCTTTGCAATCTTTTCTGTCCTGCCAAATTGAAGCCGGGCTATTGTATTCTCACCTCTAATTTAGAGCCGAGTTGCTCATGGGTTGGCTCAGAACTGACCAAATAATCTTCACATAGTTTTATTGCCTTGTGCAGGTCGCGGAGGTGCCCCCACTTCGGCTGCCTGATAAAACCTGCATTCAGTTTCGCTTGTAAGATACACATCCATGATATACTTCAGGGAAATTTTATAAAAATAAATTTTATAAAAATTCAACCATGAGTCAATGACATTTGAATGATTCACAATCTGAAATGTCTTACCATATTCATCCAAAGGAGCATCATAATCATAACTTGTCGCAATCAAAGGCCCACCAGCAGTTCGTCCGAAGTTGCTTCCTCCAAAATACTGCAAAGTATCAGCCCTCAGAATGGTCGCGTGAAGGTTGCATACGTGAAATCGTGGGTTGAAATGTCGGATAAACGAACAAAGCTTACTGATACAGTAGCTCACCATGTAATAGTTCTGAAAAGTGCCACCATATTCGAAAAAGCGCGCCACTGCAAAAGCAAGGTCCTCAACCGGTCGATATGGAATCGGGTAGCCGAATGCAAGAAACCTACAAAAGGATCAAGAAACACAAAACGAATTTACCAGAAATGGAAATTCATTATGCTATGGGCCTCTGATTTAATGAAGATATGCTGCAAACAATTACCATCCAACGTAGTTCTCCGTCCACATTTTGGGTTTGGAAGGAGAGTTCGGAGTGAACTGATCGCAGTAAAATCCATTGCAGGTGTTGATCTGCACTGATTGAAAAGATTGATGAACTCTTAAAAACCAACAAAGATTGTCATGAAAAGAAGAGCTTTCAGTTGTTCTGAACCAGAAAGCTTTTGTAAGTTGTAACTAGTACACAACCATGTCGCAAAAATGAATGCTTACAATTGGATCCGGTGCGTCGCTTTGCGCACACATAACCCAAGGTACGGACGTATTCATGTTAACAGCAGTTTCTGCGGCCCATTGGATGTATAATGGTCCACCGGCTCCGTATGCCCATTCAACATTCCCATATTCATTCTCTACCTGCGCAGCATGTGAAGTATATCAAGTACACAAATTATTGGTGCAGAATGCACTTAAATATAGCAGTCATGTGAACATTATTGACACTCCTTCACGAAGGGCTTAGCAGAAAGCAGAATGGAAGAAACTCTTGCGAGCGAGAAGATAGCTTTTGGGAGGAACGCAACACTTCTGATTTCCTCTGTCATGTTACACAGAATCGATGCAGATTTATACAAGCAACCTTGCATTGACCTTCTTGAAAGAGTCTTTCCATACTGTTGGATTACTGGAGGTTAGATAGCGAAGATTTACCAAAACGAATAGAAACCGACGAATTCATCTGAACCCTGAAGTTGCCACATGATTTATTCAATGAGTACGTGAATACAGGTCAGAGTACACTCATTGATCACCTGTGCAAGAATGATGGGTCCGCCTTGGGCCGCAAAGAGATTCTCCTCCTTCATCAATCCGACTATTTTGCCAAGAAAAAGCTCCATTTCAGTCTGTATTTGACAATTCAACCGGAAGGGGTCAGGACTGGAAGCCAAAGGAGTGGGAAATGCCCGATCATCCTTAAGTACTCATTGTGGCAAACTCAACTACAGTTGAAGTACGAATTCACCTTGAAAGGTGCATTGTTAGTGCGGAATTGAATTCCAGGAATGAAGTGTAGCCACATCGGGAAGCCCCTGCCTCGAGAATTCAAGAAAGTCACAAGATCATCCACAATGCACTATTACTGAGAGCAACTAAATGAGATAAAGCCATCACTTGTTCCGGAAAAAGATGAGAGGAGCTCAAGCAGAACAGACCCATAATTCCACTCGGCACAAGCATAAGGGCCGATTCTCAGATGGACAAAAAGACCGGCATCATTCACGACCTTAACAAACTGCACAAGGTCAAATCTTCCTTCAAAGTAATACTGAAAAAGGAAAATGAAGGATGTATTAAGAAGACAAACAAAAAGCAATATGATTTATGATAATAGGGAGAGAAAAGTCTTGCTACAATTGCTTGGGTAAGGCGGAGAATGTCAATATCATCTGCCATAACCATTTGAAATTCTCCAGCTCAAGAGTAAACACACTGGTTTTTCACGTGTAGTTTGCATAATTGATGGATCAACAATACGTATCCTGTGACAATGCCATCAACTAGTAACACAAGATATAACTGCGAACGCAGTAATTGTGCAGTGAGCACAATGCCAAACTTCATACCTGTCCCTTCACGGGCTCGTGATAGTTCCAGAAAACATAGGTCTCGATCACATCGAGCCCCCCTTCCTTGGCTTTCCTAATAAGCTCGGGCCATACCTAAAATTGCACGTCACAACTCACACAATCATGCAATGCAACGAACGATACCTAACATAACCAAATCAGCAAAATAATCATTCAAGAAACAAGAACCGAACCGAAGACCTACCTCAGGCGTGGTTCGTGGGTAATGGATAGAGCCGGACTGCAAAATCCGCCTCTTTCCATCAATGACTAGTGCTCTGCCATCATAAGTCACGCTAGTACAGAGTACTCTTTGAATACAGTGGCCCTCAAAAACTAAGATGACGCACAATAATACCAATTCTACTAAGTTCTTCTTCTCCATTTTTTTTCTTCAATTTGCAGCATGCCGAATGCAAAAATTCATATCAGGGAGTTCAACTGCCTATATTGCTGGGAAAATAACACTAAATGGCCATAAGCTTCACAGATAGAACCCATATGTAATGTCATGAAGACCAGGCAAATGACAAGAAGATGAGATTATGATAATCTTTATGATAAACAAATCTGATTCTGGTGAAGCTAAACTTGTTTTTTGCACATGTTTGTGTGTTGTTCTGGGAATAGATGCGCTGAAAGAGAATGTACAGACGGAACGCACAAAGCTCATCTTTTGGGGATGTTCGATTCCGTCGGCATTGCTTTCAAAGGGAAGGCCCAAGGAGGAAAGAGACAAGGGGAATATGATTATCGTGTTTTTCGGAAGCTCTCCAGGTCGAAGCCAAAAGAATATATCAAATTTCATTGAAATGCATGCCGGATTTTGGCGGATACCACAACGGCAGATTAGTAGTCAGAAGCTGGTCTACAAAGGTATGCTGGACGGTCAAAATTTATTGCCAGGTATCTTCGACACAATCTTGAGCTCGACCCGTTTCGTGATAATATGGAAGTTAGCAGCTGCTTGAGGTTCTCGGATCTTTGTCCCATGCGAATAGCTGCTCCTCGTCTGCTGACGAGAGGGTTTTACAGAATCTCCCTGGTGGCCCATAGACTAGATCATCCTCATCTGGTCCTTCGCACGGGGATAAAGGTGGTGCCACCAGCCAAAGTGGAGAGAACATGGGCTAAGGTTTTGGTCTGTGCTTGCCAGCTTTATTTACCTGCTGGTCCCAGAGAGAGAGAGAGAGGGATAGAGAGAGCAGTGCAATGGCTTTTGGTTTATCCGTCGCTTCTTGAAAGATTGAAAAGCAAGAAACCAAACCCCATTATTGCTACCAACTTGGGCTGACTCTGCAGACCGATCGATCGATCGATCCACTTGTACTTCGATTGCTCTCTTTCTGCTGTTCTCCTTTATGATTGGAAAATCTGAACGGCACGATGGCCATGCAGAAAGCAACTGGCAACATCAGTCTTAGATTTTGTCTATTTCCCAGTGTTTGCATTGACTCCTCGTTGCATACAAGACACTTGTCTTGTCCCTCTCCCTGCACCCGGCCTGTTGCTGTTTACCATCCTGTACTCTCTAATCATCGGTTTGGGGTGATTTGAGGCGCATCTTTCAATCGGGGCATCCGATATCTGGTAAGGTCATTTTGCACATTAAAAGATTGGTCTTTGAATCCTATTCGAGAAACGTTAGGAGGACGTAGTATAAGTCCTATATCTTTATTCGTATCATCACAAGAACATAACTTTTGTCTCTAGTAGGGGATGAATGAGCATACATCTAATCATTTCTCATTCTCTTTCTTAAATTTTTGAAAGAAATTGTTTTGACATCCGAAACATAATTTTCCGATGTAAAATCAGGATGCCACTTCCCTAAGATGATAAATAGCATCGTTTAAAGATTGATAAGTTGATTTACATCAATTATTGACAACTCTAATTTGGTTTTGAAGCATTCGAATATTTTAAGGTAGACAATCCCTATTTAGGATTTGGCAAGATTCTATAGATCTTATATGCTAAAAATCAATTGTTGAGAGGAAAAACTAATCTACACATCACGCGAGGTTTGCAGACTAGTTAATTATTAAAGTCTTGTCCTTATCCATAACATGTTTAAATGAGAAAATCTTTTCATGGGACTCATTCATCTATATAGGTTAAAAAAGTATCATCAATTTTTTTTCCTAATACTAAAGCTTTTCAGAATTAGAAACAGTATTTTCTATATTCCTTTGTTTTCTTGTCTCTTTACAAATTTATCAAAGGTGGAAGAGTTTAATCTTGATAGAGATGGCAATATAGGTCGTGAACCCCTTTTTAACTTATTTTCAATGAGTCGGGTGGTACGTGGGTTTCCGGAATTCTTTTTTATAGGTCTGAATGATTAAGAAATTAAAGCCCACCTTTTTATCAGCTAAAGTGGGTCTGAAATAGACCCATTACCCATTTCATTAAAAAGAGTGAAACCGGGGTCCGTTTGTTAGTACTCGAGAAAGGAAGAAAACCATGAGACGAATTCGACTGAAAACAAAATTTTCTACTTGTTGAAATTTTTAGGATTTGCTTTTCGATACATTGATTTTTAATTGCAGATATATCTCAAATTATAGTAATATATCGGACGAGATCTCCTAGAACTTTTGTAAAAATAAATTTGTATTTCCAGAATACAAAGCAAATGCCAATTAATTTAGTGAAGAAGTTGGGATGTGTTAATTGGACAAGTAGGGATTTCAATGAATCGAGTCGAACACGAATCAATATAAATATAAATAGGTCCTAATGGTTTTAAATGAATTGTCGCAACTCCCCAAGAGAGAACTCAAGGGAGTTCAATGGATTGCCAATCGGGCATGAATGGCTTGCGAGATGGTGCTTAAGCTTCATATGAACTTTTTCAAGTTCTATCAATCGCAACTTGATTTCTCATTAATTGTTCAATTGATTCTAGCGAGGGCATTGCTTCTCACCTGAGCAAGATCCACCACCTTCGCCTCACCACCATCTTCACATCCTCGCCCATAACCTAACCCTCAAACTCGTCTGCACAGATGTTCTTGTCCATTTGTGGCACTCTCCCACTTCTCCACATTGCTTAATTGCCACATACAAGATCTTTTAGAATTTTTGTAAAAATAAATTTCTATTTCCAGAATACAAAGCAAATATCAATTTCATTAGCTAAAAATACTTATTGAATTTAGTCTTATAAAACTTAGCATAAAACACATGCCAATTAATTTAGTGAAGGAGTTGAATGCATTAATTGGACAAGTATGGATTTCAATGAATTGTGTTGAATACGAGTTGAAATAAATATAAATAAGTTCTAATGGTTTAAAATGAATTGTTGCGACTCTCCAAGAGGGAACTCAAGGGAGTTCAATGGATTGCCAAGCATACAAGAAAAAACTTCTTGTGAGATGGTGCTTAAGCTTTGCATGAACTTTTTCTAGGCCTTATCAATCACAACTTGATTTCTCATTAATTATTTAATTGATTTTAGCAAGGGCATTGCTCCTCTCCCAAGCAAGGTCCACCATCTTCACCTCACCACCATATTCACACCCTCGCCCATAACTTGACCCTCGAACTCGTTCCGTGCAGGTATTCTTGTCAATTTGTGGCACTAACCCACTTCTCCACATTGCTTAATCGCCACATGATATCCTACCCCACAACTCGACCTAAGCACTCGAGCTCTCTCACTAACTTGGCAAACTCAGTATGTTAAGTCGCTCATTCTCCAAAGGCAACTATTTAAGAAGAAAAATTGCTAAGAATTGGAAAGTGGACTGAGTTGGGTATTGATTGAGTCCGAATCGAGTCAAGTTTGGATCACCAAAATTGTATTGTATAAAAGTGGGCCATCTTGGGCTGGATTTTTTATCCAATTCAATCCACCCATTTGATAATCCTAATCTCATTTGCAACTACCATTAATTTTTTCTTTATTATTTGATAAAGATAATTTCTTTGTTATTTGATAAAGATAATTTCCTTTTTATTTCTCACTAGTTGTGCTCTGCCTCGTTAAAAACTTTAAGCCGGAAAACCCTATGGGAAAAACCGGACAAAAAGAAAAAAAGAGTGCAATGCATAGTTGATAATATCTCCTCCTCAATTGAGCCATATAGCCACTGCTGAGGCTAATCAATCTTGTATCTTATGTACTCGTTGGATGCATTAATTGCCTCGTTAAAAACTTTAAGCCGGAAAACCCTATGGGAAAAAACCGGACAAAAAGAAAAAAGAGTGCAATGCATAGTTGATAATATTTCCCCCTCAATTGAGCCATATAACCACTACTGGGGCTAATCAATCTTGCATTTGACGGCATTCAATAATAGATTGCGGCTCACAATCATCATCCATAATTTTATAAGCAACTGAGAATGCAAAAGCATCATCAATGATGATTTCATTATGATCCCAAATATGTAATGGAATTCTCAGTATTCGGAGGGTTTGTGATTTTTTTATGGGTTTGTGCCTCTTCAGGGGCAATAAGCTCTTTGATGTAAATTCTCCAGTATTATCCATCATTATGCTTTTAATTGGATAATCAGGGAATCGTGCTTGAAGCTTTATAATATGCGCAAGTAAACGTGCAAATGTGACATTGCGCGTAGATAATAGGCAAACATTGGACCATCTACAGGATGCATCCACTAGTACCACAAAATATCGAAACGGTCCATTTGGTGATTGTATTGGTCCACAAATATCACCCTGAATTCTTTGCAGAAATAAAGGAGATTCAAGATTAACCTTTGTTATAGAAGGTTTAGTAATTAGTTTCCCTTGTGAAAAAGCTTCACAATTATAATCTTTGGACAACAATACATTTGTATCCTTTAAAGGTTGCCCTTTTGTATTATGAATTATTCTACGCATCATTGAAGCGCCAAAATGACCAAAGCGATCATGCCACAATCCAAACTGATCAGGCTTTACTAGTCTTCAGGACATAGTAGTGTAGGTTTCAATAGCTTTAATCATGACACAATACAAACCCATAGAATAAGCTTCTAGCTTCTCATGGATGGTTTTCAGGCCCATCTTATAAGAGATAATGCCAACATATTCTTTATTTTGCTCATAAATAGTCTCAACATGGTACCCATTACGGTGTACATCTTTGAAACTGAGTAGATTCCTTTTTGATCTACTGCTTAGAAATGCATCCTCAATATGTAGGATGGTGCCATTTGGCAAAACAATTGTGGCATTCCCGAAACCATTAATAATTGGAACAGGACTTGATATTGTATGGACATGTGTCTTACGCAACGTTATACTCGAGAAAAAGTGTTTGCTACGAACTATAGTATGCGTTGATGCACTATCAAGCAAACAAACTTCTCCCTTTTTCTTGGTATTTTCCATTTGCATTTATGTTGACAACTTCAGGTGTCAAGTATCATAAAATTTGCATATTAGTTATAGGGTCAAGTAAAATTTCAAGATAATAGACAGAAGATTCATAAGTATTGCATTACATAACCATATTATAGAATAACAAAAGGTAATGCATTTAAAGAAAAGCAACTATAAAAGAAATTATTAGAATCATAAAATTCGAAGTCTAAGTTGTTATCCACCAGTCTGATGCCTCATCAAATAATCAAAGGTCCTCAAAGAAATCAGAGACATCCAAGGATGCATTTGCTACTTCAGGAGCAAGAGGAGTCCCACCAACAGAGATGTTGTTGGCTTCAACAAAGAGTTATGGCGTAGGATTGATTTCAATGGCGTGAGACTCACCACGTTTGCCCGTATTTTTCAAAGATGCTTGGTATAGATCAACAAAGTGCTTTGGCGTACGACAAGTACGTGACCAATGCCCACTCATACCACAACAATGGCAAATACTTTCATTAGCCACCTTCTTATGCTTCTTTTCTTTATCATAATTCGAGCAAAAGTTAGATTTCCCAGGGCGGTTAAATTTCTTGCCATCCCTTCGAAAATTTTGTTCTTGCCTGCGCTTATAGCCCTTAACATGGCCAGCATTTTTCTTAAAATTGTTTAAGAATGTGACTTTGCATCATCTAGGTCATGAATGGAACTGAGAGTAACTCCAAGAAATGACATCAAAATCAAGCCAAGCTTTGTCATGAAGCCCATTCAATCTAAAAGGCCATGAATCAATGTGGCCCAATCTCATTGCAGCTTGTGATAATGGTTCAGATTCCCTGCATGGGAATACAACATTTGGTCTTTGTCATAAGCAAAAAGATCTTTCGACCTAGGATTTCGCCATTTGGCAACAACCTAGGAACTGACCAGTGCTCATGCTCACACAACGACTTGTTTCACACTCTCTATTTTGACCATGGAAAAACTGCTTCAAACGTCACCTAATCACCTCCACCCGTCGGTGTCTAATCAATTCAAGTCATTGTTTAAGAGAGTGTTTATGAGTAAATGACTGAACATATGTCCATGATTAGAGGTGCTGAGAGGGTTGAAGATCTCTGCTCTTCCATAATAAATCCTTTGGCTAGATAGTAACCGACTCATGTATTTCGGTAGTTATATCGCATGAGAGAGCAGAGGACTATTGAGCACAAAATAGAGCACTCACAAGCTCCTGGTACAACATACCAGCTGTCGGTGTATAAAAAAGAAGGAAACCCTTCTGAAATTCTCAATGCAAGAAGAATATGTCAGTGCAATTCATGTAAAATGAGATAAGGATAAGGAGACGATGCTCCAAATAAAAAATTATGGTTGACCGTGTCTCAAAGTTCCGTGAGTTCAGCTCAGGAATGTATATTTTGGTGGCAATACTATCCAGTGGATTCGAGATAAGAATGATATATACACCTTCATAAGGATAAATGCGGGAATCAATGTACCACATCAAAGTATCACATCATAGAAAAACCTTTGGAATCATTGCCTCCATTTCACGACCTCCAATTTCAAATCCTTACACGGGAAGGGATCTACCCCTTTTCACCTTAAAGTTTGGACACCATAAGAAAGACATAATAGAATAACCATATAGAGAAAAGAGAGTGAACAAGCAGGAAAGAAACAGTTTAAATTATGTAGTCGCTCTCAAGCCCGGGTCGGGTTTTGATTGGCTCCAAAGGTCAAGAACAGCAAACCGAATCCTCACGCATTTCTGGGATCAAGTGATTACCGTCCACGTTCGAAGGAAGGAGGTCGTGTCGGCAGATGAACCGTTGCGGTTCGGGTCGGACTTTTACGGGTCAAGGGCATTTGATGGGGGCGACGGCCTAACAGAAAGTGGGAGAGACCAGTAGTTTCTTCGGAAGTTTGGAAAGTCCCACGGTCATCTCTTTTCTTTAAATCAAGTGGGGCCCGTTTAATCTTATGCTGTAAATTTTTTCGGTGGCAAAATTTATGGTGTTTCGCCACCTTAAGGATTAAGATTTAATGTGGACCAGGAATTCCCTTGCATGCTACAGTAGGTTTTTTTTTATTTTTAATCTCACCTAAGTTTTTATCTTCTTGGAGCAAGTTCATGACAAGTTCATCTCATCTAAATTGAGTGATTCACAAAGTTGAATAAGTTCAACGGTTTGATTGCACATATCGTGAATTTCTAGGCCATATTGGAAAGATAGCGCAAATTAGGAATCAAATTTATACCATTTTCCTAACAGAATTGAAGAAAAATTAAATAAGTAAAATTTAAACCCTTGAGCCATGGACAAAAGATCTCTCATCAATTCAAGTCATTGTTTAAGAGAGTGTTTAAGAGTAAATAACTAATGTATGTCCATGATTAGAGGCACTAAGAGGGTTGAAGATCTCTATTCTTCCATAATGAATACCTTTTGCTAGCTAGTAATCGATGCGCGTATTTCGGTAGTTCTATCGCATGAGAGAGCAGAAGACTATCGAATGCAAAATAGAGCACTTCAAGCTTCTGGTACAACATACCAGCTGTTGGTGTACAAAAAAGAAGGAAACCCTTCTGAAATTCTCAATGCAAGAAGACTACATCCGTGCAATTCACGTAAGATGAGATAAGAAGAGGGAGACGATGCTCCAAATAAAAAAAATCATGGCTAATCGTGTGGCAAAGTTCTATGAGTTCAGCTCATGCATGTATATTTTTGTAGGTAATACTGTCCAGTAGATTCGAGATAAGAATGATAACTACACCTTCAAAAAGGATAAATACAAGAATCAATGATATGACATCAAAATATCACATCATTAAAAAAATATCGGAATCGTTGCCTCCATTTCCCACCTTCCAATTTCAAATACTTACACGAGAAGGGATCAACCCTTTTCACCTTAAAGTTGGACACCATAAGGAAGCCATGTTAGAATAACCATATAGAGAAAAGAGAGTGAACAAGCAGGGAAGAAACAGTTCAAATTATGCCGTCGCTCTCAAACCCGGGTCAGATTTTGATTGGCTCTGAAGGTCAAGAACAGCAAACCGAATCCTCACGCGTTTCTGGGATCAAAAGACCACCACCGCCCACGTTCGAAGGGTTAAAAGGGGGTTTCACTTTCTCTGCAATTTTCCCTGGAAAATTTGACGAGAGGGATAATACCGATATGAAGAAAAGTCAAGCAAGAGGACTTAAAAAAAGGTGGTGGTGTCGGCAGATGAACCGTTACGGTTCGGGTCGGAGCTTTTACGGGTCAAGGGCATTTGGTAGGGCGACGGGTTAACAGAAAGTGAGAGACCGGTAGTTACTCCGAAGGTTGGAAAGTCCCATGTTCATGTCTTTAATTCAAGTGGGGCCCGTTTAACCTTATCCTGTAAATTTTTTAGGCGGCAAAGTTTATGGTGTTTCGCCACCTTGAGGATTAAGATTTAATGTGGACCCGGAATTCTCTTTCATGCTACAGTAGTTTTTTTTTTAAATTTTAATCTCACCTAAGTTTTTGTTTTCTTGGAGCAAGTTCACGGCAAGTTCATCTCATCTAAATAGAGAAAGAGAAATTCACAAAGATAAACAAGTTCGATAGTGTGATCACATATATCGTGAATTTCTAGGCCATATTGGAAAAATAGCGCTAATTCAAGAAATGAATTTATACCTTTTTCCTAACCGAATTGAAGAAAAAATAAATAAATAAAAACTAAAGCTTTGAGCCATGGACAAAGGATCTCTCGTTTAGAGGTTACTAAAAGCTTGGAGGTCCTCTTAAATTGCAATTCGCAACACAAATATAGCCATTTCCAAATCTAGTGACTTGTAAAAACCTACTGTAGCATAAATTTAGCCATTTCCAAATTTAGCAATTCGCAAACAAATTTAGAAAAGGAAAGGATCCCCTGACGAAGTATTCTAACCTGGAGGAGTATGTATAGGCAGCCGATACCTACTTCTTTTGACTGACCCCTAATTTTTTTTTATGAATATAGATTAATTTGACCCCAGTATCTTTTTGTAGGCCACATTGGAAATCGCCCATGAACAAGGCTTATATAGTTTTTCCCAAGATTAATTAAGTTCATAAATAAAAGGTGGCGTGTTTGGCAATTGTTCGTTACGTTTTTCCTGCTATCCTTGTTATTGTGTTTGATTGGGTATTGTCGATTCATTTTCACATGTGCTTAACTGAAAGATAAAATAAATTGATCGGCGACGCATCCTATGACTTCGCATTCAAATAACCGCAAATAAATAAAAGTTGTCGCGTGCTCGAAAATTAGGGCGTGACATTGTCTTTCTCCATAACATGCTAAAATCAGAAGATCTTTTCATTTGACTCTCTCATTCATCTATACAGGTTAAGAAAGTATTATCGATTTTTTTCATAATACTAAGCTTTTCGGAATTAGAAACGCTACTTTCTATATTCGTTTGTTTTCTCGTCTTTTCACAAATTTATCGAAGGTGGAAAAGTTCAGGTCTTGTATAGTGATGGCAATATAGGTTGTAAACCCACTTTTTAACTTATTTTCAATGAGCCAGGTGGCACGTGGATTTTTTAAATTCTTTATAACAAGTCTGAATGGATTAAGAAATTAATTCCTGCCTAGATTTGGGCTAAAGTGGGTCTGAAATAGACCCATTACCCACTTCAGTAAAATGACTCCTTTTGTTATTACTCAA
This sequence comes from Corymbia calophylla, assembly GCA_014182845.1. NCBI lineage: Eukaryota > Viridiplantae > Streptophyta > Magnoliopsida > Myrtales > Myrtaceae > Corymbia > Corymbia calophylla. Next base: position 6,061,687 of record CM024696.1, on the reverse strand, counting down.
TAAACGAGGAAAACCAGGAGACGAATTGAAGACAAAATTTTCTATTTTCTATTTGTTAAATTTTCATGAATTGCTAATCAATGTATTGATTTAATTGCAGATATATCTCAAATTGTAGTAATATATAGGACGAGATCTCCAGAATTTTTTTTGTAAAATATATTTGTATTTACTAAAAAAAAAGGCAAATGCCAATTTCACTAACTAAAAGAACTCATTGAATTTAGTCTTACAAAACTCAGCATAAAATGCAGGCAAATTAAGTTAGTAAAGGAGTTGAGATGCATGACAGGAATTCAATGGATGGGATCAAATATCAGTCAATACAAATATGAATAGGTCCTTATGTATTAAGATGGAATGTTGTGACTCTGCAAGGGCAAACCCAAGGGAGTTTAATGAATTGCCAAAGGGACGTGAATAACCTCTTGTGAAACGGTGCTTAAACTTTGGCACAGACTTTCCCAAGCCTTATTGATCATATCTTGGTTTCTCATTAATTGTGTAATTGATTTTAGCAAAGGCATTGCTCCTTGCCCAAGCAAAGATCCACCAACCTTCGCCCCACTGCCACATTCACGCCCCATTTATAACCTGACTCCCAACTCATCCACTCAAGTGCTCTAGTTAGTTTGTGTGACACTTGCTCAATGCGCCATGCAAAGATCCCCATTCTTCAAGGACAACTATTTAAGAAAAAATTTGTTAAAAATTGAAGTGCAAGTTAGGTTGACCATTGGTTAAGTTCGGGTTAGGTCAAATGTGGGTCCCCAAAATTCTACTGGAAAAAAAAAAGGTTTAATTTGGGCCGGACTATCTCAACCCAGCTCGATTAATCTATTTGACAATCATAATCTTGTTTGCGACTACCGTTAACTTTTATTTTGAAATTATAGCAAACATAATTTCCTTTCCCTGTTTAAGAGTGTGACTTTTCATCATCTAGGTCAGGAATGGAATAGAGAGTAAATCAAAGAAAGGACATCGAAATCAAGCCAAGCTTTGTCATAAAGCCCATGAAATCTAAAAGGCCATGAATCAATGTGGCCCAATCATTGCAACTTGTGATGATGGTTTAGACTCCGTGCATGGGAATGCAACCGTTGGTCTTGTCTCCAACCAGAAAGATCCTTTCAACCTAGGATATCGCCATTTGGCAACAACCTAGGGTCAGGCCGGTGCTCATGCTCACACAATGGCTTGTTTCACTCACTTTCTTTATTTTGACTTTTGGAAAAACTGCTTCAACCGTCACCTAATCACCTCCAACCGCCGGTGTCTCATCAATTCAAGTCATTGTTTAAGAGAGTGTTTATGAGTAAATGACTAAACATATGTCCATGATTAGAAGCGCTGAGAGGGTTGAAGATCTCTATTCTTCCATAATAAATCCTTTGACTAGATAGTAACCAACTCACGTATTTCAGTAGTTATTTCACATGAGAGAGCAAACTACTACTAAACGCAGAATAGAGCACTCACAAGCTTCCAGTACAATATACCGGCTGTCATCGTACAGAAAAGAAGGAAACGCTTTTGAAATTCTGGACACGAGAAGAGTATGCCTATGCAGTTCATGTAAAATGAGATAAGGATAGGGAGACGATTCTCCAAATAAAATATTATGGCTAATCACATGTTAAAGTTCTGTGAGTTCAGGCTGTGAATGTATATTTTGGTGAACAATCCTATCCATTTGCTTAGGCAGGTTCCTTGCATGGTTGATTTGGATTTTAAGATAAGAATGATATTTACACATTCATAAGGATAAATATACGATGAAATCAGTGATACTATATTAAAGCATCACATCATTAAAATAATAAAAAAATCGGAATCGTCACCTCCATTTCGCACCCTCCAATTTCAAATCCTTACACGGGAAGGGATCTACCCTTTTCACCTTAAAGTTGGACACCAGAAGAAAGACATACTAGAATAACCATATAGAGAAAAGAGACTGAACAAGCAGATAAAAACAGTTCAAATTGTTCTGTCGCTCTCAAATCCGGGTCGGGTTTGATTGGTTCCGAAGGTCAAAGAACAGCAAACCGAATCGTCACGCGTTTACGCGTTTCTGGGATCAAGAGACCACCACCGCCCACGTTCGAAGGGTTAAAAAGGGGTTTCACACTCTCTGCAATTTTTCCTGGAAAATTTGACGAGAGGGATAATACCGATATGAAGAAAGGTCAAGCAAAAGGACAAAGAAAGGCGGTGGTGTCGGCAGATGAACCGTTACGGTTCGGGTCGGAGCTTTTACGGGTCAAGGGCATTTGGTGGGGCGACGGGTTAACAGAAAGTGGGAGAGACCGGTAGCTTCGGAAGTTTGGAAAGTCCCACGTTCATGTCTTTTCTTTAATTCAAGTGGGGTCCGTTTAACCTTATCCTGTAAATTTTTTAGGTGGCAAAGTTTTATGGTGTTTCGCCACCTTGAGGATTAAGATTTAATGTGGACCAGGAATTCTTTTTCGTGGTACAGTAGTTTTTTTTTTTTTTATCTCACCAAAGTTTTTGTTTTCTTAGAGCAAGTTCATCTCATCTAAATAGAAAGAGAGTCAATAGACTTAGATTCATTAAGTTAAATAAATTCAAGGGTGTGATCGCACAGATCGTGAATTTTTAGGCCATATTAGAAAACTAGCGCGGATTCAGGAATTGAATTTATACCCTTTTCCTAACCGAATTAAAAATAAATAAACAAATAAAAACTAAATTTTTTAGCCATGGACAAAAGACTCTCATTTGGAGATTATTGAATGCTCGGAGGTCCTCTTAAATTGCAATTCGCAACACAAATTTAGCCATTTTCAAATCTAGTGACTCGTAAAAAAATGGTATGATTATGTGATGTATTGTTTGACTCAAAATGATAAGTTTATAAGTGGAGGGATACCATATGTATATTCAAAGTATAATGCAAGTTGGGTTAGGAACAACGCATGGAATTTGAACATATTGCAAGCCAAATTAGGAAAAAAAAACACACGACATTTGAAGAATGTGGGATTGCATGCGCAAAATAAACCAAGCAATACATGGCTCTTATACCATGTCAAAAGGTTTAATTCAAAAGTTTAAACTCATAAATGGAGAAATACCACGTGTATATAGATAAAATATAAACTCTATAAACAAGTAATATTTGATCTTTTGACAAATATCGCCGTTGGGGATAATCATACCCTTTTATCATATATTATTCAAATTGGGGGTCCATTCAAGCCATGAAATAGCATCTTCTAGATTGATTGTGTTCCCCACACCCCCACAAACGTGGCCTTCCCAATGTCCCCACTACTTTAGGATAGTGCCTCTCTCTCTCTCTCTCTCATTGCTTGTGTCGTAAAGGCTGGTTGTTGTTGTTGGTCGATCCATTTAAAACCATGATAATCTTTCGTTAATTAGCCGATGCCATTGGAAAATGTTTCGAGAAAACGAATTTTCTTCATCTTTGAAGTGTGGACGCCACAGATCTGAAGTGTCTTGCATCACCATCGAAACATAGCTGATTCATTTGGTGTTTTGTAGGTTTCAAACTTGGCGTACGAGGAAGATATATACACTAGTGTGCATTATAGCTTCAATCGATCTGAGTCAACGATGTTGAGTTTCGAGGAAACCCACTTTCAAATTTGAAGAGATGGAGATTTCCTTTCTCTATTCCATTCGATTATCAACCCTAGTTTAGGAATAATTCCATATTAAGCATTGTTTGGCCAGTTAACAAATAAACCCTTGACAAAGCTTTTTCTCCATACTTGTTGGGATTGATTGATCGATATAGTTTAATATTATCAAGAACTTTCCGACGGCAAAAAGAACTTGGTACTCAAGAATCAAAGAAGTCATTTGTTTAATTAATTTAAGGATGCCGTCTTATGTGGGGGTTGCATGATGATGATATTCTTTAATCCCTATAAACCTACCTATATGCTTTTGATATTGCAAGATCCGCGAATAACGGCTCAATCAATGACCGTAGGATAAGGCCTACTCATTTTGCAAAGAATTGAGAAAAGTCTTAACCCATAAAGCAATCCTTTTCTTTTTTCGGCTTTTCGTAGCCCCTCTCTCTCCACTTTAGTCGTACTCAAGGCATAACTCATGCTAGCTTGAACTCGAGTAGCTTGACAAAGTCCAGAATCGACGACGGTCTTGAACTCAATGGAGCTACTCCAGTTAATTTCTTTTCTTTCTTTCCTTGAATTGCCTCTATGAACTTTGTGCCACTCTTCTATGGCTCTTTCCTTCAATTGGTTCAATAATTTACGCTCTAAATTATTATCAGTAGATTATGCACCATCACCAATATTAAGTTATGTGGCCTCAATATCGTTATTAGTATATAGACCTTGGGCAGAATTCCATATAATATCTTCAATAACAACTGTATCTCTAAACATTTTATCTAATCAAATTTCAAGATCCGGATATGCCTTTCACCTAAACTTAAAATTAGCATGTTATAATAGAATTTTCATTGGTTATATCCTACCCATCAAGAAGATGAACCTGAAAAAATGTAACATTAAGAGTGATAAAAACTTGAATTTTCCTCTCCCGCCTTCGTCATTCAAGTCAATCATTTTCTTCTTTGGATATAATCCTAGTCCTCTGTTCTTGTGAAGCAATTGCTTCCATTTTTTATATTCTTTATTAAAATTACCACCCTTAATCTTCATTTGAATTCGATCCTACATTTTACCCCTTAGCTCCCCAAAAAATTTTAATTATTGATATCCATCCATCCCTTTAATGCTCCTCAAACTTCATGGTGATATGAGTAATCTTTCAATCGGAGCACTTAGTACTTGGTAATGTCATTTTGAGCATTGACATTTTAGTCTTCTGATCAGTTGAAGAAACTCATCCACCACTTGTTCCACATCTGTAATGCACCACAAGGACATAACTTTTGTCTGCAACTTGTGGTGAGTGGGCATGCATTGCTCACGTTATCATTACCTTATTTAAAATTTTGAAAGAAAACCTTCCAATATCTGCTACACCCTTTTTCAGATGAACTTTAGGATGAAGCTTCCCTAAGATGATAAATAGCATCATTCAAAAATTGAACAATTGATTCAAATCGATTAGTGATGACTCTAATTTGGATTTTAAGCATTTGAGTTTCTTAAAGTGAGTTGCCCAGATTTAGTATTTGGTAGGATTCTATACACCTTATATGCTAAATATCAATTGTTGGTTTTTTGTTATAAATACCAAGAAGAAAATCTAATGCACGCATCACGCAAGGTTCGTCAACTACTTAATTACTAAAGTCTTGTCCTTCCCCATAACATACTAAAATCACAAGATCTATTCATGTAACTCTCTCATTCATCCATAAAGGTCAATAACATGTTATCAACTTTTCACTAGTCCTAAAGTTTTTTAATTAGAAAATCCATAGCACATTTACCTTGTCTTTTGACAGATTTATCTAAGGTGGAAATGTATAATCTATCACGCTCCTACCATTGACTTTATTCAAGATGGACAAACATAATCCCATTCCCTTCTTAGGAATGTGACTTTTCATCATTGAGATCATGAAGGGAATTAAGTGTAAATCAAAGAAATGCCACCGAAATCAAATCAAGGTTTGTCTTAAAGCCCATGAGATCTAAAGGGCCCTGAATCAATGGGACAGATTATGGGCGGATTCCGTCGATGGGAATATACGGTTGGTCTTTGGAACAACCAGAAAGATCCTTTTTGACTTTTTTAAAAACTGCTCCAACGGTCACCTAATCAACTCTACCGGTCGGTGTCTCATCCATGCAAGTCATCATCCCGTGTGAATGAGAGTGTTTTATGAAGGAAAATGGCTAATATTATATCCATGATTGAGATTTGTTGAGACGTGATGAAGCCACCAAGAGAATTGAAGGTTTTCCGTTCTTCCATAATTAAACCCTAGCTAGGAAGCAATCGACATTGCATGAGAGATAGGACTATCGTATATGGATAGAATGCTCGAAAGTTTCCGGTACATCGTACCCATTTGTAAGATCTTGATGGAAGAAGAATACCTCCGTGGAATTCACATATAAGTTGACACGAGGGAGAAGCAAAGATGATTCTCGATATGAAATAATGGAATCTACCAACATAAAATAACGTACACAACAACCAAAAATTACCATTACTAAAATGATTACTAACTGAGGACCAAAGTTCAGTTCATGAGTGTTTACACTTGCGTTGTTGATCAGGAAATGAACCTCCAATTTCAAATTCCTTACATGGGAAGAAACCCGTCTTTCTCGCCTTAAAGCTGAACACCACAAAAGAGACATAATCAAAATAATCACAGAGAAAAAGAGAGTGAATGAGCAGGTAAAAAAACCAGTTTAAATTAGGCTGTCGCTCTCGAACATGGGTCGGTTTCTACCGGTTCTGAAGGTCAAGAAAGATGAAACCTAAGTTAAGAACAGGAATCGGATATCACAGCCCACGTTTGAAGTGAAGAAGGGGGTTTCACTTTCTCTGCACTTTCCTGGAAAATTTGACGACAGTGATGCTACTGATTCGAGGAGAGGTCGAGCGAGAGGACTGAGAGAGTCGGTCGTGTCGGCAGATGAACCGTCACGGCTCGGTTTCGGATTTTACGGGTGCGAGACCGGTAGTTATATCCGGAAGTTCAGAAAGTCCTACGTTCCTTGTCTTTTTGTTTAATTCAAGTGGGGTCCATTTAACCTTATCCTGTAAATTTTCTTTTGGTGGTAATGCCATCTTAAGGAGTAAGATTTCGTGTTGGGCAGGAATTCCCGTTCTTGCTACGGTCTTCCTTGACGGACCTAGATTAAAAAAAATATTTTCACAAATTCGAGGATTTGATTGCACAAATCACAACTTTAAGACCATATAGAGAAAACAACATAAGTGCAAGAATTGAAATTCATACCTTTTCCAAATTGAAGTAAAAGAAAAAGAGCCAAGCTCTTGAGCCACTGACAAAAGATCTCTAATTTGGACCTAAAATGCCGGGAGGCCCTCTCACATCGCAGCCCACAACTGACGACCAACAGATCTAAGTCATTTCCAAATTGAGTGACTAAGGAAAAAAAGATGGCACGATTATGTGATGTGCGGAGTTGATACTAGATGTTACATGAAATCAATTGCTGATGTGTGATCTCATATTAGCAATTGGATATGTCAGATTCGTATGATGCTATCACACGAGCACTAACTCAAATGAGAACCCGATGCAATTCACTCGAATTTTTCTTTCTTTTCCTCCTCTTTTTTAGGGTTAATCAGATCACCTCATGACGTATGAATTGGATTCAAACAATATATCATCTCTCTCTCATTCCATCTGCAAACATGGGAGCCTGCAGTGTGTACGAGCACAAAGCATCTGTAGACCAACTTCAAAGATTTGAAAAACCTCCATTTTTCTCGAAAGCTTTTCCGATGGATGAAGTATCGTCTAGAAAGCTTATCCGGGTTTTAAATGGACCGACAAGCAACCACCCTCTTTCAACACAAACAAGGAAAGAGAGAGAGAGAACGCTATCCTAAAGTGATGAAGACGTTCGGAAGGCCATGTTCGTGCTCCATGGGGACAAATTATCAATCTAGAACCTCCTAATTCACGGCTTGAATTGACCCTCCCAACCCCTCTGTGAATAATACACGATGAAGGGTATGATTATTCACTCTCGTTTTTATCTAATCCACGCTTCTTTTATCTATTCTATGTATTCAAAGCCGGCACCCCCAGAGAATGCTTGCTCCCGTGCTCTTCACGCAACTCTCAATGTCACGAGGCAAGCCACAACATCGGTTTAGTCAGTCATCTTCAAACATGTGTTGCTTATCGATAATAAATGGAAATGTAAAAACATATACCAGGAACGCGTGTACAAGTGTATTTTTAGACTATCCAATAGATAGAGAATAGATAAATGAAAAAAATGGTGCCCTCCTCCATATTCTATCTTAGTATAGAAGAGATGGGACGGGAAATTGATTAATGTGGAGTCAAATCAAAAGAATTGGGGTCCACCAATTATTATAATTTTTTCTTCAGACTGTGAAGTTGGTGTTTCGTAGGTTTGGTACTTGGCATACGAGGGAGATATACACCTGTGTACGTTATTATACCCTTCGATCGATTGAGTTGTTGACTTGTTCTCATTTTCCAGCCAATGGGGCCAACCACACATGTCGTGCGTTTCCGCCAAGAAAACTCTATGAACATCATGGGTGATGAAATAACCATGTTTTTCTCCTAGCGAATTGGCTATCGGCATCTCATCTAAGTTTCGAGGAAACTCGTAATTTCAATTTTTGAGATTTCTTGCTCCATGCCCTATTCGATTATCAACCCTAACTAGGAATGGTTTCTAAGGGGATATCTACCCATTTGCCTAGCAAAGCTCGTTGTTTACAATGACCCGAGTCGATTAATCAGACCGCATGGGTTTGATTTAGAGATGTGCTGAGTATAGTGATAACTTTCATTCATTTGAGTGACAACTGTTATTTCAACACTAAGTTCATTTAAGGTAGTAAGGTAACGAAAAAGTTAAGAGGAGAAGGTGGATATATAAATTTATTATTGACAATCCAACTCATAATATATCTTTTTTAAAACTGAAACTAATAAGGGTGATCATTTTTCGTTACTTGATTTTCTCTACTATTTTTATCTAAATTCTATGCTTAAATTTTGGATTTTGAACTAATGAAACCTTACACTCGTGAGGTCCAATCCCATTGGTCTTCTCATTAATGATCATACAAATTTTCCACAAGATCTTCCATTAACTAATTATTAAGTATTTCCAATTATTAGGTAATTGGGAAAAATAATAATATAAGAGCAGTGGATGAGGCAATCCCCTAATACCAGTTAAGTCAAGATCTCCCAACCTACCGCAGGAGCATGGGGTTAAGGCCTTTGTCATAATCTCTACAAGCTTGACTCCATGCACACTCGGCCACGACCTCCACCACAAGCAATGCGCTCGGCCATGACTTTGATCATAGCTCCGCCACAATAAGGTCATGATCAAGGAATGATCCGGGCCACGACTAACGCGCTTGGCCACGACCCACATGAACTAAGCTCCCCATTTGTTCAAATTAACCTAAAAAGATGATGTCCGATATGGATGTATGATGATGATATTCTTTAAGGGCTTTGCTAGCATAACGGATTTCGAGCTACTACTAGAATAATAACATATTGTGAGTCACGAATTCTTAAATAAATGAATCTCACAATAAATTTTAATTATTTATTATTTATTATTTGATTTGAAATGTGATGTTATTTTCATAATAGATTAATACAATCACATAAGCATTATTCGTCTTTTTAACTCCTATAAACCAAAATTGCTTATAATCAAGGAAGTCTTAAAACATAAAGCAATCTCCCCCTTTTATTTTTCCTTTTACTGTCTTGGTTTTCGGAGAAGTCTTAACACGTAAAGCAATCCTTTTTTTTTTCCTTTTTTAAAGCCTTTTGGAGCCTCTCCTTTTTTTTACTTTTTTTTAGCTTTTCATTTTTTTTTATCGGGTCACCTCGAATTTAATGAAACTTGATTTTTCGATCGAATGGGCCTTGGTTTGGTGAAGTTACATGTGCTCTTCACACATGTTCGAGCTCGGCTTCAATCAACATTGATTGTACTTATGATACAATTACGATATAACATCTCAACTTCTAAAAAATGCGAAATGATTGGAAATTAGATTATGCTACTCCACCAGCACAGCAAACCGCACCAACATCACAAAGCTCTCAAAAAATAAGAGAGAATCGATAAACAAATGCTTCATATATTTCAAATTCAACAATAATAAGATTAGAACTTCATATAAAAGTAATAATCAACTAAGAGCATCTAAAATATAATATCGGATTATCTTTTTCTCTTTTACTATTACATTTATATCATTCGATTAATTTGGCAAATTGCCATCAATAATAGGTATCATCAAGACCGAGGAGTCACTCCAATCAAAACACAACCCGAGAATTACATCTCATCGCCTTAAATGAATCAATTTAATGGCCCGATCCAATTAGTGTTTCTCCACACTACAGACGTCGCCTTATCTCTCTTGCACATCGAATCAGTACGACATCGAACTCGAAAATGTCGGATGTCTTTACGTTAGGAATGGGATAGGTTGACGGTCAACATCTCGATTGAATATTCTAGTACCCTTTGCTACGACTTGTCAAACAGAAAGCCGTTCAACTGATCTTGTCAGCCGGTAACTCCTCCCCTGATTATCTCTGCAATTTATTTAAATCCGAGTATTCTTTTTATTTTCCGAAAAGGAAAAGAAGGTGGGTGGGCCCCAGGGTGGGGACCACAGGTGTGGCACTTCCCGCACTGACGCAACTGCCGTCCCCCCACGTCCACCGTCGGATCCAATCGAACGGCTCCAGGATCGCCCCCCGAAACCGCGTCTCCCTCTACGTTTTCTCCTCTACACTCTTCGTCTTCGTCTATTTATAGCTCCGCAGAACTCCAGCCGATGCTCTCATCAGTCATCGCCGGAACTTCTTCACTCGCAAACTCGCACTACTCTCAGACTTCACTGCGAAACGATCGTTTTGTCGAGATGGTGTCGTCCTCCGCTTTCATGGCGTCCCTGAAAGCCCTGCTCTTGTCGGCCGGCGCGGTGTTCATAGCCGCCGTCGCTCTCCGAGCCTCCGTCTCTGTTCCATCGACCTCCGCCGACCCTCTGGCCCCTCGGCTGCCTCCCGCGCTGGGCTGGCTCCTCTCGTGGTTCAGGCCGCCGTACCTCTTCGTCGTCGTCAACGGCATCATCGTCGCCATCGCCGCCACCTCCAGGTGCTTCCACCACCCGCAGCCGGAGGCCGCCGCGGCGCCGGGGAGGGTGGAGGACATCGAGGTCGTGGAGGCGACGCCGGCGCCGGCGGTGGAGGCGGAGGCGTTCGATGAGTTTGGGGATTTCGAGGAGAAGAGAGTGGTGGTGGTGTTGGGGAATGGCGGGGGATTCGTCGGCGGCGGGGATGGATATAACGGCGACTGTGAAGGGGAGAGGAAGGTGGCGTTCGGGAGGTCCGCTTCGGCGCCACGGAAGCGGGCAGACGCGTCGGAGAAAGCTCTGGTTTCGCCGGGGCTTGTTCGCCGGAAAGCCGCCAACGGCGACCACGTTCAAGGTAAGAAGGAGGGCAAAGTGAGGTGATATCAATTTCGAGATTTGCATTACGTACGAATTTCGAATTTGACGAGGATGACGGGACTGTGTCTTTTGATATTTTGGTCAATGGATTTTATGAAATGAAGTCAACATAAATAATCACATAATTATCGCTTTTTTATCGTGAGATTTATTTATTTTTACTGATATAATTGACTCTTTGTATTATTTCTAAGGGGGCAATGCTTTGAAAAGAACTATGAGGAGATCGAACAAGAGCATGGACAATGTTTGGAAAACGATAGTCGAGGCAGGGGCGGCCAAGTCATCAGTGCCACAACACATGAAAGTGGGTGATGCCAACCATCAGATCAGCTTACTAGGGTCGCCGCCGCCACCTCTCCCTTCAATGCAAAAATCGGCAACGTTTAGGGATCGAACCATCCAGCTAAGGAAGGAGCTAAGCCCGGACGAGCTAAATCGCCGGGTTGAGGCATTCATCAACAAGTTTAACGAAGAAATGAGATTGCAAAGATTAGAGTCCTTGAATCAATTTAAGGAGATGATCAATCGTGGAACGTGAAAGTTTTGATGAGAAGAATGAAATTTTTTTTTTTTCATTTTCCCTTTAGACCTAAGTTTGTGAAAATTTTGTCTATAAGTCATACTGTAGTTATGTGGTGAGGTCCAAAGACAGCTGTAATTTTTTTTTCCTTATTCTTTAGGCTTCTATATACTTTTTAAGTGCTTTTTGTGGGGTTGATGCAAATTCTTGTACAGGAAAGATAGAAAAACCAGATATGTTTATTCGGTGGTGAAATAGAAAAAGAAATTTCGACTGTGCAAATTATTTATTAATTATCAATTCTCGGTTCTTTATGTCACTTCCTCCTTTTCTAGCGATGGGCCCACGATCGGCAGCGAAATGGGCTCCACTCTTTGGGCCTCGCCGTATGGTCCGTTTTAACCCGAATCCAATTGGATTATGGTGTCCAACAATAGGTTAAGCCCAAAAGAGTCAAACAGCAAGCTTTTAGTTGCAAATTGTACAGAGTAAAGAAGATAGTGCTAAGTATTTCTTTTTTTGGTCGGATAGTGCTAAGTATACTAAGTCTACGTTTGGTCATTTGCATATCTAATCAGGATAAGACTGAATAGGATAAAATATTAAATATATGGATTTTGTTATATCACATCCACTATTTGATCATTATAATAATAAAGTCACATATATTCACATCATATCATATACATTGTTTAATATAAATGAATAAAAAATTTACAAATGAAGATGGTAAAAAATTTCTCATGATACTCTCATTTACTTTTTTTACTTGCTTTTTTTTTTTATTTTCCATTTTTTTATTTATTTTTCCATTTCCATTAAAACTATATTAATGTACCTAAAATACTAAAATACCTAAAATATGTAATAAATATAAATAGATATTTATATTTATTTTTTGAATTTATATTTTAAGATAGAATTAAATTTGGATATATAAATAAAAATAGAATAAATATAAAAAAAAAACTAAATTATTAATATTATTTATATTGAAATTGCAAGCCATTTCCAAATTGAGTGACTTGTAAAGAAATGGTATTGATTATGGTCAAAAGGATGAGCTTATAAGTGGAAAAATTTCACATGTATATAAAGAATATATTACAAGCCAAATTATAAATTGTATGTGAAATTTGAAAAATGTTGTGAGGTGGATTAAGAACAACACATTGAATTTGAGCATATTGCAAGTTAGATTAGAAGCAGCACATGGCATTTGAAGAGCATGAGTTCAAATTGATGAAATAAATCACGTAAAAGCGGACTCTTATGTCATGTTAAAAAGTTCAAACTAAAAACTTAAACTTATAAGTGGAGTGATATTATATGTATATAGAGAAAGTATAAACTCCATGAGCAAGCGATGTTAGATATGCAAACAAATATCACACAAAATTAATTACAATTGACATGTGACCTCATATAAGCAAATTAATATTGGCTATGCCAAATCATTACACAAGCACTTAACTCAAATGAAGTCAATGGAATTCACGTGACTGCTTTATACTTTATTTATTATTATTTTTTATAATCTAACCTCATTACTTAGGAAAAATTACCCAATTGATTCTAAATCTATTGAACATAAGTTAATGCAATTTTAAATTTTTCAATTTTATCAATTTAGTTATATATATTTGCGCAAAATTAATGTAGGCCTTTTGGCCAACTGATTGTACTAGAGCCATTTGGCTCACCCTGTGACGTTCACAGAGATAAAGTCAAATGTAGAAGGACGAGCACGAGAGTAAACATTCTCTCAATTTCGACTGTAATCATATTTAACAAATAGACAGCCATGGATTATATAATAACCGTTTGGGGATAATTATACCCTTTATCATATATTATTCAAATTGGGGTTCAATTTAAGCCGTGATTTAGTAGCTTCTAGATTGATTGTGCTCCCCACACCACACGAACATGGCCTTCCGAATGTTTCCACAACTTAAGAATAGTGCTCTCTCTCTCTCTCTCATTGCTTGTTTCGATAAAGGGTTGTCGTTGGTCGGTCCATTTAAAACCAGGATAATCTTTCGTTAATTAGCCAATGTTTTTTCCATTGGAAAACGTTTCGAGAAAATGGAGCTTTTTCACCTTTGAACTTTTGAAGTGTGGAGACCACAGCTCTGGAAGTTCTATTTCATGTGGAATCAAAACCAAAGTCAGGCGTCTACAAATCATTTTTCTTTTTAATTATAAAGTGGTTTCATTAACGTAAATGTATTCATATAGGACGTAAGGTGTCCAGCTTTTCTAGGGTAAGAAGGGGTATATAAAACGCCCAAGCCAATGTTCCAATACCAGGCGCTCATAGCTTTGATTTATTTAAGTCATTAATGTTGACTTATCGTGTGTTTATGCCAAAAAGACAGTGTCCAAACATTTTGGGCAATGGAATGCCATGTTTCTCCTAGCAATTAGCTATCGACATGTGACGTGAGTTTCGAGGAAACCCATGATTTCCAACATGAAGAGATGGAGATTTTTCCTATTCTCCATCCCATTCGATTAGCAAGCCTGGTTTAGCAATAATTCCGTATAAATTTTCACCCATTTACTCCGTAAGGAATAGTAATTTGATATTATTTATAACAACTCAAAAAAAATTTGCTTTCAGATGATTTAACGTACTCTTTTCTCCATACTTGTTGGGAGTGATTGATCGGCATTTTCCAACAGCAGGAAGGATTTGGTACTAAAAAATCAAAGAAGTCATTTGTTTAATTTAACTTAAGGATGCCGTATTATGTGGGGGGCGCATGATGATGATATTTTTAATCTATAGACCTAAGTGCTTTTTGAAATGGCAAGCTCCGGGAATAAAGGCTCAATCGAAGCACCGTTGGAAAAAGCTTACTTACTTTGTAAAGAATTGAGAAAGTCTTAACCCATAAAGCAATCCTTTTCTTCCTTTTCTTTGGCTTTTCGAAGCTTCTCCCTCTCATACCATCCTGTTTAGTCGTACTCAAGGCATAACTCATGCGAGCTTGAACTCGAGTAGTTTGACAAAGTCGAGAATCGACACGGTCTTGAACTCAATGGAGCAACTGCAATTAATATTTTTTCTTTCTTTCCTTGAATTGCCTCTATGAACTCAGGGCCACTGTTTTATGGCTCTTTCCTTCAATTGCTTCAACAATTTACACTCTAGATCATTATCGATAGATTATGCACCATCACTAATATTAAGTTGTGTGGCCTCAATATCCTCACTAGTACATAGACCTTGTGCAGAATTCCATGTGATATCTCTAGTAAAAAATGCATCCCTAAACATTTTATCTAACAAAACTTCAAGATGTGGATGTATGCCTTTCACCTAAGCTTAAGAACAATTTCATGGGTTGTATCCTGCACATCATAGAGATGAACTTAAAGAAAGATAATATAAGAAAGTGAAGAAGACTTAAATTTTCCTCTCCCACCATTCATTCTTTGCATCGGTCATTTTCTTTTTTAGATCCCATCCTAATCCCGTTTCCTTGTGAAGCAATTGCTTCCATTTTTATATATTCTTCCTTAAATTTATCACACTTATTCTTCATTTGAATTCTATCATACCTTTTGCCCCCTAGCTCCTCAAGCTCGTCAATTATTAATATCCATCCATCCCCTTAGACTTCCTCAAACTTCATGGTGATTTGATTTATCTTTCAATTGGAGCACCTGGTATTTGGCAATGCCATTTTGCACATTAACAGTTTAGTCTTCCGATCAGTTTAAGGAACTCATCCACCACTTGTTCCACATCTGTAGTGCACCACAAAGACATAACTTTTGTCCTCAACTCACGGGTGAGCGGACATGCATTGCTCACGTTATCATTCCCTTCTAACATCTGTTACACCCTTTTGAGATGAACTTTAGGATGAAGCTTCCCTAAGATGATAAGTAGCACCTTTCCAAAGACTGAACAGTTGATTCAAATCTATTAGTGACTACTCTAATTTGAATTTTAAACATTCCAATTTCTTAAAGTAAATTGTCCAAATTTAGTATTTGGTGGGATTCTATATACCTTGTATGCTAAATATCAATTGTTGGTTTTTTGTTATAAATGTTGAGAAGAAAATCTAATGCACGCATCACGCGAGGTTCATTAGCTAGTTAATTACTAAAGTCTTGTCCTTCTTCATAACATACTAAAATCACAAGATTTGTTCATGTAACTCTCTCCTTCATTTACAAATGTCAGGAACATGTTATCAATATAGTCCTAAAGTTTTTGAATTTGAAAATCGGTAGCACATTTACCTTGTCTTTTGACAGATTTATCTAAGATGGAAAAGTTTAATTTTGTATGCTACTACCATTAACTTTGTTCAAGATGGACAAACATAATTTCATTCCCTTCTTAGGAATGTGACTTTTCATCATTGAGATAATGAAGGGAATTAAGTGTAAATCAAAGAAATGACACTAAAGTCAAATTAAAGTTTGTCTTAAAGTCCATGAAATCTAAAGGGCCCTGAATCATTGGGACAGATCATGGGCAGATTCCGTCGATGGGAATATATGGTCGATCTTTGGAACTATTAGAAAGATCCTTTTTGACTTGGGATTTTGCTATTCGGCAACAACCTAGGATTTGGCCGGTGCTCATGCAACGGCTTGTTCCACACTCTTTCACTGTTTTGACTTTTGGAAAAACTGCTCCAACCGTCACCTAATCAACTCTACCGGTCGGTGTCTCACCCATGCGAGTCATCATCCCATGTGAATGAGAGTGTTTTGTGAAGGTAATGACTCATATTATATCCATCAAAAAGATTTGTTGAGACGTGATAAAGGCACCGAGAAAATCGAAGATCCCTATCCTTCCATAATTAAACCCTAGCTAGAAAGCAATTGACATTGCACGAGAGATAGGACTATTGTATGCAGATAGAATGCTTGAAAGCTTCCGGTACATCGTACCCATCGTCGATTGGGAAAAAAGGAAGAAACAATTTGTAAGATCTTGATGGAAGAAGAATACCTCCATGGAATTCACACGTAAGATGACACGAGGGAGAGAGGAAGACGATTCTCCATATGAAATAATGGAATATACTAACATAAGATAATGTGCACGACAACCAATAATTACCATTACTAAAATGATTACTAATTGTGGGCCAAAGTTCAGTTCAGGAGTTCACACTTGCATTGTTGATTAGGAATTGAACCTTCAATTTCAAATTCCTTACACAGGAAGAAACCTGCCCTTCTCACCTTAAAGCTGAACACCACAAAAGAGACATAATTCAACTAATTACAGAGAAAAAGAGAGTGGATGAGCAGGTGAAAACCAGTTTAAATCAGGCCGTCGCCCTCGAACCGGGGTTTGTTTTGACCGGTTCCGAAGGTCAAGAAAGATTAAACCTAAGTTTAAGAACAGGAATCGGATACCACCGCCCACGTTTGAAGTGTAGAAGTGGGATTCACTTTCTCTGCACTTTCCTGGAAAATTTGACGACAGTGATGCTACTGATACGAAGAGAGGTCGAGCGAAAGGACTGAGAAAGGCGGTCGTGTCGGCAGATGAACCGTCACGGCTCGGTTTCGGATTTCACGGGTGCGAGACCGGTAGTTATTTCCAGATGTTCGGAAAGTCTTACGTTCCTTGTCTTTTCTTTAATTTAAGTGGGACCCGTTTAACCTTATCATGTAAATTTTCTTTTCGGGACAATGCAGCCTTAAGGAGTAAGATTTCACGTGGGGCAAGAATTCTCGTCCTTGCTACAGTCTTCCTTGAACTTGGATTCAAAAGAAGTTCACGAGTTCTAGGGTTTGATTGCACGCAAATTCAAGAGTGTTCAGAATATACACCAAGATCAAGAATCGAAATTCATACCCCCATCCAGATTAGATTAAAAGAAAAAAAAAGCTATACCCTTGAGCCACAAACAGTAAATCTCTAATCTAGATCCTAATATTGAGAAACCCTTTTAAATTGCAATTAACAACCAACGGCTGATGAATCTAATTCATTTCTGAATCAAGTGACTTGGAAAAAAAATAACATGATTATATGATGTCCTGAGTTGATATTAAATATCACATGAAATCAATTCAATCGGCGTGTAATCTCGTATCAGCAAGTTGGGCATATCAAATTCATATGATATTATCACATGAGCACCTAACTCGAATGAGAACCCATTGCGATTCACCTTGAATTCTTCTTCTTCTCCTCCTCCTTTTTTGGGGTTAATCAGCTCAACTCATGGCGAATGAATTCCATTTGAACAATTTATCATCTCTCTTCCTCTAGTTCGTTCCACCTGCAAACATGGGAGCGTGCAGTGTGTACGAGTACGAAGCAGCTGTTGACCAAATTCGAAAGATGAAAAGGCTCCATTTTATCTCGAAAGCATTTCCAATGGAGGAAATATCGGGTAGAAAGCTTATCCGGGTTTTAAATGGACCGACCAACAACCACCCTCAAGCTAGGGGAGAGAGAGAGAGAGTGAGCACTATCCTAAAGTGATGGAGACACTCTGAAGGCCATGTTCGTGCTCCGTGGGGACAAATCATCAATTTAGATGCTCCTAATTCCCGGCTTGAATTGACCCACCCAACCCTGATTTGACTAATACACGATCAAGGGTATGATTATCCACAGTCATTTTTAACTAAATTGCACTTCTTTTATCTATCCTATGCATTCAAAGCCAGAGCTCGAGAAAATGTCTGCTCCTATGCTCTTCACGCGACACTCAACGCCACAAGGCAAGGCAGGACATTGGTTTAGTCAGTCATCCTCAAACATCTATTGCTTATCGATAAAAAATGCAAATATAAAAACGGATATGACGAACACGCATGTATTTTTAGATGTATCCAATAGATAAAGAATAGATTAAAAAAAAATTGTGCCCTTCTTCCATAATCTATCTTAATATTCAAGAGATGGGACGTGAACTTGATTAATGTGGAGTCAAATCAAAAGATTTAGACGTCTACCGTTTATTATAATATTTTCTTCAGATTGTGAAGTTGGTAGTTCGCAGGTTTGGTGCTTGGCAAACGAGGGAGATATACACGTGTGTACGTTATTATGCCTGCGATCGACTGAGTCGTTGACTTGTTCTCGTTTTCGAGCCAATGGAGTCGACCACACTTGTCGTGCGTTTCTACCAAGAAAGATAGTGTCCAAACATCGTGGGCGATGAAATGCCCTAGTTTTTCTCCTAGCAAATTGGCTATCGGCTCCGACCCACAAAAAAATATATATATTAGCTATCGATATCTCATCTAAGTTTCGAGAAAACTCGCAATTTCAATTTTTGAGATTTCTTGCCCCATGCCCTATTTGATTATCAACCCTAACTAGGATTGGTTTCTATGGTGATTTCTGCCAATTTACCTAGCGACGCTATCATTTGTAACAACCCGAGTTGATCAATCAGACAGCATGAGCTCGGTATAACAACGACTATCATTCATTCAAGTGCGACAAGTGTTATTTTAGCATCGAATTCATTTAAGAAGATAAGGCAACCATATATGGAAAAAATTACAAAAGAGACGATGGATATATAAATTTATTATTGAAAATCCAACTCATATTATATCTTTTTTAAAACTAGACCTAATAAGGATGGTAATTTCTCATCTATGTAAAATCTATGCTTAATTCCAGATTCTCACCTAATGAAACCTTACAATCATATGTCCCAATCCCATTGGTCTTCTCATTAATAATCATACAAATCTTCCATGAGATTTTCCATTAACTAATTTTAAGTATTTTCAATTATTAATGACTTGGCTAAAAAATAATTTAAAAATAAGGGAGGAGGAAATTCCCCAATACTAGTTAAGTCAAGACCTTTAGCTTATGCAAGTCACCCTGATCCAAAGCCATTTTACAAGGAATTGGTAAAATCCAAACGGGTGATCTCCTGCTCTTAAACTGAAAATCTCCTAACACCACCAACCTACTGCCAAAGCACAAGGTTAAGGCCTTTGTCATAATCTCTACAGGCTTGACCCTATGCACGCTCGGCGACAGCCTCCACCATGAGCAATGCACTCGGCCACAACTTTGATCATCGCTCGGCCATGATCCACATGGACTAGGCTCCCAATTTGTTCAAATTAACATAATAGAAGGATGCTGTATGACATGGGTGCATGATGATGATATTCTTTAAGGGCTTTACTAGCATACTGATTTTTAAACTACTGTTAAAATAGAAGGGATGGACCCCACAACGATTTCCCATTTTTCTTATGACCTGAAATAGCTATTATTCTCACTGGCTCAATCAGATGAACCATTAGGAAAGCCTCCCTACACTTTGCCAATAATCAAGAAAAGTCTTAACACATAGAGCAATTCCCTTTTTTTTAAAAATTTTATTTTTTGAGAAGTCTTAACACTTACAGCAACCCCTTTTTTTTTCTTTTAGCTTTTTGGAGCCTCTCCCTTCTTTTTAACTTTTTTTGGCTTTTCCATTTTTTATATTGGTTCGCCTGGAATTCAATGGAGCTCGGTTTTTCGATCGAATTGACCTTGATTTGATGAAATTACGTGCGCTCTTCACACATGTTCGAGCTTGGCTTCAATCGACTCGATTGCTCCTGTGATGCAATTACGATGTAATACGTCAACTTCTAAAATATGCGATAAAATTGAAAATTAGATTATGCTACTCCGCTCGCACAGCCAACCACATGAGTATCACAAAGCTCTCAAAAAAATAAGAGAGAATTGAGAACAAACACTTCATATATTTCAACTTCAACAATAATAAGATTAGAATCTTATATAATCAACAAAGAGCATTTAAAATATAATATCGGGTTTTTTTTTCTTTTTACTATTATATTTATATCATTCGACTAATTGGCAAATCGCCATCAATAATAGATATCATCAAAACTTAAGAGTTGCTCCCATTAAAATACAATTCGATAATTGCATTTCATCGCCTTAAGAGAATTAATTCAATACGGCACCGGTGAACTCTCTACTTCTTTTTATTATCATTTTGACAACTCGAGCATTCGGATATTTTAACCGATCAATGTTTCTCCGGATTACAAAAATCACCTTATCTATTACGCATTGAACGCGTACGACATCGAAGCAATCGAAATGGATACATCAAACTCGAAAATGTCGGATCTATCACGTTAGGAATGGGATCGGTTGACGGTCAACATCTCACTTGAATATTCTAGTACCCTATGCTACGACTTGTCAAACAGAAAGCCGGTCATCTGATCTCGTCAGCCGGTAACTCTCTCACCACCGAATTATCTCCATTTCATTTAATCCCGAGTACTTTTATTTTTTTGGAAAAAGGAAAAGAAGGTGGGTGGGCCCCCACGGTGGGGTCCTCAGTGCGGCCCTCCCCACACTGACGCGACTGCGCTCCTCCCCCGCCCACCGTCGGATCTGATCGAACGGCTCCAGATCGCCCCCGAAACCGCGTCTCCCTCTTCGTCGTCGTCTTCGTCGTCGTCGTCGTCTTCGTCTATTTATAGCTCTGCAGAACTCCGGCCGATGCTCTCATCAGTCATCGCCGGCTCGCACTCTCAGACTTTGCTGCGAAACGATCGTTGTCAAGATGGTGTCGTCCACCGCTTTCATGGCGTCCCTGAAAGCCCTGCTCTTGTCGGCCGGCGAGGTGTCCATAGCCGCCGTCGCTCTCCGAGCCTCCGTCTCTGTTCCATCGACCTCCGCCGACCCTCTGGCCCCGCGGCTGCCTCCCGCGCTGGGCTCGCTCCTCTCGTGGTTCAAGCCGCCGTACCTCTTCGTCGTCGTCAACGGCATCATCGTCGCCATCGCCGCCACCTCCAGGTGCTTCCACCACCCAAAGCCCGAGGCCGCCGCGGCGCCGGGGAGGGTGGAGGAGATCGAGGTCGTGGAGGCGACGCCGACGCCGGTGGCGGAGGTGAAGCCGTTCGATGAGGATTTCGAGGAGAAGAGAGTGGTGACGGAGGTGGGGAATGGCGGGGGATTCGTCGGCGGCGGGGATGGATATAACGGCGACTGCAAAGGGGAGAGGAAGGTGGCGTTCGGGAGGTCCGCGTCGGCGCCGAGGAAGCGGGCGGACTCGTCGGAGAAAGCTCTGGTTTCGCCGAGGCTCGTCTGCCGGAAAGCTGCCGACGGCGACCACCTTCAAGGTAAGAAGGGCCATATCAATTTCGAGATTTGCATTACGTACGAATTTCGAAATGGACGAGGATGAGGGGACTCTCTTTTGAAATTTCGGTCAACGGATTTATGGAATAAAGTGAACATAAATCATCGCATAATTATCGCTTCTTCTTTTTCGTGAGACTTATTTTTTTATTAATGTAATTGACTCTTTGCATTATTTCTAGGGGGCAAAGCTTTGAGAAGAACTTTCGGAAGATCGAACGAGAGCATGGACAATGTTTGGAAAACGATAGTCGAGGCGGGGGCGGCAATGCCAGTGACGCCACGACATGTGAAAGCGGGCAACGCCGACCATCAGGTCAACTTATTGGGATCACCACCACCATCTTTAATGCAAAAATCAGCAACGTTGAGGGATCGAACCAACCTGCTGAAAAAGGAGCTGAGCTCGGATGAGCTGAACCAACAAGTCGAGGCATTTATCAACAAGTTCAACGAAGAAATGAGATTGCAGAAACAAGAATCCCTGAATTAATTCAAGGAGATCAATCATGGAACTTGAAAGCTTTGATGAGAAGAATGATTGTTTTTTTTATTTTGTGAAAACATAGTGGAAGAAATGATGATTTTTTTTTTTAGCATTTTCCCTTGAAACCTAAGTTTGTGAAAATTTTGTCTAGGAGTCATAATACTATAGTTAGGTCCGAAAGATAACTGTAATTTTTTTTCCTTATTCTTTAGGCTTCCATATACTTTTCAAGTGCTTTGTTGGGGGTTGATGCAAATTCTTGTACAGGAAAGATAGAAAAACCAGATATGTTTATTCAATGGCGAAATACAAAAATAATTATCTTTATTTTCTTTAATTTCAACTGTGCAAATTCTTTATTAATTATCAATTCTCAGTTCTTTATATCAATTCCCTTCTTTTCTAGTGATGGGCCCACGATCGGCAGCGAAATGGGCTCCGCTCTTTGGGCCTCACCATATGGTCCGTTTTGACCCAAATCCGATTGGATTATGGTGTCCAACAATAGATTAAGCCCAAAAGAGACAAACAACAAGCTTTTAGTTGCAAATTGTACAAAGTAAAAAAGATAGTGCTAAGTTTTTTTTTCTTTTTTGGTCAGTTAGTGCTAAGTATACTAAGGCTACATTTAGTCATCTATAATCAGGATAAGATTGAATAGGATAAAATATGAAATCCATGAATTTTTTTATACTATATCAATTATTTGGTAATTACAATAATAAAGTCAAATATATTCATGTCATATCATATACATTGTTTAGTATAAATGGCATATCAGTATAAATGAATAAAATATTTTATAAATGATGGTGATAAAAATCTCTTTTTTAATTAAGTTTTTAATTTCTTTCTTCCCCTTCCATCTTTCTCTAATAAAATTTTAACTATACTAATGTACCTAAAATATTAAAATACCTAAATGTGTAATAAATATAAATATATAGATATATTATATATTGAATTTATCTTATAAGATAGAATTAAATTCAGATATAAAAATATAAAAACTAAATTGTTATTTTTTGTTATTTTGAATTTCTTATATTAGAATTCAAATATTATTTATATTGAAATTGCAAGCCATCTCCAAATTGAGTGACTTGTAAAGAAATGGTATTGATTATGTGATGTATTGTTTGACCCAAAAGAATGAGCTCATAAGTGGAAGAATATCACATGTATATAAAAGTATATTACAAGCCGAATTAGGAATTATACGTGAAATTTGAGCATGTTGCAAGTTGGGTTAGGAACCACACATGAAATTTGAGCATATTGCAAGTTGGATTAAAAGTAGCACGCTGCATTTGAAGAGCATCAGTTCACATTGACAAAATAAATCACTTCATGTTAATAATTTTTTACCAAAAACTTAAACTCATAAGTGTAGTGATATTATATATATATATAGAAAATGTATAAACTCCGTAAGAAAGCAATGTTAGATATTTTGACAAATATCACACAAAATTAATTACAATTGACATGCGACCCATATAAGCAAATTAATATTGGCTATGCCAATCATTACACAACTCAAATGAAGTTGATGGAATTCACATGACTACTTTGTACTTTTATTTAATATTTTTTTGTTGATAAGCTCACCTCATGACTTACAGAAAATTAACTAATTAGTCCTAAATCTGTTGTACGAAAGCCAATACAGCCCTAAACTTTTCAATTTTATCAATTTAGTCATAACTCTTTGCACAAAATTAATGTGATCATTTCGGCCCATTGATCATGTGAGAGCCATTTGACTCACCCTGTGGTGCTCATAGAGATAAAGTCAAGTGTCGCATGATGAGCACGAAAGCAAATGTACTCTCAATTTCGACTGTAACCATATATAATAAATAGACAACCACGGATTATATAATAAACGTTGTGGATAATTATACCCTTTATCATATATTATTCAAATTGGGGGTCAATTCAAGCCGTGAATTAGCAGCTCCTAGACTCTCTCTCTCTCTCTCTCTCTAGACTCTCTCTCTCTCATTGCTTGTGTCGTAAAGGCTAGTAGTTGTCATTGGTCGGTCCATTTAAAACTAGGATAATCTTTTGTTATTCCACAGATGATTTTCTCCATTGGAAAACGTTTCAAGAAGAAGGAGTTTTTTCATCTTTGAAGTGTGGACACCACAAATCCGGAAGTTGTACTGCATCACCGTCAAAACACAGTTGATTCATTTGGTGTTTTGTAGGTTTCGTCGAGTAAGATACATACACCAGTGTGCATCGTAGCTTTGATCTATCTGAGTCAACGAAGTTGACTTGTGGTGGTTTCGGGCATGTGATGGGAGTTTGATTTCAAATTTGAAAAGATGGAGATTTCGTGTTCTCTATCCTATTTGATTATCAAGTCTAGTTTAGGAATAATTCCATATCAATGTCCCCCCATTTGCTCAGTAAGGAAGACTACTTTGATGTCATTTATAACGACCTGAAAAGAGTTTGCTTTGAGATGATTTAACGTACTTTTTTCTCCGTACTTGTTGGGAGTGATTGATTGGCATTTTTCAATAGCAGGAAGAACTTGGTACTCAAGAATCAAAGAAGTCATTTGTTTAATTTAAGGATGCTGTCTTATGTGCCCTCGCCCGGAAGGGGGAGGGGTTAATCCCTACAATATATGCTTTGCAAATGACAAGCTCCACGAATGACGGCTCAATTAGTGACTGTTGGAAAAGGCTTACTCATTTTGCAAACAATTGAGAAAGTCTTAACCCATAAAGCAACCCTTTTCTTTCTCCCCCCTCTCTCTCTCTCTCTCTCTCTCTCTCTCTCTCTCTCTCTCTCTCTCTCTCTCTCTCTCTCCATCCAGTTTAGTCCATCCAGTTTATACCATCCAGTTTAGTCATACTCAAGGCATAACTCATGCTCTCCCTCTCACATACCATCCAGTTTAGTCATATTCAAGGCATAACTCATGCTAGCTTGAACTCAAGTAGTTTGACAAACTTGAGAATCGACAGCAGTCTTGAGCTCAATGGAGTTAGTCCAATTAGTTTCTTTTCTTTATTTCCTTGAATTGTCTCTGTGAACTCTAGACCACTGTTCTATGGCTCTTACCTTCAATTGATTCAATAGTTTACACTCTAAATTATTATCAGTAAATTATGCACCACCACCAATATTAAGTTGTGTGGTCTCAATATCCTCATTAGTACATAAACCTTGTACAATTTCATGTGATATCTCCGGTGGTAAATGAATCCTCTGAACATTCTTTCTAACAAGAATTCAAGATCTAGAGGTGTACATTTCATCTAAGCTTAAGATTGGCATGTTATAATAGAATTTTCATGGGTTATATCCTTCACATTGAGAAAATGAGCTTAAAAAGAATGTAACATAAGAAGTGATAAAAACTTGAATTCTCCTCTCCCGTCCTTCGTCCTTCGCATTAGTCATTTTCTTCTTTGGATACCATCCTAGTCTTGTTTCCTTGTGAAGCAATTGCTTCCAATTTTTATATCCTTCATTAAAATTACCACCCTTAATCTTCATTTGAATTCTATCATACATTTTGCCTCTTAGCTCCTCAAATGCTCCTCAAACTTCATGGTGATTCGAGTTATCTTTTAATGGGAGCACCCGGTACTTAGTATTGTCATATTGCGCATTAACAATTTAGTCTTCTAATTAGTTTAAGGAACTCATCCACCACTTGTTCCACTTTTGTAATGCACCACCGGGACATAACTTTTGTGTGCAATTGTGGGTGAGTGGACATGCATTGCTCATGTTACCATTCCCTTATTCAAAAACGGAATAGTTGATTCAAAATGTTTAGTGACAACTCTAATTTGAATTTTAAGCATTTGAGTTTCTTAAAGTAAATTGTCCAGATTTAGTATTTGGCAAGAATCTATACACCTTGTATGCTATAAACCAATTTGTTGGTTCTTTGTTATAAATATTGAGAAGAAAATCTAATGTGCACATCATGCAAGGTTCGCCAATTAGTTAATTACAAAAAAAATCTTGTCCTTCTCCATAACATGCTAAAATCACAAGATATGTTCATGTAACTCTCTCATTCATCTATAAAGGTCAAGAACATGTTATCAATTTTTCACTAGTCCTAAAGTTTTCGAATTAGAAAATACAAAGCACATTTACCTTGTCTTTTGACAAATTTATCTAAGTGAAAAAGCATCATTTATTGCGCTCCTACCATTGACTTTATTCAAGATGGACAAACATAATCTCATTCCCTTCTTAGGAATGTGACTTTTCATCATTGAGATCATGAAGGGAATTAAGTGTAAATCAAAGAAATGATACCAAAATCAAATCAAGGTTTGTCTTAAAGCCCATGAAATCTAAAGGGCCCTGAATTAATGGGACAGATAATGGGCGGATTCCGTCAATGGGAATATACAGTTGGTCTTTGTAACAACTGAACGATCCCTTTTGACCTAGAATTTTGCTATACGGCAACAACCTAGGATCTGGCCGGTGCTCATGCAACGGCTTGTTCCACACTCTTTCACTGTTTTGACTTTTGGAAAAACTGCTCCAACCGTCACCTAATCTACTCTACTGGTCGGCATCACATCCATGCGAGTCATCATCCCGTGTGAATGAGAGTGTTTAGTGAAGGTAAATGACTAGTATTATATCCATGATTGAGATTTGGTGAGAAGTGATGAACGCGCCGAGAGAATCGAAGGTCTCCGTCCTTCCATAATTAAACCCTAACTAGGAAGCAATTGACTGGTGTGTTTCAGCAGTTGTAATGCACGGGAGGTAGAACCATGGTATGCAAATAGTACCCATTGTCGATTGGGAAAAAAAAGAAGAAACCATCTTTAAGATCTTGATGGTAGAAGAGCATGTCCATGCAATTCACACATAAGATGACACGAGGGAGAGAGGGAGACGATTCGCCAAATGAAATAACGTAATCTACCAACATAAAATAACGTACACGGCAACCAAAAATTTTACCATTACTAAAATGGTTATTAAATATGGAGCAAAGTAAGATGATCAGCTTTTTACACTTGCTTTGTCGATTAGGAATCGAAGCTCCAATTTCAAATCCTTACGCGGAAAGAAACCTGCCCTTTTCACCTTAAAGCTGAACACCACAAAAAGAGACATAATTAAAATAATTACAGAGAAAAAGAGAGCGAATGAGCAGGTCAAAAAACAGTTTAAATTAGGCCGTCGCTGTCGAACCCGGGTCGGTTTCGACTGGTTCCGAAGGTCAAGAAAGATCAAACCTAAGCTAAGAAGAGGAATCGGATACCACCGCCCACGTTTGAAGTGTAGAAGGGGGTTTCACTTTCTCGGCAATTTCCTGTAAAATTTGACGACAGGGATGGTGCTGATACGAAGAGAGGTAGGACAGAGAAAGGTGGTCGTGTCGGCAGATGAAACCGTAACGGCTCGGTTTCGGATTTTACGGGTGCGAGACCGGTAGTTATTTCCAGATGTTCGGAAAGTCTTACGTTCCTTGTCCTTTTCTTTAATTTAAGTGGGGCCCGTTTCACCTTAATCATGTAAATTATCTTTTTGTGGCATTACCGCCTTAAGGAGGAAGATTTCATGTGGAGCAGGAATTCTCGTTCTTGCTAAGTCTTCCTTGACGGACTTGGATTCAAAAGAAGTTCACGAGTTATAGGGTTTGATCGCACATATGGCAAATTCAAGAACATTCAGAAAATACAAACAAGTCCAAGAATCGAAATTCATACCCTTCTCCAGATTAGATTAAAAGAAAAAAGAGATAAACCCTTGAGTCACGGATAGTAAATCTCTAATCTAGATCTAGAATGCAAGGAGACCTCTTAAATTGCAATTCACAATCAATTCACAATCAACAACCGACGGATCTAAGTCATATCTCAATCGAGTGACTCAGGGAAAAAACATAGCACGATTTTGTGATGTGCTAAATTGATATTAAATATCATATGAAATCAATTGCAATCGGCGTTTGATCTAATATCAGCAAAATGGGTATGTTAGACTCATATGCGATTCCCAAATTCTTCTTTTTTCTCCATCTTCTTTTTCTTTTTCGGGGTTAATTAGCTCACCTCACGGCGTATGAATTGGATTTGAACAATCTAGCATCTCTCTCTCCTTCGTTCCACCTGCAAACATGGGAGCGTGCAGTGTGTACCACGTGTTGACCAACGTCAATGATGGGGAAAAGGCTCCATTTTTCTCGAAAGCATTTCCAATGGAGGAAATATCGGCTAGAAAGATAGATTATAGATTATCCAGCTTTTAAATGGACCGACCAACAACCACCCATCTTTTGACGCAAGCGATGAGAGAGAGAGAACTATCCTAAAGTGATGGAGACACTCGAAGGCCATGTTCGTGCTCCGCGGGACGACTTATCAATCTAGAAGCTCCTAATTCGCGGCTTGAATTGACCCACCCAACCTCGATTTAAATAATACACGATAAAGGGTATCATCATCCACGATCGTTTTTAATTAATCCACACTTCTTTTATCTCATCGCGCTACACTCGACTTTACCTCCATGAACGCCATGAGGCGAGGCCAATGGCTCTCATCCGATCAATCGATATCTATTCGGTCAATCACCGATGTCAATACAAAAATAAAAATGGATACGAGGAAAGTGTGCACAAATGTATTTTTACACGCATTCAATCAATAAAGAATAGATAAAATCTATGCCCTCCTCCATAATCTATTTTGATATTGAAGAGATGGGATGTGAAGTTGATTAACGTTGAGTCAAATCAAAAAATTAGGTGTGTACAAATTATTATTTTTTTCGGAAGTGATGTTGGTGATTCGTAGGTTTGGTACTTGGCATACGAGGGAGATATACACTTGTGTACGTTATTATACCTTCAATTGATTGAGTCATTGACTTGTTCTCGTTTTCGAGCCAATGGAATTGACCACACTTGTCGTACGTTTCTGCCAAGAAAGATAGTGTCCGAACACCGAGGGCGATGAAATGCCTTGTTTTTCTCCTAGCAAATTATCTATCAGCATCTCATATGAGTTTCCAGGAAACTCACAATTTCAATTTTTGAGATAGATATGTTTTATTTTAGACACGGATTTCTTGCTCCATGCCCTATTCGATTACAACCCTAACTAGAAACGGTTTCTATGGTGATATCCATCCATTTGCCTAGCCATGCTCATCGTTTATAACGACTCGAGTCAATTAATCGGACCGCATGGATTTGATTTAGAGGTGTACTGAGTATAGCAGCAACTACCATTCATTCGAATAATGAGTGTTATTTCAACATCGAGTTCATTTAAGAAAATAAGGCAATCGTACATGGAAAAAGTTAGAGAAGACAGTGAATATATAAATTTATTATTAAAAATCCAACTCGTGATATATCTTTCTTAAAATTAGAACCGATAAGGATGATCATTTTTCATTGCTCGATTTTTCTCTACCATTTCTATCTAAATCCTATGCTTAAATTCTGGATTTTGAACTAACAAAACCTTACTCTCGTAAGTTCCAATCCCATTGGTCTTCCCGTTAATGATCATACAAATTTCCCATGAGATCTTCAATTAAGTAATCATTAAGTATTTTCAATTATTAGTAACTTGGCAAAAAAGTAATAATTTAAGAGTAGTGGAACCAATTAAGTTGACACCTTTGGCTCATATGTGTCACTCTCATCGAGAGCCATTTGGCAAGGAATTAGCAAAATCCAAACGGGCGATCCTCAACTCTTGAGCTGAAAATCTCCTGACGCCCATCAACCTACTGCAAGAACATGGGGTTAAGGCATTTGTCATAATCTCTACAGGCTTGAACCCATGCGAAATCGGCCGAGAGCATTTAAAATATAATATCAGGTTATCTTTTTATTCTTATAACTATTACATTCATATCATTCGATTAATTGGGGAAATCACCATCAATAATAGACATCGTCAAGATCGAGGAGTTGCTCCCATTGAAACACAACCCGATAATTATATCTCATTACCTTAAGTGAATCAATTTGATACTACACCAGTGATCTCTTCAATTTTTTTTATTATTGTTTTAACAACATCAACTGTCCGGATTATCCGACCCAATTAATATTTTTTTAGAGATCGTCTTATCTCTTGAATGAGTACGACTTCGAAGTAATTGAAATGGACACATCGAACTCGAAAATGTCGGATGTCTTACGTTAGGAATGGGATAGGTTGACAGTCAACATCTCGATTGAAATTTTCTGGTCCCCTTTGCTACGACTTGTCAAACAGAAAGCCGGTAAACTGATCTCGTCAGCCGGTAACTCCACCCCTCATTATTTCTGCAATTTATTTAAATCCGAGTATTCTTTTTTTTTTCGGGAAAAAAAAAAAAAAGAAGGTCGGTGGGCCCCAGGGTGGGGACCTCAGGCGCGGCACTTCCCACACTGACGCAACTGCCCTCCCCCACGCTTACCGTCGGATCCGATCGAACGGCTCAAGATCGCCCCCGGAAACCGCGCCTCCCCTCTACGCCCCACGTCATCGTCTTCGTCTTCGTCTTCGTCTTCGTCTTAGTCTATTTATAGCTCTGCAGAACTCCGGCCCATGCTCTCATCAGTCATCGCCGAAACTTCTCCACTCGCAAAGCTCGCACTCTCAGACTTCACTGCGAAACGATCGTTGTCGAGATGGTGTCGTCCACCAATTTCATGGCCTCCCTGAAAGCCCTGCTCTTGTCGGTCGGCGCGGTGTCCATCGCCGCCATCGCTCTCCGAGCCTCCGTCTCTGTTCCATCGACCTCCGCCGACCCTCTGGCCCCTCGGCTGCCTCCCTCGCCGGGCTCGCTCCTCTCGTGGTTCAGGCGTCCGTACCTCTTCGTCGTCGTCAACGGCATCATCGTCGCCATCGCCGCCACCTCCAGGTGCTTCCACCACCCGCAGCCGGGGGCCGCCGCGGCGTCGGGGAGGGTGGAGGAGATCGAGTTCGTGGAGGCGACGCCAGAGCCGGTGGCGGAGACGGAGGCGTTCGACGAGTTCGAGGATTTCGAGGAGAAGAGAGTGGTGGCGGTGGTGGGGAATGGCAGGGGATTCGTCGGCGGCGGGGATGGATATAACGGCGACTGCGAAGGGGAGAGGAAGGTGGCGTTCGGGAGGTCCGCGTCGGCGCCACGGAAGCAGGCGGACTCGTCGGAGAAAGCTCTGGTTTCGCCGAGGCTCGTCCGCCGGAAAGCCGCCAACGGCGACCACCTTCAAGGTAAGAAGGGCCATATCAATTTCGAGATTTGCATTACGTAAGAGTTTCGAAATGGACGAGGATGACGGGACCGTGTCTTTTGATATTTCGGTCAACGGATTTCTGAAATGAAGTCAACATAAGTAATTACATAATTATCGCTTCTTATTTTTTCGTGAGATTTCTTTTTTTTATTAACGTAATTGACGTTGTATTATTTCTAGAGGGCAAAGCTTCGAGAAGAACCTTGAGGAGATCGAATGAGAGCATGGAGAACGTTTGGAAAATGATAGTTGAGGCAAAAGCAAAAACGGCGTTGCCAGCGACACCACGATATGTGAAAGCGAGTGATGACGAGCATCAGATCAACTTATTGGGGTCGCTCCCATCATCTTCGATGCGGAAATCAGCAACGTTCAAAGATCGAACCAACCAACTGAAGGAAGGAGCTAAGCCCGGACGAGCTAAATTCCCGAGTCGAGGCATTCATCAACAAGTTCAATGAAGAAATGAGGCTGCAGAGAGAGAGGAGTCCTTGAATCAATTCAAGGGGATGATCAATCGTGGAACGTAGAGCTAGAGCAGTAGAATTCGCCAAAAAAGTGACTAAAGTGAAAGGTTTGACAAGAAGGATGAATTTCTTTTTTCTTTTTTTCAGTTTGTGAAAACATAGCAAGAGGAAATGATTTTTTTTTTTTTTTTCCATTTTCCCTTGGGAACTAAGTTTGTGAAAATTATTTCTAGGAGTCATACTATAGTTATGTCCGAAAGACAGTGTAATTTTTCCTTATCCTTTAGGCTTCCCATATACTTGTTAAGGGCTTTTTGTGGGGTTGATGCAAATTCTTGTACAGGAAAGACAGAAAAAACCAGATATGTTTATTCAATGGACTTTAATTTTCTTTAATTTCTTTATTTTTGACGGTGGAAATTCTTTATTATTGTCTTTATTAATTATCAATTGTCGGTTCTTTAAATCGCTTCCCTTCTTTTTCTAGTGATGGGCCCACGATTGGCAGCCAAATGGGCTCCACTCTCTGGGCCTCACCATGTGGTCTGTTTGACCCGAATCTGCTTGGGTCATAGTGTCCAACAATAGGTTGAGCCCAAAAGAGACAAACGACAAGCATTAGTTGCTAATTATATAAAATTAAAAAAGGATGGTGCCAAGTATACTAAGGGTGTTTGGGGGAGCTTTTGCCCGATTCCTTCGTATAAATGCAAAAAGCTTTGGATTAATTAGTTTTCATGAAGTGTAAATAGTATTGGTAAATATTACAAATTTTCAGTGATCCAATTTTCAAAATGAAAAATAAAGAAAATGGAGAACCAGGAGGATCCAATTGTCATGAAAGCAAACCTAGTGGAAGCAATTGGAGCCGACAAGGATCAAACTGTCAAAGAGGCAAGGCAAGATGACATTGAGGTCGTGTAACCTTGGGCAACTAAAGTTGGGTGACACCGAGGGTCTCACGACCTCGATGACCCTGATCTCAACAAACCTAAATGTCGGCATACATTATAGGCCAAACTTGGATCTCGACATCACAAACACAAATCTTAGCAAACGTAGTTCGCATGAATCCAGATCTCAGTAACCCCAGTTACCTTTGACAAGTCTTGTGCGATCCTCGCCGACCCTTGACCCTCGACATCTTTCCTTAACCCTCCAAAGATGCCTAATAGACCCATGACTATTGATGGCTCAATCCTTGGCGATTGTCCCTCGACGATTAGCGACTCTGCGCTCACATCGACCAGAATTTGGAGTGAGATTTCGGATCAAAGAGCGAGGAAATGAATAGGGGGTGATGGCAGAACAAGAATACATAAATATTAGCAATGGCAAAGTTCAAAGAAAGAAAATTTATTAACCCCTGAAGACATTCCAAAAAATGCTGCAATACAAATGTTGGGTATAACTTGCATCTTTGGAATTATTGCCAAATACCTTAACTTTGGAATAGGGGCCTTCAAAGGTCCAAAATTATTTATAAATGTTGAATTAAACACATTAAGTGATGTGGCAAACTATACAAAGATATATATAAATAATTTTATAATGACGTGGCAAATTGCAACTTTTTGCTTGTTTGCTATTCATTTTCAAGTAGTGATACATTTATATGATATAAATAGATTGTAGGAATAATTATTTTAAATAGGTGTAGCTTTTCCACCTCCACACTCACGTTATCTTTTTCTTCATGGTAGACTGTTCACACGTAATGAAATTTGAAACAATTAAACACTCGAGATGCGTTGTATTAATTCTAGAGGTAAAGGTTTGAGAAGAAGCATGATGAGATCAAACGAGAGCATAGGAAGTCGACACCAAAAGCAAGGGCAATGTTGCCAACGTGGCATGTGAAAATGGACAACACATGGGAAGATAACAGCCATTGGATCAGCTTCTTGGAGTCGTTGTCTTCTATAAAAAAAGGGAAAATATGTTTATGGATCAATCCCATCAATAAGCTGAGGAGAGGGAATCATTGTAGAGTTAGGAGGAATGAACCATTGAATCAAAGCGTTCATTAATAAGTTTAACGGAGAAAATGAGGTTGCAGAGACAAGAGCCGGTGAATCAATTTAAAGAAATGATTAGTTGTGAAAAACAGAACCATATATGGAAGAATTTCTTTTTCATTTTAAAAACATAGCAGGAAAAATGACAATTTCTTATTCATTTCCCTCGGGGCCTAAATTAGTTAAAATTTATTTTTTGGAGTCATACTGTAGTTAGATCCAGAGACAGCTGGATTTCATATGCTTGTTGGGGCTTTCGTGGTGTTGATGCAAATTCTTGTACAAAGAAAATAGAAAAACCAGATTTGTTGATTTAATAGTGAAATAGAAAAAATAATATCTTTATTTTTTTTATTAATCATCACCTTTCTATACTTCATATCTCTTTTCTTTGTACCAAATAAAGATTTCTTATCCTAGTAGGGTTTAAATGTATCTTAGGAGCGCGAATGATAATTATTCTATTCTTGAAAATAATTTTTTATCATTCCCATAACAAGTTTCTGAGCAAAGATACTCTTTTTATAATTATACAAAATTTCTGTTTCCGAAACAAAAATTATTTTGATAAGCCTTTTAAATATCTCTCCTAAGCTCTTTTCCATTTATTGTACTCCACTCTTTTGTGAAATAAAACATCTTGAATCAATTGAACTGAAAGCCTCAATGTAAAAATCGTACATCAATGGGTGGTGGGTGACAGCAATAAGTGGCAAGGGCGACTGAGAAAAGTTTTAATTTCTGTTTCTATTCATGAAATAGAAAAGTAGAAAAATTATACTTCTCATTTTATTACAAACCTATTTCTAAGCAAAAAATTTGTCTCGAAAATAATATAATGAAATTGTGTTATCAAACGGATTTCTATTCCAAACTTGTTCCCGAAAATAGAAAAATAGAGAAATAGAAAGATAGAATTGTTATTATGCGTGTCCTAGAATTATAGTATGCTTTGCATGTCACATGCTTTTGGCTAATAAGTTTGAGTGGATTTTCTAATTTAGGCAGCGGGCATTTTCTAAACTTATAAAAGTAGTGAGTTGTTTTCCTATTTTTTAAGGTTTTATAGTTTTCGTTTTTGAAAAAAAAAAATTTTGATGAGAAGAGCAAATTAAAGTGGAGACATAAAGTACGAGAGCTTTCCTTCAAAAGATGGTATAGAGAATGCAAGCTCAATTTGGAAAAGCTAAAGAAAGACATAAGGGCTATACTCTTTGGGCTATAGTGTCCAACAATTGGTTAAGCCCAACATAGACAAATGATAAGCTTCAGCTGCTTATTGTATAAAGAAAGAATATCTAGTATAAAGCTGTTTATAGCGTCAAGTATAACAAGACTATATAAAAGTGATACATTAAGTGAGGCGACAAACTACAAGAAGATATTAGAACAATTTTTGTAATGACGTGGCAGATTGTGAGCTAGAATTAACAATTCGTGTCTTCATGTCGTGTCTTGCTAATGCCCTATTTGGTAACACTTCTATTCCTTTAATTTTTGGTTCTTTTGCTCCTAGAATAAAAAAGGAATAAAAATCTATTTAGTAATGTTAGGTAATTTTTCCATTCCACAGAACAGATCAAAGGCCGGGAAATAGATTTAGAATAAAAAAAATTAGTAAAAAAAAACTTACTTATTTGTTTTCAAGAAAAAAACATAGAAATAAGGTCATTTTAGAAAAACAAGTTCAACGTAACCTAATGATTATCTTTACACAATTGACACAAAGTCTCATCTCTTGACATGATTCGAGTCCCCATTTTTTGGAATAAAAAATTTATAAATTAGATTTTGAGTAGTTTTATTAGATTTTAGTATTAATTCTAGTTTAGAAGAAAAGAATGTGAAAATATTTTGATGAAAATTTGATTCAAAATTGAATAAATTTTTAGGGCTTTACTATATGGATTTTTTAATGTGTTTTCTTTTAGAGACAATACTAGGTTACGAAAGTTTGGTGACTCCAAACAACATTTGCTCTTCTTCTTGTTACTAAAAAAGTTCAAAAGGTTTATGCATCTATTTGTTATAATGTCCAAAGATTGACTAGCAACCTTTTCCTATTGTGAATTATAAAATAGTGGGATTCTTTGCTACCATTTATAGCCATCCATCTTTGACTAATTATTACATTTAATTTTCTTAGGTCATTTTTTAAATATTTTGATCAATTAAATCATTACAAAAATGCACTTTAATCCAAATATGAAATGTTAAGTCTCCATTGATATTTTTATAATTAAATGAATAAATTAGGAATAGAAATTTTTAAGGTCTTACCAAATGCATTTCTGTTCTTTTTCTATTCCAAGAATAAAAATTTTGTGCAGCTACAAAACTCATTCTTCTGCTCAGACACTCATATAGGAAATAGAAATAGAAAAAAATATTTTTGAATGGAAATTATTCCCAGCAATCAAAATATTACCAAATGCACCCGAAGGCGGGTTTTGATTGGCGTCATTTTTCAAGCAACGGTTTTGTCGGAATGAGATTTTAGGTTTTGCGGATGAAATTTTGCATTGAGTTTAGGTTTGAGTAATCGTTTTGGATGAGCGATTTGTTACCGTGTAAGAGTAGTTTTGTTAGTGTTTAGCCGTAGTATAGTCATTCCGTAGTAGAGGTATTATTTAACTTAGTTTTAATGCTATTTCAATGCGATTCATTGATTCGAGTGAGCCTTGTTGTTTGGTTTGGGGCATATCGAGGTGAGCAATGCTATCTCTTCTTTTGTTTTGTAAAACCCGTGTCTTGAAAATGATAAGATTATGTATATTACTAGTTAAAGAAGCATTATATGATTTGATTTTCCTTTGAAAATAAATAAAAATGGTACTTGGGCATATTGAATGCCTAAGATTGGATTGAGCATTTACTACACCCTTTGTCTATTGGAAATGACAAAGATGTTTTGAACATGACTTGAGCTGATTGTTATGTATGGATTGCGAAACATATTATGAAAGATATTTTGAGAACTTTTTTATGAAAGACATTTTGAAATATTATACAAATTAATTTGTGAATTTGATTTATGAAGAATTTTGGAATGATGTGATAAATGTCATGTGAAATGTGCTCATTTTGATGAATGGAGTTTAAAAGATTATGCATTTTCTTTTATGAAATCAATTGTTGATATTGATTGTAGATTTGATTTTTGGTAATGGAAAATGTGGGATTGGTGATCAATATCATTGTGAGCCCATTAAGGGACATGTAAGTATATATATCGAGTTTAAGATATCTTTCTGAACCATCAGCTTTTTAGGTGAAGAGCTTGTCAAGAAGAAAATCTTGATCGTCTTATTACAATGCGTTATGTTATGACTCTGGTTTGATTTTGAGCAAAAGATTAATCGAAAGATGGACCATCAACATATATTTTGATATGAGACAGATCAATGAGATACACCATCAATGTTGTTATGAATGAGATTAATTAATGGACTTAACCATTGATGTTTAAATTGTGAAAATGATATAAATGAGTTTTTCTAATTAGTTTAAAACCTTCTTGATAAAAAAAACACCTTATATATGATCTGATATGTAAATTAAAATGTTAGATTATGAGTTTCTAGTAATGCTATGCTCGATTTGCTTAGAAGAAACGTACTACTCATTAATTTTGCGATTATTCACCTTTCTTTTTCTAAATTTTTTCAAATTCTCAATAAGTGGGCAATAGAGCAGGGGACCTTTGGAAGTTTGATTTGGTGATTTTAGATTGCATCTTTTTGATGGGAGGACGCATGTGTCATCTCCATCTTGATAGTTTTTGGGCGTGACAAAACCAACCCATTACGAATCGTGAACAAAGAGAGAGACAATGTCATGATCGGAACGAAATTGGCTTCAACATCAGGGCACTGCGGCGGATCGGAAGCGAGAGAAGGCGGGGCGAGAGATCAGAGTAGAGTTAGAAAAGTAAAGCCAGTTGGCCTGTGTTACAAAAGAAGGAGATGACGATTGAACAGGATTCCAATAAAGGAAAAAGAAAGAGAGAGAAAAGAAAGGAAAGGAAAAGATGATATCGATGATAGTATGGATCACAGATCAGATGAGATGGGATCAGACAAGGCAAAAGAGCCAGAGCAGATACGTCAATTTCAATGGAACCTCGAACGCCATCATTACTTCCACCGTGATGGATAGATGGATGGCTGCACAGCATGACATGGGCATCGTATATCTGAGCTTTATATAATAAAGAAAAAGGAAAAATCAGAGCGACTTGACTTGATCAGATGGCGTGTCCTCCGTACGATGGCCCGACCGCCGTAGCTGGGAAAAATCATCATAAAAACGAGGGATTATAAGGCAGGGGAAGTAGGCGTCGTTCATTTTTGATCCGGTCTGATTTCTAATTTTGAGAATCAAAGACTAAATTAAATTGTCAATTTCAATCCAATCCAATTGAATTGATTATTTTTTCTAAATAAAGAGTGTTCATACACAATAAGAGAGAATGACAAATTTTAAAATATTAATGAAAAAACAATATGTAAAGAATTATTATATTGTAACATGTGATACTATTAGATAATATAATATTTAATTCATATTTTATTAATTTTTGTGAAGAAAAAAAAAAAAATGTATATGTCTTCATCTATTTATAGAGCTCTACAGAACTCCAGTCAACGTTTTCATCAGTCATCATCGGAACTTGTTCACTCACAAAGCTCACACTCTTCTCAGACTTCGCCTTGCGAAAAACATGGTGTCATCGAGCGCTCTAATGGCATCTCTGAAAGCTTTGCTCCTGTTGGCCAGTGCGGTATCCATCGCCGTTGCTCTAAGAGCCTCTGTTTCCTTGCTTTACGACCCTCCCGTGCTAGGCCCACTCCTCTCATGGTTCAAGCCCTCGTACCTCTTCGTCGTCGCCAACGACATCATCGTCACCATCGCTGCCACCGCTATGCCGAGGACCGTCATGTCGCGAAGAAGATTGAGGTCATGGAGGCGACACCAGTGCCGGTGTCAGGTCCTTATTTAAAATAATATCCATTTTGAGCCATTATTTGAGAAAACACAAACATTTTATACCCTTATTTGGAATTTTCCCAATTCTTTATTATTATTATTGTCTTTATTAATTATCAGTTGCCAGTTCTTTACATCGCTTCCCTTCTTTTCTAGTGATGGGCCCACGATTGGCAGAGGAATGGGCTCCACTCTCTGGGCTTCTCCATATGGTCCGTTTTGACCCGAATTTGCTTGGGTCATGGTGTCCAACAATAGGATAAGCCCAAAAGAGAAAACGACAAGCATTATTTGCTAATTATATAAAGTAGAGAAAGATAGTGCTAAGTATACCAAGGGTGTTTGGGGGAGCTTTTGCCCAATGCCTTCACATAAATGCAATAGGGTTTAGACTAAAAGGTATTCATGAATGTAAATAGTGTTTGGTAAACATTTCGGATGTTCTGTAATGCAATTTTTAAATAAAAAAGAAAGAAAATGGAGAGCCAAAGGATCCAATCGTCATGAAAACA
The DNA here is from genome assembly GCA_014182845.1 of Corymbia calophylla. NCBI lineage: Eukaryota > Viridiplantae > Streptophyta > Magnoliopsida > Myrtales > Myrtaceae > Corymbia > Corymbia calophylla. Next base: position 6,022,119 of record CM024696.1, on the reverse strand, counting down.
AACCTTGTGAAAGCAATTGGAGCTAGCAAGGATCAAACCGTCAAAGAGGCAAGGTGAGATGGCGTTGAGATTGCCCAACCTTGGGCGACCCAAGCTAGGTGACGCCAAGGGTCGCACAACCTCAATGTGGCACAACATCGGTGACCCAAATCTCAACAAACCTAGATCTTGGCAAACCTAAATCTCGTTAAACACATATGGTGCAAACTCAAATCTCGACAACTTAAAATAGTGTGAACCCAAATCTCAGAAAACCAACATCTTGGCGAACACCAATCTTAGCAAATGCAGAAGCATGAACCCAGATCTCAGCAACCTTTGGCAAGTCTTGTGCGATCCTTGCTGATCCTTGACCCTCCACATCTCGCCTTAACCCTCCAGAGATGCCTAATAGACCTATGACTGTCGACAGCTCAATCCTCGACGATTGTGGCGATTGTCCCTCAACGATTAGCGACTCTGGGCTCGCATGGCAAGACAAGAATTCATAAATATTAGCAATAACAAAGTTCAGAGAAAAAAATTATTAACCCCTGAATGCATTCCAAAATATGCTGCTATACAAATGTTGGGTATAACTTGCATTGTGTTAGGGGATATTGGAAATGCTGAACTTCAGGTCAAAGGCCTTCGGAGTTTCAAAGGTCTAAAATTATTCATAAATGCTTAATCAAACACATTAAGTAATGTGGCAGATTATATAAAGATATATAAATAATTTTGTAATGATGTGGCAGTTTGCAAGCTTTTTGCACGTTTGCTATTCATTTTCAAAGAGTGACATGTTTATACAATATAAACAGATTGTAGGAATAACTATTGTAAATTAGGTGTAGCTTTTCCTCCACCCCACTTATGTTACCTTTTTTTTTTTCATAATAGAATCTTCATATAATAAAATTTGAAATAGCTAAACAGTGAGATGCTTTGTATTAAATCTAGGAGGCAAAGGTTTGTGAAGAAGCGTGAGGAGATCAAATGAGAGCATGGCAAAAATTTGGAAGGCCGTACCAAAAGTGAGGGCGATGTAACCTACGTGGCACATGAAAACAGATGACACGTGGAAAAATAATGACCGCCAGATTAGCTTCTTGGAGTCACTGCCTTCTATATATATATAAAAAAAAAATCGGTGACATTCATGGATTAGGCTGATCATCAGATGCCACTCTCGTCCATCTCATTTGTTAAGTCAAGGAGAGGGAATTGTTACAGAGTTCGAAGGATTTGATCCGTTGAATTGAAGCATTCATTAATAAGTTCGATGGAATTAAATCGAAGTGTTCATTAATAAGTTCAATGGAGAAATGAGGTTTCAAAGACAAGTAAATGAATCAATTTAAGGAGATGAGTAGCCTTGGAACACAGGACCATAGATTAGAGGAATTTCTTTTTTATTTTAAAAATATGGTGGGAAAAATGATTTTCTCATTCATTTATTTGGACTTAAGTTCGTGAAAATTTACTTTTAGGAGTCGTACTATAGTTAGGTCCAAAGACAGCTGGATTCCATATACTTGTTAGGGCTTTTGTGGCGTTGATGCAGATTCTTGCACAAGGAAGATAGAAAAAACAGATTTGTTGATTTAATTGTGGAAAAAAAAAAGGAATATCTTTATTTTCTTCATAAACCATCGTCTATCAGTTCTTTATATCTCTTTTCTTTGCACCAAATAAAGTTTCCATTGTCCTAATGGGGTTTAAATGTACACTAAAATAATGACATGCTTTGCGCGCATCGTGCTTTTTGTTAATAAATTTGAGTGGATTTTCTTATTTAGGTAGTGGGTACTTTATGAATTTAAAAAATTTGCGGAGTTTTTTTCATATTTTCAAAGGTTTTGTACTTTTATTTTTTTGGAAACAATTATTTGATGGGAAAAGGTAAATGAAAGTGAAGACTAAAGTACGAGAGCTACTGCCCCTGTGCTTATAACACGAATGGATAAATAGATGCACGAGTACTTGACTTTAGGAATTTCGAAGCAGAACAAAGCCCTCTTTTCAAACGTACTCTGGTTGATTTGGAAGGCGAGAAATGGTCGGCTTTTTCAGGGATGAAAACCAAATCCTAGCTATATGATACACGAAGCTATCATCGCAAACCAGCTCTTTCACAAATGGCATTTACACAAAGACGAAGGAGTAGTGGATCAAACTTGCTCGACAAATCAGTGGCTTCCTCCAGCTCACTGATCTATAAAAATCAACATTGATTGTTCCTGGAGCACCTCTGTTTTGGAGGGATTAGTCGCTAGGATTTGTAGAGGGAGCAATGGAGTGATGATCGATGGTTTTGCAAAGAAAACCATGCTCCGTCAGCTAAAATAGCCAAAACCCTAGCTGTCCGACAGGCGTTGCAATGGTGGAAGGAAACTTGTAGCTCAAACTAGGGGAGAGTTGAACTAAACAAAACTGATCTGAAAGTGCAGCTATCGTGCGATAGCTTATCAGTAATCGAAATGATCATGGGCCGACTGGATCTGGCGTGGCCCTCACAAGCTATCATCTTGGATTGCCGTGAATTGTTGGGCCAACTTCCACAAATTCAATTACGGTTTGAACCGAGAGGCATTAATCAAGCTGCAGATTGGGTAGCTAAAACCTATCATGCCGAAAATCTTCCCAATAATTGGGTTTCGACGCTACCGCATTCCCTATTGATGATTTTATGTTTAGAATTCGGAAATGACTGTACTCCATCTTTTTGGTGACTACTAATGAAGTTTTTTCCTGACAAAAAAAAAAAAAGTACGAGAGCTTCCCTTCAAAGGATGGTATAAAGTTTGCAAGCACAATTTCGAAAAGCTAAGGCGAGACAAAAGGGGTCCCACCCTTGGGCTTCACTGTATGGTCCATTTTGACCCAAATCCGCTTGGTTAAGCCCAAAAGAGACATACAACAAGCTTAGTTTTTTTTTTTTTTTTTTTTTTTTTTTTGGTGACCAGGGAACCCCGCACGCCGGCGGCAATGCCCGGGTGAAACCCCTGGGCCCGTGGGCTAGCCACCACACTCCCACCAAGCGGGTTAAGTCACTAAGTCTCCTCCTCCAAGTTTCGAACTCCTCCTCAAGCTCAAGCGCAAGGGTCACATGAGCGGGGGCTTTGTAGGCGGACCGCCGCGGCGGGTGGTAAAAAGCTTAGTTGCTAATTGCATAAAGAAAGAATATTTAATATAAAGCCGTTTGTCTAGACATTAAAGTAGGGCTTAAATAGACAAAAGTGATACATTAAGCGATGCCACAGACTATGAGAAGACATTCAAACAAATTTTGTAGCAATGTAACAAATTACAAGATAGAACTGACAATTCGTATGTTCATGTCGTGTCTAATTTAGATCCAATCCAAAGGCTTGCGTGAGTCAATCATGTTGCAACTAAAATCTAACACGACTCGTACAAGTAAAATGCATTAAACAGATCTAACTAGATACGATATGTCTATAGTTCATGCATAAATAATCGACGTTAATGAGCTACTGGAATACATTGGTGCAACACATGGGATCAGTTGTGTAGATAAATGGAAAGAGTATAGTGACCTTCCCATCGTTAGAAACAGATAGCTTTTCTAGTGAAAGATAGATCATAGTATTATATAAAAAATTGAAAAGGGAGATGACAACTCACCAAAATACGATATTTAACTTTTAAAGTTTACTATAACCTTGCTATGACAAGTCAGATGAACATGAATTAAGGTTTCGTTTATTTAATGAAAAATAAATAATTTCTAAAAAATGATATTTTGTTTAGTTTAAAATGATTGGTCGATAAAAAAATGTTTTCATTATCAATAACGATTTCTATCTAAACATTTTCATAGATATTGAAAAATATTTTTTGTTCATTAAGTTTTGCAAACAACACGGACAATTATTTTCAAACAAAGGGAAAATTACAAAATGTTTTACTTTTTCGCATTATTTATTTATTTATTTATTCCTTTTTTTCTTCTTCCTTTTTCTTCCTCCCTCCTTTTTCCTTTGACCAGCAAGGTTTGCCTTTGGCCAATGGTGAGGCTTGCCCTTGTCAACCCTCACCTCTGATCAGCAACTGGTTAGAGGAAGAAGGAAGGAGGAGGAAAAAAAAAGAGAGAAAAGAAAAGAAAAGAAAAATTAAAAAGTTAATAAAAAATTAATAAAATAAAATATTATTAAAAAAACTTATCCATGCCAATATCAATTGGATAGCTAGCGTTCACATTAGAGTCGGTTGGCCAAAATTACCTGGATGGACTGAATTAATATAAATATAAAATATTTATAACTAAATTAGCCAAAAAGAAAATATAGTAGGGCTGTGCAAAGGAGTCAAGAACCGCTCTGAACCAGACCAAAATTGGTTGGTGGTTTCTGATGAGACCATTCGAGCTTCCAATTATAAGTGTGGAACCGCACACTTGAATTGGACCAATAATAGATTTGATTAATAAAAAACAAAATCTTTAAATCCCTAATCTAAAGCTTTACAGCCATTGATTGAGTGCTCATCTTATCTCACTCTCACCTCATTCAAGTCGCCTCTCTATCTCTCACTCACAATCTCAACTCTTAAGCTCAACGTCCATCAACTCACTACTTTCAATATGAGCTCAATCTTTTTACTAATATTGCAATTAAGAATAAGGAAATTGTTTGGTTTTTGCTTTACTTTAGAGAAAACATTGCACTAAGTATGTGAAGTTTAGTGGGATCGGATTCATTGACCCACCCAAGAACTAAACTGAACTGGCAATCTAATTCCCAAGTAGATCCATGAAAGCAACGGATAATATTCCCAATTCCAATTTTTTAGAATCAATCCTCGGTGGGCTGTTCTCAATTTTAAGATGTGAATCATTTACCCACACCAAACTTACCTATAAAGTTAGGATTGAATTGATACGATCGTAATATTTTTCAAATTATTTAATTTTTTATAAAACAAACATAATGTAAAGATCAATAAAGCTTATATAAGTCGATTTAAAGAAATCTGTAGTGACGATATTGTGTTGGTTAGAGAGCCCGAGGGCCCCCCTTCCATAATATCTCGGCATGGGAGAGTACAAGGAGTCGGACTTGTCTCTAATTATTAAGCTGCTCATGCTAGAACTATCGCGTGTCGTAAATGAACACCGCGTAATCTCAAACCAACACGACACGTTCTTGAAGCCTCAAGGACACGACCGGAATGAAACCGGTTTCGACGTCGGGACACCACGGACGGATCCAAAGCCACGGACGGGGGAGTGCGAGGGATCGGAGCGGGGTTAGAAAAGTAAAGCCAGTTGCCCTTATATCACAAAAAGCAGGAGACGACGATTGAACGAGATTACAATAAGGAAGAATGAAGTAAGAAAAGAAAAGATGAGGTCGATGACTGTATGGATCGGATCAGATGAGATGAGCTTAGGGGAGAGAAAAAGCGAAAGAGACAGAAGCCTCCTCCCTGGCATTAGGGCAGAGACGTCAACTTCAATGGAACCTCGAACGCCACCACCATAAACCCCTCCCCCAATGACAGCAACAGACACAGACAGACAGAGAGAGAAACTTCACACTCCTCAATGATTCATCAGCATCCTCTCTCTCCCTCTCTCTCCCGCCCACCTCAACTGCTACACGCAGATGGCGTAATCCTCCAATCATAGCTCCCATCCCACACGCTATCTCTCTCTCTCTCTCTCTCTCTGCACATCGACGTTTTTAGGTACGGCGCGATTGATGGAGGGAGGGCGTCCTGCCATTAAGGACGATGCTATGTTATGTTATGTTAGCCTAGCCTCCTCCTCCTCCTCCTCCTCCTCGCTTTCCTTTTTCTTTTCCTTGCCGTAGCTGTCGTCCGGTGTGTTGACGTTTTGAGACAAAATGGGCTTTTTCTGATTTTTTAAAGAGTTTTAGTGTGCTGCGATGATAAAGTGAATGCATTGCATTGATGGGTTTCAAGCAAAATACCACTACAGATTATAAAATTCTTCAATCGTTGAAAAGATAACAAAATGAGGTCATGCCATGCTTTGCTCTAATACCATCTTCCGATCTTTTCTTTTGATATCGTGGCATCTGTCAATCTAATTATAATCTTCTCTATACTCGATCCATTGCCATCGTGCTTCTTCTCCCATCACGTCGCATGAGGGAGGGTGGAGGCTAGTTTTTGAGGAATTTTAGGAGTGAGCCATTGCCCATAGGCCACTCTACCACCATGTCTTCTTGCCATCTATGGCCATGCTACGCTTGGGTTCGGGTCGACCTTGGATGGATGGAGAGCAACAGGTGCAGCGGAGGTTGTGGATGACATGCGGTGGCGGAGGCAACGGGTGGAGGAAAGAAAGGAAGGGAGAGGGGTTGAGATTTCGAATGTCATTTTAATTTCGACGAGGGCTAAATTAATGCTGAAGCGTCGCTATCCAATGCGTCATATAAAATGCCCATTTCACATCCAGCTTGGAAGCACTATTCAAATGAAAGTACATATAAAAAAAAATGAAGTTTTCAATCTTCTTAACTTTATTCTATTTGTGAGCAAGTTACACTCGCATTTGGATGTGATTATTATAATATAAAAGGAAAAGATTTTAGATAATCACAGGAGAAAATAAGGCAAATGATTTTTAAAAATTAAAGTATAAAGTTGTCTAGATGCGAATAAAGGAAAATAATGTATTGTAACTCGAACATTCTTTTGTGTATTTATTATAAGTAGATAAAAGAGAACTACCTTTATGGTAGGTTTGGGAGCCCAAGGGATGGAAACTATGGAGAGAAAATGTCACTAATTTCAATTTTTACATTCATTCCTTTCCTCATAAAAAAAATTGAAAATATTCCACATTCTCTTACCTCTTTTTCCCTCTTCCCAAATAGAGCTTTGGCGTCTCCCAAGGGAGAGCCTCAAATTATAAAACCCATTACCACAAACTCTTTTTTTCCAAGTTCAAACAAATTATATATTATTAAGAGTTTGGCTTAATTTGCTCATTTGGGCTTGAAGTCAATTGGATTAAATATTTATAGACTCGAATTTCACCATGTAGTATGTAAAAACACATCTCGACTACACTTTAATTTTCTACTTTTCACTCAATCCAAATCTTTTGACAAAATGCACTTCGACCTTCTTCTTTTTTCTAAACTCGAAACATCCAAGACTTCCACAATATAAAAATATCGACACCTACAATATTTTTCATAATTTTGTGAAACTTCAATTAGAAAATTTTAAAAATGTCTTTTAATTATTAAAGGGGTGATCGGGTCTAGAGTGGATAGGGTCCAAATCCATACCCTATACTCGATCCTATTATAACCGGTTCCTCGTTTTTGAATCATGTACCCTACCATGTTTTTATTGGACCCTATTTTGGACCTTTTGACCCTATTTTTCCGGTTCGGGAACATGGTCAACCCTATTTTCATTTGAACCCGTTTTGCAACCGTTCGATATCCTATATGGCTTCGAATTTTATATTAATTAGCGAAAAAACAATAACGTAATCTTCCTAACATTATAAGACAAAGCAAAAATTCTAACAGTGCATAAACATTAGCAATTTTTTATATGATCTAATGCGCTTGCTTATGTGTATGCGGCGGATTATATTAAGAAGATATATTTATTGAGTTGGACTAAGAATGCTTTAATTAGTGCTACAATGGTTAGTAATACTTGTTCCGCGACTATAGTAATAATTAAATGTGGGACCATTAAAAAAGAAAAATAATGCATGAGAACAGTTCTTTTTAACAATTTTTTTAAAATAATTATTCCTTAAATTAATTTAGAGAGAAGTTTTCTTTTTTTAACAATTCTTCAAAGACAAAGAGATTCAAAGGCATTATACAGAGAGATGATTTTATTTTTTTTAACGGGGTAAAAATCGGTTCCAAAACTCGTCCAATTCCGAGTGGGTCTTTGCTTTGATCTTGTTTCCGGACCGGTTTCAATCGGTTCTCAAAAACTGGAACTGGTTCCCAGACCGGTTTAATTGAGAATCGGTTCCCGACCCTATTTTCCAAGTGGTCTGGTTTGGATTTCAGGTAAATCCGGTTTAGTTGCATACCTCTACTAAAAACAAAAGAAGAAGGCCCTCAATCTTCTAGAACTTAGCATGCAAGATGAGCCTTCATTATCTATTCTCAATAAATAAATAAATGAATAATTAAATAAAAGAATAAAGTTCACATCCAAATTTCAAAAAGAAAAAAAAAAGTGAAAATTGTTAAGTTCCTCCTCCCTTCTTTGCAAATTGCAATCTCCAGATCTCTCTCTCGCTCTCTCTCTCACGAGATACACAGAGAGCTCAACGTCACCCGAACCCGCGTCCTTTCTCTCTGTAAGCCATTCCCTCTCTCTCTCTCTCTCTCTCTCTCCTTCCTTCTCCTTGACGCATCTCTCGAATTCCTTATTTAATCTTTGGGTTCTGTGTGCGCCGATTCATCGTCGTCTTCGACCTTAGTAACGTGTCGTGTCGTGTCGTCGTCCATATTGACTTCGTCGCCTCGGCGATCTTCAGCAAATGGTTCCCTTCGTTTTAGCTATGCTGGTTCGATCTAGGGTTTTTTCGAGTGTCTTTTGAGGCTGTGGTTCCGCTGATTGCTTGGTTGCGGTTGTGCCGAATCATGGGTTAGACCGGGTGGTCCTTTTTCTCTGCTTCGATTCTCGGTTCTCTGTAAAATTTCTGATCTTGCACGCGTTTCCGATGGTTGTTGTTGATTCGTTGAGATTTTCGGGCTTTGTTTCTGCAGAATGATGGAGATGGTCTTGTCGTGAAACGCCCAAGTTTTGGTTTTTATGTTCTTGTCTTCAATTTTTTGCATTAAAAGAGGGAACTTTGGTTGATGATTTCGTCTCCCCCCCTTGACTGGATCGACCCAGTACGATGATTTGCTTCCTGGGTCTTTGTAATCGCCGCTGTTTATCTCTATGCGATTGTTGCTTTGCATCTATGCTGTTTATGCAATGTTGGGTAGAGCTCGAAAGCTTGAATTAGCTGATTGTTTCGTAATGGCTGTTCAGTGAAGAAGGTTTCTTCTCTTTGCACGTGTCCCGTTCCCTTCTCCAATCCTCCTCGCCCTCCCGAATCCTTAATTCCCTCGAGTACCCGAACTCCATACACACAAACACCATATCTCTCCGAGAAATCAGTCATGGAGGTCAAGCTATGGAATGACAAGCGCGAAAGGGAGATGTACGAGAATTTCGCCGAGCTGTATGCTATCATCCGAGCCACCGAGAAGCTGGAGAAGGCGTATATTCGCGACACCATCTCACCTTCCGAGTACGAGACCAATTGCCAGAAGCTCATCGCACATTTCAAGACCCTGTCCTCCACCTTGAAGGACACGATCCCCAGCATCGAGCGCTTCGCAGACACCTACAAGATGGACTGCCCTGCTGCCATCAACAGGCTGGTAGTCTCGGGAGTCCCCGCCACGGTGGAGCACCGCGCTGCCGCGGTTGCGAGCACCACAACGTCAGCTGCCATTGTCGCGGAGTGCGTGCAGAACTTCATCACGGCGATGGACTCGTTGAAGCTGAACATGGTGGCCGTGGATCAGGTCCATCCTTTGTTGTCGGATCTCTCGACCTCGCTCAGCAAGCTGACGATTTTGCCTCCGGACTTTGAGGGGAAGATGAAGATGAAAGAGTGGATTTCGAGGCTTTCCAAGATGGGGGCAGCAGACGAGTTGACAGAGCAGCAGTCTCGGCAGCTCCACTTCGATCTGGAGTCGTCATACAATTCATTCATGGCAGCATTGCCTAATGCCGGTACTTGAGTGTGCTTTATTTAGTTTGTCAACCAATTGATTTTGGTTTTTTTACCTCTATTCGCAGTTGCTCTTTGGTAGATAATTCTTCATATTGGCGCTGTTATGTGATTAGAATCGAATTGGAGCTTGAAAAGGTTGTTGATTCTGCGATTGTGTGCCTTTTTAGAGTGATGGTATTTTGATTTCACAACTGTGAGAATGAGAATTCAGCCTTATAAAGATTTGGATCTGTCCTTTATATTCTGTTTACAATATCGAATGGTGTTTTGGTTAAGCTGAGTCAATCCCCATACTCTTCAAGGTTGCTGTCATCCTCTCCAGGATTGACTCCGTTTTAGAATCGATCAGTTGGGCATGTCATACCAGTTTTGTGATTGGCTCTGTTGGAGATCTGCCATAATTCACAGTCGCAGATCACTTGCTCTGCTTCTGGAACATAATTTTGAGTTATCAATCCTTGAAAAGAAGTCAAATAAGATCGTTTGATGCGCGTTGTACCGGATAAGCCCCGAGATTTCCTTGCTGGGAACAGTATGGGAGAAAGTGAAAGCGAGATAGGACCAGGTTCAAGCAATGGATTTGGCGCTTCCCTTTCGTCCTCAACCATCGAATAAATCTTGTTGCAGTCTGCGATTCTTCAATCCCTCCGAGTGGCATTTTGCTGCCTTCTCTTGTAAAGACCAAATTCGATAAGGCATGAAGCTTTCGGTTCCGGGCATCTTGCATCCTAATGATTGGTGTCATAAGCATCACGAATTGTAATGTCCCTATCTTGAATCAGTTCGGAATAGTCCATCTCGTCACGACTGTGTGAGTTGGGAATTTGAGCATTTAAGGAGAGTAGGAGGGTAGGTTAACCAAGAACAGTTTTCATTCATCAGTAAAGCTTTGTGTCACGCTCGAGTAGGTATCTATAATAAATTCCAGGCGAGTGTGCATCAATCACAACGAGATCTGTCTACCGGAATTCATGACGTATGCATTTCAACAAACACAGGATTCTCACTAATGATCTCGTGAAAATGCAACGTGGGTTGATCCTGTAGTCACAGGGTTATGCAGTTAAATGATGCAGGAAGTCAACAAGTATTCTTAGGCAAGAAAGGGAGGAGAGAGAGAGAGAGAGAGAGAGACCAAGTCAAACTCAGACAACCCAATCCTCCAAATTTTTCATGAAAGACAGGACGCCACATGTCACACCAGGAGCAACCGATGGAGGATGCTCAGCTTTCTTGAACGGCTCTCATATGTTTTCTACAGTCCCAAAAATAACCTCAACCCCTCCTCTTTTGTTGTTGCACTCAAACCTCAAACCCCAAAAATCAAGGGAAGCTCGTACGATGCAACGATTTGCTGGTGGGTTTCATTTTTTTCTGTTGTCTGCCACCTCTCCCCCATCCTTCCCTCACAAAGAAAACAGAAAGATCATCCTCAAGACATCGAAGAGGAGGATGATAATGATTCCCTTGATCATTAGCGTTTAGTGTTCCTTCATGTCCTTGCACCAGAAACGAAAGGGAAGAGGATAATTGGTAATTATCCTAGAGGGAGATTTGAGAGGAGGAAGAAGCCAAGTTTAGTCAAGATGAATGATCTGTTCTCCGGCTCGTTCAAGAGATACACGGACCTCAAGCAACAGAACTACCTCGACGACATGGAGGCCGGGAAGGAGACGGTGAACCTCGACAAGTTCTTCGAGGATATTGAGAGCGTGAAGCTGGACATGAACCAGGTCGAGAAGCTGTACAAGAGGCTGCAAGAGGCCAACGAAGACAGCAAGACCGTTCACAACGCGAACACGATGAAACAGCTCCGGTCCCGGATGGACGCCGACGTCGGGCAGGTCCTCAAGCGGGCCAAAATCATCAAGGGCAAGCTCGAGGCCCTCGAGCGGTCCAATGTGGCCCACCGGAGCATACCCGGGTGCGGCCCCGGCACGTCGGCGGACCGGACGAGGACGGCGGTCGTCAGCGGGCTAGGGAAGAAGCTCAAGGACTTGATGGATGACTTCCAGAGCTTGAGAGCCAAAATGAACGAGGAGTACAAGGAGACGGTCGAGCGGAGATACTTCACGATCACGGGGCAAAAGGCGGACGAGGAGACGATCGAGAACTTGATCTCGAGCGGCGAGAGCGAGAGCTTCCTGCAGAAGGCGATCCAAGAACAAGGGCGAGGCCAGATCCTCGACACGATATCGGAGATCCAAGAGAGGCACGACGCCGTGAAGGAGATCGAGAAGAACTTGCTCGAGCTGCACCAAGTGTTCTTGGACATGGCCGCGCTCGTGGAGGCCCAGGGCCACCAGCTCAACGACATCGAGTCCCACGTCACTCACGCCAACTCGTTCGTCCGGCGGGGCGCCGGCCAGCTCCAGGAGGCGAGGGAGTACCAGAAGGGCTCGCGGAAATGGATGTGCTACGCGATAATCCTCGTCATCGTCATCATTATCGTCCTCCTAGTGCCGGTCTTAAGGTCATTCATGCCGTTCTAGAAGGACGACAAAGCAATGTGGGCAGATCAAAGAGAAGTTCAGTTCCTAAAGCTCGAGCTGTGAAATGTAGATTTTGCAGGAAATGTTTGAACTCCATTGTGTTGCGACGATTGGAAGGGAAAGAGATTTTTCTCCTCGGAAATACAAGTGAATGCGATAGTGCAGAGATTCATTTTTTCCATCTGCTGCAATGAGAACAAGAGGTTGGCTTTGAGGTTCATGAAGTTAATCCAGAAAGCGAAATGTCCAATGCGTTTATAATGGAGGTGTCCAAATTGATGGAGTTGTAATGATTGTAAGGGCGGAGTTATTTTCAGCCTTAAATGACTAAATTCATTCCATTTGCATTATAAAAACAAAAATACCCTTATCAATTCAATTGCAATTTGATGTGATGGCCACATTCATTCTTTTATATTGCTTTTTCTATCTATGATCTAGTCACCATAAGTAAGCGTTATGCATATTTTTAGTTTTAGAGTATTAAAAAGAGTTTATATTCTGTGTGTAAAATTATGTCTCCAGTAGTAAGGAAAAGAGACATTTTTTGATATAAAATTAAAAAGTCTCTTCTTCATCTTCTTCATTGATTTTATAATAATTTATCTCTTAATTGTCCCTCTTATCTTAAAAGCTTACTTATTTGAAGAACTTTTTTTTTTTTTTTTTTTTTTTAATTCCGTTGGCATGTGTGTATTCAAGTCTCTTAATTTACTAGATCGAAGAATTTATCTTTTTTCCTTATTATATTGGCAAGATAATTTTACACTGAACACATAAGATATTAGAGGAATATCTAGAAATACACAAATAAAACATTATGCAAAATGAAAGTGATATACAAAAGAAGAGATTTTTGGTTCATTCAATCAGCCCATTATATGTATATGTATATAGAAGAAGATTGTGATATACACAATAAAAGTGAAAATATTAAAAAAAAAAGTCAATGTGTTAAAAAAATTTATATGTTAAATTTTTTCTAGACTCTACTTGTAAATATTCATAAATTTGCCAAACAATGTAGAAAAGAATTATGTTTCTTGGAATTTTCTTTTTTCGACAAAACTAGCTAACAACAGATAAAAACATAGTAGCTTTAATATACATTAGAAACTACAATAAACAAAAGCTAAACATGCACTCAGAAAAAAAAAAAAAGGAAAGGTAAATGAATTTGGAATCACCACTTTAAATTGTAATTAAATGATTAAATTATAATTGAATGATTAAGGGCAATTTTATCTTTTTGGTGAAAGTTGGGTGAATTTAGTCAAATAACGAGTGAAAATAGCATTGACATAATTGTGAGTATGAAGGTTTTTAATGTGTGGACAAACTAATCAACTTGCAAAATGTAATAACATTGGGATTTAATTTCATAGAAATGTTCTTAAAAACCATGGAAATCCCATGAATTCCATCATCCGATTTTTGAGAACTTGATCAATGGGTAGGGAGGGTCATGATGAGAGCAATAGGTACAGGCTTGACATCACCATACTCAACCCATGCAAACATGTCCAAAAATAAATTAGAACAAGAAAAACTAACAAGAAAATCAACATATTTTGTCGAACTAACATTGTTTTCAATCCATACAAGCAAATGTTATGTCCAAATATCAAATCACCTCACAAAATAGAAGGCGATGAAAGCCGATAGTCGAGCTAGTTTTATCTTGAAATTGGATCGAATTGGCCTTACCTGATTAGTTATGAGAGGATCAGGTCTCCATAGAAGAGGTTGCTAGGCTCTTCAAAAATTGTATTTTTTTTTTGGATTAGTACATTAGAAGTCTTAAAACAAAATGCAATTTAGTTTTAAACTTTTTAAAAGATGTAATTAAGTTCTAAAATTTGTCGCAAAGGACAATCGAGTTTTAGAATTTTCAAAAATTACAATTAAATCTTAAAACTTATCAAATTAATCAAATCAAGTCATTTCTTTGATAGCACCTTTTGAAGATTATGAGACTCAATTGCATTTTCATAATAAATTTTAAGACTTTATTATAATTTTTGAAATTTTTAGGACTCGATTGCATCTTGTTGATAAATTTTGGCTTTTCCTTTTTTGGGTTCTCATGGAAGAAGCAGGTAGGCTCTTCAAAACTCTTTTTTTTGTTTTTTTTGGGGTTCTCATGGAAGAGGCTGGTAGGCTCGGCCCAGACAACATGAACCCTAAATTCGTATCGTGCGTCCCAAAATCGGGTCGTTGGAGCTCGAAAGATCGCGCCTTTCTTCAACCAGCGAGGAGCTCGAGCCGAAGCAGAAGGTGGGTCGTTGCCGATGGCAGACGAAGTGGAGGTTGAAGACGACGCGAGCCACGACGGCCCCCGCGTTCGAGGCCGTCACATCAGGAAGCGAGCTCTCAAGAACAAAGCTCTCTCGGTCACCTTCAACGAGAAGGACCTCAGGTACTACGGTTGGCTTTAATTGTATGTCGGGCTTGTGTCTTTCTTTCGCTCCCTCTCGGTAATCCAGAAGAAGGGTATGCGGTTTTTGGTTCGGGCATTGGTTGTCGTGCTCCGCGCGTGGGTTTGACGTTTGGTGGTTGTGCTGATTGATGCGGTGACGATGAACTTGCATTGATATCAGAGCAGTTGAGTTTTGAGTTGGTGCGCTGAGGAAATGGTGCTTGTCGTGTGATATTTGTTCGCTTGAACTTGTTGTCGTATAATCCCGTTTAGTTGGACCCTCTGTTGGTGTGTGTGTGTGTGTGAGAGAGAGAGAAACGAGTTTCGAGTGCGGTTGTTGTGTTTATAACTTGTAGTTTGGGTCTTCCTGACGAAGGGACTATGTGACGGGGTTTCACAAGAGAAAGAAGAAGAGGAGAAAGGAAGCGGAAAAGAAGCAAGAAGAGGCGGCGCGCCGCAAGCGAATCGAGCAGCGAAAGAAGGTAATTCACTTTGTCATCTTTGCACTCACCTCGTTCCTAGTCTTGAATGTGTTACAAATTGTTTTTCATGCTTAATGGAATCGAAGTTGGTTCGTCCTTTGTAAGTTGGAATCAAATGCAATGGCTGATTTTAAGGGGTGGATCCTAAGAGGGTTTTTGTTGTTTTGTAGCTCATTAGTCTGTATGGATTTGATGTTTCACTGAGTAAGGTTTGCTTAATTGGAATTATATAAAGATGTTGATCATGGATTTGCCATCATGTATGACACTAACATGGCAGTTTTGCATATTCTGGGGAAGAAATCTTATAAGCTGTGTGAATCATCTTTTGTGTGTTACCTTTGTTTTTCATGAATGAGGCATTGCACGTCAAGTAGGCTTTGAGAAAAAGATGAGCAAGGTGGGTTTTAGATCCTGACAAAAAGAGAGCGTATTCACGTTCTAATTTTGGTGGACTGAGTGCATAAAACTATAGTCATGACCAGCATATCTTTATTTCATTTTGGGACTTTCGCAGTCTGTCATTCTCTTGTATCCTTAAAATCGGAATAGAGTCCCTTTGTATGCCTCTAAGAAGAGACCAAAATTGAAGCTGATGCCACAACAGAATGTTTATGTCCTCCGACTCTAAGTGACAGTTCTAAACTTCTAACAGATCAGAGTCGTAGCTTTTCTCTTTTACTTTGATGGATTCCTTAAGAGTGAATCGAGATTACAGAATAAAGTAGCCAACTCACTCTTTCTTGATCTGAGTTTATCACTCTTTAGCAAAAAAAAAAAAAAAAAAAAGATCTGAGTTTAATACTCATATGTTAGTCCGTCATTTAGCTTTTGTATGTCACCTTCCTTCATCTCATTTCACATTCTCATACCTTTCACTTTCAATCTTGATATTCTTCATCTCCAATTTAGATATTTGTTGGGAGGGCATTGCATTGGACTGATATTTGTCGTATTATTAACTTTGTTAAATTGAACCTTGCAACTTGTGTTCCAGAGGAAGCTAGAAAGAGAGCATGCTTATTATGATGGAGGTCCTCCATCCAATGATACTGAACTTGATGAAAACGATGAGCTCTTAGAGAATGATGAGAAAACTGAGCCCCATATACCTACATCAGGTAAATCTAATTGCTTCCAACTTTGACGAGATTATGTACAGCTTATTTAGCGCTTATTTCAAGGATCTAATAGTCCAATGGGCTGCATTTGTAGTCTTTTGGATTCCTCATTTTGCAGTTGAGCAACCTATCACGAGTTGATAACTTCAGTGGGTTCTATATAATTAATTTTTGTCGGTCTGGTATATGGTAGTTCATAATGCTTATCTTGATGTGCAGCAGCTTTGCCAATTGTTGATACCACATTGTCAAACTAACTGATTGCGGATCTTTCTCATTGAATGCATTTTAACCTTTAAAATAAAATTGTTTTCTTCTGATAATATGCAATGTGAATCTTGGTTTGTCTTACGGCCATACATTATGAAGATTTCCCACATTATACTTTATACAGTCTAGGGATTTTGGCTAACATGATTAAGTGTTGCTGTAAATGCCTGCTTTTGTTCCCTTAAAATGTTGGGTCTGGGTGGATTAGGTATGAGGCATGAGATCTATGCCATATGCTAATATATGATTTTGAAATTTTGGAGGAAAGGAATGAGAGTCTATGATAATGGAGACATGAAGGTCACTGTGAAAACAAGTGAGATTGCCCCAGATGAAGAAAATGATCCCATTGAGAAGACATGGACCAACAAAGCTACTGGAGCTGATAAAGGGCACGGTGTACCCGTGAATAAGAAATCAATCAAGAAAGTGGTAAAGCATAAATCACACAGAAAGGTGCAAAATAAGAGGGGGAGAAATAAGGACAAGAAAAACAACAAGAAGACACGCTAGCTCTTTGTTGCCAGTCACTTAAACCCACGCGAGATTGATGCAGCTTATTTTGGCTGTATAGATTTCCTGGTGAGGCAAAGTTTTTGTTTACAAGCCCGCCAGTTACTTGATTGCTGAGTGCCGACCTCCCTCCATGATCATGGATGCATTTCCCTGTAAGCTAGCTTTCCCTGCTGTAGTATAATTCTTGGTTACTTTTCTTCAACAAAATAGTGTATTTAGAAACACGTTAGAACCTTCACTTTCTTTTGTTGGGAAGTCCAACCTAATATTATTTATGCTTCATGCAATATGATGACTGGATGTGCTTAGGAAACAGATGCTTGCCAGTTTCTCGTCGATTCTGTTACGGTTTCTGTGCAATAATTAAGAAATTAATTGGAGGTCTTGCCACCAGGGATTGGAAGATTGAGATGATAAATTGGTGCCTGCACTCACTTGCTCAAATAAATGCAATCACTATTCTCGGTGTCGTACAAAATGTGATCGGAGTGTGTTCACCATTAAGAGTGTTTGCTCCATTGCTTTAGGACACTTTTCCCTTGAGGCAACACTGAAGTTCAGTGGCCAAAGGTGAAACCTGTATGATCAGTTGGACTGATTGCAACTTGCCCTCACCAAGCTTGTTTGAATATTCTTCTCGTCCCGCATGTTGCCGGGCTGCAGCACTAACGCTACTGCCTGGATACCAGCCCGGATACAGGGTGATCCTCAAAAGTGCATTTTTGGTCACCCAGCATTCACACTCACACGCCAATATATAAAGTAGTTGCATTTCTTTCATTCCCAACTACACTTCTCGCTCTGTACCTTCCTCTCTCCCACACCGTCTCAGCATACACCACCGCCTCTTCGTCACTGCCGCCGCCTTCCCCACTCCTAAACCGGCACAACCACCAACCCTCTCTGTCGACTCTGCCTCAACTTGATCTCATGCTCATCACTCTAATGTCGTCTCTTTCATGTCTTAATCTCTATCATTCTCTACCAATGAGAGCTTGATCATGGTGTCACGCCTCCCCGTTGAAGAGCTTGATGGAGCCTCTAGCTGTGAAAATCGCGAGCAAGGGCCTCATCTGGTTCTGCACCATCGATGAGATCTGAAGAGGGCATAAGAGTGCACGGCCACCGGGACTCTTACAAGGAGAGAGAGAGAGATCAGTGACAACAAGGAGGAAACGAGCGCAAGAGGTTTGACCTGATGGATGAGAAAGATGTCGGCTTGTGGATTGAAGGCGTAGGAGACAGTAGTGCGATCGTGGTGGTGGCGACAATAGGCGTGGGTGCTAATAGAACAGAGAGACTTGAGAGTGAAAGGGGGTCCTCGTGCATCTTGGCTGCTGACTTGTAATTGTTCTTTTCCCAGGCTAAAGGTACATGTTCGGTCGTGGGGAATGTGAGGAATGTTTGACAACTTGTCCGGGCAGCAGCATGACCTCTCCCTTCCTTGACCAAGCATCCGATTCATAGTATGAATGCCTCACCACCCTGCTGCTCGTGACTGTTGGTCGTTGGACGCTGTAGCGGAGTTGAGATCAGCTGTTCAAATTTGAACTTTCCCTCTTCCTGTTAATTTGCCAACTGTTCCCTCCTGTTTTTCAGTTGTCACGCAATGTGTTTACATTCACATCGTGTTTAACATGTCAAGTCGAGTTGAGCACATGCAGACGGCAGATTGTAGCAAAGATACTATCTATTTCATAGCAAAAAGGAGAAGGACTTAATGGCCTTTTCCACGATGAAAATTAGTCATTCATATGGGCAAACGGTAATTCATGAATAGTATGTTCAACGGTTTTAAGATACGACTTCTAAGCAAGCGTGAGTTCTAATTCGGGTTTCCATACAAAAACCGATAATTGTTCACTAGAGTTTGTTTTGGCAACCGCCGTCATAGCATACATAATCTCATTAAAGGCATTGAGAGTGCCGAAACAGCGTGAATCATAGCGTACATTATCTCATTAAAGGCATTTAGAGTGC
Organism: Corymbia calophylla; assembly: GCA_014182845.1. Classification (NCBI taxonomy): domain Eukaryota; kingdom Viridiplantae; phylum Streptophyta; class Magnoliopsida; order Myrtales; family Myrtaceae; genus Corymbia; species Corymbia calophylla. The sequence goes on along the minus strand of CM024696.1, from coordinate 6,003,082 downwards.
CGAAATAGCGCGAATCGGTATGGCCAGAAAATGACGTGTGAATTGATTACATTGCTCAAAATAGGATCGTTCATGTTTTAAATGAGATGACAGTTTGGGCAGGCAAAACAATGCAGACATCTAATACTGATATTTCTTGTCATTTATGGAACAAGGATTGGTTCTGGCCTTTATGTTTTGTCCTTGTTTTTAAAGAACGCATTTTGGAAAGCACATCTTCTCTTGCTTAAAACTTCACATTATTCCATTTGTGCTTCTCATAATTTTTCGTAGTATCACCAGGAATTTTGAAAGAACGGGCTCTTTCGATACATGCTCATCAGTTGGCCGGAGAAAGTGAAGAAAGTTTGTGAAAATGGTCCCGTCATCGTCGAAAAGGGGCAAGGCAGAGTCTGATCTTCCTCTCATTTCTCCAAAGAACCGCCGGATTAGGAGAAGGCGGGGTCCTGAGCTTCCTGACGACATACTGGAGCGCATCTTTAGGCTCTTGCCCATCAAACAAGCAGTGAGGGCCGGAGCTGTCTCGAGTAGATTCAAGCAAGTCTGGCTTTTCAGCAGGAAGCTTCACTTTGGTAGATGGTTCACAACGCACCATGGCATCCTGGAAGCTATATCGATTATTAACCATGTTTTCAGGGCTCACGCAGGTCCACAGATCCAAAGCTTCAAGTTATATATCGATCCAACAGATATCGAAGGGATGGTCAGGAAGTGGATCGAAATCTCGATTTCGAAAGGGGTGGAGGAGCTGGAGCTGAACTTCATCCCGGCGAGGATTGATCCTTTCCAGATTTCTCGCGATTTAATCGATGTCGAGTCACTGAGAGTTTTAAAGTTGACATTCTGTGAGTTTCTTTTCCCACCAAATCTCACTAGTCTGCATCTCCTGGATACCCTGATTCTGAAGAAGGTTGAAATAACGGCGGAGATGGTCGAAACCTTAATTCTCAATTGCACCCTCCTCGAGACTCTCGAACTGGTACGTTGCGATAACATCCGTCAGCTGAAGTTGTCGGCGCGAAATCATAAGAGGTTTAAGGTGTTGAAGTTGGGAGATTGCTCGGATCTTTCACTAATTGAAATCGATGCTCCGACCCTTCGCACGTTCTATTTCTATGGTCAAGTACCTATCTTCCTGTTTACAGAAGTATCTCAACTGAAGGATGCAGTACTAAATTTCATTCCCACAAAAGGCTACATGAGACATTCTTTCGTCCGGAACATTTTGGACAATCTCACTGACGTTAGCGTCCTCACAGTGAACAGCATCTTTCTCGAGGTATCTCGCATTCCGATAAGTCGCCTTCTTTCGAAAACTCTTTCTAATTTAGTAGAATATCGGCTTCTTATCGCAGTTATTACGTAACCATAATGTCTGGTTCAGGGCATATCTCCAAGTTACGAAGATTTAAAGCAAAACATACGTGGACTGCCGTTTTTGTATCGCAATCTGAAGGAGTTCCAACTAATCATGCAAGGCGGCGTCTACTGCAATACTTATGATATTGCCGCTTTTCTCGATAATTGCCCATCCATCGAGAAAGTATTCATTGATGTAAGCTCATTAAGTTAGATTATCCTTCATGGAAATGTAGCTGAAAGCTACCCAAGTAAAGAAGACTACTGGAGATTCTTGTTTTCAATGCCTAAGGCTTTGCTTTAATCTTTGCAGTTTAATGAATGCTCTTTCGAAGGGAGCATTTACTGGGAAATGCATCAGAAGCAAGAGCTCGAGTCCTTTGGCTTTCTCTGCCGCCTCAAGTTTGTCAAAGTGAAAGGCTTCAGGTTTCAAGAACATGAACATGAGCTGGTCAAGTTTTTTCTGCAGAAGGCGATCAATTTGGAGACCCTTGCTCTGGTTAGTTCGATGGATCGGCTTCATCCTTGCAGTTACTCAGATGATATCGAGAGGTATCAAAAGTACTTTCTGTGGCAGAGTTCTCCGAGAGCGAGAGTGACGTTTTTATATGACTGCAAGGACAAGACAACCCGTCCGACGCATCAGAAAATTTGGCAGGCATGATGCAGGTCAGTGCGCTTCTGCTCTTCAAAGAGAGCCTTTGGACTCTTATACTCCGTTCAGGGAAGCAAACTTAAGAAGTCACCAGTTTTATGGAGCATCTGAGTCTCTTATTTAAACATTTATTCGTCTTCAAGAAGAGTCTGGCAATGAAGCTGGAGTATGCAAGTAACAACATTTGAATCACCAACCCTTTTTTTCTCTCATTTTCTAGTTGAGATAAACTGGATTTTGCCTACCTGCTTAATAATTTCAGATGATGCTGCATCATCTTTCACAATCTGCAGACTGCAATTACAAGATGCGCTTTTTATTGGGTTATTCCCGTAAATTACAGAAGTGTGACTCCAGCATTATGGCCCAGAATCACATCAATCTTCTTATATTCAGATAAACAGGATTATGATTCATACCCAAGAGGTGTGATGCTCTCCCATTTTATAGGACAAGATCGGGGAATTTAGATAATCCCTAAATAGCATGTGATCGTTCACCAGCTAATCACGAAGTATCAAATGTTAGAAACCGAATATCATGTCGTCATCTAAAACCACTCAAAAAGTGAACCATTCAGGAATCATTTCTAAGGTAGCAGCCCTAAAACCCTAACCCGGTTGGGCTTCCAAATGTAAGTCGCCCGAGGTCATGCCGAATTGATACCTCTCCAAAACCTTTGGAGATCGATGTCAATGCATACAACGAGAGATGGCAGTGCAGGAAGTCAGGCCAAAATTTTCAAAATGGAAACACAAAAGAACAGATGAAACCAAGATGAGAACAGAATAGAACAGAAGCAAATACTATCATCATTTCTGAGTTTTTATTACACAGAACAAGGAGGGTATGCAGTATTAACTGTACACTCCTCTTCATTGCTTTTATCAGCATGGGAAGGGCCTCAGGATCAGCCCTTCAAACAACTCTGGAATCGCCTAAGAATCTCTCTGTCTCTTTACAATGTACACACACAAAAAATGAACTTCTGAAGCCAGAATACGTCTTCAATGAAACATTTGAAGAAACCGTGGCCCAATGATTCTTTCTACATGTACATCATAACCCTATTCATCATCGTCCCTCTCCGTGTCAACCAATCTACAACAACAAGAAACTTATCTACACTCTACAGAACCCGGGATCCAGAGCGCGCGCTAAAGCTGATTTCGGTTCATATCTCAGTTTTCCGTGAACAAACCTCCTCTCCTGGTCCGCTGCCCTTCATCGGGCGAGGCGAACAGCACCGCCGTGACGTCCGCCAGCTTCTTCCGGCTAATCCGCGAACGGAAAGTCCTCAGCGGGGCGTTCGGGGCTTCGATCTCCTCGCAGTCGCTCGGGTTCTGCAAGTCGATCGAGTTCCTGAACGCCCGGATCTTCGTGGGCGTCGTGTACGCGAAATGCCACTGCTTCGCCACGACACTCTGCGAAAGGAAGAAACGAATCAACCGCCGGCCCCCCCAAGAAACAAATTAAGCAATAGAAAAATGCAGTACCAATCGCAGACGATGAACTTACCGCTTCTTTGATTGTCTTGGACACGCGAACTAGCTGCTTCAAATCCTCGTGCTCGACGTTACAGAGTATCCTAATCTGCGACAACCCAAATGCTCAATCATCAAAACCCATTAACAAGAAACAGCGCCATTGCTTAAAGCACCAGCATTCGTGCGAAATCAAAACCCGAGCCAACTCACCAGAATGTCCTGAGGCAAGGCCTCGAGGCCGGACTTCTCCAGGCCATCGAGCAGCAGCCTCGCGCTGCACTGCCTCTTGAGCGGAGCTCTGAACTCAGCCGACTCGTCCCGCCACGCCGCCGCCTCCTCGGGACCCTCCGAGATCCCGACCCTCTTCCTCCCGAGGCCCCGCGTGCACCTCACGAGCCCGAACCCGGACAGCCCCTCCTCCCCACCACCCCTCGCCTCGCTCTCCCAAACTCCACAGCATCCCTTCTTCATGCCCAACTCCACATCCCCGCACAGAGCCATCTCTTACACTCTCCCTCTGCAGAAACCAAAACCAAAACCAAACCGGAGTCAGTCGGGTCACCGACACCCACGAACAGGAAACCACCATTGGAGAACGAATTCAGGAGCAGAGCTGAGGACACGAACCTGGGTCGGATTCGACGATTCCTAGATTCTCTCGAGATTCGATCGATTCGTGCGAGTGCGTGTGATTTTTTCGCGTCTTCTTCACGCCTTGCGTCGAAAAACCAGCGGTCGGTCCTCTTCCTATTTATATAGCCGTTACGAATATATAAAATTAAATTTTTTTTCCTCTTTTTAACTAAAAGAAATGCGAATAAAAAGTGAGGAGAAAAAAAGTGAAAAAGAGGAAATTTTGAAAAAGGGGTGAGAGAGAGAGAGAGAAAAAATATCTGACGCGGTCTCCGATTAATTGCTTCACGCGAAGGTACTGGAATTCTCGCGCGTGTGCGGGAAAGGATAATAAATAAAAAAATTAAAAAAAGGGAGGAGAGAAATTAAATCGTGCTTTGTTTCTATCCGCGTTGGCGGTTAAATTGAACTAGCCGTTGGAGGGAAGGGGACACGTGGCGGGATCGGGGCCGGGGTGGGCGAGTTGGGCGGTGGAGATGGGGATGACGTGGCGAGGTGGGCGGTCCGAGTCGGCTCGTAGTCGGTCGGCTTCCTGGACACGGTTTTGGGGGAAAACATCGGATGCTTCGAGGACGGTCGGAGATCGGATCGGGCGTTGGTGGGCGTGCGGTGGGGGGGGGGGTGACGTGGCGGGGGTCGCATCGGGAAGTGCGCCGTTCGTACGTAGACGGGAACGAAGATAAGGCGATTAAGCAAACTGCCCCCGCCCGCACGCGAAATCTCGTTTTTGCCCCTTGATTAATTGGAGATTTAGCGATAAACCCGGAAGATTAAGAGAGAGAATTTCTCGGTCGACGTGGAGCATGATCATCACGCATCGATCTCCACAATTTGGCATTTTCGTGTCTATACTCGCACCATGATTTGGCAGAAAGAAAAGAAAGAAAGAAAAGTAGAAAATGTTGAGGCATTGTTCTTTAAAAGGTTTAATGTCGCAAAAAAACTCTAATTAGTATACCCGTAATAAATTTATTTCAAATTAACATAATTATGATAAATTTATTCATAATTAATTTTTTGATTGTCAATTTAATCAACACCTATTCCCACTACCTCTTAAATTACTAGAAACCCCAAAGTAGCAAATTTGTTGTTGTTACCTTGAACCATCAAATGGCGAGTAATGCTAATGAGTGGTGATGTAATTAATATTTTAGTGTAAGTCATGGTCTAGGAGTCCTTCGTCGCAGCTATCAAGTGATGAGTCGTGAAGCAATTAATATTTTAGTGTGAGTCATGGTCTAGGAATCCTTTATTAGTGATGAATGTAAACAATTAGGCCATACATTTGCAATAAATTTATCTTCTATTAATTTTCATTAAATTAAATTAGTATAGTGAAAAATCATAAATTGATATGTTTATGATAAATTGAGGTTAAAACTCTAAATTGATATATGAAACTCCGCAATTTAATATCAAGAAAGTAAAAAATGTTAAGTCGAACCGATTCGCCCTGGATGACGTCATTCGATTCACGGGTATTGGAGGATGAGTTGTCGATGAGGAAGGGCGGATGGATGGGGGGTGGTCGAAGCTGGACCGAGTTGGCGGGCGGCGGTGGTGGTTTTTCTGGTCGATTGATCCAATCGGGATTGGGCAGATTTCAATTCCAACTTGGCTGGCGGATCAGCACGACACGTTTCCAGGAAAGACAGGGTTGGGGGTAGGCGGGGCTTTTGCGGTGAGAAGCTTCCCTACGTTTGGACCATTGTTGGGGTGGTGGTGGTGGTGGCGGCCCACCACTGGTGGGGGAGGCTCCTTTGACTCGTTCAACGCCGTGCTGTGGAAGCCAATAGCACAAATTTTGTTTTTATTTATTTTTATTTTTTTACCCACTTTATTTTCCTTTCTTTTTTCCCAAATTTATGAGGAGCTGACTTTGACTATGCAAATGGGGGGAAATTGAGGGCAGACATCCTTTTGGGCATTTTTCTTTTGGAATAGTGTAATATTAAAGTGTGTTGCGGAAGCAACTTAATCATCACCTTTTTTATTCGAAGTAAAAAATTTGAGGTAGAGATGAATAGTCGAACTAGCTTAGCTTGAGAGCTATTGGCATAAATCAACTTTACTCAATTGGTTCTAAGCCAATTTCACATGGGGAAAATGTTTGGTTTCTTGAAATTGGTCTTGACCAGCTCGATTTCCAACTTTATATTGTGAAAAGGTTTTGAACCGGTTCAAAACAAATCCTAAATAGCACAAAAAAATTTATTTTATTTTTTACCCCTTTTTCCCTAAATTTATGAGGAGTGGACTTTGACCGTGCAAATGGGCTAAATTGAAAGCAGACATCCTTTGGGCATTTTTTCTTTTCTTTTTCTGTGGATAATGTGATATCAAAGAGTGCTGTGGAAGTAATTTCATCATCACTTCTTCTTTTTTGCAGGTTTTTTTTGTCAAAAGATTTGGAAGTTTGGATCAATTTTGGATTCCTATGGAATTACGGATCTTTCTGGCGACTGTATCGGTACGGAAAGATCATCTTCAGATGCCGTGAATGTGGACCAAGGAGTGGAGAGGATGGCTCATGATGTTGGTTGATGGTGCGAGGTTATCTTGTTGATCATCTAGAATCTTGACTTGCTGGGCAAAAGTTGGTGACCAAAGCTACTTCCCAAGTACGCCGCCACATCTTTAAATTTTGACTTAACGGTAGATACCTGATGTAGGGATGAGCAACTTAATCTATTCGATTCGAGAATTGACCGAAATCAATGTTTTTTTTTTTTGGTCGAAAGAAACTTTATTAAATTTGAACATACTCAAAAATCAATATCATATCCCGGCTATCAAAATAAAGTAGATCACGAAGGAATTAAGGGAGATATGCTATCGAATTAGAAGGTAAAGTTTTCAATCTATAGTTCTTGATGATTTGGTCCACCACTTTATTAAACTCTCTTGAGTAGTATACTAAAATAATATACTTGAACTGGCCCATAATCTTGCGAGTTTCCATGATAAGGACACTTGCTTCCTATAAAGACTGATTTGAGCTGTTACCCGTATTTAATAAGGTCAAACAGTCAAGCAAGCCTAGAGTTGAGTAAAGTTGATTTGGATCGCATCTTGGTGGCATCATTTGTAACCCGAATCAACTTTACCCAACCAGTTTTGGAAGAGGTTTCCGCACAGGGATTGTTTCAATTCCTAGGTGAAAAATTTAGGAATCAATCTTCACTAGTTTGTTATCGGTTTTATGCCATGAATTGATTTTGAATCGATTCAAAACAAATCCCGAATTAAATCTTTTAAACACTTTCTCATTTCTCACTTTTCATTAAGATCGATAGAGAAAAAAAATGTGAAGGCCGGTTTTCGGGTCAACCTTGGAATCCGGCAGTCTGGCTCCAAGCCAATTTCAAGGTGGGTTGATAAATTTGGTCCTTAGTTCCAAAAGCTCCAAAAACTATGAACCAACTCTAAAGGGATAGATTTCAAGTTCTTAATCTAGAGCATACTCATCATGAAATTGACCGCTCCCAATTTGAGAAGTTGATATATTATTATGAGAAAGCCCATTCCATCATAGCTTATGAAATGTGCTAGCAATCTCATCAGCTAGCTAAAAGGTGAATTAAAATATGGACGAATGACCTAAACATAAAATTGGGAGCAATTTCTATCAGAATTCACATCCGATGTCTATGCTCATGATTTGTCCCGATCAGATTGGAATGATCAAATTGATGGATAAATTTTGGTCATCCGCTTCGTTTAATAGCATGAAAAGAAAATAAGATATTTGCTTGCTTTTTTCTTAGTGGGAATGGCAAATGATGTAAGACCAACCAATTGAATAGCACAAAATTTAGTAATCCACATTTACTTGTGTTAATGCATCATGCCTTTGCAACAAATTCCATCCAATTCTCCTCTGTATTGTTTACTTTCTTTTTCTAATAAACAATATGGTCTCCTCGTTTATGGTATCCGTGGATCAACATGCATGTAGAGATGGACAAAAAGACATGGACACCTTCCATGTCCCCAGCACAACCTGGGGCTTACTGTAGAAAATTATGAATTATATCAAGTTGAGCTTCAATTTAGCTCAAAAAAGAAAGTTGAGCTTCAATTATGTCAGAATTGAATGTTTTATGCGTAGAGGTCTGGTGCAGTCACTACAGCCTCTACAGCCTCAAGACAAACAACGTGGAATGTTCCTGATTATTGAGAATTTTCAGCTCAAAAGCATGCTCGAGAAAACTTGGAAAACTATACGGGACCACAGTGGTTATAAAAGTTTAAGCAATTAAGTTGTTGAAAAAATCTTAAATATATTATACTTTTGTCAATTAAATCCTAAACCTTTTAATTTTGTCTATTGAATTTTAAACATTTTCACTTTTTGCCTTATTGAGTTCATCCGGTTAATTATGACTGAAAATCGCTAAGTAGATAACTTAATAATATTTTTTCAATTTTTTCCTTTTCAATTTTTTTGTTTTCTTTTTCTTTTTACAAAATCTGGCTGGTGAGGCTATTGGCTGGCCATCGCCTCGCTGGCTACTGGAGTGGGCCACAATCAAAAATATATTATGATATTATTAAAAATTATTTACTTTAGCATCAGTTATACCATGTAGAATAATTGACGTCCATATTAAAAATGGACTAAGGGGGAAAATGTGAAAATTTCAAAGACTCACTCCCCCCTATGCATAGCCCCGACTTGAAGAAGATATTAAACTCGAAAATCTTGATATGCATGACCTGTAGGCGATGGCTTCTTGAAGGGAATTCATAAATGAGTGAAATGGAAGTGAGAGGAATCGAACTCAGGATCTCGAACTCCGATATATTCTTGAAACCAAAAGTTATAATGCTTAGTCATTCGTTACAAAAGCCTTCTGCCATCAGTTGTCCGAAGTCCATGCACGTCCTCTTCGGCTACGTGCCCTTTCTTCTCGTATTCTACCCTCATTTTCCCGAGAAAACATTTTCTTCCATGGAAGGAAACGGAAGCCCTCGAGGATCGAACTTCGCAGCACTCTCCTCCGTCGCCGGGATCGCGCAGTCGCCTGTCAAAACACGGGCCGCGTGATCATCGTCTCCCTCCTCGCACCCTCCGTTCTCGATCGCGCTCACGCTCACGGTACGCGGTGGATATACAGATTCGGAGGCTTCGTCGGAGGGTGAGTTTCCGGCGACTGGTGGGGACCCGCGATCGCCGGAAAAGCGGCGGTTCCGGCGGGACGGCCCAGAGGATTTGGATGGGGAGGAAGAGAACATGATCGAGATCGAAGTTTCTCCGTCACGAGTTCCCGAGAGGAGGAGAGATTTCTTTACATGGGCCGGCACGTGCGAGCCCACCCAATTTCGGCCGACGGCGAGTTAGTTTTCTGGGCCGGGCCGATCCATGATGCCTTTCTAAAAAGGACAAGAATGGGTGGGCTTTTAGTGGGCTTTTACTTGGTCCTTTTTTGGCCTTTTCCCGGTGTTGGCAAGAGTAAAGCACGCGAAGATAAAGGGTCAATACGACGAAAACCCAAACTAATATATTCATAATAAATTTATCTAAATTAATTTAAACCCCTAATCGGTACATTTTTGATAAATTTAACATAAATTAATACACTTATGATAAATTTATTCTCCGTATGTTTCCGTTAAACTTTACTATCAAATTGCTGAGTTGAATTACACGTAACGATTAACTAATATTTTAGTTTAGGATTTTACTCATTTTTGTGGTTTTTTGTTGTATATTTATTACAGATACACCACTTTGGTGTTTTTGGCAATTAAAAAAATAAGTTTGAAGTAAATTTGTTACAAATGCACAAGTTTAAGATTTTTTTGGTTATTTAGGATAAATTTGTCATAAGCATACCAATTTAGAGATTTTGTAATTTTTTTTTTGTTCGAAGGGGGTTTTGTGATTAAGAAATTAGTTTTTGACAAATTTATCGTAAGTAAATCAGTTTAGGGTTTTTTTAGTGGCATTAGCCCAAGATAAAATAAAGAATGAATTGCGCTTGTAGGGAAAGGTCTCATTGTTGCGAAACAATAGGGGTGATCGTTCTTGGTTCCATTCGCCTAGTTCCCAATTGGGAACTGAGGACCAAACTAGACCATCAATTCCAGTTTGGTCCAATCTAGTCCAGTGCAATAGAACCCGGTTGTTCTTTTTCCTCACAAAAGAATAGCCGTGCATAACGAAAGAGAGTGATAAATCTTAAAGATATTAATGTAAGCAACGATGAGTGAAAAGAAAGTACTTTGTGATCATGATACCATCAACAAAATAATATTTAGTTAACGTTTTACTAATTTTTTTGAAGAAATAATAATGGAAAAAAGTATATGCAAGCCAGCCCGGTCCAGTGTCCTCTTAGAATCGCTTGGACACTAGTTCCACTTTTAGGAACCGGAATCCTGACCAACATTCTTAAGAACTAAATCAAATTGGATGGTCCATTCATGTTCAGGCGGTTCCCGATTTGGGCGATTCATTTTGCACGTCGGTATGAAATGAGTAACGGGACATCGTGTCGTGATAGAAATCTCGCTCTCGGGCGACGCGCCAGCGAGGCCGCGGGCGTCGGCCGGGGGCGGGCGACGAGGAGGGTCAACGAGACGTCGCGCCCTTCCCACAAAAAACAGTACCGCCCATTAGACAAGAAAAAAGAGAGCTTTGTCTCCGCAAGGATCGGGTGTGGGGGGGCTGTTGGGGAAGTGCACTGGATCGGCGACACGTGGAGGCAGGAGATCGATCGGGGGGCTACCCGACACGCCGACGTCGATCGGATAAGGTCGCGTGGAGGGGGGGCCCCACCACCCTCCTCCCCTCCTCCTCCTTCCTCGTCCTCCTCGGCCGTCGCCAAGTGACGTGAAATCTGGTCTCGTCGTGAACGATGCATGATTGATTGCCCCCTACCTTTTCCCCCTTATCTTGTTCCTGCGGAAAAAAAAAAAAAAAAAACACAACCGATGAAAAGGAGGACATGCGGAACACGATGATCTCACCAATCTTTTTTTTTTTTTTTTTTCCTTTGCAATTTCCTTAAAAAAAAAAAAGAATGTTTAAAATGGATGGTCGTGAGTTCTCGATACCCTGATTTCTAATCACAGTTCCTCGTGGTCGAATGATCTTTCTACTTCTTTTCATAACGTTATGAAAAGATGGCCTTGAAGATATCTAATTCTCGAGCAAGTCAAAATAATGAAAATTCGATTGTTTGTTGAGATAGAAATCTTGACTATCTACACAAGCTCGAGGACTAATGTGCCTATCAAGATAAGACCAAGCCAAACTGTTATAGGTGTGGATTTCGACTCCCACGCTCTACAACAAAGTTGAAGCAAAAATTAAGAGTAAGAATTAGAATAGAATTAAAGTATGACCAACAAAAGAAAAAAAACCCATGTAGAGGGGCAAAAATCTTAATGTCAATGATTCGAGTTTTGTTAATTGTAGCCTTTATCGAGTAACTTATGGTCATTTTTTACTTTAAATATTTAGATTGCCTCAACTAGGGATAATAGAGAGTTTGATTATCTACCTTTTCAGATGTGAGGTTTAATTCTCATTCTTTGCAAAAAAAGTGAGCAAAATTTCGAGAGCGAGGAATTTACCCGTGATTTTTCATAGTATGTAAAGGTGTACTGATCTTGGATTTTTGTTGATCAAAAAGTTAATTTAAGGTAATTATTAATTCGAGATTTTTTTCATGATATAATATATTATTTTTTAAATCACGCCACTATTTTTAAACAGCAAATAAAATATGTTTTTTTCTTCCTTCTTTTTCTTTTTTCAACATGATGGTGATGTTAAATGAGAGCATTAGGGTCCGAAACCAAAAAAGGACATCGATTGGGGGGAGGCGAGGGAGGGCTGGACCACCACCCCAATTAATGGAACTCCCATGGAAATCCAGCGAATGAAAAAGAGAGAGAGAAACAAAATTCAAATTTAAAAAATTAAAAACAACAGAAATTAATATTATAAAAAAAGGTAAAAAGAAAAAGAGAAAAAGACCACATCGTTCCCATTTGCGAAATGGACATGAAGTGGGCACGTGCTCTCCCTGTCACCTAACCTTTTTGGCACCACCGTTGAATCCCCTCCCCACCACCACCCACATCTCCCCCAAAAAAAATAATTCGAATTTGGTCCCCACATTTCCCCATAAATTGCGATCATCCCCACCACCGCTCCCCCCCTCCCTTCACATGAATTCACAGTACACAAGAATTTCTCTATTTCAAAATATCAAATTTGTGCATTTACGGCATACTTATGCGGTATTAATTTTCATGCCGCTGAGAATCTCGAGCCGGTACGCCCGTGACACATTCACCTTTAACACGGATGTCGTCCTGGATTTTACTACACGGGGTTCACGTCTGATAAGTGGCGATTTGGCGGAGATATTTGAAGGAAGATAATGGAGGGCGGATTTATCATGAGATGTACTAATTTGTGATTCTTTACAACACAAAAATCAGATCACGAGTGTATCGATTTGAATAATTTTTTATGGTATCATCCCTCATTTATTATCCATGTTGCATCGCCCCTCAATAATTTATTCCGAGATAGACGGGCACCTTCGCCCTGTCGTAAGTTGAGATTAAGAAATGCCCACATGCACCGTGGAGATAATTGTAAATAATTGGCAATATGATAATAATATTCGTACAAAACATTAGTAGAATGATAATATTTATTATTATTATTATTATTATTATTATTGGGAGCATGGGCTTGCTGAATGGACAATTTTTGATATTTATAAGAAAAAATGATAAAAAATAATAAAAATTTGGAGTCTTTTTGGGGCGTTGGGAAAGGGGGGTGGTGCGGACGTCACCCACCATTGGGCATGATTAGAGAGGGGCTGCGCCAATTAGATTGGGGTTTGTTAACGATTTGACATTGTTAGGAATATTTTAGTTGCTGATTTTTTTTTTTTTTTCCTTTTCCTTCCAAAACGGGACGCAATCGATGATCCAATACGAGACGTGTGTGTGAACTTGGGAGGATGATATAGACGTTGCGGTCAGCGCGTTTCGATTCGCTCTTATTTTCCATGGATTTTACTTTTTGAAACGATAAGATCAATTGATAGTAGCCTGTCCTGATCTATGGTTCGATTTTTCTTCTTTCTTTTTGAAAATTTGAGAATTGATGAATTTTTAGGATTACCAAAAATTAGTTTTTTTTTAATCAGAATAAGTGAATTAGAAGTCTTAAAACTTATCATGAAAGTGTGTTTGAGTTCTAAAACTTTTAAAAAGTGTAATTAAGTCCTAAAACTTGTCACGAAAATGCAATTGAATCTTAAAACTTTTAAAAAGCATAATCAAATTTTAAAACTTGTCATAAAAATTCAATTGAGCCTAAATTTTTTTAAAAATCTTATCAAATGAAGGACTTGATATGACTCATTCGATAAGATTTATGATCTAATTATATTTTCTAAAAATTTTAAAATTAAATTACACTGTATAGATAAGTTCTATGACTTCCGATGCTCTTATTTTTTTATTATTTATTTAGTTTCGGTGGTCCTACTAAAGATGGATTGCCAGTTGTTCCAAGCACCAAGCTTGCCTTATTGGTCGTTCCTTTTGTGTTTTTTTTAATCCATTTATTTTTTGATTTTCGTTTTTTTTTTTGGGGTGCGATTTTCAAAAAGGAATCTTAATGACTTTAAATTATTAAAATATTATTAAAATTATAGAGATTGAGGAAAATTAAATGTTGCAAGACTGGCTGCTTACCAGCATTTAATCTTATAATCTAATGAGATCGCTTCGTGTTCGGAGGCCGTCACGTGAAGTTCGCACGTGGATTGCGGGGATATGCCAGCTTGCCTTTTTACTCCTCCACGTGTTTCGCGAGAAAAAATAAATATAAAGGAAAATATTTTCCTTTTTATTTTCCGACGTCTAGTTTATTTAGAAAAAAAAAATGAGAGTATGAAAAATATTTTCATATTTTCAATGGAATGTCTATGGTGAAATTCCAAAAATATAGTCCGACACTACGGCTCAGGTCCTCAAAGTCTAGGCCTACTTCCCTAAGGGTAGGCCCCCTTCCTCAAGATTAGGCTCATGACCTAATTAAATTCCCAAACTCGTCAAATTAGTACGATTGGGAACTTTTATTAACTCTATCTAATCCATTGGACATTAAAACGATGATGGGGCATTTTTTTTTAATGTCCCGTGTTTACTTTTCTTTTTCGACAAATGAGTTTTGTTATTTTCTATTTTTTGAACAAATGATTTAAAAAATATTTTTTTAAAATCGATCGCTAATGAAAATGAATTAATAAAAATATTTTCATCATTCACGAAAATATTAGACTTAAATTGCTGTCAATAATAAAGATGTTTTCATAATTAATTATTTTAAGCAATATAAGCAATTATTATCAATCATTCATTTTTTATGAAGGGCTTTGTTAGCATAACGGTCTTTAAACTACCATGAAATTAACAATTTATTGTGAGCGATAAATTTTTAAAAGTGTAGATTTCATAAAAATTTATAATTATTTAATTTTTTATGGTCAAGAACCGTCGTCAAGAGCCTAGACTTGACGCCCTAGTCACTTCTTTTCACCACTAAGCTTCCAACTCACAACCATTGAACATCATATTCTAGATTCACATAATCATTTTTTCCATGATTGATTCTAGATGAGCCTCATGTTTATCTATGTCGCTACGTCATAAAAAAAAAAAAAGGTCTTCGAGTTGAGGGACATCAAAACGGAGGAAAGAATATACAGTTGTCACGAAAATGAGAATATATTCATTTACAGAAAGCACATAAATAAGAAAATATTGACTCCTGAAGCCGACATAAAAAGTTAAAGTGTCGGGAAAATTTCCAGCTCAGGAATTGAGAGGTCACTCTCGGTCAAATTCCAACGACTGTATGCAACCTGTTCCCGAATCAGGACAATCAATGTACGCCAAAGGTCTAAATTCAACCGGTTCATAGGATCGGGTGCTCCTCCATAAGCTATCAGATAGCGGGATTTCCACGCTGGCTCTCTTAAATTGTTAGGAGAAAAGTAAAATGGGAACGTATTTGTTCTTTTTACATAATATGAATTCGGTCGACAAACGAGCGACGGGCATTCGAATAACGCGTTTGAATCCCTAAAATGGTTGGCCCAGGAAAATTCTCTCTAAAAGAAGGATTGTCGCGGGAGAATCTCTCTTCCCTTTTTAACTTATCCGGTTGGTCCAAAATGAAATATATATTTTTTTTCTTGTCGATATTTTTTTCTTATTTAAAAAAAGAAAAAAAGGAAACTGATCTTAAAAACCTTATGATTTACCGCCATCTTTCTCATCAGTTGTCCCCCCTCCCATCATCGACTGCTTTTCTCGCCCGACCGCAACCTCCGAAGCCAATCGTACGCCCTCCGTCCCGCCACGTCAGCGCCCACAGGCTGTACCGGACGGTCCGGATGCGCTCTGACGCCGTCGCGCGGGGGTGGGGACGAGGTCCACGTGGCGGCATGTGACTGGTCTGGCCTCCGAGCGCACATGAGCGGAGGTTAGGTATGGTGGGCTTGCGATCCCTCGCCCTCTCTTTCTCTCTCTTCCTTCTTCTTCTTTCTCTCTCTGCGTGCGATTAGCCATTTCTGCGTCAGCTACAGCTCTGCGAGCGGAGCTCAACAGGGATCGCAATTATAGATCCCGAATTTTCACTGTTCCTTTTTATTCCTCTCATCTTCTTCTTCTTCGTTGACATCATTCCGCCATTCATTATCGTGGGGGTTCCTCTCCCTCCCCCCTTTCCTTTGCTGTCTCTCTCCCTCTCTATAAGACGCATTGCCCTCTCTCCCTCTTCCTTTTGGCTCTTCGTGCGCTCCAAAGCTCGCTCCTTTGACCCCCGGAAGAGAGATACAAGGAGGTGGGCAGCGAGCTCTTCGCTCTTCCCGAACTGGGTCGGGTTCTTTTGGGGCCCTTCGTGTCCTAGATCTCGTCCTCCGCCGTCGCGGCGCGGCGGGGAAAGCCGGGTCTTTTGATCGAGTTGGGGGGGAGTGGAGTTCCGGTCTTGTTTCTTGGGTTGTCCGGTGATGCTTTGCTGCTGACGGGGACCGCTCTCGTTGCCAATTCGCTATGGATCCGAAGAAACCGCGGGACTCGGCGGCCGAGTCGGCCCGCGCGGCGCAGTTCCCGGACGAGGTCCTGGAGCGGGTGCTCTCGCTGCTGGACTCGCACAAGGACAGGAGCGCCGTGTCCCTCGTCTCTAAGGCCTGGTACAACGCCGAGCGGTGGTCCAGGACGCGCGTATTCATCGGGAACTGCTACTCGGTGACGCCCGAGATTGTTGCCGGCCGGTTCCCGAACATCCGCAGCGTCACGCTCAAGGGGAAGCCCAGGTTCTCCGACTTCAACCTCGTGCCGCAGAATTGGGGGGCCGACATCCGGTCGTGGCTCGCGGTCTTCGCGGATCGGTATCCGTTCCTCGAGGAGCTGAGGCTCAAGAGGATGACCGTGACGGACGAGAGCTTAAAGTTTCTAGCTTTGAAATTTCAGAACTTCAGGGCTCTCTCGCTCTTGAGCTGTGATGGGTTCAGTACCAATGGTCTTGCGGCCATTGCCACTCGCTGCAGGTGGGGGTCATCGCTTGTCATATCGATTTCGCTCGAATTTGTTTGGTTTTCAGTCTTGTTTGGATTATATTTTGTTCAAATTAGCTAGATTTGTGGTTGGTAAGAGCTAGAGGATCGTTAACTGCAATAGATAGTTGCATTACCTCATGTGGGATTTGAGTCTGACTGGACCTAATGCAGTTGGATTTTGTTGTGAAGATCCTTGTCTGAGCTTGAATGAATATCTAGCTGGGGGTCTGGACCTAGTGATAGGTATATCCACCTTTGGTTCGTGAAATCCAATTAAGGCACCACTTGTGGGTGCAACAGAGTGAATTGGAGAGTTTGGAGACAGCAAGTGTAGTGCAGTCATTCTACTTGTCTTGTTTTCCATTGGGTTGAATATGTAGTTGAATCAGAAGATTGTTTCATTGTGCTGTCTGTCTGGATGGGATCTGGGGAGGGCGGTTTGTACTTCCGTCTGGCGATTGAATTTGGGAAAGTTCACGTTAAGTGGTTCTGCTTTTCTTTCTTTTTCTGCCATTTCCTAATCTGAGGTGACGTTTGACCTGTCAGTTTAGCATTTAATGGGTGGCCTACTAACTGAGGTCATCTTAAGGAGATATGGATTTATGGGAAAAACTTTTGCTATTGGTCACGCTAGACCAATTATTTTAGAGATCTTTGCACCGTGGTCTCTTGTAGATCAACTTTAACCAGATCTTTATTTCCATGAAATATTTCTGTTTAAGCAGAGTTAGAGTTTGACACGTTAACAGCAAATTCTCTGTTTGGGAGCATCATGAGGGAGGAAATGGAAAGAGAATGCCCATATTATGACTTTTCCCCTCTTCCTCCTCACAAGAATTTTCATATCGAAATTTCAAAATAATTCACTTAGATTTTCATTCTCCCCGTTTCTTCTATTTCCCAAACTTAAAGGATGATTCAAGCTGATTATGTCTTCATTTGTGATTGGTATTGGCACAGTGGTGACTGGTAATGCATCACAAGGGAGTGATTGGTTGGATCCCAACTCTTGTGAGTTGGGGTAACGTCTACTGTGTGACTTTGGGGAAATCAATATGACTGCTAGAGTGTATCGTGATTATTTAGAATTTGCATATTTAGAAGGGAAAAACAATGCCATGAATTTGGAAGGAGTTTGCTTTCTGTCTCACCATGCGATTGTCCTTTACCCCCAAATGTCTTTATCAACCCCTTCACGACAGGATTAATTTGTAAGAACTCCAGATAAACCTATTAAATTCTTCTGAACAATTAAGAAAATTACCGAGAGAAGCTGTCTCAATACATTAGATATATACAAGATACAGACTGGTTAGTGTATGAATACCTAACCGCTATAAAGATCAAGGACAATAAGTTTTGGTTCGTTCTTGAACCCTTTAAAGACTGGATAGACCTATGATGTGGTAATAACAAGTAAACAAATTGTTGACCCAATAGAGGTCCTACATAGATTGCAATAGTAAAAAGATTAAACTGATTCGCTTAAGTGGAAACTGTTTGATCTTGTTGTGACTCTTGATGATTTGAGCTTTGTTATTTGAAAGAGTAAGAAATAAAGTAGCAAATCAGGCGCGAGTAGCTCTTCTCAACTTTAACTTGTGTGATACTGGGTAGTTGATGGGTACACTGAATATGGGAGATTAGTCTGTGGCCATTTGATTGTCAAAGATGACATTGACTGAAAGCAAAAAAATAAGCAGCATCTACATGAATTCATCACCTTGGGAAATGGTCACTGGTTCCACGACACGAAAAAGTTGCTGTCTTACTTCCATTGGTTTTCAACGTCAACACGTATATAGGGGATATGATCTTTTTAGTAGAGGTCCTTGTGCAAAAAATTATTACATAGCATGCATTAAGGCATGCTCCTTTTGTCAAAAGCTGACTGGTTGAATCTGTTTTTTGTGCAATCTGTGATTCCTTATGATTTTTTAGCAGTCTGTCTTTAGGAAGTTTTATGGTAACTCAGTTAATGGTCCACGCTTGCTTTAGGGAGGCCAGTACTGTATTTGACATTTCTGTATAGAACCCAGTGTTCTGAAAATTGATTAGAATCCTGTAGTTAAATTTTGAGTGGAATATTTGATATCTCTTCATCCCATTTCTTCTGATTTTCCATTTACTTTTAATAAGCAGGAATTTGACTGAGCTGGATATACAAGAGAATGGCATTGATGATATTAGTGGTGACTGGTTGAGTTGCTTCCCTGAAAACTTCACATCTTTGGAAGTACTCAACTTTGCGAGTCTAAGTAGTGATATCGATTTTGATGCTCTTGAGCGGCTTGTAAGTCGGTGCAATTCACTGAAGGTTCTTAAGGTTAATAGAACTATTACACTAGATCAGCTACAGAGGCTGCTTGTCCGTGCTCCTCGGTTGACTGAGCTTGGTACTGGCTCGTTTTTGCAAGAGCTTAATGCTCATCAGTGCCCAGAGCTTGAACGAGCTTTTGGTGGTTGCAAGAATCTACACACGCTCTCTGGATTATATGAAGCTACGGCATTGTATCTCCCAGTTCTATACCCGGCTTGTGCAAATTTGACTTTCCTGAATTTAAATGATGCTGCTTTGCAAAATGAAGAACTTGCCAAGCTTGTTGTTCACTGTCCATGTCTTCGGCGCCTCTGGGTATGTTTTCCACTTTCATTTACATCTTTGAAAATAAGCTACAGTTTGTGCTAGAATAAAAATACAATCTCTTCTGTTCTGCTTTTCTTTGGAGAAAAGCTGATCTTTGACATAGACTTCCTTAGTACAGTGAATGTTGTCCTAATTTGAACTGCATGGAATGAAGTGCTTTTTCTTCGATTTTGATTCTATCATATTGACTGCGATGTATTTTTTTTCCTAATTTCAATTGCATGGAATCAAGTGCGTTTGCTTCATCTTTGATTGACAAAACTCCAAATGAAGGGAAAGATTGTCTTTATGATCCAGCATTTACTTTGATTCCATTTGCATGATATCATGTTTTGCTCTTTGCTTGAGTGAGAAGACAAAATGATGACTTCTTTCAGGTTTTATGTATTCTCATTAATTTTCAGCTAGAATAGTTCTACATTTTGTCAGCGAACTACAGGTGCTTTTCCTAGAGCTAAATACAAATTATTGGCATATGTATGAATGCTTCTGTAGCATCACAAGTTGTGAGGTTAATTTTTCTATAATTATTGGAGCTATATCATCATCAGTAGCCAGGGGAGAGCCTTCTGAGCTCTAATTTTCATGGAGTAGTATCTCAAGAACTTGTACACTAATCAAGTGGCCACTGCAGGTACTTGACACTGTGGGAGATGAAGGGCTGGAAGCTGTTGCAATGAGTTGTCCATTCCTAGAGGAACTTCGGGTCTTCCCAGCCAACCCTTTTGATGAGGAAGAAAATCATGGTGTTTCTGAATCGGGGTTTCTTGCTGTGTCATATGGCTGCCGAAGACTTCACTATGTACTCTACTTCTGCCGTCAGATGACAAATGCAGCTGTAGCCACTATTGTGCAGAACTGCCCTGATTTTACCCACTTCCGTCTTTGCATAATGAACCCAGGGCAACCTGATTATGTGACAAATGAACCTATGGACGAGGCTTTTGGTGCAGTTGTGAAGACTTGTACGAAACTCCAGAGGCTTGCTGTTTCAGGTCTCCTAACTGACCTGACATTTGAGTATATTGGGAGATATGCTAAGAATCTGGAAACGCTTTCTGTAGCTTTTGCTGGAAGCAGTGACTTGGGGATGCAGTGTGTACTGGGGGGTTGTCCAAAGTTGAGAAAACTTGAAATCAGGGATTGTCCATTTGGTAATGCAGCTCTTCTCTCGGGACTGGAGAAGTATGAGTCTATGAGGTCTTTGTGGATGTCGGCCTGCAAAGTGACAATGAATGGGTGCGAGGTATTGGCTAGGGAGAGGCCTAGATTGAATGTTGAAGTAATGAAGGATGAGGAGAGCAGTGATGGTCAGGCGTATAAAGTTTATGTTTACCGCACTGTTGCTGGACCAAGGAGAGATGCCCCACCTTTTGTTCTTACTCTCTGAAGTGATTATTTCAAGGTACTTTTTTGGGTATGGACATGTTAGCAGTTTTTTCTATCAGAATGATATGAAGTAGGTATCTGTTGTGCGTATCTGTTGTGCTTAACTGTGCTCACACTTGCTCAGCTTGATTCATTGCAACTGCAATGTTCATGCATCTTCCTTTGCATACAAACTGTATGCTCATGCATCCTTCTCTACTTTCCTGTTCTTACTCTCATGTACTGCTGGAGATCTACTTTGCTTGATAGGTCCGTGCATTCATGCATTGCGTCACACATTTGTTATTATGATAGCTTTCATTATTTTCAGAGACATGTATCAAATGTGTGCCATCTGCATCTGTGTGACTGAAGTGGAGAGTGCTGGTGCCCTATGAGTTCAAGTGTTCAGATATCACAAAAGAACTTGATCTTTATGCTGCCTTTATCTCCACAGGCATTTTGTCGCTATGTGAATTTGTCTGATCGACGTGGAGAGCACCGGTGCAGAGAGTTCTGAGGGTGCGGAATTTACAGAAGGCTCGAACATCTGTTACCTTTGTTCCTGCAGATCAGCAAATTCCAGATTGTGAGGGCAAACAAAATGGATCATCTGGTGGGAAATACAACGTGAAGTGTCTGCCTCCGTTTGCTTGAAGGTGCTGGAAAGCGTATAATGCAGTCGGTGGGATGGAGTTCTAAAGAAACACCAGAGATCTGCCAAATGTCTCGGAGCATCAGCCGACAGCTCGGGGACTTGATGGGAACTTGAACCCATGAAGTTTTCACCTTGCAGGCACATCAATCTCTGTAACATTCTTCATCAATTGCAAGACATCATCAACAGCTGGGAGAAAAGATGAGGATGAATTTCCTGATGTTTTGACACCCCTTTCCCGGTGACTTCCATCCACGGCAATTGCAAAGAAATCCTTTTTGGAACTCTCACTTGCAATATGCAATCACAAAGTTATTCTCAAACTTTGAGTAAAGACAGCTGCTGGAGCATTTCTGATGTAATATGAGAGAATGAGGGTTGGGTTCCGAGGCGCTGCTGGTGACGTCCAATGCATTTCTTCTCAATTAACTTATCTGATCGCCGGATTCTACATCTCTGCGAGACCTTTTCTGTGTATGCTGGCGACAAAAACATTTCCACGATTAGGAAGTTTTGGTGATTCAGTTAATGTCTGTATCGAGATCGAGACTGTCAACTGTTCTTTTTTTCATTTTGGCTAAATTGTCAACTGAATTGTATGACATTTGCAGCCGGAAGCATCTACAAGCGGTTCTGGCAATCATTCGCGGGTGAAGTTTGATTTTTTTTTCAATGGAAAAAATAAAAGTTTTCAATTTTCATCCAACAGCCTACAGTTAGTGGCTACCTTGAGCATTTTTTTTGGGGTTATTGCGGTAAAGCTGTTAAAGGAAAATAGCGTGTGAAACTATCCAGTTAGCTTACGCAGAAATGGATTCTAAAACAGGACACTTACCACTTAGAGGCCAAAAGAAGAGGCGCTTTACTGCTTGAAAGTAATGTCCAGATGATGAGTTCACACATTCAGTTGACTTCCCAAGTGGAACGAGAATGAATGCTGAAGAACATTCTTCATCAAGCATCTTGGCATGATAGATTAGGAGCCACATTGCATTTTCTGAAAAAAACTACATTCATTGAAATGATACTAATTTCAAGCACTTTATACACTCTACGTATGATATATTTGGTATATGTTAATCTAGTGACCATCCTTTCATCGGATTATGCACAATTCTTAGAGATATATGCATGCTTCATCAATGTAGATAAACTTATCATAGTTGTTTTTTTTTTTTTACATATTTTAATAACTTATAAGCTCTCATGCATGGACATATGAAATGAATTAAGTTTAACTCGAATGTACTCGATACATGTCAAAAGATTGTCGGTCCGTCTCTATGGGAAGCACTTGGAAGGTTATAAAAACTACCGAAAATGAAAATTAATATCCCAATTTTATGTTGGATAAGAAATTCTCTAGTAATAGATTCTTTATATATATGTTTCATTTATGTTTTACTGAGTTCAAGTGATCCGATCTCCGTAAACAGAAAATGGGGAATTCTTGAACATGTTTTCGGTTATTACAAATTTACAATTAGGGTTTCTTCAAATATCCTTTTTTTTTAATGTGAAGGGACAGGCTATGCTGACAAAAATTTAGTGGGATCAAAGCTGCAAAATCAATGATTCGTATTAATATTACCAAATAAGAAAAAATAATACATATATGTTAAAGGAAACTTTGAGAATGTGAGTGGGGTCCCCCATTGAATGTACTTACCCACCAACACCATCCCTGTCTTTCAACCTGCACAGGCGATGCAATTATCAAAACACACGATTTTTGGGGGAATTTTTTTTAAAAATAAATCAACTCAGTTGTGGAAATTCCATTGCCTCTTGTAGTCTGCACACCCAAATGGCTATAAATCGAATTTTTCCCTTTTTAGTTTATTTCTAGAATATTTGTGTATTCACATATAAGTTCTCTTAATCATTTGAAGAGGAAGGAAAATACGAACCTTTCCTTTTATCTTATTCTTAAACAAAGTCCGTCGCTTTAAAAAGTCATTGAAATATCGAGCGAATCTATTTTTCTTATGTGTTGCTCGGGTATTTCTTTTCAGGGTCATTTGTACACCACCTTAGGATTACACAAATTTACCTAGAGAAGAATAGTGGAGTGCAATGCTGCTTAAATAATTGTTAATATTATCGTTAGGCGAGCACTCAAATATGAAAGATGACGACATTTTGTTAATCAATGATTTGAAAACTGAATTTTTTTAAAGTAGGGTTTGTAAATATTGAAAAGACATTCATAAATAAGACAGCATTGATAAAAGGGCAAGAAGGGTGTAATTTCATTTCCCAAATTGCTCTCTTGACAATGCTCAAAACTGGAAAAGTTTGCACCTTTGCAAAGGTCACACCAAAGTCAAATGCCACAGTGTTCTCCCTGCACCCAACCCAAGCTTTCTGGCCAGGAAAAGGATTTTCGGAGAAAAAAATGGCTCCTGTTCTGGCCCCCGACAAGGCTCGTCCACGTGGCGGAGCCCCATAGGCTGTCCCTCCGGACGCACATGAAGCCCGAGATTAGGTATGGTGGGCTACGACCCTGACGATTCCTCCTCTCAGTCTCTCTCTCTCTCTTCCACTCCCCCTTTCTCTCTCTTCACTCACTCACTCACTCTTTCTCTCTCTGCTTTCTCTCTCTTCTGTGTCCTGCCCCAAATTGCCATTTCTGAGTGTGTCAGCTTCACCCTTTGGGTGGAGTTAAACAGGGATCACAATAATCTCCTTCATTATTGTCATCTTGACATCGACTCTTCTCTCGCTCGCTCTCTCTCCATCCATCCATCTCCTCTCTTCTCTCTCTCTATATTACCCATTTCGCCTCCGTCCCTCCATTTTCTCTCCCTCCCTTCCCCCTCCCCACCAATTCATTCGCATCACTCTCTCAACTCACTCACTGCAATCTCAATCTCCTGGACCCATGTATCAAATCTGAATCTTTGCTCTCTATTTCCAATCTCCAATCGAATCTTTGACTGCCCATCTTCGAAGCCTCTTCTGGGTCTCTCTCTTTCTCTTCCCCTCCCCCTCACCCTCCCCCCCGCTCCGTTTCCGTCGCTCGAGCGACCGACCGGGTGCTCTCGAGCTCCGGCCCCTCGAACCGGCGGGAGGCCTTCGCTGACCAGCTGCATTGAGCTCGGAGCCGACCGTCGTTCGCCGCCCGCGATCGATCCGGGGCGAAAGTCATGAGCTTGTGGGGTTCTTGGTAATTTCCCCGGGGGGTGGGTTGGTGGGTCGGTCATGGATCCGAGCAAATCGCGCGACTCGGCCGAGTCGACGCGCGTGATACAGTTCCCGAACGATGTGCTGGAGCGGATTCTGTCCCTCATAGACTCGCACCGGGACCGGAGCGCCGTCTCCCTCGTCTCCAAGGCCTGGTACAACGCCGAGCGGTGGACGCGGCGGCACGTGTTCATCGGCAACTGCTACGCCGTGTCGCCGCAGATCGTGGCCGCCGGTTCCCCAACATCCGCAGCGTCATGCTCAAGGGGAAGCCCCGGTTCTCGGACTTCAACCTGGTGCCGCCGAACTGGGGGGCCGACGTGCACGCGTGGCTGGCGGTCTTCGCGGATCGGTACCCGCTGCTCGAGGAGCTGAGGCTCAAGAGGATGACCGTGACGGACGAGAGCTTGAAGTTCTTGGCTCGCAAGTTCCAGAATTTCAGGGCTCTCTCACTCCTCAGCTGTGATGGGTTCAGTACTGATGGTCTCGAGGCAATCGCAACCGACTGCAGGTGCGAAATACCGTCTCTGTTACGCCCGCTTAATTTGGTTTCCTGGTTCTCAGTCCAGTTAACATTAGCTTGCTTAAGCGATGGGGAAAGATTACCATTCATAGTAATTCAAAGCCGATTCTTCTTAATTTGCAAATGAACATGTGTAGAATGAGGGGTTAATCTGATTATGTTGTTTATTCGTGAGGGATTGGGAGGAGGAACGCAGGGTTGCGCTCCTTTGTTGAATTTGGGAAAGTTGAAGTGAAGTGCTTCTGCTTTTCTTTTTTGGCCCTTTCTTTTCCTCATCTTTTTGGTGTTCCTTTCTTGATGTGACGTTTGACCTGTTAATTGAGCATTTAATGGGTGGCCTCTATTAATTGAGGTCGTCACACGCAGAATTATCTAGATGTCTATTTATGGGGGCAAAAGGTATGATAATGTTAGCTGCGCAAGATGAATTATTGGAGAGAATTTTCCACCGTGGTCTTTTGCAAGGTACCTTAAATAGAAATGACTAAGGTACTTAGTACCTATGTCAGAGATCTTCGGAGACTTTTAAGAGTACTTTGTCCATAATTGGTACCGGTATAAAACTCTGTTTTAGCAGAAGAAGAGTTTCTTCTGTATTTTTGCGACTTCATGGAAGATTCGAGTTGAATGGACCGTGATTCTGTACTCAGAGTAGGATTGGTGCAATGGCACCGGCTCACACATTGCAAGGACATGGGTGAGCAATTGATCTTTTCTATGAAGGTCTGGAGTAAGGGGTTCTTCTTTCTGCTACAGTGGCTAATGCTAAAATGTCAGTGAAGAAAAGGTTTCACCCTTCGCTTGGAATCGGCAGAACTTGGCTTTTAGATGGCACTAGATGGCACAGTGAACTTTGAAACCTATGAATGATCTCTTTCTCCAGCAACTTTTTGGCTAGTGTGCTGGGGAGGAGTAGAAGAGTTTTAAGTTGTAGAGTAGAGACTGATTTTGCAATAAAGGATTCAACTTTTTCTTCCTTCAATCACGAGATCGGAAGGGCTAGATACTTGATATGAATTAGATATTTCTTCTTAGAATTGTATTTGTGTAAGGGTTGACTTACCATTGGTGCCCCTCAATGGAATATTTTTAGCTGTTATAAAAGATAAAAAGATCAGCCAATCTACATCCTTCCATGTTGTATAACTTAAAAAAGTGAGTTACTAGGCGGAGGAAGAAAGGTGGGGAAAGACTCAGGCTCAGGCATGATTGGCTCTCCCCAGGACACTCTTGACTGGCACAATGCTGTCTGATCAATGGTTTCATGGATTGATGCCAGCCTTTGACTGTATTAGCTTACAGCTCTATCTTCAAGCAAAAAGAAAGAACTTCATGTACATATATTTTATTGCCAAGTAACTGGTCATTTGGTTTCCAGGAAGGTGTTACTTCTGTCTGTTAGTTAAGATATTAGATTTAGCATCAATATGTTCTAATATCAGACTTGTAATGCAGTAATCATCTCTTTACTAGTAGTCCTTCAACAGTTTAAGATGTGAAAATAATTTAACATTCTACTTCCAAATACTGAAGTTCCTAATAACTAAATGTACCTCTTTATGTCAATCAAGTGGTCCTTTCCTTCTGGTGCAAGGGCATATTGTTCGTTTTGAATTCTGTTTTCTATGTTTACTTAGTGATTATTACTTGATAAAATGAAACAATTACTGTAAATTATGATTCTAGATAATTGATTATTCTAAATTCTGAATTCAATCCATCATTAAATTCTTGATGGGTGGTATGTAATACATTTCTCATTTTCAAATTGTTTTTGCTGAACAGACATTTGACTGAGCTGGATATACAAGAGAATGGCATTGATGATATCAGTGGCAACTGGTTGAGTTGCTTCCCTGAAAACTTCACATCTTTGGAGGTGCTGAACTTTGCAAGTCTAAGTAGTGACGTGAACTTTGATGCTCTTGAGAGGCTCGTAAGTCAGTGCAAGTCACTGAAGATTTTGAAGGTTAATAAAAATATTACGCTAGAACAATTACAGAGGCTGCTTGTCCGTGCTCCTCAATTGACTGAGCTTGGTACTGGTTCGTTTTTACAAGAGCTTGCTGCTCACCAGTACGAGGAGCTTGAAAGAGCTTTCATTGGTTGCAAGAATCTGCATGCACTCTCCGGCTTGTGGGAAGCTACGACACAATATCTACCAGTTCTTTACCCAGCCTGTACAAATTTGACTTTTCTGAATTTAAGTTATGCTGCTTTGCAAAGTGAAGAACTTGCTAAGCTTGTTGCCCACTGTCCACATCTTCAGCGTCTCTGGGTATGCTTTTCACCTTCAATTTTATTCTTGACTTTTGAGAGATAAGCTTTGCATTTGTACGGGAAAAATTACTCTTCATTTGGAGAAGATCTCTGCTTTGAGTCTTTGAAGTAATGCTGATTGGTCATGTGAAGTGTGTACTGTGTACTATACTCAACTGTCTATTTACACCAGATTTCACAATGTTTGTGCTTGTAGTACTAACAATATTACAATCATTCACTGATTTCTGTTGTAGACAATCTAGAGGTTACGTTCATGAACTGATCTGAGTTGATGCAAGCCAAAAAAGGAAAACGGGTCCTTATTTTCTATGTCTAATCCTTGTCAATTTTATGTGAACCTGCATGAGATCAGCTTCGACTTAGATCCATTCTCAACAATATCACCACTTAGATCTACCCTCTTTCCCAGGAGAGGGAGGGAGGTGTCATGTTTGTGTTTACTAGTTACGGCCTTCTCTACTTAGAGATCCATATTTTTGCTTTTAGTTCAAGTAAGGTGACCAAGGACAAGCTCTCGAGGGAGGGAGGGGTCATGTTTGTGTTAACTAGTTATGGCCTTCTCTACTTAGAGAAGTATATTTTTGCTTTTAGTTCAAGTAAGGTGACGAGGGACTGTTTGTGTTAACTAGGTATGGCCTTCTCTACTTAGAGATCCATACTCTTTTTTAGTTCAAGTAAGGTGACCGAGGACAAACTCTCTACGGGTATATATGTTATCTTTTATTTTGAGAGAAAAGGAAGGGGGGGGGGGGGGAAGGGAGGGAGAGAGAGGGAAGGAAGGAGGGAGGGGTCATGTTTGTGTTAACTAGTTATGGCCTTCTCTACTTAGAAATCCATATTTTTGCTTTTAGTTCCAGTAAGGTGACCAAGGACAAGCTCTCTATGGGTGTAAATGTTATCTTTTATTTCCAGCTACAATTACAATTTTTTTTCTTAGTTATTTGTTGGCAGCATCACTAGCAAATAGACCTCATCGGCAAACGCAGAAAATTCACCAGTAGTTTCACAGATCTTTAGCATTGCATTTTAGATCATGACAGGAGCCTGTTCATAATAAGTGACTGAAGAAAACCCTAAAAGTTGTGCTGCTTGAAAAATGGTAGCAAGGGAAGTTCATATCTGATTCAAGTTCCACTACAGGTACTTGACACTGTTGAAGATGTAGGGCTTGAGGCTGTTGCCTCAAATTGTCCCCTTTTAGAGGAGCTTCGAGTCTTCCCAGCTGATCCTTATGACCAGGACATTAATCGTGGTGTGAATGAATCAGGGTTTCTTGCTGTGTCGCTCGGCTGCCGCAAGCTCCACTATGTCCTCTACTTTTGCCGTAAGATGACAAATGCTGCTGTAGCCAGAATTGTGCAGAACTGCCCTGGTTTTACCCACTTTCGTCTTTGCATAATGAAGCCGAAGCAACCTGATTCCCTAACAAATGAACCTATGGACGAGGGTTTTGGTGCAGTTGTGAAGACTTGCACGAATCTCCGAAGGCTTGGTGTCTCTGGTCTTTTGACTGACTTAACGTTTGAGTATATTGGAAGACATGCTAAGAACTTGGAAACGCTTTCAGTGGCTTTTGCTGGGGGCAGCGATCGTGGGATGCAGTATATACTGGATGGTTGCCCAAAGTTGAGGAAACTTGAAATAAGGGATAGTCCATTCGGTAATGGAGCTCTTCTTTCAGGCTTGGAGAAGTATGAGTCAATGAGATCTTTGTGGATGTCAGCTTGCAAAGTGACACTACAGGGTTGTAAGATGTTGGCTACGCAAAGGCCACGATTGAATGTTGAGGTAATGAAGGATGAGGAGATGGATGATGGCCAGTCTTATAAAGTTTATGTTTACCGTACTGTTGCTGGACCAAGGACAGATGCTCCATCTTTTGTCCAAACTCTCTGAAGTTGATAATTAGAGGTGATTAATCTCTCTCTCTCTCTCTCTCTCTGTGCATGCACAAATGCAGAAGATCATGGAGCAGTACAATGTCCTTGTAGTTAAAGTCATAAACAAGCAATGTTCTTCATCGCAGTTAGGGAGAAAAATGATTCAAAGTGGTGCATTCGAATAGATTGTAAGTGATGTCATGCTAAATTTATCTATATATGTACTTTCTAGACATGGTTTAGTTTAAGAATGCACATGCATTTCTGTGGAGCAAAAGAATATATCTATATATATGCATTGAACAGATACCTTATTTCTGTTTAGCAAAGAAGTATATAGGCTCCTGAATTTATATCCTTCTCACAGTAATGTTATTTGGAAAGTCACGTGCAGATTCTACTAGAACTTAACCTTTAGTAGATGGTTCTAGGCCCCTTCTGTCGTAATATTACCCTTAGACAAAGTACTTGCCATGTAGTGCTCTATTTTTTCATTGTAAAAATATGATCTTCATTGTCAAGATTCCTATTTTGCGACAACACAATGATCAATCAACATTAAAAGTAGAAAATCTATTGGTCCCTAAGGGCAGGGGAGAACCAGATATTTTGTTGGCTCGTTTTGCTGTAAGTATATTATCTGTTTTCTTCTCTCTTGTTTTTTGGGCATCATTACATTCAAAACTGGTGCACTTAAGCAGCTTATGTAATTATTGAGTCACTTGTAAGCTTCTGGATCTCGTTTTTGCCATTGCTATGGAAAACCATAAAGGGGAGGGCCTTGATCTTAGAGCCTAGATCTATCTTCAAATGGAAGCCCACTCTGCTTGCAAGCTTACTGCATATCTTGGCCCTTTTATGAGAAAGCTGAGTGGGAGTAGATCTGGAAACTAGCATCATGGCATGCTATAGTCTTCATCTTGTCGTTTTGCCTTCATTTAAAGGCCCTCAGGAAGTTCTACTTAATGAATAGGGGAATTAATGTTGCCATAGTCTGTCCTCTGTCTAAAGATACAGAAAACAAGACCATCAACTTAGGGAGTTTGGACTCTTTTAGATTGTCCTTTGCAGCCTGAGCCAGATCCTGTTCACTTGGCAGGCATTTATGTTGACTGGCTGTGGAGGAATTCTTTTATGGCCTGGTGACCATGGAAGTTACTAGCTGGTTTGCTTGGAAAGTTTCCATCTCTGATAATAAACTCACTAGCTTTAAGTTGCAAATCCATGTTGAGAAAATTACTAACACATTGAGGAGATTACTAGCAAGGATACCATGTTTGCAACATGGAACTTTAGACAGACCCTCTTTTTTTTTTATTTGGTCAAATAGACAGACCCTCTTGGAGAACCTTTTTTTACAGGTATATTTGACTGGGCATATGTAGGATATCATGTTCTTTTTCGCTATTGAGGTCAATTGAGTGACAGGTTGAACACGGTGTAATGTCATATTTTATGCCTTCTAGTATACGCTCTGCTCATATTATCTTGTGGACTCATATCTGATTGCAGGAAGCTGGTGCCAGGATTCTGGAACTTTGAAGGGCAGCCTGTGTTCTGCGAAGTCAGCACTTGTGCAAATGCTGTAGCCCGGGGGGCAGAACAGAACTCGTGTTCCTGTCACCTCAACCGTTTTACAAGGCCTCCACCTGTGATGCTCAATTTGTTGTGGCAAGATGCCTTGAAATTTAACTTCTTGTAGACTCGTGAAATTTCCTTCCTTGGCGTATTTTCTTCGAGTGTTTTTTAACTCTTGTTGATGTAAACTCTGATGTTTAGTAATGAAATTGTTTCTTCCTCTTACCGAAAAAGTTGCAGCTCAAAATCATTAGACTATGTACGGCTGAATAAAGATGGACAGGAGAGCTTAAGGGTGGAGAGATTGCACTTTCTGCTGCCTGCCTAGTATGGATCAGAAAATTCTGAAGGCAAACAAATAGGGTAAGATTGCGACGAAAGCAAAATGAAAAACGAGCCTCATATATGCTTGAAGGTTCTAGAAAGACGTGTTGCTCTGCATATAGATGACAAATCTGAAAGGAACGTTGGCAATTGTCTCAGTGCACAAGAGTTCGGCCTATGGAACGGGGTCTGAAAGTCATGAAAGAGCCCATGCCATTTACATTTGCAACCGAGTGCGCTTAACTTCCTCAAATGTCTCAGATTTCTTCTACTTCTGATCTCCTCAGCTCTTTTACTTGATGCCCTTGCCAATATTCTGGTAAGTGTGTTTGGCAAGATTCGTTGTGTTTTGTCGCAAACAGTACTCGATACCTCAGTTGTTCTGGAACTTAATAGTTGTGGACAGTCCCTAGTAAGGAATTTGGAAGAGCGATATTCAGCCTGTGAGCCACTGGTTGTTTTGACTTTGGTTCGAGATGGTGAAGGTCCGTGAAGTTAAGTATTCGACGGAGGTAAATTGAGACTCAGGTATCAAATGACCTGAAGTGAAAAGTTCAGGTGCTGTATTTGCAGTTTGCCTGGAAAAAGAAGCCAAAAATGCTCTCCCTACATGGCTCTTCATGGGATGGCAAGGAAATAAGATGGTTATTATACGATGATGCATACAGATATACCATCTGACTCTATCCGTACGAGAAGCAGAAGGTAAGTGCCTTGAAATGGATTCACGTCAAGTTCAATAATTGTGAACGTGATGATTCGTCATTCCAGTTCATGGGAATTCACTCCAGCTTGAGTGTTGATGGGCCCTGAAAACAATGCTGTTTCGATTTCCAAAGATCCCAAATAGTAGTGCAGTTCCAGTATCCCGGTAAATCTTAATTTGACAGTACCTAATAGTATGCTCAATAAATTCTACCTTTGAGTGAAAAGTTGGCTTCTAAACTCCACGTGCGTTTAAAAAAAAAAATTCCAAGTGTTACCATCACGTGATAAAATTACTATAAAAAATAATTTCCCACTCATAATGTGAATATTTAGATTCCTTGAACCTAAGGTTAGATTAGCGGTGAATAAATGAATTTGTGAGTTTGAATTAGACGTACGACATGACGCTTATCCAACTCTTGACGTCATCATGTACAAATAGCTTAATCTTCAAGCCACTCATGCAAGTTTAAACCGACTTATGAGATTTGGGAAAAAAAAAACGAAGACTTTATTTGCTTTATTGATATGGCACAATCAATTGTGAAATTAATTGCAATCAATTGGTGAACATTCATGCCATAAATACACCCAAATGTATCGACCTAATTGAGTTGCTAAGGTGTTTAGAGCTTTTGCTTCTTG
Source organism: Corymbia calophylla (assembly GCA_014182845.1). Taxonomy (NCBI): domain Eukaryota; kingdom Viridiplantae; phylum Streptophyta; class Magnoliopsida; order Myrtales; family Myrtaceae; genus Corymbia; species Corymbia calophylla. The sequence goes on along the minus strand of CM024696.1, from coordinate 5,970,537 downwards.
GGAAACGTTGTGCTTCTAGCTTGTTTTCAACTCGACCTCGCATTTGAAACATGCACTCGATATGTTTCGGATCATGACCTAACTACTACCATGTTGATGTACATACAATTAATTATTTGATAATTTAATTAGATTATTTAGGGAGCAGACTCTGTCACTATGTCTCATTTGCCTCCAAGTCCCTATTGATGACTCTCCCCTATGTCAATTTTCAACGACTAGGAACTAGCGAAATGCTTAATGCCTGTCGCAATGGTCCCGCGACAATTCTCCGTACGACGTACCAATCCTAATACTGTTTTTGGATCTCATGGTTGATGTGACATTGGTATCATTTGCATCATATTTTGGTCATCATAACCTTTTAAATCAGGGTTAATGTCCAAATTAATCGTACACATGATCTCTTTCTCCCTTTTGTCACGACGTTGCACGCCTCGGTAGGAAGTGGAGATTTGGTGGGTGGTCCATTTTTCTTTTTTCTTTTGGTTTTCATGGGTCCATATAATATCTCATAATTGATCTCTATCATAATGCGGTTCTTGTTACGATTTCACCTGTAATCTGAGCTAAGTTTATCTATCGAGAAAAAGAAAAATCTAAGCTCAGGGTTTTGGTAAGCTGTCACATTCCACTTTAGGGTTAGTCATTGACACTATCATGTGCATGCAGGCCCCTAAGCTCGATCCCAACAGATTTGACTCCATCATTCTCTTTTGATTCATGCTATTGAAACGGTCCATGCCTGTCTCTGCAACATGCGATCTGCAACATCGCCGAAATTACGACAAGATGGAAAGAAAAAAAGAGAAGATCAAGCTCATCGATCGATTTGGTGGATCAGCTAAACCGGCGACTTGGTTGGAAATAGGCAACAAAGTTGCAGCAAACGACCTCACCAAGTTCCGTCAAATGATGGCGGGTCAAGAAGTGGCGACCAAATTGAATTGATGTTAGAATCAAGCTTTTGGTACGTCAAACCAAGCATCATGGGTACGAATCCCTTTTTTTTCTGTGTAAACCCCTTTCCTTTCTTTCTTTCTTTCTTTTTTTTTGTGTGGATTTGTAACTTAACATGAACAACCACCGATCTTAAAATGTCTTTTTCGAGCAATCTCTGTTAACATCAAGAATGCGATAAGCATTACAAGTGTGTGTGCATAGTAGATGAAATAGAGAACTGTTGCATGCACCTTTCTCTTCAAAACTAGGGTTCATCTCTGTAGCCATCGGTTTCGACCTTGTTTGTACTAGCGATTGTTGGCCACTTTGTTGCACTTTCTGATCGACGAAAAATGGGAGCCACGCGAGCCTGGTGCATGGACTGTAGGCTATGCGAAGCTATATCATCTGTTCTAATGTCCAATAAATAAAAGCAACAGGAACTTTGAAATCATAGAATATCGTACTAGCATCGTTAAATTCTTTACCAACGTGTACGATAAGATAACAATGTTGTTTCATGCGATGGATGAACTGATAGCTGTCAGATCACAAACAGAAGGGTGTCCTTTAGGTGATCCAATCCAATGCTATTGCTGACGGTTGACACCATTGCTGAGTACAATGAACATAACATCGTTTTGTTTACCATTGATACTTTATCCTTTGACGTATTGACGGTTTCACAGCACCTATAAAGTAAAGATAAGGGAGTCCATTATCTCCTATCCACGTGTGTTCTCTTTTCGAACGTTTGAAAGGTCGTGTTAATATCATTTTACAAATATAGGAACCCAAAATAGTTGATGTACAAATTTCACAGGACAAGATAAATCGTTGGGCAAGTACTGATTATGTGGTCACAAACATCTTATGCATACATCCACATAATCGTCCAAATCACTCGTTTAAATTGGTTTTTAGACAGATGGTGAAGATATAATATAAGTTTCTTAAGTGGTTGTCTCGTTAATTGAAATGTATTTCATAGATATGACTTTGAAAAGAAAAATTAAAATAGGACACAAGTATAAAGACACCAATAATACAACATTGGCAAACGACAGGAGTGCTATTATTGGCAAAACATATGCACGTGCCTTCAATTATACAATGCCTTGGAAATTGAGAGAGAGAAGTAGAAGAGGTCCCTTGGAGGTCCATTTAAGCCTTAGAGATAACAGATTTTTTCACTCCAAACATGTGAAGCTCCTTTCTAGGAGATGCCTTTAGATAGGGTTCACTGTTTAATGAATAGTGAGGAGCTAAACGGGAAGAGGTTTTAAGAAAATTTGCTGAGAGTAGGTGTGGGACATCGATCCCTTTTCATGGTTTTCTTGTAAAGGTTTTAATAGTCACAATGGCCGGCCAAAAAGGCCCCCAAGGAAGCTGTACCCTTTAAGAACAATGCTAACGGCAAAACTAGGCATTAAAAGAGAGCATCCCACCTATCCAAACACTTGAATTGTAAAGGAAGCTTTTTAGAAAGTATAGAGTAGGTAGCTCATGAAAAAGGGAAAGAAAGAAATTAAGAAAATCTCACTCATTAAATTAAAAAAAAAGGAAAAAAAAAATTAGAGAGACGACAAATGACTTTATAAGAAGATAATGACACAAATGAAATTATCAGGTCTAACTATTTTGTAATTCTATTTTTCACATAATTGAATAACACATTCGATCCTCTTATCATGATTGAGCGCTTGGACTCCATATATAGAAGATATAAGGGTTGTGTGCTTTGTATGACATAGAGCATGACATAATGTTAAGAACTACTCTTAGACCAAGGTTCTTGAAGTATAGATTTGCTCTTTTATTGCCAAATGCTAATCTTTAATTTAGTTTTATTTTTAAATTTCTCCTCAGTAGGAAAATCCGCCATAATTCTCTTCAGTTGTCTCATTTATCGCACACTATCCTTAGTGCTTACACGTTGTGTTTGTGGAGAGACCATATCATTTACAAGTGTTTGTTGCGTCAAACAAATGAGAATGGTCCCTCACTCTGGTGCTTCTAGGGCATTGTATAATTGGAGGAACATGCCCCCTCAATCTTCTATTTCCCACTATTTTACTACGTCTTTTTCAAGTACAAGCATATTTTTCGCCGACCACAGTACTTCTTTCTCTTGCACATGTTGTATTATTGGTACCTTTTCTACTTTAGTTTTATTTTTTTTCTTTCTTCTATTCAAATTAAAGATTACAAGACACATCTAATTAACAAGACAATATTGGAGTCCAGCTTTCAACATAGTTTAATAAGATCATCAAGCTTCATATTCAAAAAAGAGATGAACTTCTTGAGTGTTGGGTTATTCGAATCAAGGACCATAGACATATAGATAGAAATAGGAATTGAGTGGGGAGAACAAGCTCATAATAGCATAGCATGCAAAACGGTTTCATCTCTTTTTTTGAATATGAAGCTTGATGATCTTATTAAACTATATTGAAAGTTGCACTCCAATATTGTCTTGTTAATTAGACGTGTCTCGCAAACATTACTTTAAAATGAAAAAATGAAAAATAGAACCAAAGTAGAAAAGGTACCAATAATACAACACGTGCAAGAGAGAAGTACTATGGCCAACGAAAAATAGTGGAAAGTAGAAGATTTGAGGGCCATGCGCCTCCAATTATACAATGCCTTAGAAGCACAAGAGAGTGAGGGACCATTCTCATTTGTTTGACACAGCAAACACTTGTGACTAATCGAGTCTCTCCTCGAGCTGTATAAGCACTAAGGACATTGTGTGATCAGTCAGACAACTAAAGTGGAATATGACGGACTTTCCCACTTAGGAGAGATTGTAAAAATAAAACTAAATTCGACATCACCATTTGGCAATAAAAGAGCAAATTTGTACTTCAAGATCCTTGCTCTAAGAGTTCTTAACTTTATGACATGCTCCATGTCACACAAAGCGCATAACCCTTATATTTGTTATATATTATGTCAAAATGCTCAACCTCGATGAGATAATTGAATGTTTTATTTAATTATGTGAAAGAAAAAATTACAAACAATTAGGTTTAATAATTTCATTTATGCCGTTATCTTTTTATAAAGTCAGTTGTCATCTTTCTAACTTTTATTTTCCTTTCTAAAATAATGAGTGAGATTCTCTTAATTTCTTTCCTTCCCTATTCCATGAGCAATCTACTCTGTACTTGCTCAAAAGCTTCCCAAACAATTCAAGTGTATGGATTAGTGGGATGCTGTCTTTTTATGCCTAATTTTGCCGTTAGCATTGTTCTTAAGGGATATAGCTTTTCTTGGGGCCCTTTTTGGCTTCACAAGAAAAAAATTGAAAAGGGATCAATTTCCCCAACTACTCAGCAATTTTTCTTAAAAACCCTTCCCATTAGTTGCTCACTATTCGAAAACGGTGAACTCTATCTAAAGGCATCTCCTAGTAATGAGCTTCACATGTTTGAAGTGGAAAAATGTGTTATCTGTAAGGCTTGAGGATAATGAAAGGATACTTTTTCTCCTTCTCACCTAATTAAAATGGTGTCCTTATTAAGGGATGGACCATCAAGGGCCCTTCTCTCTCTCTCTCTCTCTCTCTCTTCTTGGGGGCAATTATCAATGAAGGAATATGGCGTCAAAACAGAGGATTCACCTGTACCAACAGACCAAGCAGATCGAGAAAATAACTGATTTTTAGATTTTTTTAGAAGAAAATATAAAAGAGAGATCAACGTGTGTCCCTGACAGTGGTATACACAGTATAGCCCTTCTCAAGCAAAAGCCTGATAAGCAAAGAAGCCACAAAACCAGTCCCTCCAATAACACATGCCTTCTTGTTCCCTCCAATCTTTGTAGCCATCTCTCTGTGTGGACTTTTCAATGCCGTTGAAGGCAAAACAAACAACAGCAGCAGAAGAAAAAGAAAAATTTAATGGTGGGTATGTGCAAGAATTCTTTATGTTCTTCCCCATCTAACCTGAGGGAAGAGAAGGTGAGCACGTGACCTTATCTCTTACATTTACCTACGACTCAAAGCTCCTATTTTTTCAGATTCAAGTGGTGTCACGGTTTAATTTTTCATTGGACTGCAACGAGCATATAAGACAGGACCCGAGAAAAAGTATCTGCACCTAATTATAAAGGTTGAGAAATTAAGTGCAGAGGGTCAACCGTACCCATGTTAAGCTATGTAAGCTATACGAACAAAGAGATCACATGGAGTCCAGCTTTCAATATAGTTTGACAAGATCATCGAGCTTCATATTCAAAAAAGAGACGAACTCGAGTATTGTGTTATATGAATCAAGCACTGTGGACCTTACAAACAGAAATAGGAATCGAGTGGGGGAAAACATAGCATGCAAAAGGATGAACCAGAAGTTGTTCGGTTTGTTGAATGCGAGGGGTTAGTTGTCGACTCAACAGGAACAGATGGATCCCGTGAATGACTTCACGTTAGGTGAGCATGTGAGCAGAAGAATGGATTTCATGCCAGTCCCTGATTACAATGCATTCATGCAACATCTAACGTGCTCGTGTCTAGAAAGGTATAGATTATTAAAAAATAAATAGACGGTCCTTTAATTCTGTATTTGGAAATATATCCTAAATAGGTAAACCGATACCTATCAGGGTCCCTTCAATAATTACTGAGCCGGTCGTTGCTTACAGTTTCCATGTGCAGATCAGAATGGACAAGGTCATGACTGCGAATGGACCCAAAGCCAAGCTGTTGACCCAGCTTGGTCCTGAAAAACTTTTTCTTTTGGCCCCACTTTTGTCCAGTCTTTTCTCCTAAAATTGGTTTCTTTTCTATTAACCCTCTTCCATTTTTTAGCTTCTAATGAGCTCTTTCATTTCTGCAAAATGTCTCAAGATTCTTTCCCTCCAGGTGCGAGAGTTTGGCTCTTCTGTCACGAGAGCATCCTTTATCAAGGGGAATCTTTGCTTCCTGTTGGGCCTTGGAAATGTCTTTTGATTTTGGTGGTCCGCAGGGCTTCATCTTAGTATTTACACATGGGGTTTAACATGGAAGTTAAGTCATTTTTTGTTTACCCTGACATCGTGGTGAAATCATTGTATGTAGTATACGCATTTATGTAGTAACACATTGATGCGAGTACATTGCAGCCGGTCTTCTTGACTAAGGTTAATAACCGTTCATGATTGGCGTAGAATATGAAGATGAATTAACTACGATGCTGATCCGCTGATCTCTACATTACACGAGTAGCACTTTTGTGCACAACCCACCCTTCTGGACAGCAGCACCATCCGCATGACTTGCAGTTGCGAACTTCTCGTTTGCTATCGACTTCCCACCTCGTGTACAAGTTTTGTGTCTCAAAGATTACGTTGGAAGCAGAAGTTATTCTGGATGTTTGTAATCACCTAACTGCCAGATGCTCTAAATTTCTGATGTTTCAGTAGTTGGTTAATAGATGCGGCGACGCATTAGCTCTTATCGGTGGGTACTTCAATGCTTGAACTTAACATTGTCTTGATGTTTATGATAGGATATATTTTTAAAGGATTTCTATAATCATTGTGAAGGTACGATATGCCATATCTTCGGATAAAAGACGCGAAGAGATTAAGTTCGATCTAGACTAGTAATCTTTTTGTACATATAAACATTTTTAGGTTTTGCAATTATGACTTGCCCACTGGACTAATTTTACCTCCCTTATAAGGTGAGAGAAAGTATCCATATTGTAATTATTATATGAGAATGAGAAATCATTTCTCCATTGCTTCAATGAAAAAGTATTGTGCTAGAGACACTTTTGGGAAGTTAGACACGTTTGGTAAACAAGTTTTGGCAAGAAGTCTTACTACCACGACAATAAAGTCTTGATTTAACACGCGCATGCCCAAAAAAAAAAAATCTCATATTTAGATTACCTTCTTATATAAAGGCTCATATTTTACTTTAACTATAAGGTTAGTGAGATATTTTATGAGTTCGAGATTTACTCGTGAAGCGAGGTTACTACACAATTATTTGGATGAAGAATATATAGGTATTCTAGAAGTGCCCACATGTCTTTATCTCATGTCTTGGGGGCATTAATGTATCAATTCTATTAGCTCGTCTCTTTCTTTCTTTAAATGGCTTAGTTTAGCGACAGCAAGACCAGTCTCTTTTGGAGCAAAACTTCATGTGGGCTTTTAATGAAAGGCCTTTGGCCTTTCCATTTCCTCAACTTTAGATAGAACGTAGAAAAGCAATATGATGAAGTAAGACATTTCGGGAAAATCTCTCTTCACCGTGAACCCTACGCAAAAGCCCACTTTCACTAAGATGATACATAGCTCAGGTAGAAAATTGTGCCCTACTTCTGTCACAAAAATGTCTCTTCAGCTTTCAGGTCTAAAGAGATAAAAGTACAAAGAAAAAGGAATTTATCATACATAAGTTTCTTCAATATTTTCTTGTTAATTAGACGTGTCTTGTAAACATTGCTTTGAAATGAAAAACGAAAATAGAACTACAATACAAATATACCAATAATACAACATTTGCAAGAGACAGAAGTACTATATGGTTGGCAAAAAATATGCATGTACTCGAAAAAAGGCACATAGTGAAATAGTGGGAAAAAAGAATATGGAGGCCCATGTGTGATGAATGAGACAATTAAAGAGGATTATGGCCAACTTTCCCATTTAAGATAGATTGTCAAAACAAAACCACATTAGAGATTAGCATTTGGCTAAATAAGAGCAAATAGTACTTCAAGGACCTTGCTCTAAATGTACTTAACTTTATGACACTTTATATCATCCAAAGCATGCAACCCTTATATCTTTTATATATTAAGTCAAAACGCTCAACTTTGATAAGATGATCGAATAAGTTATTTAATCATGAGAAAGACAAAATTACATCAAAGTTACACCTGATAATTTCATTTGTGCCATTGTGTCATTATAAAGTCATATGTCATTTCTCTAGCTTTTTTTCCCCTTTTTTTTCCTTTTTAATTTAATGAGAAAGATTCTCTTAATTTCTTTCCTTCCATTTTCCATGAGCAACCTACCCTTTACTTCCATTTTCCATGAGCAAGTTCTCTTACAATTCATGTGTATAGATTGGTGGGATGCTCTTTTTTTAATGCCTAGTTTTGCCTTTAGCATTGTTCTTAATTGGTGGAGCTTGTCACTACTCTTCACAGAAAGCAATGAAAATGGATCAATTTCCCCACACCTGCTCTCAGCAAATTGTCATAAAAACTCTTCCCATCAGTTACTCACTATTCGAAAACGGTGAACTCTCTCTTCTCGGGGGCATTAATGATTCAATTCCATTGGCTTGTCTCTCTCTTTCTCTCACTAGCTTTATTTTAGCAACAGCAACACGGTCCCTTTCGGAATAAAAGTTCATGTGGGCTTTTAATGCAGGGTCTTCGGCCTTTCCATTTCCTCAACTTTAGAAGGAATAAAGAAAAGCAATATAATGAAGTAAGGCATTTAGGGAAAAGCTCTCTTCACCGTGAACCCCACGCAAAAGGCCACTTTCACAAAGATGATTACATAGCTAGGGTAGAAATTTGTGCTCTACTTTAATCACAAAAGAGTTTTCTTTAGTCTTCAAGTCTAATGCTGTCTTGCACTAGAGTACATTTCCCTTTTGCTTGACCCATGAAACTCCTAAATAGTGAGTAATAATCGGAGCAATAAAACCCAAACAAAAAGTTGAGAGATGCTGGAGGTTTTATTTTTTTATTTTTAACGGGGTTATTAAAAATTTAATTGTCAACCCTCCATCATACAAATAATAAAAGATTATACCCTATGTCCTTTACTACTCCATTTTCAACCCATGCCACTTTCAAACTCTAAGCTAAGCTACTCCTAGTCCTAACCTAGATAGATATAATGAATTTGTTGTATAATGGTAAATGCATCCATAAATTATAGAGTAGTTCCATGGTTCGGAAAACTAGCTCTACAAAAGTAATATCTCATGGGATTGTAAAGGGCAAATTGCATTTTTGTTTTGTTTTATCTGGTCACTATTAATTTTTCCTTATCCATTCGGTTCCATTATGATTTTCCTAGAAAGATGTTATAACTCCAAGGAACAAGTGAGAAAGAAGAACATATCATATATACTTTTGCTAATATGCTAATTAAGGATAAGTTTGTGAAGGACTCATCAAGCAATCAACTATTCGGTTTAGATTACTAGACAATGGCAAAGTATGTGTACTGGTGGTCTACTATGCATTAACCTTCGATTCTCTTCATTCCTTACAATGCTTTAAACTCGGCTACATTCTCAGGTTGCTTTAATTTTTCCTTAACCCTGTTGTCCGCACAAGCTAAATCCATGTAGAGGTTAGGTCAAATCATGGGCATGGTCCTAGATTGTTCATGTCTTGTCTTTGTATGGTCTGAGCTACACAATTGTTTTGGCCAAAACGCTGTTTTAAGATTGCTCAGACCTTAGAATGAGAAGGCAACATTGTATACCTCCTAAGAAACAGTGGCAAGAGTTCATTTCTTTCTTCTCAACTGGCATTAGAAAACTATGGAATCATCTTTGACGTTGAGTGAATTTGAAATGGCTGTGTATGCATGCATGTGTATGTGTGCATGCGAGATGGAGGGGTCTCTTTCCTAGTTCACTGCCATAAGGGTCTTCTTTAGTGATGTAAGACTTGTCCCGGGTTTGCATACTGCCACAGAACTGTCAATGCTGCCAAGGAAGTACTATTTCACATTCCATTCAATGCAATCCTTTGAATAACATACATCTGCAACAATGCATGCACCCCCTCCTGACCCCAATTCCAATCAAGTCGACCCTCCAAAACCTGGCTTCGCATGTGTTATGGCCCCTCTCTGGATAAGTTGACCGGCACCTTCTTTTTCTCTGTCGCGTAATTTCTTCGGCTATAATCTCTCATTAATCCATCTTGAAAGCTAAGCTCCTGAGAAATGAAATCAATGCAGAGCTTAGCCTACATACACATGCAAATTACAACATTATATGTGCATTTTTGAACTGGACGATATGGTGATTGTGACCATGAAAAGAGTGATTCTCGTCTCAATCAGATTAGGGTCTAGATTCTTTGCCGTGTTGATGAGGTTTGATGCAGGTAGGGGTGAGAAGATAGGGAGTGTATCTCCAGAAAGTGAAATGGTAATCTTGCGAACAAATGTACAATTTCATTGAGTTTAGGTATGTAACTTGTGGTTTTGAAAAGTAGATATATGCTTTTTGGTTGTTGATTATAAACTTAGGCACGTTTTTAGTATTTTCACTAAGATTAATCAACATAACATTAATATACCTCCAAGATTATCAGCTCAACAATCCGCATTTACCTTTCAATGCCTTGTACGAGCAACGATGTACGTATAATGTTGCAACATTTATAGATAGTCACGGGCTTGCTTTCAAAACCATGATGCCATGCCGCAACTATAAAATCCCCTCCATCTTTCTGGCTTTTTCTACGAGATCAATCATGGAATCAGCCAACATTTAATGGAGGTGGTCTTCGCTCAAAGCAGACGGTTCTTCGGTTTGCCTTTGTGCGAGAGATGAAGCTGTTTGAGGAACGGAAGAACAGAGGCTACAGTCCTTGGTTCGATCAGGTCCTCGATCCTGCAAATCAGATAAACGGTTTGTCTTATAATCTTATCTGTTCCTTTCAGGTGTCGGCTTAGTTTTTGCTGCCTAAAGCGGATTTAGATGAATACCTGTTGATTTTGATAGCTCCCTGTAATCAGCTGGTGGTTGAATAGCAGCAGCTAGAAAAGGAAGTGAGGACCATTCACTAGTAACTGCCACAGAAATAGGAGCTAGTCATTTGAACTTTGAAGTACTAACACAAAACCAGTAGCTCTAGGACAATGATTAAATGAAACTTGTTATTATATCTATCTTGTTATCATCTTCTGAAGATTGTTTGAGTCGTACTGATTCCCTTGGCGTTTTATAGGAGATTATGGGGAGGGATACTTCTTAGGAGCGGAAGTACCAGAGGATGATCCCAATGCACAGAAGCCTCAAACCTCTGGCCTCCTGAGGGTAACCAGTTGCTTAATATAATCTCTGTCCAACTTAAAATTGCTGCTGCTGATGACTACTTATTTTGGTTTCACTGTTGTATTTTCAAAGTGCCCTGAGGGGAGCCTAGTTGCCTCGACTTCTGAACTGCATATTCTCTCTTGAGCTCTTACCTATGTTGGCCAAAGCGTAAATCTCTTTTGAGTTCTTTGTAACTGCTGATCAAACAATTTCCTAGGGGATCTTTCCGAAGCTACTGTGCTACAATTTGAATAATATAGTTTTAGCCGTGGAGATTAACTGGAAGTCACATTGCCCAGGAGCCTCAACTCAATGTGTCTACTTGCTTACAGTGGGGCTGATATTACATTCAACAGTGTTCATTGCATAGGGTCTCCAACTAAAAATCAGTTGACTTTTGGATCCAATTATATCTCAAGAGTAATGCGCAAATATCACGTTAATTGAAACCAATCTTGGATTAATGCAAGTTGATTCAGAGAATGGTCCTAGATTTGACCTCCTGTTCTAGTGGCAAGCCAGTTGGACTTGTGATCAAACTCATAGGAAAATTCCTCTCAAATTGAGATTATCTTCAGGGATGATCCAACATCAATTTGTGCAAAAGAAGCCTGACTGTTTTTCCTTCCCTAGTTAGCATTTTTCACTCATTTCCTTCTCCATTCTCAATGACTCCTTTTTTTGGCTGATATCTCTGCTAAACAGATCCTTATGCTCATGTTCTCACAATGTGCAGATTGCATTCTTACAAAATTGTCTCGTCCAGTGCTTGCCAACGTGTACGTCAGAAGAAAATCCTCCCAAGTAGGCTGTCGTCCACACAGTAGTCACTTTTCCATGTATTGACAAGACCCTGCTATTTTACTTCCTCTTGTCGGTTCTCAGTCGTAAGAGTTAGTTCTTCTCTTCCCTGATTCAAATCACGTCTTTATGCATTGTGCTTGAGTGCTGTACTCTGCTTTGAACGTGCATGTCGAATTGGATAGTGCACGTCCAAGGATTATCGAAATGCATATGCCTAAACTTTTGTTTGTGTTAAGAGGACTGCGTCTAAGTTTTAACTCCATTTTACTCATGAGGCATCGACATGATCAACCGCAAGCTCGCACGCTCTCTTTACTGGGTTGGTACCTTTTCCTTTGGGGATTTGGGCCCTCTGCTCGATGTAGATAAATATGCAATATAAATCTCCTTCGAGCAAAGTTTGAGTCAACGGGCTTACACCTCTCAATGGCCAACTCTAAGCTCCTTCCCTTTTATATCCGTTTATGGAGGTGGGAGTGAAGAAGGATTGATTAGAATGAATGGTTCCTATGGCAAGTAGGTCTCCATAAAATCATCAGACATAAACCGTTTATCTGATTTGCAGCGTCGACGACCTGATCGAACAGAGGACTGGAGCCTCTGTTCTTCTTGTTCTTCGACATCTTCTTCTTCTCGCTCAAAGGCAAACCACAGAACCGCCTGCTCTGAGCAAAGACCTCCGTTAATATCTGGCTGATTCCATGAATGATCCATGTAGAAGATGCCGGAATCCGAGCATGCCTGAGGCCAATGGATTGGATTAGTCCGTCAGCGTCATCGCAAATCAAAACCTCGGTTTTCTCGGTTTCAGTGATGGGAATCGAATTGAAATAGCAGAAAAACTCGAGAGAATGGAACACCTGTTTGAGCAGAGACATCACTACTGCTTCTCCGCCTGGCATTCCATTTTTTGTTACTCTTATATGCATGTGATTGTGAGCTACCAAGGGCTTATCTCAAATGAGGAGATATTTGGATGATATGAACTCAACGATCCATTACATTCCCCGAATCATGTGAACATTTGCATGCTCATTAGATGCACAAAAAATGCACGAACTCCAATACTTTGATTGATGTCACATTAGCAAATTTATACCAGAAAATATTGTCAAGTATGTAGAAAGTTGCATGTACAGTCCAATCTATAGAGACAATTGTCAAAAAGCAGACGGACCCTTCTGTTGAATCGCAGGCGAGTTGGTGCTTAGACATGTCTGAGGCATTTCCTCTTCTTTCCCTTTCTCAAAGAGTCCACATACAAATTGTCCCTTTTCTTCTATCCAAAATATAGTCTGCCTTAGCTCTGGCAACTACAGTTGTGAAGTTCTGGGAGATTTTAGAAGGCTTTTTGGCAGGTACTCCATGGATGTATGCTCCTACTTTCCTTGTTTCTTCTGGTTCTATCCGAAGAACTGTTCAGACCAGACAAGATCATGTTTACACCCATCTTGGTCGAATGCCAGATAAATTTATGAGGTGTCTACGTAAGTTTAGACAGTAGTAACGGTCTGCAGAATTAGACTTACAATAAAATAAGCATTAAAATCCTCCTGAGAGCGAGCAAGCAAGCATATAATATCCACATCAGTGGCCTTACTAATTCCTCGCAAGAGGGACTGTATATAAGATAGTCTCATGCGGCATTGATTCAACTACACACCGAACCCGCCGTATGCTTCAAAGTTTGGGATTTGACACTCGGAATTTATCCTGTAATTGGCAAAGTAACCACAACATGCGAATATAGTTATTGCCTTCAGGCGGTCTTCTGAGGGTAGCCTCCAGGTCAAAAACTTATCGATACTTTGTCTAAGTGTCGAAGTTCGTCACTCTTTTCATTTTCCATTTGACAAAGGGAATCTCTTCACAAAAATAGCGAACTACCAAATCAACGCGTATGCCAGTGGTTCTGACGTATGTGAAAGGCCAAACAAATAGCTAGTTTAGGAGAGGCAAGTAAACTAAGATAAGGCTGAAGCTGCTGAACTATTGCTTCCTTGTACATAAACAGATTGTTAGTTGTTAATAGTTGTGTGTATATATATATATATATATATACACACACACATGAATGTACCCCCGTCCGATGCTCCTCTAAGCTCATTATGCACATCCGTACGGGTTTTCAAAGCATACCTCTACTTCGGGCAAGTGCGGGTTGACAGGCTTCCGCTTCTCACGGGCAAGCTGTGAGCTCCTTCCCTTCTGTATCCATTTAAATCGGCATGAGTATTATGGAATCTTTGGGACAAGTAGGTCCGACATTGGACGGGCGGAAACCTGCGCATTGATGCAATTTTGAACAAATTTAGGATTGCATGCCGGTATAAATTTGGTAATGTGCACCATGTCTAATCACTATTCAGCGGTTATGTCAAGCGCAGCGCCCAAATCCACACTCGAAAATGATCCAACCCCGTCAAGAGAGCATGCGAGCATGCAGGCGATCATATCAATTCACGAGAAAACATCTTTTTCTCATGAATCATGCAGTTAAACTCAGATGCAGTCCTCTTAGCAGTGCTTGGATTGATCCTTGGACATGCAATATCCGCTTCGACGTGCACGTTTGAAGCAGAAGCATCGGCACTCAAGCACAATGCATAAAAGACAACTCATTCGAATCGAGGAAGAGAAGTAGATCTTAGGACTGAGAACTGATAAAAGACGAAGTGGAGATGCACCACCTTGTCGATAGATAGGAAAGTAAGTAATGTGCGGAAGACAGCTGACATGGGACGATCTTCCTTTGACATACAAGTTGGCAAGCACTCGATATGCAGTATCTGCTACCATACTGATGTACTTACGATCAATTATTTGGTACTTTAGTTTAAGGGGCAGATTCTGTCGCTATGTCGCATTTGCCACCGAGTCTCTAAGCTTAATGCGGTCGCAATGGTGCTGTGAAAATTCTCCACACAACATATCAATTTTAGGCGTTGTTTGTTTCGCGAGAAATGGATTATCTGGAAAATGATTTCCTAAAAATAATCGTTTGTATTATTTACAAGATGAAATGAACGAAAAAATATTTTATCTTTCACTATAGTGTTTGGATATGAACAGTTGTTGATAGTGAAATATTTTTGAATGACTAAATATTCAAGCAATGCAAGTATTTTTTTTAGAAAAATAATTTTTAACCATTCATTTTTCGTGATGAATGAAGTTTTAATATTATTTTTGTATTCACAGTTCACGTGCAATTGGTATAATTTGCATCATATTTATGTCATCATTACCCTTTAACATCAAAATTAATATCCAATTAATTTCTTTCTCCCTTTTGTCACCACGTTGAACGCATTGGTAAAAAGTGGAGATTTGGTGAGTGGTCAATTTTGGTTTTGGTTTTCTTCGATCCGTATAATAATAGCTCATAAAATATCTGTCATGATGTGGCTCTAGTTACTATTTCACCTGGTCCTACCCATGTAACTTATTAAGAGTGCATAATAGAAACCGATACCTTCGCGGGGTAAATTGCCAAGAGGGATATGAATCCAATGGTTCCTCAAAACTTCAACTAGGAAACGAGATTCCCATTGAGATGTACATTAAGCACTGAAACAGATTATGCCATTAGCTCTAATGTTTTTGTTGGTAGCGTGTAATAGAAGCTCAGTACCTTCACCAATGAAAAAAGTCTAATTTTGAGCATATTAATATATTCATTTCGACCTATTTTTGCTCAAAAACTCAAGTCAATGAGTTGATGTGATTTTTCGATTGGAGACTTTTTTTCTAATACAAGTCATATGTGCATCTCAACATAACTTCTTAGTACAAAAAATTGAGTGTATCTACTATAAGCTAGGTTTAATTATCGAGAAAAAGAGTCTTACCTAGGGTTTTGGTAAGCTGTCTCATTCCACTTTACGATTAGCTATTAACCCTATCACATGCAGGCAGGTTCCTAAGCTTGGTCACCACGGATTTGAATCCATCATTTTCTTTTCATTCATGTTATTGAAGCGGGTCGTGCCTGCCTTTGTAACGTGCGATCCAAAGATCACTGAAATTACGACAAAATTAAAAGAAAAAAGGAGATCATGCTTACCGAACTGATTTCATTCATCAGCTAAACAAGCGACTCAATTGGACATAGGCAACAAAGTACAGCAAACCAAGAATGATGGTGGGTCAAGAGAGTGGACATGCGAGGAAGTGCCCATCGGTTTCGACAACTAAATTAAAGTGAGGTCAATTCAAGTTTTTGGTACGTCAAACCAAGAATCATGTGTACGAATCGGTGTTTTCTGGGCTCAAAACCTTTGTTTTTTTTTTTCTGTGGATTTATAATTTAACATGAACAAGCATTAATCTTAAAGCGTGTTTATCAAGCAAGCTCTGTTCACATCAAGTATGCCATACGCATCACACGTGTGTATGTGTAGTTTTTTTGTGTGTGTGTAGTTGATGAAGGAGAAAACTGTTGCATGCACCTTTCTCTTCAAAATTAGGGTTTGTTTTTGGAGTCATCGGTTTTAACCTTGTTTTGTACTCAAAGATTGTTCTGGACTAATGGCCACTTTGGTGCACTTTGATCGACAAAAAGTGGGAACCACGGGCTCTGGAGGATGGACCATAGACTATTTTCAATCATAAACGTTGAATCTACTTAGCTGATATGATTAACTGTAATGACTGGTTCAATCCAAGCAGGTACTTGTGCACTAAAATGACAAATCATTAGTTAAGAAAGGTCAAGTTTATGTAACCTTTCTTAGCCTCACTACAAACCTAGATGGTTGCTCAATTGTGAGGGCTATTTGCAGTAGTCCCCAATGGGGCGTTTTGTTAGATTGTGTTCCTTATTTCAATATGCCAGTATCCGTACGCCTTACATCTCTTGTTGGTAGGTATTTATTTTTCCTCCCCACCAATCAAGAAATACGGAAGATGACATTTACGGGGTCTCTCACATCAAAATGGATTTTTTACCTATTTCTTCTCTACTCAGGTTCAGATATATCATCTATTATATTAAAAAAAAGACTTAAATAAAAGAGACAGAAACATTGAAATTGTAGAATATTGTATAATCATCGCTATATTCTTTACCAATGCGTTTGGTGAATATAACAATGTTGCTTCACGGGATGGATCATCTGATGTCGGATCACGAGCAAAAGGACATCCTTTTGTTTGCCATTGATGATCCATCCATCGACATCTTGACAATACAGCAGTTATAAAAAGCAAAAAAGGCGTAGGAAATTCTCCTATGAACACTGGTCTGCTTTGACATGCTTAAAAGTTCGTGCCAAAATCGTTTTATGAAGATATGTATCTCGTGCAATTAATGAACATATTTCAGAGAGGGCGAGATGAATCCTTTGGCATGTATGGGGTAATTAGTCCCAAACATCGTATTTGTACATTCACACAATCATCCAAATCACTCAAAAGTGACTTGGTTTTAAGACAAATGATGAAGATATAAGATAGTTTCTTTAATAATTGTCGAGTTAATTAGACCTCATTACCCCTTTGAAAAAAAAAATGGAAAAATAGAACTAAATACAGGGACGCCAATAATACAACATTTGCAAGAGACAAGAGTAATGTGGTCGGCAAAATTATGCACGTACACAAGAAAAGACGTTGTGAAATAGTGGATAATAGAAGATTGAGGGCCATGTGCCTCCAATTATACAATGATTTGAGAGAGAGAGAGAGCATTTCAATTGTTCGACAAAACAAACAACTCGTGACCGATGGAGTCTCTACACCAGCACATGTGTAAGCGCTAAGGACAATGTGTGATGAATGAGACAATTAAAGTGATTATGGCCGACTTTCCACTTGGAAGAGATTAGAAATACAAACTAAATTAGAGATTAGCATTTGGCAATAAAAGTGCAAATGTGTAATTCAAGAACCTTGCTTTCCAAGAGTATTTAACTTTATGACATGCTCTATTAAGTCAAAATTCTAAAATCGTAATGAGACAATCGAATGTGATATTTAATCATGTGAAAGGTCGAATTACAACAAAGTTAGACCTAATCATTTCATTTTGTGTCATTGTCTTCTTATAAAGTCATTTGCTATCTCTTTAGCATTTTTCTTTTTCTCCTTTTTTGCTCTTTAATTTAATGAGCGAGATTCTCTTTATTTCTTTCCTTCCCTTTTCCTTGAGCCACCGAACCTTTACTCCCTCGAAAGCTTCCCTTACAATTCAAGTGTATGGATTGGTGGGATGGTCTCTTTTTTATGCCTAGTTTTGCCTTTAGCTTTGTTCTTGATGGGCATAAGCTTTCTTGGGAGGGTCTTTTTGGCCGGCGATCGTCACCACTAAAAACTTCACAAGAAAACAATGAAAAGGGATCGCTTTCCCCCTACACCTTTTCTCAACAAATTGCCTTAAGAACTCTTCCCATTTAGTTACTCACTATTCGAGAGAGCGGTGAACTCCATCTCAAGGCATCTCCTGGCAAGGGGGCTTCACATGTTTGGAGTGGAAGGATGTGTCATCTCTAAGGCTTAAGGATAATGAAGAGATACCCTTTTTCCTCCTTTTCACCTAATTGAAGCGGTGTCCTTATTAGGGGATGGTCCATGAAAGGACCTTTTCCTCTCTCTCTCTCTCCTAGGGCATTGATGTCTTAATTCCATTAGCTTGTCTCTTTCTTTGTCTCACTAGCTGAGCTTAGCGACAGCAAGGCACGTCCCTTTTGGAGTAAAACTTCATGTGCGCTTTTAATAAAGGGTCTAAGTCCTTTCCATTTCTTCGACTTCAGAAAGAACATAGAAAAAGCTATATAATGAAGTGAGATGTTTAGGAAAAATCTCTCTTCACCGCGAACACTACGCAAAAAGCGCACTTTCTCTAAGATGATGCTTAGCTAGGTTAGAAATTCACACCCTACTTTAATCACAAAAGTGTCTCTTTACTCTTCGAGTCGAATGCTGTCTTGCACTAAAGTACATTGCCCTTTTACTTTTCCATGAAACTCAATAAGAGTAACAATCGGAGCAATAAAACCCAAAAAATAAAGTCGACTTACTTTAGAGTTTTTCCCGGGGTTATTAAAAAGTTTATTGTCACCGCATCGTGCAAATAATATAATATTATATACCCTATGCCCTTGGATACTCCATTTTCAAACCATACCTTTGTCAACTCCAAGGTAAGCCCCCACTCATCCTACCTAAATTGATATGATGAACTTGTATAACTGTACACGCATTGATCCTTTATGGATTACTTACATGATTCAGAAAACCAGCTCTACAATAAGGAATAGGTGAGATTGAAGCGAAAGATATACACGCGTTACGTTTTGCTAATATGCTAGTTTAGGATAAGCTTGTGAAGGACTCAACAAGCAATCGACCATTCGGTTTCATTTCCTAAAGTTTGTTCTGAAATAGGGTTGTCACCAATGAGCTCTCGGGCGTAGCGTTGTGTAGTGCCTAGTGAAAGTTACGTGTAACTAACATTTTCCTGGGTAAACTACATAATATAAAGAAAGCACATACATAGCATTAAGTTAATGCTTTCGCTATTCTTGAATTTCACTAGTTGAAGACTTCATGTCATCATGTGTGACACCAGTGAAAGCTGCCGACCTGCACTGCTGCACCATTATCTTTTTTATTCCACTCTTGGAGAGTTGACCGACGCAACCAAAATTTTCCAACATCATCTTTTGAATGAGAAACAGAATTAATCTTCCCTCCTTTTTCCCCTCTTGCAAGTTACAACCGAATGATTAAGAGAAATTACCAAAAGCATGCCTGAATTCTCACGTATGACTAAAAGCATACATAAATTTTTGTAGCAAATAGGTCGACTCAGGCCGCGATGCCATGGTTAACCTTAGATCAAGGGCGATGGAGCTCTTGTAGCTACGAGATGGAGAGGGAATCATGAGGATGACCGAGAACGGTTGGATCATAGGGTTTGGTGGCTTTGTGGCGGCGGCGAAGGGGACCAACCTACTAGTTAGGGACATTGGCAGCGGCGGCGACAGAGCAAGTTTAGATTCTTTGCTGTGTTGCTTAGGGTTTGGATGTGGTTGGGAATTAGAAAATAGGAAGTGTGATTTTGGAAAGTGAAATGGTAATCGTGAAAATAAATGCACAAATTTGCTGAGCTAGAGTATGTAACCTATAGTTTTGAAAATAGATCTTTGCTTCTTTGTTATTTGATGAAAACTCTGGCATGTTTTTAGTATTTTCCCTCCGATCAATCGATATAACATCAATATAATTTCTAAAATTACCAACTCAACAATCCTTGCATTTTACTTTATAATGCTTAGCGATTATCGAACGTTCCAAGCACATTACTTCAATACTCATATGAGCAATTCAGATCTCAAGATGTAATGCACCCCGCAAATTTAAATTTTGCGCATCTCAGACATCGAGTATGATATCGACACTAAATCTTAATAATTGATTGATTAGAGGGGAATGACAAGAGGACACTATATCAATGATACTTATTAAGCATTCTTGAAAATAGATCCGGTTCTTAGATTTCAGATGTGCTAAGTCTTTAATACTTGATTTAGAAGAGGGGAATGATAAGAGAATACTATATCACCGACTGTCGTTAAGCATTCCTAAAAATAGATTCAATTCGATCGAAGAAGTACAAATGAATGCTTTGCAAATGATCAGACAATCAAGATAATGGACAGAACAATCTTTCTATTAATAAGTATAAACTGCTCTCCTTCTCTCTCTCTCTCTCTCCGTGAATTCATGACTCAACCACCTCCCTTCCCAGTATCTGCTCCACCTTCCAACTGACCGAGTCGCCGAGGCCACGCTCTCACCATCCATTTCCAGAAACGCCCCTCTGGCTCTGGCCATCCTCTGTCGACCCCTTTCACCTTCTCCCACTTCGCCGAGAGGGTCAGTCGTGTGACTTCACACGCCATAAAGCTCCAATCTTGTTCCAGCAGACGATAGCCAATTCTCTCTTCGCCAGTCCCACTCGTTCTCTCCCTCTCTGTCTCTCTCTCTCTCTGCCCCGTGATAAGAGTGTCTCTCTCTCTCTCTTTCTTGGATACCTCCACAAGTCGCGGCCTTGAAGATACCAGTCGCTTCGTTTCTGCCTAGGACAGAAACCCAGAAGATCAAAAATGGTTCTTTTGCTCCGAGGCCAGTGAAATTCTTGGCCGAGATGGGGGAAGAAGAGACGACCCACGAGGCGAAATCGAGGCAGGGCAGCCTCAAGCGCGCCGTCGAGCGCTTGTCCTCGTTGATCTCTCTGTCCCACTCCGTCAAAGTCTTCTCCTTGAAATGGCAGCTCATAAGGAGCAAGCTCGAGGAACTGAGTTCCGGGTTGGTCTCGATCGAGGACGCCGGCTGCGCGCGGAACCCCGCGGTTTCGGGCTTGGTGCGCGCGCTGATGGCCACGCTGAGCGAGAGCGGCGATCTTGCCAAGAGGTGCGTCGATCTTTCGTACAGCGGGAAGCTCTTGATGCAGAGTGATTTGGACATAGTCTTGGCCAAGTTCGATCGTTACGTGAAGAATCTTTCGGAGATATATTCGACAGGTATTTTGACTCCCGTGAACGCCATTGTTGTGTCTAGGCCTGGTCTTGGTGCTAGTAAGGAGGATATGAGATTTTACGTTAGGGATTTGTTGACAAGAATGAAAATTGGCAACACTGGGATGAAGAAGCAGGCTTTGGTCAGCTTGTACGAAGTGATGAATGAGGATGACAGGTATGTGAGGATAGTTGTGGATGCTGGTGGCATTGTGAATGCGTTGGTGGGTTTTCTTGACTTATCGGAGGTAGCGGAGATTCAAGAAGAGGCTGTCAAGGCGGTGTCGGTGATCCTCAGGTTCGATTGGTGTACGGGGGAATTGGTTGGTGCAGGGATAATTTGGCCACTGATTAGGGTTTTGAAGTGCGGGAGTGAAACGGGCAAGGAAGGGTCTGCGAGGTGTTTGATGAAATTGACGGAAAATGCAGATAATGCGTGGTCTGTGTCCGCTCATGGCGGAGTCACGGCTTTGCTGAAAGTTTGTGCTAATGGCAATTCGAAAGCAGAGTTGATTTGTCTTGCTTGTGGGGTGTTGAGAAATCTTGTTCCCGTCGACGAAATTAAGAGGTTCATGGTTGAAGAAGGTGCAGTTTCGACATTCATCAAGCTTTCCCAATCGAAGGTTGACAATGTGCAGATAAGTTCGATTGAGTTCCTTCAGAGCATAGCGTCCGAAGATAATTCGATCAGGCAAATAGTCATAAGAGAAGGAGGAATTCGTGTGCTAGTACGCATTTTGGATCCTACATTGCCAATATCATCCAAAACCAGAGAGGTGTCTCTTCAAGCCATCGAGAAGTTATGCTTCTCCTTGCCAAATTGTATCAACATGTTGGTGAGTTATGGATTCATTGAGCTTTTGCTTAAATTCCTTCGCCACTGTGAGGTTTCAGTCCAAGAATTAGCTCTGAAAGTGGCAGCCAAGCTATGTGCCACTTCGGAGGAGGCCAAAAGGGTAATGGGGGATGCAGGGTTCTTGCCCGAGTTTGTTAGATTTCTCGATGCAAAATCCTTTGAAGTTCGCGAGATGGCGGCGGAAGCGCTCTCGGCGATGGTTCTAGTCCCAAAAAACCAGAAGAGGTTTGTGCAGGAGGACCACAACATTGGATTACTGATGCGTCTCCTCGAGCCAGAGGAGGTGAATTCCAGTTACAAGCAGTTCTTGCTTTCCATATTGATGGCTATAACGAGTTGCCACGGCGGGAGGAAAAAGATTGTCAATTCTGGGCATCTGAAAACCTTGGAAAAGTTCGCGGAAGCTGGAGTTCCGGACGCCAAACGGCTTGTCAGGAAGCTATCCACTAACCGATTCCGCAGCATGTTGAGTGGCATTTGGCATTCTTAAAGAGCACCCTTCCATTTTTTAAATCAAACTCACTGTACATGTACATCTAAAGTGTTTCCCAGGCAGGTCTTCCTTAACTTGTTTTGCAACAATGTCTCTTCCTCTTTGGTTTTTTTTCCCTTCTACCCTTTTGCAGAGAGAGATCTTAGAACAGCTTCTTTTTGTTGGTTTAGATTGTAATCAATCCAATAGTACATGCCCAGTAATAAAGCTGCTATATTGAATATTGCTTCCAAATTAGTACCCGGCATTGCATTGTTGGATTCATTTCTGATTTGTCCTTATCTCTGCCCCTCTTTTGAGCAGAGAAGAACAAGAATGCATTTAATATTGGCACGGCAATTAATTAAAGATGACTGAGAAGAAAAGAGGTTCAGGGAGCTTGTTTTGTAGGCATGTAGAGAAGAGCACATGGGAAAGGCATGAATCTCTGGGACAGGCATGTGAAGGGTAGGCATCAAGGGCTTATCTTTCTACCAAGATGATGAACCAAGGAGGATGGGGACTCGTGAAGGTTCCTCTTGTACAAGGCTTGTCTCTTGCGTCTTGCCCGTGTCTCCTTGCTTGCTAAGGCTAGCAATGATGATGTTATCATTTTGGAGGTTGCTCTTTACCAGTAAATTTGCATGTTATATTTCCTGGATTTTTTTTAGAGGCTCCGGTCTCGACCATACGAATCGACATCAAGACTATCCATGCTGGAAACTGTATTATTGGGAAAGCAAACGAAGCCTGAAAAGAAAGACATCGATGGCTGTTTCAATCGTCTTCTATGTCGTCACCCAACTTTCTAAGTCGTCGTTGCGTTGTAAAGACACGAGATTTTTTACCATTAAAGATGGGATTTCGAGAGATAGCGGAAATTGAACGCCAATTCAGTGGTCCTAATGGTGGTAGGGTTATGTGGACACAAAGAGGTAGTAGCCAACTCATGAATAGAAGTACTGTGGACCATGAATGCTTTCATTTTTGACGCATCAAGGGTGCAATGTAGATGAGGTGGAAACCCATCACGTCGAGACTTGACCGCCTTCTATGGTTAACAACCGAGATAGGACGCTTTGCTAGGTAATTTCGCCGATTGCAAGATTCGACCGAATCGTGCCTTCTATTGATGCTAGGAAGTCGTTTTAGTATTACGGGACCAACCGAAATCTTCATGCCGTGCCTCCTCGGTACCAGGCTGTGTTGAACATATGGTGCAATGATCCTGGCACCACCAGATGCTGGACAGAAAATCAAGAGTTCTTGCAAAGGAAAGGAATACCATTAGATCTGCATCATGGGTCGATACGGTTGGGAAGCGTTTACCCGCAGAATTGCATTCATAAAGGAGGTGGGTCTATGTGCTGCTGGGCGTTTCGTCCACTCATGATGTGAGGAAGCTTTTATTATTGGATATCATTGCCATCTCATCTCCAGTTTGTCCATTGGTTGGCCAACACCATAATTCTCTCTCCTCAGTTTCACATGTTCTTGCATGCTTCAGCTTTGATCCTCTCTGGCCCCTACATACAATCCTCACTCAAAGTCCCTGTTTTGCCCCCCATCAAATCACTTCGTATCAGATGTTTAGCTAAGCACCAACTCTCACGGCCATTATCTGTCAAGAACGAGGCGATAATGCAGAACACCCCATGGATTGTTGACAGCATTCGATTGAGAGCACCACAGCTAATCTTGTCGCTTTGGACGATCCCCATTAGGTTAGTGGGCCAATTTTAAGATTACTATGTTGACTTTGGAGTAAAAATGAGTAGGCGATACGATCAGGAAAGTTATATCATGAAATTTTGTGGACATATTTGATGGATGAAAGTTATTGTCAATGCTTTTGATTAAAAAGCAAAGGGTACGATCTGCTTAATGTAACTATTTAAGCAAATGAATGTGCTTAAGCTAATTAAACAGTCTAACTATTTAGATACAGCTCTTATGTAGCATGGTGTGAATTTCTTCGATCTATTGAATGGATATTAGGATGATGATAATGGATTTGGGCCAGCAAACAGAAGTTGCACGAGTCAAAGGATAGCCTTTCATTTAATTTTTTTGGGGCCATTCGTTTCAGATTTTCAATCTTGATCACATCAAATTTGGGCCCTTGTGTTTCTGCTTTGATATTTAACAAATTGGGCCTACTGAATAAAGTTGATTCCCATGATTATATGGGCCTTTAGCCCCGATCTTCACCTACTATTCATCCTCAAATTGCACTTTTTAGTATAAGTTCCAGGGTTTAATTGCATTTCTAAGAAAAATAAAATTTAGAACTTAATTGAATCAAAATTTTATGACGCGATTGCACTTTCTAATAAAATTTTAGGACTTGATTGAACCAATTGAAAATTTTAGGATTAAAATTACATTGTGTACATATTAGGTTTAGGGCTTGTGGAGACTCTTTCCGAGATGTTTCTACCAACATCTGCTTTGATTTCGTCTCGGAGAGGCATGTCAAAGGAGATAGACAGACTTGGAGGGACCCCCAACTCAGTTAAGAACTTCTTGGCCTTTCGTTTTGTTTTACAAAAGTTGCCACTTCAATATGACGTATGGTTCAACAAAAAAATAAAATAAAAAATGATGCGTGAGCTCTTTTAATCTATCTGATCATTAGGTCAAAGATGAACCACATGGTTATAGCTCATAACAATGTTTTTATGATGACATCTAGAAAGGATAGTTCTGCTAGTCACAGTCCTCCTATCCCTTTCATAGTAGAAAAAAAGGGTGAAAGAGGAGTGTAAGGAACCGAATTCCAAGTATCCACTCTGTTACCGAATTAAAATTGAGGATGTAACTTTAAAGGTTTAAGTTATGTGAGAATGGTACAAAGTATTTTCTTTTGTATAAGCATGGACATGATAATAGATGTATAATAAATATTATGAAATGCCAAAACCATGCTAACTAATCATAAGAGAAAAATACAAAGCAAGACAGAACTTGAAGATATGAGGAAAAAAAAAAAGAGATTAGCTCGATGTTTCTTCTCCTAGGGCCAGGAATCCCAATTCTCTCCAATGATTTAAGTACAAAACTAATACATTTATTACTTTAATCTTCATGTAAACATGACAACATTCAATATTAGTCAAAGTCACATTGTTTGACCCACTTTGTCCTCCCCGAGGTATGACTCCAAGTCTTTCAGCATTTGGAGTCCCACTAAGATTGTCTTTAACTGCAACTTGAGTGACTCCAAGTTGATCTTGATTGGTGCATTCAAAATATAAATCATTATTACACCATCTATTTCTTTTTCTCTTTTTTCCATTATTATGCTCTTTCTCTCCAATAAAATAATAAATAAATAAATGAAGACTGGTTTTGATTGGGGGATAAGATAGTTGAGCACCATAATGACTTGTTCCATTCAGAAGCACCAGACAATTGGGAGTGGGAACTGCATTAAATTAGAAAACCAAGTTCAGGGTTTTTCTTATTTTTTTCCTAAAGCACGTGGATGGAAACTTCATTGGATTTTGATGTGTCGGAAGAATTGATGTGGTCCATATTTTCACTTTATTATGGGCCCTTTGCGTCTGCTCCTTTTTCCTATTATGGTTCCCGTTTAAATCATGAAAAATTGGTCTTCGGAAAGAACAAAAAAGGAAAAAGACAACTTGTCAATCGACTTTTAATGTACTTTGGCAATACTTTAACCGGATGAATGCCCAGGCTTAAATTATTATTTAATTTCATTCTCAACTTACGTTTTTTCTAGCCTATGAGAGTAATTTTCGTCCCTACATTACTAACGTTATCCATATTAAAGCGTCTTTTTGTTCTCAGCATCATCTTGAACGTGAGCCATTTATATGATCTAATCAAGAATCGAGAATGTTCAATAGTTTGGAGTTCTGGACGTGTACAAATTCACTATCACCCCAAAGCAATATGCACAATGAATCTCATATTATTTTTTGGTGCACAAATTAAATAGTAGCGTAATCAATCACCAACTTGATTGTGAGGAAACAATGAAAAAATCAAACGTTGGTGATAATTATTGTTCTTTACCCTGAAACAAGAGAATGGATTCCAATTTAGAGTGAAATGGACAATTATTATTTGTTGAATATATCATTATCACCGGTCTGTTTCATGACAATGGGGATGTAACGCTATAACAAAAGACATGAACGTGGAATCGAGAGTCACTAATAAAAAAAAATGAATGTAGAATTGAGGATGAAATCAACAATTAAACAATAGGGTTTTCAAGGTTTGACGTGTCTTTATGCGGAGAGGTGTGAAATGTAGATAAATGAAATGAATGTAGAATCGAGAATTACTAATAAAATAAAAAAGGCCAGGCCAAGAAGATGAAGATTGCGAGATTGATGCGATGTGGCGAATGCTATCTTCTCAAAAGGTTTGGAATGACATGTAATTTAATCTTGAATGCCTTTTAATCTTGGGAAGATGATAGACATTTGCATTTGAAGTTATCTAAGTTTTCGTGATATTGAGAAATTGAAAAGAAATAATCTCATAAAAATGAGGAAGCAAAAAAAAAAAAAAAAAAAATAATCCGAGGATTGCTACTTTGCTATTAACCACATAGTAACATCCTAAAAGATTGAGAGTGTTGGAGGTATAGACAAATGAGAAGGTGGATGCCCTTCTTATGAGTAATATTTAAGTTTCACCAACAAGTCACATCAATTTCTCATTATTGTATTAATTTAAGTGCGTCTTTTAAAAAATTGTGACACTTAAATTATCGTTTGAAAAGTTTTCACACGAAAATGTGTGCAACATAATATTATGATATTAGTATTATCCTTATCCCTCCCATCTTTAATTTCTAATGCAAAACCAAGCTCTCATCTCAATTTAAATCTAGAGGGGGAGCTCTTAAATGCCAAATTATCATTTTTTTAAGAGTTGTACGTAAGTTAGTACTCCGAGAAAACTCGTTAAGCGGGACTTACGAAAATAAGTTTCAATTTTTCAAAACATGACATGTTTTAGAGTAAAATGTAAAAGAACAATTTTTGAAAATTGCTATGAGTTATTATGGTCGTGACTTATATGGTCATTAGACGTTTGTTAAAGACCCTACCAAATGTGCAACGACCTTTTCTCTTTGTTTTTTGAAAAATTTAAACGCCTATACATGTTGCAGAAAGCAAGTGATTTAATAGTAAAATAAACAAAATAAAGTAAAAAATTGTATATTAGATTTACGTGATTTGATTAATGTAACCTATATCCATGAGACAGCTGTACATGATTTCATTATAAACCAAGTGATAAAACGAATATTACAACCACGCACATGTTACTTAAATATTCTCAATGTTTTTGAACCCCCAATTACATCCACTAACTCATATAGTGTTTAGTAATCACAATTCTTACAAAATAATTTCTTGATCTCACAAAAGAACCAATCTCACCACAAGATATATCGACTTTAATACTCATGAGTGGCTTCAGGGTGTAATTCATGGAGAGACAACCTTTTAGATGACACTTATTATATGTAGGTAAGAGTTGGATTCAAAATAGGAAATCATGTTTAAAAATCCTACTCCAACTAGTAAACAACTCAACTATTGAGACAATTTGGATTGTCTTTTTTGTTAGAAATTTTTTATAATATGGGCTTACATTAATTAATTGATTTTCTATTTTAAATGATCGGATTAATAAATATTCCAATATATGTTGAACCCTTTAGTGATCCTATTGATTTGGGTTTTGGAATCTATCAATAATGAGCCTAGTTGAGTAGCAAAATGTAGGCAGTTGTGTTTAACTGAAACCCGTAATAAGAGAGACCCAATTGACACACTAGTGATTAGGATTTGTTAGGTCTCCTTTCTAACCTATAAAAGGATATGTTATGCCTATCAGTTTTGCTTAATCTCATTAAAAACTGCTATACTGAAATATATCATAAAGAGAGGAAGATCTGACATTCCAATAGATTTTTGATTCACAATAAGATCTATTTTCTAAAGAATGAAGTAATGGCTTAAACATGTATGTTTTAATTCCGATGTGCGTATAACTTATGTTGTTTTACATTCATATATGTATATGATTTGTTCTTGATTAATTAGTTGTTTATGTGGAGAATTTCTACATGTGGTATCGAAGCAGGTCATATAAAATCCAATTTTTTTTTTAACAAATTTGAAGTTTCTTTTAAGAACATGTATGAATTTTTTTTGATTAATTGATTCTAAAACTTTAAGGCTTTTGTTGAGATCTTGCAAATTTGTAATGCTTGATGCTCATCATGTCTTGTTCCTTGTGATCTTGATGTTGCTGATTGTGTGCGCTTTTCGGTTTTCGAGAATTTCCTTGGTGAATTGTTTGATTTTTTTGGAAATTTTCAAATTTGGAGTGCTTTGGGAATCGACAATGTGGTTTTGAAATGGTCTAATACTTGGGTCATGTGAATTCTTCTCCTGATTTATGCCTTAACTAGGGCTTTACTCCATCCACGAAGGCTTTCGGAAAAGCAAAAGGTTCTTTGGAGCACTAGCATTTTGCATTATTCCTAAGATTGGTTAATGAAATTGGAGAAAGGCCTGATTCCGCATGCGCTAATTGACTACTGATCTGTGGATTGGTAAATTTGGCTACCGATCGCTAAGTTTTAGCTGATTTCACGTTCAAATTACCAAAATTTGAATTTTTTTATATACCAAATGTATTAATTAATCAGCAAAATTTTCACGTTTAGAAATCCCAAATGGTTAGGTGCAAATATGCACTAGTTGAATTTTGAGGCCTCTAGAATTATTGTTCAAGAGAGAGGAATAATTATTCAATTAGTCATACTTTTATCATATGAATGTCAATTCACTCATAAATATTTTAATTAATAATATATATGGAGATTTGCTAAAGGGGAAAAAAGTTCAAATCAAAGATCTTATACTCACTGTATCTCACCGATTGCGACATTATGATTTTGACCTCTTCTTATGCTTGTCTGCGAGCCTGTACTCCCACAGGCTGAGTTGTGAATTATTAGTAAGAGGTATGAGATTTATGGGTTTTCAGATTGATGCCATCATTTTGATAATTATCTTTAGAATTTTGAAGTTTTGTGTCCCTTTTAACTCGATGGGGCTTTAGCACTTGAAAGAAAAATAAAATAAAATAAATATTTTTACCTTTTTGTTTCATTTTTAATTTATGGAAATTTATTGTAGCGTACGAGGGATTTGGCATCTTAGGTTTGTGATAGTAGAGAGATGATTCTTTTGGCCAGATGGCACTTATTTTTTTACTGATCAAGTAGTAGACAGTATTTAACTTTACAAATACGGTGTGATCACATGTCGAATCACCGTCCGGATGCTGAAAAATTGTCATCTTTTTGTGTTAGGGAGGATCTGACCACCATAGCTTTGCCTCTTGGGAACTATTGCCTAGTGGAATCCTTAATGTCTAACTGAATTTCGGGGCATTATCAAATTGTTCATTTGCAGGAGAAGATTTGGGATTTTCATTTAAATGTTAAGTGAGAGTTGAATACTTGAATGCGAGCTTCCTTTCAAACTAACCATAGCCACCTCTCATCGTTCTTTGCACAGCCTGACACTTGTAGAACTCTTTGTTTCTTGATCGAATGACCTACCTCATATTTAAAGGGCTGCAGAAACTCCATCTTCCTGGTCGCTTGTGAGGTGTTTGTGTGGCTTAATTTCTTTCAATATGTTTTGCATCCTGTCAGCTCTATTATAACTATTGGGCTGACTAATGCAAATGGTTGGTTGGATAATTTTTTTCTTTTCTGCATGGTGGTTCATGCCCCAATAGAAGAATCTATATTTGTGTTTGTAAAGAAGTTGACACTAAATTTTCTTATTTTCGGTTCCATTGTTTCTAGCTCCAGTTGTGAGTGATGCTAGAGAAACAGATTTGACAAAATCATTAAGAAGGAAATTACCTCCACTATTGTCTTCAATTGAATGATGCATGTTAGAAATTGTTATATGAGTATTGTTATATACATGTTTTAGAACATCATGGTTGCATAAGTTAAATTTTTTGGCTCAAAATTGAGAAAGTCAAATTTTTTGCCATGGATGGGAAACTTGAATGTGGACGGTTTGGTTTGTTTTTTCTTTGATTAATTCGTCTTGAATTTTGACTAGGTGCAAGTTGTCTTAAATATATATGAATTCACTTTATTGATTTTGTTAAACTCATGGTCAAGAACGGAAAGTCGAAGTCAGATTTGTTGACCAAATTATATAGTTTCCTACTCCAAGTTGTAGTTGGTCTTTGCAAGTATTATTTTTGGCTTAAACTAGTGCGATGACTTTTGGATTGTTAGTGCTTTGAGTTGGTTGAAATTGTTTCCTACAATTCAATGGAGGAAATTTTGCGATTAAGTTAGAGCCATGGATTTGCTATTGGTATATGCATCCTTTGTGCTCGCGTCTCAAATGCCAGTGGTTGATCTAACTGCTTCTAAGCTTACACAATATGTAATTAATGCACAAATCAAATGTCCTTGTTAGTTCCGACATGTTTGCGGAGTGGAGAAGTTTTGCTTCTCCCTCTCTCTCTACTTTGCTTCGTGGTTCCTCCCAGCACTGATGGGGCACGTGCGCTTTTTCAGTCCACTATAGTCTTTTCCTTCATTTGCACGAGATGTTTACCTTGCATATTTCATTAGTAGTGAGGTTATTATTTTTGGTTTTTCTGTTGTGTCAGTTTGTCATCTTGGCTCGATCAAGATTCTTCTTATCCTTCCAGGCTTGCTTCTTTCGAATTTTTTTCTTTCACTAAGTGCAGTCCTTTTCTGATACCCCCAACATTGTTTTAAAGCCATCAATAGTTATCTAAAGGAAACTTGATTTCAAAAAGGGCTTTCCTCAGTTAATTTCTTCATGTGCTACTTTGCTGAAATAAGGTTTCCAATGTAAGAAACTAAGTGGCAATTATGCCAACTTCTGCTGTAATAATAGGATTTTACTCATCCAGTAGCACTTAGTTTCCTCCACCGTACATATTAAATCTCCCAAAGTTAAGTTTCCTTCTTTATACGATGCTGCCTTACTTAAGAGTAGTTGTCGAACCAATGAATCTGCTATCTATGTGAGCGGAGGTTTCACAACTAGATGATTAAAGCTAATGCATCAACAAACTCTGAGTTACCTTTTTTGCTTATTTGGGCTTGCATAGTTGAGATTTTGTCAATAAAGCCCCTAATGTTAAGATCAAGTGATTGTTAGCTCTCTCTCTCACAGTTACTGTTGATTTTTCTTTTCATTGAGATTGATAATGGAATGTTTTTGGTGTACCAAGCAAATACGTGATGAAATCCTTAGGTTTTGGATTGAGATAATCATATTCAAATGAGGATTTCGTGCTTGCTTCCCTTTTCGATGGATGTTTGCATAGATTGTACTTAGAATAATGTGTGTATGGGTAGGAGCTTAGCTCTTGCGAGCCAGGCTTGCATAAAGGTTTGGGTTGCGGGCTTGTAGGCAATTTCCTGTTCCAAGTCAAGAGAACTATTTTGGATGGCTCACGTGAAGGCTTAGGCCGTGCGGGTCCTAGAGTCGTGGGGCCCGTTTTCAATTTTTTTATATGCTTAATTTTTTATTTCTGAATATTTGGTATGGTTAATCTTAATTTTGGCATATTTAAATATTTATTAGGAATTATTTATTGTTATCCATATTTAATTCCATAGAAAATTGAATATAAAAAAAAAATTGTGGCAAAAATTGTTGTTTGATAAATCCAATATGATTCTGGAAAGCGCATGTCGTAAAGTGCTTCATATTATTTAATGATTTTTTTTTGCATTAATTAAATGGAATATTATTTTCAAATAATCAAAGTTTGTAAATTGTCGAAGTTCTTTATTGATAAAAATTAGTATATACAATTACTCACCTAAATGGGGTTATTGTGTATATTAATTTGAAAATTATATAAAGATAAATTCCAAATTTAAAAAATGAGGATGTATAATTGAAAAGATCTATAGTTATGTGTAATTCCTCTCTATATTGATATATCAGAGATGATTGATGGAATGTATAACTCAAAAAGTTTATCTATCTAAAGAGGATAAATTTTGAGAGTTATTTGCAATTCTCCTTTATCTTGAGATAATTGAGATATATAATTTAAATGCTTTGTTTGCTTAAAGAAAATAAGCCTTTGATGGTTATATGTATTCTCCTTATCACATTTGTATATTGATATAATGGAAATGTATAATTTAAATGATTCATCTGTCCAAAAGGATAGATCTTTGATAATTATGTGTAATTCTCTTTGTTGTTGTTTTATAAACTTCATGCTATGGATAATAATAGTGCATTATATACTCTATCCAAGGGGGAGTTTATGATATGCTAATTATTTTGTTGAATTGGTCATTGTCTATGATTGATCTTATTGTATTATGTGTTACAAACAGTTACCTTTGTTGTAAACAATAACAATACCACTATTGAAATGTTAATTAAATCAAACTTCAAGAAGAATGGAAATAATGAGAAACATGGAGATAAAGATTTCAAGTATTTCTACTACAATAAGAAGGTTCATAAGAGAGTCAATTGTTATAAGTTCAAAGCTTAGCCAAAAGCAAATAAAGAAAGTGACCAAGGGTCTTATCTTTCGATAAACCATATTGTTCCTTCAATGTTAATAATAATTTAGTTAAGAGATTCTTGATCAAATTTTTTTTCATTGCTATGGTATAAACGATTAGGGCATATCACTAAAGAATATGAATATGGCGTTTTAGATTCTTTTGATCTCTTTTATTAGTGTGAGTTATGTATAGTTTGTCTTTTTGGATATTGTAATTATATGCAAACTGATAATGTTTTTATAATATTTATTAAAGAATTTATTTTTTATGATCGTTATTGTTGATTTTATTATAATTATTATCATTTCTCTTGTCGACTGAGAAATGGAAGTACAAAATAGTATCTTGAAACATATTTTAGTTTAAAGATGATTGGATGTCATTAATTTTGAGATCTTATGTTGGATTGTAAAATAGTTATGTAATTTCATGTTGTTTAGAAAATGCACTAAAGTAATTTCATGTTGTTAATGCAATTTCATATTGTTGAGAATTGCATTGAGGACCGATAAGAAATAGTGTATATTTTTAATTACATGTTGATACTATTTTTTACTACATACTAGGCCTATGATCCATGAAAATATAATACCTATTATATGTGATTATGTAATGTCATGTGTTGCGGTAATTTCTTAATATCTTGATCGCCATAGTCCTATACTGAAATAAGTCATAGAGAGGAAGATCTGGCATTTCAATAGGTTTTTGATTTAATCTATTTCCTAGAGAGTGAAGTAATGGCTTAAACAAGTATATTTTAATTCCGCTATGCTTATAATTTATGGTGTTTTATATTCATATATGGATATGATTTATTTTTTATCAATTAGTTGTTTATGTGAGGAATTTCTACATTTTTTTTCATGAGCTCAAATTCGAAACAAATTTTCAACATTATTTAACTTGGTTCAACATTAGATCCAAGTCATAATTACTTTGCTTGAACTTGAGTTTCACTTCTACTCTTCATAGCTCTTTATGAGCTCAACTACCATAGACTTCTTCCAAGTTCAAGCCATACTTGAGCTTTGACATAAATGGAGGGCCTCATCAAAGCACCAATTCCACACGCATCTTTAGCCACTCCATAAGGATTTTTAGACATAACCTTCTCAACCACAGATAAAACAAATAACCAATGTGCGCGCGTGCGTGTTATGAGATCAAACATGCACCTTGTTAAACTTAATAGTCATAAAAACTATGGTCTTTACAGGCTCCATCTCGCTTCAAGTACCATCTATATTGAATATCACTCTAGTACTTGCCACTTTAGGAGCTTGTGGTTATAACTCCATCTGTAATGAGTTGGTCACCATTTGGATCCATATAAGCATTGCCACAATCACTTATTACCAGAAATATTGGAGACTCATTAGACGTGATCTCTCTATTGACAACATGTACATTTAATTTTGGATACCACAATTGATAGCCATGCTTGCCTTGTGCATAATATAGGAACATATACTTTCTTGCTCTCCCGTTGAGCTTATCATCACTCATTCCAATATAATGCGAGTAATCAAATAGATGATTGGCAATATCATTGACCACGCTTTTGCAGGAGTCCAATTTCTAATCACAATTAATGGGAACCTATTCACTAGGTACATCAATTAGGAATTTCCCGGCCATGCCAAAACTAAAAAGCATTTTATGGGCTATCTCCAGTGATATTTTGCCCATCAACTTTGAACTTGTTGTAGTTTACTAGCATTAGTGTGGTGTCTAATTATGTCTTCATGTTAAAAACATTTAACAACTCAGAGTAAAATTCTATGATACTGTCATTCCGTACATTTTTATCGATGTTCTTTTCAATTAAAGCTCTCAACTACTTGATTTCAACAACAACATCAAATTTGCACCTTAGCAAAAATACCTAGGTCTTCATCGAGTAGTCATTCACAATTGTTAGCATAAACATGACCCTCTTACTTGAAAGAAATCACAACACCTTGCGAACATCTCGTGAATCAACTTTGCAATTTCTATGGTTTCTTTAATAGTTTTAGTGAACTGCACTTTCTGCTATTTGCCTAAGTCACAACACCTGTATACATTTAGTTCCTTAGTCACACAACCACAAGATAGATTCCTTTCACTCAGAACTTTCAAGCTTCTCTCGTCAATATGTCCCAAATGCATGTGCCACAATTGAAACTCTTGAATAGATGTACCCAATGTCTCTTCGGTGGAATCTATAACTGTCTTCCCTTGAAGATTATTTGATGTTGTTGATTTCAACAACATCAAATTTGTACCTTAGCAAAAATACCTAGGTCTTCATCGAGTAGTCATTCACAATTGTTAGCATAAACATGACCCTCTTACTTGAAAGAAATCACAACACCCTGCGAACATCTCGTGAATCAATTTTGCAATTTCTATGGTTTCTTTAATAGTTTTAGTGAACTGCACTTTCTGTTGTTTGCCTAAGTCACAACACCTATATACATTTAGTTCCTTAGTCACGCAACCACAAGACAGATTCCTTTCACTCAGAACTATCAAGCTTCTCTCGCCAATATGTCCCAAATGCATGTGCCACAATTGAAACTCTTGAATAGATGCACCCAATGTTTCTTCGGTGGAATCTATAACTGTCTTCCCTTGAAGAATATTTGATGTTGTTGATTTCAACAACAACATCAAATTTGTACCTTAGCAAAAATACCTAGGTCTTCATCGAGTAGTCATTCACAATTGTTAGCATAAACATGACCCTCTTACTTGAAAGAAATCACAACACCCTGCGAACATCTCGTGAATCAACTTTGCAATTTCTATGGTTTCTTTAATAGTTTTAGTGACTGCACTTTCTGCTGTTTGCCTAAGTCACAACACCTGTACACATTTAGTTCCTTAGTCACACAACCACAAGACATATTCCTTTCACTCAGAACTTTCAAGCTTCTCTCGCCAATATGTCTCAAATGCATGTGCCACAATTGAAACTCTCGAATAGATGCACCCAATGTCTCTTCGGTGGAATCTATAACTGTCTTCCCTTGAAGATTATATAGGCCACAACGTTTGCTTCCTTTCATTATCATCGGGGCACCTCGAATGATCTTCGCTAACTTCTAATTTACATTGACATCTAGTTGAATCTTGGACACTCATGGAAATTACGTTCTTCTTCAATTTTTTAATATGCCTCACTCCAATTAATGTCCTTAAAATATTATCATTTATCCTTATTCTAACATAGCTAATACTCGTAACATCGCACTCAACATTGTTTCTGAATTGCACTTAAAAACTATTCATGCATTGACAAGTAGTAAACTAGTTCCTGTTTAGTGTAACATGAAATCAATAACTGAAATCCATAATTAATCTGTCAAATGATGAATTCTCAGCAATATCTAACAGAAGACTCAATCATTACCATTCAAGACACCATCAACATTTGCAGCAATTTCAATAGAAAACTCAACTCTTAACTTAAGGAATCCCTTCTAAGATATCTCTTCTTGCCACAATTCCAAAAGACAATACCACTAGTCTTAGTCTGATTTCGTCTATTTAGGTTTGCACTACTTTCGCTAACATGAGTATTTGCTCTTCTATAGATGTCCTCACCTAGAATCAAATTGCAAATCTCAACAAACATTAAACTTCTTGACTTAGACGAATTACTTACAGTAGTAACAATAACATTTCAACTATCAAGGAAGCACATACCTCATCATCAAAATCAATCTCAACTAAACTTAATTAATTGAAAACCGCATTTAATTTGTTAATATGTCTAGCAATTGGCACACCTACTTCCATCTTTATGTGAAATAGACGTCGCATGAAATAAACCTTATTGATCGTAGATAGCTTATCTTACATATTTGAAAGGGCATTCATTGGTGCTGCAATGGTCTTTGCTTTCATGATGTTAAATGCGACTTGATGAGCTAACGTTAGCCGAATAACACCCAATGATTGTTTATTTATCAATTCCTAATTAGCTTGCTTCAATGACTCTAGCTTCTTCTCAAATTGGGGTAAGTACAAATTCCTCTAGTATAAATAATCCTTAATATGATTCTTTTAGAAACCAAAGTCCTTCCCATCAAATCTGTTGATTTTTATTTTTCCCTCTTTTGTTGCTATAATTTTGCTACAACTCAACCAAACATGGCTTTGATACTAATTATTGTGGAAAACAAACAATCAAAAATAAATTGGATACCTTATGTGGTTTGGTCATTATGACCTACATCCATAGGGAAAAGCCGCACAAGATTTCATTATAGATCAAACGATAAAGTGGATATATTCATATTACTCAAATACTCTTAGTTTGACAAAAAAAAACTCTTAATTTTTTCTAGGTCCCAATTACACCAAACAATCCATAAAGTGTTAGGCCTTACAATTTGTCATGAATTAATCTCTTAATTTAACAAAGAATACACAAATTTTATTATATTTATTGGCTTCAACACTCTCAGGTTGTTCAGCGTGTAATCCACAAAAAATCTGCATCTTGGATGCTCTTTATAACAAAGAAACTTCTTATATATAAACAAGGGTTGGATCTAAAATAGAAAATCTCTTTTAGAAACCCTTCTTCAACTAGGAGCGATCAATTCTAGGGTAGGCCGCTTCTCACCCTTGAACTGGGAATTGCCCACTGGTTCCTGGATCCACTTGGGAACCGGCCCACCGGTTCCGGTCTAGTTCTCGGGTGACTCTAGCAACTGACCATGAGTACTCTTGCTCTGCATTGCGAATTAGCAAGGTTGGTGAAGGATAGCGATTTGTAACTCCAGTGAAAAATGGTGGCGTGTGGGCTGAACAGTCTCGAAGTTAAAGCCTCTCTGAAGCAAAAGGGTAATCGTGTGTGATGGCACAGACCAAGACCGCCACAAAGATCTGGTAAAGCATTGCGACGCGTTGAAATGTGTAAAAGATTCATCTAGATCTCGTTGAAATTGCTGCTAAGGACTAGAGTTTATGATGACGACGCTTGGACGCGTGCTCAAGTTGGGCAAAGAGGTTTGGGTGCTGGTACTTACTGGAAGTTGTCAGAAAACTTGCAAAAGATAAAATAAAAAAATCGAGTGTGGTGGCGGCATGGTAGTGCTGGTGTGGAGGCGTTGAGGACTGTGAGACCACTGCTAGAACTATCAGACGAAGGTTGGAAGGTGCCGGCCAACTTTTGGAATTGTTGGATGTTTGCTTGGCCGGTGAAGTGAATTAGGAAAGGCCGGTCCGGGAGGGTGAGTTCACGCCTGAAACTAAATCGATGTTTACCAATTCTTGCAGGGACCACCAGAATCGATCGGTCTGGTCTAGTTCGGGCGGTTCTCGATTTGATCTAGGCTCACCTCTTACTTAAGCTAGTAAACAACTCAACTAGAAAATCTATTCAAATTAGCAAACCAACTTGATTGACTTTTCTTCACGAGCTCAAACTCCCTACGGAGTCTTAGCATAAAAGATACGTGCAAACCAATTATATCAATTGATTTCTTGGGCCAAAAAAATCTTCCGGAGGATTTCATATTATCCCCGGAGCCCCTCCTTCAGCAGACGCAATAAATGACTTTTCTACGTGAATTCAGAAAAATCAAATACATTATTCTCTCCGCGAGAGAGTCAATCCTTTAAAAAAAAAAAAAAACATTATTTTCATGGTCCCATGCACGAGCCCATAATCTTGCCAGCTTAATTTTCCTATGCAAATCTCCTGTCGCTGCATAAACGGGGGTAACAGTTGACTCGATCTCATCCGTTGACTTTCCTTTTCTTTTTTTCTTTTTCTTTTCTCCCCAATTTTCTCTTTTTTTTTAATAAGAATTTATGTTCATATCTTGTGTCTTTGTCAAATTTAGAGATAAACATGCTCTTCATTGGGCTCTGATTGTTATCGTTTGACGCGCCATTGCGATCGGCATTTAATGTTGGGGCCATGGTTTTCTTTTGCGAGGCAAGCATGTCATAATTTTGCCCCCCCCAAAGCAATGCATATAACACCCTCATAAGAATTCTTTTTTTTTTAGGTTCTTTTATTTATATATATTTTTGTAAATTTTGGTGAGGTTAATTTGTTCATAGTATTGCTCCATGGGTGTGTCTAAAGTGATTAAAATTTTGAAATTTTTTTTAATTAACGAGTATATATTAGGGATTATTAACTAAACTTCTACAAAAGATTTGAGTGTACAAATAGTTTTTGTATCAAGTGCACTTAGTATTTTGAAAATTAAATTGTTTTTGACACGACCTGTATTTAGAAATCAGGGAGTTTTTTTTAATGATTTATTTACTGCAATTTGACCTTTCTCAATGTCATAAAGAGTTTGAGAGTGCAAGTGGGATGAATGAATAACACTACTTTGCTAGCTTTAATGGCGATAGCATTAACAAGGAAAAGTCACATGGCCTGTGGCGATGCAATTTGTTCTATTCTTTGTTTTCTTATTTTTCTTGGGGTGCTATTTAAATGAACAAATTTTGGTCAGACTTAGCTGGAGATCTTCGTAACAAGTTATGTCATCAAATGTTCTGGCAACCTTAATTAAGCAGAAACGATCGCATGTGGGTGTGGTGTGGCTATGACATGTTAGCAAGTAGCAATCCCCAATTTATTGCTAAGCACTATTTAATGTATCCATACTTTTGAAATTTAATCAATGGTTTCACTGACTTGATGAGTGCATTCTTTTCCCATACATCAGATAAATTTCACCAACAGGACTACGAGCAAAATCTCATTTCAATTTGTTATTACAA
This sequence comes from Corymbia calophylla, assembly GCA_014182845.1. Taxonomy (NCBI): domain Eukaryota; kingdom Viridiplantae; phylum Streptophyta; class Magnoliopsida; order Myrtales; family Myrtaceae; genus Corymbia; species Corymbia calophylla. Next base: position 5,930,550 of record CM024696.1, on the reverse strand, counting down.
GTCATGCCGAGCTGCTTTTGTAGGTTAAAATTCCTTATCCTTAAAGGGATTTCAATGAAGCCACACTGTCAATCATCCATTCAAGAAATGACAAAAAAAATATAGATGTGGCACATCACATGACATACAGATCAAGACCTATACCAATGTCCGCCAAATATCACATACTGACTGAGATCATTCCGAGCACACGATGTCAATGCTTTTGAAAGTTTATACGAGCCTAATTAAAAAGTCACCACGTCAATTTCCCGCCCGCAACCTTCCGGCTAAGATCAAATACTAAGTCTCAAGTACACGCCAACCTCCTCCCCCCCTCCAAATACGGTGCACGAATACGTATGCGTTACGACAAAATACGTAGCGTAATGCATAGGTCGACTCTGTCGCCGGTGCGAGGGGGAGGGTGTGAAAGCGAGGACATACGGTCTCCGCCTGACCTCGAAAAGGGAGCCGACAAAACGACGGTGGATAATGACTTGCAGGGTCGTTTCTGTTGGCCGCTTGTGGGCCTGTTTCGCTTTTTCTCATTGGTTGACTTTCGCGGTCAGGCCTGCCATGTTTGAAATTAGCAAAGCCCCCGCGACACGACACAGAAAAAACTCTATGGAAGGCAAAACGCATTCATCGGCGTCTAATGCTTCATTAAATCCCTTTGATCCGAATGTGATCATTTACACGTATTTGTTACCTGCCAATCAGAGATGTCCAATCATGCTCGGAAAAAGCGCGACCTTTTTATATATACATTATTACGCGATGATTCACATTTCACATTTTGAATGAAAAAACGATTGATATTGCGCATTCAATAAAAGCTGCATAAGCTAATATTCGGTGTAGGGTTATGCATGAAAGATGAAAAAAAGAGCATTCTTACCAAGATTAGGTCCATTATAGATGCGGTGTGAATGCAGCCGCGATTTTATCTTTAATGGTTATTGGCTTGCCATCGAGCAATTAAAATCTCTAGACAATGAGCAAATTCAAATAGGGATGTCGAGATAATGACATGGTTGCATTTCTTTTGATGATATAGTGTCTGCATATTCATGCATCAATGAACTTGTTCCCTTGGTAATATTGTTCGGCTAAGAATTCTTTTCAAAGCATGATTTTCTTAACAGGAACCCGTAGCTTCAAGTGTACCAAGTGCGGTCAAAAGATTGTGAAGATACAAAAGCACAAAACATTGACTATGCATAGATAGAAAAAGTCGTTGCATCGAACATGGTAATGTTTTCCATAGCATTTGAAATTTTTAACAAGCGATCCAGTAATACTTCCTGACAAGAAGATCGTCATGCTCCATTTCTTTCTTTCTTTTTCCAAAATGCATGCAACATCGGACGATTCCTTTTGGGAGAAAATGGAACCGGTGGTTCCGAACTCTATACCCTACCTCGTCGTCAATGGCGACGGAATCGTTTCTCACTACTGGTCAACCGAAGACAAGTGGGTGCAAAGACCGCAAGTGGGCAAGTTGTTTCCTTTGTATTTTTCTGGTTGGTCGAACGTTCACCTCCTATGGTCTCGACTGTAAGAAACAGCTGCACGAGGCATGGCGGGACTTCAGAGCAGGAGGAAATTCTCGGTTTGCGGGGCTCATCGAGCTGCGAGTCAACGGTTCTGATGGAATCCGGGGGTCGTGCGTGGTCCAAACCCGTGGGATAGGAAATGTTATCCCACACCCGCAATGATCGGAGAAGACTGAAGATCTATTTTTGCTTGGATCGGTCTTTGGCCAACCAGGCACCCTCGCTCGGAACGGTTTGCATGTAGTCGGTGAGGTTTTAACGGGCGATCTCCAAGCGGGAAATTCCATAATGTCCTAACTATAGCCATTTTAACATAATAAAAAAAGCTTACATAGTTGTCATTAATTTACTGTGACAATAACGATATGTTTTGCATCATAAAAAAATAAATAACAAATAAGTAGAAATTGTTGTGGGATTTGCTTATTTAAAAATTTGAGACTCACAATATATTTTTCTACTAGTAGCTCGAAAACTATTATGCTGTTATGTTAGTAAAGTCCTAATCTAATTAAGAGTTGAAATGATTTATTTAATGTACCATTGCTCATTGAATTCCTAATTAAACACATGACACGATGACTCCAGCTTGGAATGGTTTGTATATTCCATGGTATATTCATATTAAATCACATAAGTCTCGCTCAAGACTCATTACATTTTAGTGGGTCCAGATGCACCCACTATGTATGTGCCCGCTATGATGGATCTCGTGACCATGTAAAAAGCTAGGCTTTGCCATACCCACATGATCATATGTCAAATCGAACCGACTTCTTTTGTCAAATAAAAGTTGAAATGAGAGAGAGGAGTTGTTCTAGAGGCACATTTAAAATGAAAAAGAGCAGAGTTTCATCTTTAGTTTTTCCTCACTTTGTTTGGAAAAGATGGGACAAGAAAGGAGATAAGAAAATAAGGAGTGGGTTTAGAAAATAGATGAATTTTCAATATCATGTAACTTCTCCATCACATTCTTCCTTTCTGAGGTTCTGCCCCCCAGACATAGCTGGTCCAATCGATACTTTTCGAGTCTCATTGACTTCTTCCACCTAATTTCGGGAGAAAATTGTAGGCCTTGGACCACAATTTTTTACTTAGGCCAGAAAAGACCAATGCCTATGGCAAGATGTCGATTTAAAGAATTGATCCTGAAAAAGTTACAAGATGAAATGGAACCTTAGTAAGATGTTTTATACTGATATCTATCGTTCAAAAGCTGTCTTCACTAGTTTGTCATTTTCACTCTTCTCTACAATCTTCAAAGGCAAGCTCTTTCCACGCTTTTACCTGTCTCTCTTTAGTGTCCGCGAATAGGATTCTTTCACTTTCGTGAAAGAAACAAAAGGGTCACTCTCCTCTTTGGAAGGTTTTGTGGAATTTAACTTTTGGTGCTTGTTGGTTGAATAGAACAAAGCAATCCTTAAAAGATAGAAATTAGTTGTGAGAGGATCCAAGAGGTAGATCGAGGAGAAATTGAGTTTTGAAGCCCTCTTTTTAATGGAAAATTTCATGTGATTTTATCTAACATTGGATCGATATTACAACGGCGGTCTATAGACAAAGTGAGACAAATTAATAAAAAATGAGAGAAATGTGCACACTTCCATGCTAGTTGTTGTATAGTCTTATGCACTTACAACCAATTTACAAGATGATTAGCAGAGCTAGATCACGCTTTTAATCCGCAACCATCACAAGAATCTCTATCAATTCTTTTCTCCTTTTTCTCTCAAACACAATTAATTCATGAGTGGACCTGAATAAGTTTTTAAACTATTTCGTGTGAGGTCTTATATGGATCCCAGCATCCCTCAAACGTTAAGCAAGAAGAGAGTATTAGACTCAAAAAATATTTTGTGTCAATGAATGGGCAAAGCGTGCGGGCATCAGCCCATTACGATAATGAATGCAATGTGATTGTCCACCGCATTAGCGAATAGGCATAAACAGCCCCTAATGATTGGAAACCAGTCATGTCTTGGTGAGGTTAACCTTTGACCAACTCCAGTGATCCAAGGCCGGCTCTGGTTACAGTGTAACAGGTTACCCAGCCAGAGGAATTTCTTCCAATTCTTTTCTCATATTTCTCACAAACACAATTACTCCATGATGGGATATATGTTTTGCAATTACCTTGTGCTCCTAGGTTCCTAATTAAAACTTCTGTGCAATCATGTCATCACATGGAATTATACCCATCGCTGTAGCTGATGTTGACATTCCAAAGAGCTGGAGGTCTCCTCGATCAACGTAGCTATTAGTCCAATTTTCGCTAGCATTCGTCTGCACGACACATTAATTCATTTTGGTCAACTACAAGACAGATAATCGAGCTTATTTAGGTATTAATCTCAACTCGTATTCATATAATAAACAACTCCCCTTAATTATAAAAAAGATAAACGTGCCGTATGCAGGTGAGCTCTTTCACTGATGCATTCATACTACACTTAAAAACGATGTTAATCAGTCACTATAGTTTATAGCATGTTGTTTATATAATTAGCGTACATCTTAATATATTTCGGTCTGTTATTTTATGTCCTAATACACTTTTATGTATCTATTACGTATTAAAATGCTCAACCAATAATTTTTCCTGGTTAAACAGATAAAGACTAACAGCATAACGATGATATACTTTTAATGAAGTGTTACGAGTCGAGCTCAAAGACGAAAGAGAACAAAACTGGTAGGGCTATGATTGCATGCCAGCCTTGCCCAGCTAGCTCGTGAGCGATAAATTTGGAAACCGCATTAGGGTTTTCTTTTCTCTGGGGCCAGAATTGGTTTCTCGTGGCATAGATAAATGCTTGAGGTAGACCTAGACATTATGCTCTGATTCTTTTGAGCCCTTATGATACTCTACTAGACACAATTTCATCAAAACCCTAGGCCCAGCCTTTTTTTTCCCCTTATTTTAGTTGCTTTAAATTCAAAGTAGAAACTTGTATAATTAGGAATGATTAAGGATGGAAGGAGATTCGATGATGTAAGAGATGGGGAGTTAGTTGTCAGTCAGTATCAATGATAGCTCAGACTCTAGGGCCATGTTTATGTATAGTTTATGAAAATGTTTCCCCTGACAAGCAACAAGACCCAGACTTTGTGTTTATTTTATCGATTCTACCTATTAAGATGGGAATTCTCAATAACTATATTTATTATAAAATTATTTAGATTTTCGACATCTTGATTGCATATAATATGAGAGATGCGATACGTTGAAGTGGTTAATTAAAATCCCTCAAAATATCTTTCCTGATATATGTGACACTTGCAAGATCAGTTAGTATGAAAGGAAAATTTCAAAAATTTCAAATAGACCATGTAATAATAAAATCCCAAAACAATATGAGTATGCAGATAAACACTAAAGCAATATCCGAGTTGGATTCGATGTCTCGTTTATTCGGGTATTTTAGGCAACTCTTTTTGTTGATGCAGTTGTGTCTAATCTCATATGTTGAGATGTTAATGACACAATGCACAACATCATCCGATTGCTTAAGTTTCTACAGCAAATGGGGATTTCACACTCAACTATGGAATCAAAGCTAGACCTAGGGGTTCAGTTTTCTACACTGCCTTTCCACCAAACTACGGATTTCCCTAAATGGTTCTGGTTTCAACCATACTCCAACTCAATACACCCCACGAAAGGACTCCATTACAAGATCCGCGTCACCCTGCCGACCACGCTTTCAAGGCAACCATACAAGATAACCATTAGATAAATCCACCTAATTCTGACATGTCGAAAGTTCCACCTCATTTCTTAGTCAACATGATGACGTAAAATTTGTCCCCCCCCCCCAATTTTCTTGCAAAACGAGAGACGTCACCAAAATCCCTATCCTCTCGAACCTAGTATTGCCCTTCGCATGAAACCGATCTCAATCCCACTATCCTCCCGGATGTTTTGTGACCCTCTCCATCTCGGATTCACATGTTTCACCACCACGTTCTTGCTGTAAAGCCCCCTTCTTTTCAAGTCACGCATATCCACCGCAAGAACCGAACAAAATAAAATAAATGAAACCCGTTTCCAATCGACGCAATCCAAACGTTATCCACATAAAACCTTCCCACAAATTCCGGTTGACTCAGCCCTTGCATGGACTGCACATTTATCCAATCCAATTCAATCCGATCCAATCTGCATTTCTTCGAGTTATGTGAACGCTTTTGCCTTCGTTTCCCCAAATTTCAGCGTGCTCTCCCTTTCGGGTCTCGACTCGTGAGCAATATCCGACGTGTATTATCCAAACTCCACCGACTTCATGTTTATCTCCGGCTCTTGTCTTAATTAGTGGGGGGGAGATTTCGTTGAAATCGAAGGCAATTTATGGAGGAAATACATTGATTAACTTGGTTTTTCTTTTCCAAAGCAACCTCATCTTCATCGCTGGCTGCTATAATTGTCTCTAGGTGAGTTTTGAGTGCCATTTCCCCGTATCATGCTCCGTTTGAAAGCAAGAAAAAGAAGTAATCTCCATTGTGTTCAAGAACATGGATATGGAGTATATCTCAAGATTGGAAGATTGCTATCCAAAAAGTCAATAGGAAACCGTGATTTAGAGATTGGGTTTTCTTTTTGAAAAAGAAGGTTCAAATTACAAAATATTGTGGGTCCAATGTCGATTGTTTTTGAAGGTGGTTTAATATCTCATGTTTATGTGAAAAATGTAAAATTTTGCGAGGTCATGGTCAATTACTATAAAAACATCATGTTATTATGCATGATTCAGTACATAAATATAACTATCGTTTATTGACTTTTTCACTGGAACAAGGGTATTCAAGAACACACTCTACGATTTTACCCAACGCGACCAAGATCTATATTTTCCGGTCAACCATGTAGAGAAGAACTCTGGTTAATTTCGCCTCCTATATTCAACCCCCATTTTCTTCTTGGGAAAAAAATTAATTCTCAACGTTTTGCTATAATTTCTTTCACTAGGTGGGCCCCGCCCTAGAATTTATTTATTTGTTTATTTATTTCGGTTGCTAAAGTGTAGGCTCAATTTCCGGGCTTTCAAACTGAACCTTCACCATCATCACCATCATCATCGTCATCTATCCAATATATATACGTTAAACAGCTTCATAATAATTATTAACTTGACCTTAAACGGCATTATTTGAACTTTGAGGTATAAAAATGGAAAATGCAGCAATCACAGCCATTTCTCCCATGATAGTGTCGGCTAGAGTCAACCGTCAAAGTCCGGGGGAGGAGAGACTTAGAGACCAAGTGAACTATAGCTAATCCAATAATATAATCCATTAACTTAGAAATTAGATCAATTTCCAATCTTTTTAACATAATCCCATCTTGATTTAACAGGCCGAATAAAAAAAATGGTCTGCAGCTAAATTTCTTTCTTGTCCAATTGAAGAAGTTCACAGCGATCCACTTGAACAGCTTAATCGCGGATTGAAAAGGTATAGGCGAACTTATCTATAAAACAAGGTACCGAGAAAAAAAATAGAATAATGAAAAAAAAATAAAAATATTGGTTCAAGATTAAGATATTGATGTTCTTGACAGCTCAACGGTCCTCCATTTCACATATGCTCCTTCTATATAAGCACTCCCCATCACAGCCCAAAGCCTCTATCTCGTTCCTTTCTCTCTCTCTAGTCTGCACTCTTTCTTGAGTCTGACCTGTGGCAACTCTCCGTCCTTCGTTTTCACCGTTTGAGATACAAAGAAACACAGGAAAGGAGGAGGAGACAGCAAAGCAAACATGCCGGCCGTCGGAGGAATCACCGCTGGCGGGAAGGAGTACCCGGGGAACCTCACCCCCTTCGTGACGGTGACGTGCGTCGTCGCCGCCATGGGCGGTCTCATCTTCGGCTACGACATCGGAATCTCCGGTAAACCACCGCAGTACTAACGAGCACAGAACTGAACTCCCTACTGTCTCGTCGGCTTTGACCTGCGTCGTCGCTTCACCGCTGCGCGATTTGAATTTTTCGTTTGTTTGTGGTTTCTCTATGGTTGATGGCTCGCAGGTGGAGTGACGACGATGCCGTCGTTCCTGAGGAAGTTCTTCCCGTCGGTGTACAGGAAGCAGATGGAGGACAAGTCGACCAACCAGTACTGCCAGTACGACTCCCAGAAGCTGACCATGTTCACGTCGTCGCTCTACCTGGCCGCCCTCGTGGCGTCGATCGTGGCCGCCACCGTGACCCGCAAGTTCGGCCGGAAGCTGTCGATGCTGTTCGGCGGGCTCCTCTTCTGCTTCGGCGCCATCATCAACGGCGCCGCCAAGGCCGTCTGGATGCTCATCCTCGGCCGCATGCTGCTCGGTTTCGGCATCGGCTTCGCCAATCAGGTACCAAATTCCACCGACCCACCCTTCTCCCGTTTCCATACACACATCGTCTCCCCGGAATCGGGAGACGCTTTTTCCTTTTCATTTCATCTGTTCAACCCGTTCTTTTTTCTGCGTTTGTCCCTTTCTTGAGTCTTTCTTCCGCCATGTGAGGTCACTTCAAAACTTTTCAGCGGTAACAGATCTGGGGAACTGCCGGGAAGGAACAAAACGAGCATGGCTTTTCGTCGAAACCAAAAAAGCTGCTCTCTTGAGATATCGAATCCTACTTACTCTGCAGCATCTCAGAACTTCTCATTTATCCTGAATTTCTCTCTTTCCGATTTGGCAAATCTGAAAGTTCTTTGAATCAGAAAGAAAGTGTCGATCCTTTGGTCGCTCAGGGGAAAAAAAAAAAAAAAAAAAAAAAAAAGAAAAAGAAAGACCAAATACCGACAAAAACAGATACTCTCAGAACTCCAATTTATTTATTGATCTTTGATTTTTTATCTTTTTTTCCAGCTTACGCAAACATCGGCCAGCTTGTCACCACCGTTTTTGTGAAATTGAATTAAATTTTTCCAGTTCATGAATGACAAGTTTTTCTTTGTATTTTTCCTCGGGTCATCATCTCCTGTTCGCAACGGCGTTGAATAGAATAATTTGCATCTCGATGCCCTCCATTCTTGACCTAACTTTTTTCATCTACTCAGTAAAAACTTAAGTGACGAAAGATTTATAATTTTTTTTTTATGGGGTTGGTGAATCACAGTCCGTGCCGCTGTACCTCTCCGAGATGGCCCCGTACAAGTTCAGAGGAGCATTGAACATCGGGTTCCAGTTATCGATCACCATCGGCATCCTGGTGGCCAACATCCTGAACTACTTCTTCGCCAAGATCAAGGGCGGATGGGGGTGGCGGCTCAGCCTCGGCGGGGCCATGGTCCCGGCCCTTATCATCACCGTCGGCTCCCTCGTCCTCCCCGACACCCCGAACTCGATGATCGAGCGAGGCCAGAACCACGAGGCCCGCGAGAAGCTGAAGAGGATCCGGGGCATCGACGACGTCGACGAGGAGTTCAATGACCTCGTCGCGGCCAGTGATGAGTCCAAGAAGGTCGAGCACCCGTGGAGGAACCTGCTGCAGCGCAAGTACCGCCCCCACCTGACCATGGCCATCATGATCCCCTTCTTCCAGCAGCTCACTGGCATCAACGTGATCATGTTCTACGCGCCCGTCCTGTTCCAGACGATCGGGTTCAAGAGCGACGCGTCTCTGATGTCCGCCGTGATCACCGGTTCAGTCAATGTCGCCGCCACTTTGGTCTCGATATATGGTGTCGATAAGTGGGGAAGGAGGTTCCTATTCCTTGAAGGAGGGACCCAAATGTTGATTTGCCAGGTAATGTAGCTGATTTATAGGACTAAAATTGTCTGAAAGTTCTTGATTTGATGCATCATACATTACATTATTCACTAAAGCCTCAGTTTGGTTTCGAATGAATGCAGGCCATCGTAACAGCGGCCATCGGAGCTAAATTCGGAGTTGACGGACACCCAGGGGATTTGCCCAAGTGGTATGCCATCGTCGTCGTGCTCTTCATCTGCATCTACGTTGCCGGGTTCGCCTGGTCCTGGGGTCCGCTCGGCTGGCTCGTGCCTAGCGAGATCTTCCCGCTGGAAATCCGATCGGCCGCCCAGAGTATCAACGTTTCTGTCAATATGATCTTCACGTTCCTGATAGCCCAAGTGTTCTTGACGATGCTCTGCCACCTGAAGTTCGGCCTGTTCCTCTTCTTCGCCTTCTTCGTGCTCGTGATGTCGGTGTTCGTGTACTTCTTCCTCCCCGAGACGAAGGGCATTCCCATTGAAGAGATGAGCCGGGTCTGGAAGTCGCACTGGTACTGGTCGAGGTACGTCACCGACGAGGACTTCCCGTACCGGGGAGGCGTCGAGATGGGGAAGAATGGCCAGGCAGTGAAAGAAGTCTAAGCTGAGATCGGAAATACTTGTTTAAGTCCAACTAAAACTGTTTTTAGCTTCTTCTTGTGATAGAAGTACATATTATTGTACCGACATTGGCTCAATTTGATCTTAAGAAGTTTCAAATGTGTTTGAGGTGTGTCTCCGTCGCCGGCCTCTTATTGCTTCCGATGACGTTGAACAGTCCAGTATATCGCATCAAACTAGCGAAATTTCAGTTAATGAATTTGAGATTTGCCATTTCCCTTTGTGGGTTTTGTTGTTTGATTGATGTAGAAGTAGCCAAAGCCATCTCTCTGTTCCCTACAGTCGATAATGTAATTGACTGCTAACAACAATTAAGAGGAAATAATGCTAGGAGACCGATAATTCAGAGCATGTAAGCTCGACAATTTCAAGCAATGATGCGAGATATGGACCTTGGTTACACCTGAAATCTCGAATCTAGGTCCGGCGGCATTATAAAATGAGAATCACTCGAGCCGGGTCATCGGTTTTGGCTGCAATGCCTGTTTCTGCTGTAACGTCCAGCGGTGTCGATTGGGAAAAGTCACCATGGAAGCGGGATGCTCTGTTGTCTGAACCAGCACAGCAACTCAACATGTCCGGCCGCCTTATCGGGTTGCTGTCGTCCTCATTCGGCAGCCTGTTCCTCTTCATCAACTGTGAGTCATCAATGGTTCTCAGAATGGTCGCGGAGAAGCAAATCGCCACGTGCTCTAATTTTCTTGCCGACTTCGAGTCCATGATGAGTTCCTGAAGTTATGTAGAGTGCCGGCTTTCCAACTCCTGCAACTTGGCCTCTGTTCTTGGTTTATCAAGGTTTTCATTCTGTTCATAATCAATGGACAAATCACTTTTCATTTTTTGGTTTCAAATTGGCCAATTTAATTAGCATTGGATTTAACTCAATTTAATGCACAAATAGGCGTTCCTCTTTGTTTATTACCCACCACCTTCTTGGAAAGGTTGCGAGACAAGAAACGTGAACCTTGATTCAATTCCCAACATTGGGGCATTTGTAATGTGGACAAGAGCATGTGATTTCTTGGTCCACCAAACTAATTGCTCTAAGCATGATGTCATGCGATGAGAAAAGAGGCGACATATGATGCGCCTATAATATGAAAAAATTAATTAAAAAAGTCATAAACCTATTTCAATTATGTCAATTTAGTCATAAACTTTTCAATTGTACTAATTAAATCTAAACCTTTTCATAATTTACCATTCGAGTCCTTTTGGCTAATTTTGGAAAGAAATTGCCGACATGGACGCTGATAATCTTACATTATATTGCCAATGTTAGCGCAGACAAATTTTTTTTAAATTACATTTTTTTATGATTTTATGATTTTTTTCATTTTAGCTATCGAGAATCACTGGTGGCCCTTTCTGGCCATTGGACAATTGCTAGCAAGCCCTTGCTGGCCGTGAAAGCCTCACGTAGATTTGGGTGAGGGCCAACTAGCTTGTGACATTGCAGCCTTGCCTAGGGACATTGTGGCCTCATTGGTCGTGGCGAGGGCTACAACCCTTGACAGTGCCCAGTGATGGCTTGTTGGCCCTTGCCCAGTGGTCGATGACTTTGGCGGTCAAAATGAAAGGGAGAAAATGAAGAAAGAAAAAATAATTAAAAAGAAATGAAAAGAACATAAAAAGTTCAAAAAATTATCAAAATATTGTTTGAACTTAGCATCGATTGTGTCACGTATGACACATAATGTCTATGTTAGCGTTTTTCAGTCAAAATTGACTATACAAACTCATCAATTGGCAAATTGTGAAAAAGGTTTATGATCCAATTAGTACAATTAAAATGTTTGGAAAAATTATCCAAAAAGTCGTAAACTTATTGTATTTTTGCCAATTTAGTTCTAAACCTTTGAATTTTGTCAATTGAGTTAAACTTTATTATATTTTGCTAGTTGAGTCCATCCGGTCAAAAATGATCGGAAATTACTGATGTTGATATTTTATGGATTTTTTTTTTTCCTTTCTTTTGCTTTTTCTTTAGGTTTTTGGTGTTAGGACCAGCGATGGTGTCACCTCGCTTGCCAGCTTTGGGCAAAGGCCACGATGCCTTTGCCAGCTAAAGTGAGGGCGTGCGAGCCCTCGCTAGATCTAATCAATTTTCTTGACAAGATATAAGATCGGATGACATAATTGTAATATATTTATGACATTTTATTGTACTTTTTTCTGCATATAATCGTACGAGCACCGCCTAACCAATCCAAAAAGTATGAACGCTATAATCGAATTGGACCACTCGTCCATTATCCGAGCGCAACTCGCAATCATTTGCGCAATGAAAAATGTCCGATCGTGGAAGCACAAAGAAGCTTGGGGAAAAAAGTAGATGGATCGCGCATCGCGCATCGAGCTCGAGAGTGCTTTAAGTTAGGACAAGTGGGGAATCGATTCACATGCCCTATAGGGAGTTATCTCTCCCTTCTCCTTTTCCTCGTTCGCAATGAATGACATTATAGGACCTTTTCGGTGGGAGAGAACGTGAGAACCAATTCAACCCTTTATGATTTCCCCCTTTGCAAATTGAGAAAAAGGGCGGTTCATGAATTCAATCACGGTCCTCGATTGAGAAATTTGAAGGAGAGAGAGCCTTTTTAGCATCCACTTCTTTACCTTGACAAGGTTCCTTGTGGATATGTTTGTGGATAGGATTCTAATGGATAAAGCTTGGCTACATTCTACTTCTCAAATGGCTACTTGGTGTCATATCACCCACGCACAAACACATAAACAAACGCTCACTTTTCTTTTGTCACTTGAAAGTTTGGGATGTGTTGGAAGAGAAGCAAGGGAATCATATGATGCTTTGTTCTTTTTTGGACACTTTTACGGTCCATGCCACACACTTGTTTGGTAGCCTTACGAGAGAAGCTTCTTTTTCCATTTTCTTGTCAATGAGATTTGTGTGGCGTTTTAGTGCAATATATGTATGGATTATTGTTAGATTCACTATCAATATAATTAAAGAAAAGATATTTACCATTGAATGATTGACATGTGTGTTTGGAATTAGTTTTGTAATCGAATTCTTCCACTTGTCGATAATTTCATGGTGAGCGTAAGCTATTTCTTGCACCGATAGTGGACTCATGCTTGCAACATTATGTATTGCGTCATGACATCGCGATATAGTCAAAGAGACCTGCGTTGAAGTATTCAATTTTGCTACAAAGAGGCTTGAGAATGAAGCATTAAGAATGATAGATGTTACGAGTCATATATCATCTAATTACATTGGACACTTAGCAATCAATGAGCATGCATTATTGGGGATAAATGTCAATGTGATTTTTACATGAGAATATATAAAAAAAGGACAATTCTCAGTTATCTAGGATCGATGCTGTCTTTACTAAATAACCATTATATTTTCACTTTAGATTCTGCTAGGGGACATTTACGGACCCATGCTTTTATTTTACTTTAATGAAAGTTAATCAATTTGCTATTCTTAAATCAGTGATGTAAGAATTTATAATAACATTATAGATCATGCAAATTTATGACAGCGTACTGACACATATTCCTGGCTGTGAAATTTCTCTTGCTTTGGACTTTTGGACTAGGATTGGTTTGGGCCTTTCCTTGCATGTGTATGGGCTCACTATGGCTAATAGACCCGCACAGATTCATCAATGATTCAATATGACCCATCCAAAATTATGGATAGACCCATTTTGGTTATCGATCATACCAACTTAGAATGAGAATTGAGAGCGAGGCCAATAAGGACGTGCAAGGAAGCTGGTGGTCATTTCTAATGAATCCAAAATGACGTGGTCTTTATGGAAGACATGTCATTGGCTTGAAATATAAGGAATTGGAACTCAATGAAATGAACATTAGTTAAGAATTGGTACTCTCTCCAGGTGGAGGGGATTAACCGATATCTTAAATTCATCATAATCGAGATGATTTCACATCACCAATTTAACATGAGAGAAAGAGTAGATACTAGGATTGGAGATAACAAATGAAAAACACTCAAATTGTTATTGCTCTAACAACAAGTGACCATGTAAGCTTTTCTTTCAGCAAGAAGCCAAATTAGTATGAAACACGTACGCTCGGTTATCACTTGATCTTGTCCATTTTTTCGACTTGATCTTGTCCGTATTTTCGACTTCCACCAGCTGCATATGTTATTCTCCTTATGAAAAGCCAGAGACAGCTCAATATAAGGTCATGTTATTAACGCAAAGCCACAGGCCACTATAGAGATTACTGGAGTAGAGGTTGATATTGAAAACGCAGAAGGTCGCGTAATTCAAGTTGAACTTCAGCATCACGTCGTCACACGATTTGTCGCCCTGCACTCCGTGCACCGAATGGCATTGTTCGTCCACTTTTGTTATGTCGTTGAGGACCTCGCCTATGAAATGTTCACGCCCAAAAGGGCCAAAACTAAGTGTGATAAACCCTAACTGCGTTGACGAACAAACTGTAGACTTTTCGTGTATGTGTTACGAGGATGCTCCAGACTGTTCATTGAAAAAGAGTGGACGTTCTTCATGCGACGTAGCATAAAGCGAAAGATAATGATGAAGAGGGAATAATCATAACAAAAAATGATAGTCTTGGCAATTGGATAGCGAATTTCAGGGTAACCCAGGACTTACTGCTGTTTCTGAGCTCACGAGCTGTAGAAACGCTGAGCAAAAGAGAGAGCACCAAGACGAGATTGAAGAGCACTCTCATCTTGTTGCCGAGTCTAGCCATGTCGAGAATGCTTGATTACCAGTATCGTTCTTCAAAGGAAGTCGACAGTTCGTCTGAAGTATAGCAGCTCAGTTTCCTCTCGATTGGAAGACCTCTTCTTTATATAGTAGAAAACCGGGTCATGTTAACTGGACGTTGAGTACGAGGAAAAAGTACTTTATACGTCCATGGCACTAGCGATTGTATTTCATCCATGTTTTGAAATGCAGATAAAGGTAACGAGTTCTTTTACAAGAATACATGGTGATTGAGACTCAAGAGGGTTGATTCCATGCAATATGATCGAGATTCGACACCAATGTGTTTGTTTCGTGAAGCACGATTTAGTCATGAACGGTGTGGCATCGTTTGTTTGCTGTTATGAGGACTGACTATTCCAGGACAAATGGTGGTGATGTCTTCCATGGTCACAACCTGGTTAAGATGGATCCTAGAGAAGAAAGATAGAAAAATCTATTCGGGAGGGAATAGATCGTGTTACATATGATTTTTCTTATTTTTGTCCTGCAACTTTTTATAGAACCTAGTTTGATGCTTTCTGATTGTCCCATCATTTTGTAAGTTATGAAACAGTTTAGAACATTATGACATTATGCTATGTTTGTTTCGTAGAAAATAAATAATTTAGAAAATATTTTCTTAAAAATATGATAGGATTATGATAGGACTTTTGCGCCAATTGCGCATTTTACTCCTATCCAAAGTGTTCCTCCATTAAGAATTGGCTTTTGTTTCAGATGGATGTTAGAAATACATTCCTCAATGGCAATCTTACTGAGAATGTATATACAAAATCTCCTAAATATATTGTTGGTATGCTTGTGACCATCTTGATCATTGCTCCACTATATGCTACCACCTTTTTCTAGGTAACTCACTTATCTTATGGCATGGCAAGAAATAGTTGTTGTTGCTCGATCCAGCACAGAAGTAGAATATCATGCTCTTACTGATACAATATTAGACTTAAATTGGTTGTGACGGCTATTAGAGGATTTAGGCATTCGTCATAACGGTGGAATAGCCATTTATTGCAACAATTGGAGTGATATTTAAATAGCACATAATGACTGTTTTGCATGAGCAAAACCAGGCATGTTGAAATAAGCTGGCATTTCATAGACTATCATATGCTTCATGGCATTATTCATTTCGTCTCAACTTTACCGATTGGTTAGATTGTAACTATCTTCACTAAGGTACATCCACCAAAGCATTTTCAAAAGATTTTCTCCAAACTCAATTGACCATTGATTTCCGCCGCTTCTGTTATTGCTGTTGGGTTAGTTGTTGGGCTTGCTTCTATTGGACCTGGAGTTGATCAAGGTACTGCTGTGGGCCAAGCTATAGAAGGTATTGCAAGACAGCTTCTGCTATGCTAACTTGAGTTTGAGGGGATGTTAGAGATATATTTAAGAGATTCTGTATATCTCTCTTAATTCCGCATATCTATTAAGATTATGCATTATTTTCCTTTAATTGTGATATCATCGTATGATCTTAATTGACTGTAATTGATATTTTAACATCCAGTTACTTTAGATAGTAGAAAGTTAAATTCAAAAGCTTAATGTTTTAAGTGGAGGAAAACAACATGTGCATATAAGACCCATTGTCAAGTGAGATTGAATATTCAACATCCCCTTTCACATGCAAATTGGATGATGAATGAAATGTGAATTTGATTAATAGGGGTGGACACTTCTTCGAAAGAGGTTACACCTATTCAAAAATTTAAACTATAAGGTGGAACGAGATTACATGTAAATAAAGAGTATATAAAATCCATTGTCAAGTAAAATGAGACAAATCAACACCATAAAACTTATAAATTGGCTCAAGTACTTTTCATTATTATATACATAGAGATTACACAATTCTTTTTTTGTTTTGTTTTGTTTTATTCTTTATCTCTTTCCACAAGTGGCTACATTGTCATTATTGATACGCATACACTTGGTTATCCCTTGATCTTATCCATGGTTAACTTTCCCACCAACCGCACATGTTTTTCTTTTTCCCTTACGAAAAGCCAGAAACAGCTTAATATAATGTCATGTTATTAACGCAAAGCCACTGGCCATTATTGAGATGAGTGCAATCGAGGTTGACGTTGAAAAAGTGGAAGACTGCGCTGCTCAGGTTGAACATCTGCATCACATCGTCGCACGATCCATGACCCTTCACTCCATACACCGAGTAGCATTGTAAGCCCACTTTTGGTAGGTCGCTGAGGACCTCACCTATGATACGTTTCTTGCCCAAAACCAAACACTTCATATTCGAGGTAAACAACCAATGACACGGTCCATGAAATCCCATTGCATAATCATTGTGTTTATACCATCTGACCACTCTAAGCTTTTGCATTAGGAATTGATGTTAGGATGGTCTTAAGCTTGTTGGAATATAATCCATAAAAAGTGAACTGTTTGTTGTAATCAGAATATCAATGCAAAAAGACGATGACAACTTTATAAACTTACAAATCTTGGATAAGATTAAAATAAGATATCACTGAAAAATAACACAAAATTGGAGGTGAGGTATGGATATCCGAATCTCCTTAAGGTGATTAGTTCCTGCCAATGGTGCTCTGCAGATTTACGAACTATGCCTCCCAAGATACAACACCTCGAACCTGTTTGAATTAGCACTATGCAAACAAGACTCAGTCGAACCGTTCAATTGAACCAGCACACTCAGAAAAATCAGAAGAGTAGAGTAGTTTTTTCAAATCTCTTTTGGAATCGTATTCTCGAATTTTTCTTTCTGAAAAACCTTTAATGAAGCTCTATGCTCTTATCTATTTATAGAGCTTTGAAGTTCATGTACAGAAGAGATACATGAATTAAATAGATACATGTATCCAAGAGATTCATGAATCAAGAGATACGTGAATCCAAGAGATTCATGAATTCAGGAGATACGTGAATCCAAGAGATTCATGAATTCAGGAGATACGTGTATCCAAGAGATTCATGAATTCAGGAGATACGTGTATCCAAGAGATTCATGAATTCAGGAGATACGTGAATCCTAGAGATTCAGTAATTCAATAAATATAGATACGTGAACAGAAAAGAGGTATATTAATTTGTTTGCATTCGTTGATCCATTAACCATATATATAACAATCCCCCACATTAATGGATCAACAAAACATTTTTGACTCGAAGGAATCTAGCATACCTGTTGAAATACACCGCATCAAGATAGGTAACTTTCGCTTTGAACTTCTTTAGTGAAAGCCTATCGGACTTACTTAACTAGTCGATGGACTAAGCCTTGAATCGCTAGTTGTTTGTGTAAGCCTAGACAATAAACCTCACACGAAGCATTTCCAATTCAAGATTAGTTCTCGGTTGTGTTCATTCTTTCGGCCCTGAACCTCTCGGGATTCATGCGTGCTTTAGAAAATCTAGCCTTAAAAGATTTTCATAGAGTTGGCCAGCTCCACGCATATAGGGGCATTCCTATTAAAGATATTCTACCATATTTTACTTTACATTCCAAGTTATATGAATCATTAAACGCATAGCGTATCCTTAATAACGCTGTAGGAAAGCATTGTTGCATCATAGGAATGGGAGACAGTGCTTACACTAGAGTTTCCAGAATTTGCGTTGTCCTATTGAACCTAGTCCATGGGATCTCCAATTGCATAGGTTAGGTTTCCACCTCGGAATCTCTTTATTGGGTTAAGGCTCTTAAACCCATTCTCCTTGATGTGCAGTTTATCTTCTCTCTTGACAAACCTTTTGTCAGCGGATCCGCAATATTTTCCTTTAACTTTACAAAGTCTAAAGAAATGATTTCATTTGAGAGCAACTTCCATACGGGATTGTGTCTACGACAAATGTGTCTAGACTTACCGTTATAAATCACATTATGCGCCCTTGCAATTGCCGCTTGATTGTCACAGTGTATGCAAATTGCAGGTATAGGTTTGTTTAGGAGGAGGAATTGCCACCTTGGCCAAGCACTCCCACACTTTTAGAAAATTGTAGGATGGCAACTTTCCATTCCATAACTCGTATGGAGTTTTACCTATCTTTTTGTGGGGTATTTTATTAAGAATATAATTTGCAGTTAAAACTGCCTTCCCCCACAAGTTCTGAGGTAAACTTGAACTCAAAAGCATGGCGTTAGCCATCTCCTTTAGTGTCCTATTCAATCGTTCAGCAACTCCATTTTGTTGTGGAGTATAAGGTGCAGTCGTTTGGAGAATTATTCCAAAACTAGCACAAAACTATTTGAAATTGATTGAACTGTATTATCCTCCTCTATCAGATCTAAGCACTTTGATTCGTTTATCAAGTTGGTTTTCAACTTCATTTTTATACTTGACAAACATGCTCAGTCTCATCTTTGCTAGTTAGTAAATAAACATAGCAAAATCTAGTATAGTCATCCACAAATGTGATAAAATACTTCTTTCCACCTCTACTTTCTACAAACTTTAAATCACATAGATCATTATGGATTAATTGTAGAGGTTCACTTGTTCTTTCAACAGATTTGAAAGGTTTCTTGGCAAACTTGGCATCAACACAAGTTTCACACTTGTAACGGGCATCCAACTCAAATCTTGGAATTAACCCCAAGTTTGCTATTCTTTTCATTGTACCATAGTTTACATGTCCTAATCTACCATACCATAGATAAGGAGACACAGCAGTGTAAACTGAAGACTTTTCTTTATTAATAGTCTTTGGGTACACATAATTCGAGTTTACATCAATGATAGCCACATTGACTTTAAACAGGTCATTACACAATTACCCTTTCCCCACATACATCCCTCCTTTCGAAAGTACAAACTTGTCAGATTCAAATACCACTTTGAAACCCTTCTTGACAAGTATGGGGCCAGAAATTAGATTTTTGCGTATCTCAGGTACATGCAGCACATTCAACAGGGCAACCTCCTTGCCAGATGTAAACTTCAGGATCACTTTTCCTCTTCCGGCAATCTTTGCTGATGCAGAGTTAGCCATATAAAGCTTCTCATCTTCTTCAGCCTTCTCATAAGATGAGAACATGCGTTTATCTACGCAGATGTGATTTGTGGCACCTATGTGTCTAGCCACCAACCATTAGTGTTCAACACTAGAGATGCTTCGGACATTACCACAGCGAGACGTCTCTCAATATTGTCATGTTCTCAAAATTCAATTCTTTGGGCTGCACCATCGTTCTTGCCTTTTTTCGGGCGCTTCTTGCAATCTTTAGCTCGATGGCCAGGCTTGTTGCATATAAAACATGTCCCTTGGAATTTCTGGAACTGTTCCTTTTGCTTGGCTTTTCCTTGAAAGGACATCTTCCTTTTTCTATCTTGCTTGGATTTGGAAGATTCCACAATGTTGGCCTTTGGCTCAGAAGAAGGGTTCGCACTCCTTCTATTATCCTCCTCAATTCTGAGGTGCAGAATGAGATCTTCAAGGCTCATCTCCTTCCACTTGTGCTTCAAATAATTTTTGAAGTCTGACTAGCCCGGAGGCAGTTTCTCAATCATGGCCGCCACTTGGAATGATTCACTAAGTATCATTCCCTCAGCAGAGATGTCACTCAGAATTAATTGCAATTCTTGAACCTAACTCATGACAGATTTAGAATCTACCATCTTGTAGTCCAAGAATTTGGCCACCACAAATTTCTTGGTGCCAGCGTCCTCAGTCTTGTATTTTTTTTCTAAGGACTCCCATAACTGTTTAGCAGAGTCAATATTACAGTAAACATTATATAGAGAATTCACTAAACAGTTAAGTATATAATTTCGGCATAAGAAGTCTCCATGCTTCCAAGCCTTCAATGCACCGAGCGTCATGACATCGTGCTCATCTGGACTAATTATCGAGCACACCTCCGATAAATACTTTGTCAAATTTAGCATGGTCAGATAGAAGAACATCTTATGCTGCCACTGTTTAAAGCCCACTCCGGTGAATTTCTCCGATTTCTCATTAGCTGTAACTGGAGGTGTTGCCATCACAGTAGGCAAGGTTCATTGAAGCATCCCTCCAGAAACGGAGCCAAAAGCCATTTGGCCTGTACTGTTCTGAAAAACAGTCCTGGGCATACCAGTCGTAAGACTTGTACCCACACCACCAAAATTGGTGTTGGCCCAAGGGCCCGTAGCATTAGCTGCTACAAATTCAAGCCCCAAAGGCTGAACATCTCCCATAGCAACGGTTGAATCGACCATAGGAACGTCTCCTGAAACATTCTGGACATTGAAGGGCACTTGATCGTTTTCAGCCATATCAATAATAAATCTTGCTAGAACAACAAACAGTGAGTGATTTAATCGCCTTAAGATTGTTGGAATATAATCCAGAAAAAGTGAACTGTTTGTTGTAATCAGAATATCAATGCAAAAAGACGATGACAACTTTATAAACTTACAAATCTTGAAGAAGATGAAAATAAGATATCACTGAAAAATAACACAAAATTGGAGGTGAGGTACGGATATCCGAATCTCCTTAAGGTGATTAGTTCCTGCCCAATAGTGCTTCGCAGATTCACAAACTATGCCTCCTAAGATACAACACCTCGAACTTGTTTGGATTAGCACTATGCAAACAGGACTCAGTCGAACCGTTCAATTGAACCAGTACACTCAGAAAAATCAAAAGAGTAGAGTAGTTTTTTCAAATATCTTTTGGAATCGTATTCTCGAATTTTTCTTTCTGAAAAACCTTTTATAAAGCTCTATGCTCTTATCTATTTATAGAGCTTTGAAGTTCATGTACATAAGAGATATATGAATTAAATAGATACATGTATCCAAGAGATTCATGAATCAAGAGATACGTAAATCCAAGAGATTCATGAATTCAGGAGATACGTGAATCAGAGATTCATGAATTCAGGAGATACGTGTATCCAAGAGATTCATGAATTCAGGAGATACGTGAATCCAAGAGATTTATGAATTTAGGAGATACGTGAATCCCAGAAATTCATTAATTTAATAAATATAGATACGTGAATAGAAAAGAGGTATCTTAATTTGTTTGCATTCGTTGATCCATTAACCATATATATAACAATCCCCCACATTAATGGATCAACAAAACATTTTTGAATCGAAGGAATCTGAGTATACCTGTTGAAATACACCGCATCAAGATAGGTAGCTTTCGCTTTGAACTTCTTTAGTGAAAGCCTATCAAGGCTTTCGCTTTGTGCATAAAAGATGGCTATGGCGGTTGAGCATATCAATGGTTGTGAGAGAGTAGCAGTGATCAAGTTTTCAATGAAGCAACTGTAACTTGCTTAAACTTCAAGCGAATGCGGAGATTATTGAAAATGTGTCTTGAGCTTCAACGCATAAAGTAAAACTAAGCTAAATGCAGGTTTCCTAGTTAGAGTGGTTTTCAGGTTTGATTGATTTCCTATTTGAATTGTTTCCTAAATTGAGCAGGTTCCAAAAAGAGCTTCCTGTTTTGGTTCCAAATCTTTTCTATATAAGAAGTTTGTCTTCTTCATGGATTGCATCCAAGAGCGGCCTTTTGTATTCAAGAGAAAAAGCTTTGGTAAGACTTGTGATTTCTTTGTGAGGTTTTTTTTTGGTTGAAATTTTTTTGAGATTGAGATATTGTTTCATGAGAAATTATGAGGACTAAACATTATGTGAAGTATTCAATGTAAGGAGACATTAAAAGTGTGTAAGTGACTTGAGTGTAGCTGTAATATATATTGTATTACTTGATTTATAGTGAAATTTTATGTTGTCTTCTTATAGAGGATGTAGCAGAAGGCTCTTGCCAGTGAGAGAGAGAGAGAGAGAGAGATTTGGGGAGAACCCAAAATGTAAATAGTACTCGTGTAAGATCATTTAACCCACATGGTACATAGAGATAACCTTCAGCTTATTTTCAAATTCATGTTATTTCCAATCATACTTCCACACTCCAAACATCGGTCGCATAACGTTATTAAACCTACGTAGCACGTACAAATAACCTTCACCTTATTTTCATATTCATGTTATTTTCCATCATGCTTCCCAACTCCGAACATTATCAGAACCTCAGAGAGGAAACCCCTTTATACAAAGCCACTGACCAACAAAGAGTGCCTCGCAATTGAGATTCGGATTGATTTCCTCAAATTCCACAGTAGTCAAGTGGAATATTTGCTCCACGGCGATGCGTGTATCCTTGCTTTTCACTCCATACCCTGACATGCATTCTACTATTGTTGGATGAAAGTAGTCGGCGGAAAAACAACTTACCTTTTTCGATGCGCAATAAAGTAATTACCCCAGGAACGTATGTTGAATCCTGAACGAACGATGGACAATACGACTTCACGTTGGTCGGAATACAATCACGAGGAAAGTATTCAAATTCCACAGTGTTAATGCCAATTGTTTCTCAAAGTAGATGATGGAACCCTTGAGTGTCTTTCTTTTTGATCGAGAGGATTCTCTTTCTCTCAATTTGGTTTTTTCGTTCGTTTTTTCTTTGGCGGTTATTTTTCTGAAGTTATCATTTTATACTTCTCTTGGAAAAATAACCGCTCATACCCCTTCAAAGGGTACCTCTCTAAAATGTGTCTCTTGAACATACACCATCATGGACGTACCAAAATGTAACATCTCCCACTCGGACATGATGGGTTTAGTAATGCTCTATCAAGGACATACGGCATTCAATATTCATCTACTTTAGAAACGATTCATACTGGCAAGAAAACCGTGCGACCAGTGAGTACACCTACACTTGGGAGCTCTAATTATGCACCTGTTAGGGATAACATAATGGCTACAACCCCAAAAAGAAGATAAACAATCGATGTCTCACAGTGCCCCAGACATATTTTGCTACATCAATCTAAGTATACCTATCCCTTAAATGCTATACTTGAATATTCTCAAAACACCATGTATTTACAATTATATCTAAAATCTCAAAAATGTGATATAATTGGTCGACCAGTAAATACACGTGATAGATGTAAAGCAACAATAGTCTTCTTTTGCACTCATGTCTCTCTCCATTCCAGAGCAACTGCTTTCCTAGACACGTCCCATAAAGCCATATCTTTTCATGACCGCCAGTAACATGCTAAAATAGCAACATTGATCCGTCACTTCGAGAACATAGTCAGAACTAACATAAGGCACTAAATGAGGTAAGTTATAAATTACCTCAAGGACTCACACGATGAGTAAATAGGGATTTATTTTACTCATCTCCTTTATTGGTCGTAATAAAGCACATGTAGTATGAATTACATGCTATAGTGGATTTCTCTTTTTATAAGAGCGTATGTCATTTGTTAAACATATCCACTATACGGATCTTAGCCTAAATATAGCCACATGCTTTTCACATACTTATGTTTAGCTCGAGTGCTATATTAGCTCGCTTTTTACAGCGCCTAATTAAGTACTCGCATCCGATTTCCTTCAGGCATACATGATTGTGGGACTATCATGTTCGGTCTTGTTATTCACAAAATACAGACCTCATCTTGATTCCAATCAAGGCGACATAAAATGATATTATGTATTAAACTTGTTCTCCTAGCATTTATAATACATAATGTCTCATCTCAACATGCTAATTGTAGCACTTGAGGCGATTGTTCATGTGAGTGAGCCAATCAATGCCTATTGACATACCTTTCAATGATATATGTGTGTATGTGCTAGTCTCATAATGAATTTATACTTGATAATAAAACATCAATTCATTAAAAGAAAACAAACAAGTACAATATATAAATCCACATAAGCATAATCCAACGATTCTCAACAATATTACATATCACATTCTACGTAACCCTAGAGACATCCTATGGGTCAAGAACACATCTCTAGGGACAGCCTTTGTGAATGGATTAGCAACCATCTTGTTGGTTGAAACATATTGTAGAACCACTTTCTTCTGCGCTATTATATCTCTAATGAAGTTATTCTTTATGTCAATGTGCTTCGTCCTACCATGATACTTGGGATCTTTCACATAGGCAATGGCTGCTTGACTATCACAATGAACTGTCACCGGTCTTGTAGCCTCAGTGACAATGGCTAAATTTTCCAAGAAACGTTTTAGCCATATTGCTTCTTGCACCGCGGTAGAACATGCAATAAATTTTGCCTCAATTGTAGATAAGGCTGTGCACGTCTGTTTCTTACTATTCCAAGAAATTGCACCTTCATTAAACAATAACACATAGTCAGACGTTGACTTACGCTCATCTAGGTCTCCTCCCCAATCAACATCAAAGTAGCCCAATAAGCGCAAATCATTCCCTTGATAACAAAGTCGATAGTCCATAATGCCTTTCAAGTATCTCAGGATCCTCTTAACTGCTTTCCAATGTGCTTGTCCAGGATTTGATTAATATTGGCTCACCAACCCCATAGCATGACATATGTCAGGTCGAGTACACATCATAGCATACATCAAACTTCCGATCGCACTTGCGTAGGGAACAGTTTCCATTCCTTTCTTTTCCTCTGGAGTCTTAGGACACATTTTAATACTTAGGCCTTCGCCTTGCATAAGAGGGGTATTAATGGGATTACAATGCTGCATATTGAAGCGTTCAAGAATCTTCATTATATAAGATTCTTGTGACATAGCAAGGAGTTTCTTTGATCGATCTTTTTCAATCTTAACTCCCAATATATAAGTAGCTTCTCCCATGTCTCTCATTTCAAAATTGGAGGACAACTATTCTTTTATGGTTATAACCAAACTCTTGTCATTCCCAGCCAACAAAATATCGTCCATATAAAGTGTTAAAATTACAAATTTATCATCGAACCGTTTCACATACACACAATGATCTTTTTCGATCATCATGAAACCAAAAGAAATAATGTCTCGATGAAAACGAAGATACGACTGTCTAGATGATTACTTAAGGCCATATATTGAGCGATTAAGTTTGCAAACTTTTCTCTCTTGACCTTTAGCCTCGAAACCCGTCGGTTGTTTCATATAGATTTCTTCATCTAGTTCTCCATTGAGAAATGCTGTCTTTACATCCATTTGATGTATTTCTAGGTTCAAATGTGCGACAATGGCTAGTATAAGGCGTATAGAGGCAAACCTTACAACTGGTGAAAAAGTCTCCTTATAATTTATACCCTCTTGTTGAGTATAACCTTTTGCCACAAGGTGAGCCTTGTACTTTTCAATGGATCCATCCGCCCTTTGCTTAATTTTGAAAACCCATTTATTTCCAATAGCTTTGCGATCGGATGACAAATCAACCAAGTCCTAGACATGGTTTGCCCTCATAGACTCCATTTCGTCTTCCAAAGCTTTTCTCCATTCTTCCTTATCAAGGGATGAGAGAGCCTCTAGAACTGTCTTAGGCTCAGCATCGTCTTGTGGAGCAATCATAAATGCTTCCCCTTCAATCTCAAAACGACGACGGGGAATACTTTTACGATTACTTTTGCGCAACTGAACTTCTCGTGAATTCAGTTCACTAGGCTATGCAACACTCCCACTAGACCTTGTATGTGGAGGTAAATTTTCATTTCCCTTGACAACATTAGTGGGTGTGTTATCAGGATCTTCCAATTCATATAATTGGAAATCCTTATTAATCTCACCTCTACTAGGAAAATCGTTCTCCAAGAACGTGACATCATGTAACTCCATTTTAGTCACACTTCCATCAGCTTGTTCACCTATGAACACATACCCTTTGGAGTGTTCAGAATATCTAAGAAAGATACATTTGTTCCCTCTTGGGCCTAATTTGCCATATTTATGGGAAGAATCATGAACATATGCTACACACCCCAAGGTCGTAGATTACTTAAGTCTGGTTTTCTATCAGTCCACAATTCATAAGGGGTGGAAGCGACTGACTTAGAGGGCACTCGGTTAAGTATATAAGCAGCAGTCAATAATGCATCTCCCCAATATGAGATAGGTAAATTTGCCTGCGCCATCATAGACCTAACCATTTCTAATAGGGTTCTATTCCTTTTCTCAGCAACCCCATTTTGTTGCGGAATACCAGGAATAGTCAATTGTCTTACAATTCCCTTTTCATCACAAAGAGCCTTAAATTACTCAGATAGATACTCACGTCCACGATTGGTTCTCAATGCTTTGATTGTTTTGTTCAACTGATTCTCAACCAAAGCTATATATCGTCTAAAGCAATCCAATGCTTCGGATTTATGGGGGAGCAGAAAAACATAACCAAAACGTGTGAAGTCATCTATCAAAGTGATGAAATATGAGGCTCCATGCCTCGCCCTCACATTCAACGGACCACATACGTTAGAATGTATGAGTTGCAATGGAAGATCGGCTCTAGTTCCTTTACCAAATAGTTTTCTAGTTGTTTTTCCAGCTAGACAATGTTCACATATGGGTAGATCAACATTAGCGAGTGACCCTAAAATGCCTTCTTTTGCTAATTGTTTTTTTCTTTGTAACCCAATGTGACCTAGGCTAGCATGCCAAGTACTTGCATTAATTTCCACATTTGTAGAAGATGCAATTAAAGAAAAACAACCATCAACATTAACATTGTACGCAACATAGTCAATGTCTAGTACCATAAAACCATCTAATATATAACCAGAACCATAATAAACTGTTCCAAATAAAATGTCAACACAAGTACCATGGAAATTCAATACATAACCTAAGCTTAGAAGAACAACTACCGAGACTAAGTTTCGTCGAATATCCGGAGCATAGAGAACATCATGTAGGAATAGGTTTCGACCACCACGTAAAGTCAATTTACATATGCCGATACCCTTCACTTCAACTCTTGTGTTGTTTCCAACATATATCCATCTTCTTCCAGGTTGTATTCGACGATACTCCACAAATGCTCTTCGATCTCTAGCTACATGGTCTGTTGCTCCCGAGTCTACAGTCCACATAGGATGAGATTCAGCAAGCATTACAGTACTAGAAACAAAAGCATTACTTAAAGTAATGAAGCAATGTGGTACCTCTTTTAGCTCAAGGCATTCACGAGCGAAGTGACCTAGTTTACCACAACTATAGCACTTCATCTTAGCCTTGTCCTTCTTCCCACCACGCTTCTTGCGTCAGAGGGCCTTAGCTCTCTTGGATGCCTCATTTGCCTCATTCCCTTTGTTGTTGAATTTTCGGTTCCTCTTGCGCTCGAAGCCCGAAACTTTGCGCAAACTCAATTCAGCAACATAAGCATGGGTAGAGGATTTTGCAGCCTCTAGGCGCTCATCCTCTAATTCCAAATGACGCGCTATATCGTCGAAAGTAACGATTGTGACGTTCTGGATTTTCGACCCGTGACGGATTTTTTATCCAAATGCGGATATTGGACTTTTCGAACGTCGGGTTTAATTTTTTGACTTTGGCCTCATTATTTCCCAAATTTTCGGGTTCTCGGAAACGTCGGACGTAGGACCGCCGAGCCGAATTTCGGACCCGAGACTCCGTCATTTTTCCCCTTCTCTCTTCTCCTTCTCTCTCCCACGTGCGCGTCCCCCTTTCTCTTCTCTTTCTCTCTCCTCTTTCCCTCCCTTTCTTCCCGTTCTGACTACCCCTGCCCCCCCTTTCTCTCTCACGTCTCTTTCCCCTCTGCTCTCTCTCTCTGCCGCCTGCTGCCCCCCCACTTGCCTGTCCTCTCTCTCTCTCTCTCTCTCTTCTGCCCGTTTGAAAAGTCAAACGGTCTTCTCTCTCTCTCTCTCCCCCTACCTGCGTCGACAACACTGCCCTCTCTCCCCTCTCTTCTGCTGCTGCTTCGTCTTCGCCGGCAACGGAGTTGCCGCCGCTTGCTCGTCGCCGCGCCACCACCCCCGCAGCTCCGTCGTCTCGCCGAGAGGCCGCCGGACAGCCCGCGGGTCACCGCCCGACCCTCTTTGCCCTCGTCTGACCCGACCAGATCCGGCCGTCGCCAGTCGCACGTCGGACCGCCTGAGGACGGCCGTCCGCCGCCGCGAGTCGCCCCCAACCGCAGCCGTTGTTGCTCTCCCCCTCCTTCTTCGGTTTTGCTTCTGCTTTGCCCTTCCCCTTCACCGGCCAAGCTGCCGCTGCATTCTCTGTTTTGCACCGCCATCGCCTACCGCCACCACAGCAGCTCCGTCGCCGTCGCTCGCCTGTCCTCCCCTCCGCCTCAGCAACTCCGCCAGCTCCTCTGTTGGCCGCCGGAGTCACCTCACACCTCCGGTCAACCGCCCGTCCTCCCTCGCTCGGTTCTGGTTTCAGCCAAACCAGTCGCCGGCATCGCCGCTCCAGCCTCCGGCAGCGGCCCTGACCGCCGTCTGTCGTTCCCCAGCCGACCGGAGAGCAGCCCCAGCCGGCCCTGAGCTGCTGGCCGCTCACCTTCTTCTCTGGTTCTCTCTTTGGCCGCGCGGACAGCGAGCCTCCGGCCAAGATCCGGCCGCCGCGTCGTCCTTCCCGACACCCCGGAGGCACCCGTGCGATCGCTTCGTTGTCCCCGTCGCAACCGCGCCTTCGCCGTCGTTAAACGGTAAGTTTCGGCTCTAAACCCTCGTTTAGTGTGTTAATCGCGTTTAGGGTTAGTTTAGTCGGGATAATCGGGATTAGGTAGTTAGTTTGGGTTATTTGGACTAATTGGAGTTAGTGGGGGTTAATTAGAGATTTATGATAATTTAAGTTAATTATGGGTTTATTTTATTATTATATTTATTTATTCCGAAAATAATATAATAATTTTTATTTATTAATAAATTATATTGTTGACAATTGTGGTGTTTAATAATTATTAATTAGGGTAATTTTCCGTAATTGTGATAAATGGTGATTTACGGGAATTATTGATCGTTGCATTGTTGCGAGACGATTATGCATGAGGCGATAATCAACGAAATTAATATAATATTGTTTATTATTATTTTGATAATAATAAATTATATTGTTGATAATTATTGTGTTTAATAATTATTGATTAGGATAATTCTCCGTGTTTGAATTAATTATTTTCTGATAAGTAATTGCGGTAAATGGTGATTTACGGGAATTATCGATCGTTGCATTATTGCGAGACGATTATTGCATGAGGCGATAATCGACTGATTTGTTGATTGGTTGTTTATACCTTATTGATCGAAGCACGTTTTTGTTAAGGAATTACGTGGTATTCCCTATAAAATTGGTTGATTATTAGATTATCGCAATGTGGCGATTCATGGGTAATAAGTGGAATACTTGCTGCTTTACCTGTGGGCCTCATGAATGTCTTGTGCGGATTATGACATGTGTTTATGAGTTCACTTGTGCCCTGAGGTGTGTTTACACGGGGAGCCCTGAGGTGTGTTTACACGGGGAGACGGAGATTGTGCCATGAGGTGTGTTTACACGGGGAAAAGGTAGAGCCCTGAGGTGTGTTTACACGGGGAGACGGAGATTGTGCCCTGAGGTGTGTTTACACGGGGAAAGGGTAGAGCCCTGAGGTGTGTTTACACGGGGAGACGGAGATTGTGCCCTGAGGTGTGTTTACACGGGGAAAGGGTAGAGCCCTGAGGTGTGTTTACACGGGGAGGCAAAAGTGATTGTGCTTTGATGCGTGTTTACGCGGGTACGTGCATAATTGGAACACGCCTGACTGTTGGGTGCATGAAATGCATGTGTTGTGTCCTGATTATTTGGTAACTCGTACACGTGTGTGTGTATCGTGCATGGTACGTGAAACGATTTGATGGTCATTTGTTCTCGTGAGGAACGTGTTTGTTAGGTACACGATACCTAATTATATTCGGTAGACCGCCAACCTTCGGGTTGTGTCGTGGCCCAATGGGTCGTAATAATTAGAACATATTCAATTGTTGTATGCATGGAATGCATCTGTTGTGTTCTAATTATGCAATTATATGTTTGATCCTGTGATTATGTGTTGCTCTATATTTGGCATGTGTGGTTATTATCGTGCAGGGTAAGTGCAGCCGCGAGGTAAGGCTGTGTGTGATTGGTTTACGATTGGATAATTAATTATTGAATGTCATTATAAGAGCTATGCCTGTTAGGTACCCCTAAGGTGGATTGGTGCCCTAGCCGAGGCTTAGTGCCTGAACTTACTGAGATTTTATCTCACTGGTTATTGTATAACCATTTTCAGGTCCGTCGGATGAAGAATCGGCATGTGTTGTGATTTGTGGCGTTGGTTGAAGGAAGTAGATTAACCCTGACCTTGTTGGTGTCATTGGCTCAATAGGGAGATGCCCGTGGTACGGGCTTGTACTTGTAAAATTCCTAGGGCTAATCATTAGATAAATAAAGCTGCACTGTTGATGGTGTTTTCTGATTGACTTTCTTGGCTATCCCGATTATTATGTGGTACGGGGATTATTTATTGCTTCCGCATGTGTTTAATGAAAATATAAAAATAATGGTCGGCGACGCGTCCTGGGACGTTGCATTGAAATGACCGAAAGAGAAAGATGGGGATCGCCGCGTGCTCGAGGGTCGGGGCGTGACATCCCCGTCGATTTTGGTATCAGAGCCTGGTCAATACCTGGAGTGATAAGGTGCGATGGGTTTTGGGATAGTTAGTTAGGAAAAAACCCCGTGTTTGTTCTTGTTTATTTGATTCTCTTGTTTTTAAGCGGGTTGTTCATGGTTCCTAATTCCTTGAGGGAATTGGAACGCGGGTTCCGTGAGAATCCTGATATTTGAACAATCCTGATTCGAGAGCCCTAGAGGTAGGGCAGGTCAAGGTCAGCTTGGTGCTAGAAGTAATGCGCTAGGGAATCCTAGATTGGATAGGGTTCTTTTGCTGGAAGGAGAATTACTATTGGGTTGATGTTTAAATTGGTTGAACAGTTCCTGGAGTTGGAACCGTCCGAGTGTGTTGGGATGA
Organism: Corymbia calophylla; assembly: GCA_014182845.1. NCBI lineage: Eukaryota > Viridiplantae > Streptophyta > Magnoliopsida > Myrtales > Myrtaceae > Corymbia > Corymbia calophylla. The sequence goes on along the minus strand of CM024696.1, from coordinate 5,899,139 downwards.
GGAATCCTGAGATAAGAAAGCAATTCAGTTTAACCAGATGGGAAGAGGTTGATTGCAAGTCTGTTGGAAATCGAGGAGGGTCCTCGATTTATTGGATTTCACCACCTCAAGTGAGTGAATTATTGGATGGGGATTGTCAAGGTTAATTAGGTCACCGTAGTAATACATTGGATGAGGATTGCCAAGTTAACTAGTTGACTGCAGTTAATATGTTGGACGAGGAACTAAGGATGGAAAAACATTGCTGTCATGCGGGATTATTCGGATGTTTTTCAAAGAGGAATTACTTGAAGTGACCCCAAAGTGAGAGGGGAAAATTATGGTTGAGTTGACCCTAGATGGGAGTCGAGGTTCAAGGTATTTTTACTGAGTTACGTTGTTAGAAATGAAGGAGTTCAATACGTGGATACAAGGTATAAAGGACAAAGGGTCTAATTGTTTTAGCACGTCTCCATGTGGAGTGCTAGTTGATTGTAAGAGAGAATGGCTAAAATATTGTACCGTGTGTCAAGTGCTAGAAGTTGAGCCGAGGGCTTGGTTATGGGTAAGTATCATTGTCGAGAATGGATTATGATTAATTAGCATTATTTTATTATACTAATCCTGCTTTTGGTTAATTAGTTTGGTTAATGAAGGATTAGTGGGGATTATTTATGATCACTTATTTTGGAGGAATAATTATTTATAACTATATTATTTTATGGAAATTATTTATTTATGGAAATATCATATTTTGTGGAAATTAATTAATTAATTATAATATTAATTAATTTCGAATTATGGATATTTGTTGGATAATTAATTATTTTGGAGAAATAATTAATTATGATCACTTGGGAGAATGGATTAAATTGAGCAATATTTATTTGGTTATTGCTTATTGAGGAAATGTTGGTAGTTATTTATAATGGTATTACTTGGACTTTAAATATTCATGGAATGTTCTATGGAAATGAATTACTTTTGTTAAGTAATTATTTATGGAGTTGATAAATAGTTATGACTATCGTGTGTGTGAGCCAGTTAATTATTGGGATAATTAGCTGAAGTATTTTCCGGGGTATCGAGATGGATTATGAGAATTAGGGGAGTTTGTAATTATTTAGTTATAGTCAATTATTTATGGGAATACTTGGCTACGATTAAATAATGGAGGTATGTAATTGTTTAGTGAAATGTGTATTTCTGAGAATTATGTTGACTCAGGTGATTACGTGCTAAAGTAATCACGAGTGATTACTTAACTGTATTTTCTTTACGTGCGAAATTGCGGTATTTTGATGTGTACATAACCACGCCGGTATTGATTGTTGAGGAAAGAGGAAACTGGCATGAGTGGTAGATGTGCTAGTATGACCACGTAAAGGAGACGCGACTGATGGATTTCGGTTACTCGATGGATTTCGGGGAAAGCGTTACTAATGGATTTTGGATACCCGATGGATTTCGGAAGACGCGACTGATGGATTTCAGTTACTCGATGGATTTCGAGGAAAGCATTACCAATGGATTTTGGATACCCGATGGATTTCGGGAGACGCGATGGATTTTGAGATTTCGGGATTTTGGATCGATGGATTTCGAGGAAAGCGTTACCAATGGATTTTGGATACCCAATGGATTTCGGGAGACGCGAATGGATGGATTTTTCGGTTACTCGATGGATTTCGGGAAAGCGTTACCAATGGATTTTGGATGCGGCCCGATGGATTTCGGAAGACGCGACTGATGGATTTCGGTTACTCGATGGATTTCGAGGAAAGCGTTACCAATGGATTTTAGATACCCGATGGATTTCGGGAGACGCGACTGATGGATTTCGGTTACTCGATGGATTTCGGGGAAAGCGTTACCAATGGATTTTGGATACCCGATGGATTTCGGAAGACACGACTGATGGATTTCGAGGAAAGCGTTATTTGTGGATTATTTTGGGAGACGAGTAAGATTGGGATTGAAAGAAGTTGATTTTTTTGTCTTTGGTGGATTGAGTATTAATTATCCTATAGGAATATTGGATGGATTCGTTGTGAAATATCATTATCGATGATTTACTTTCGAGATGTTAGTGGGCTCGCAGGAGTACCAAAAGATTTTAGTGCCATGCGAGGATTGGTCCGCACTAGTCTTTGAGTGGTTTCGATAACACCTTTGGGGTACATGCGTGAGTAAAACAGATGGATTGCCAAAGGTGAATTGAGGATTTCGAGAACTCAAATTGTGGTTTAATGGAAATTCAGTGGATCATGATTTGAGTGTTGATGAGTGATCCTGAGAAAATGACCTCATGGTTTAGCGAACTTGAGAAACTTTTGCAAGTTGGAGCACTCAGACAAGGTTGAAATCGTGAGGCTCGGTATGGGACGGGCCAAAGCGGATGATAACTCTATGGGCTAGTCCATCTCAAGGAAGGATTTTCTGGAATGGCATATAGTTCAAAGACGCCTATATCGACTGATCCGACGAGGGCGGGGAGTGGTCGCCGAGGCTAGAGAGCTTGAGCAAGGAGTGACTCTCGGCAGGCTTCTAGGATGTCGAAGGGGGCAAAGATGAGAGGAACTATGCATTGGTTAAGAGAATAAGATTTTTATCGAAGTGGCGTAACAGAATGAACGAGCTTGTGAAGCTCCGATTTATTGGAACGAGGTCCGAGATAGTGGGATCACTAGTCCAAGGATTATTTGACAGTTAGTGGATGCTATCAAGATTGTGAGAGACAAGTTAACGACATTACAAAGTCGTCAGAAGAGGAGCTATGTGGATAAGCGATGTAGGTCGTTGGAGTTTCAAGTTGGTGATCACGTGTTCTTGAAGGTGTCGCCGGTGCGAGGTAATTCACATTTCGGCAAAAAGAGAAAGTTGAGTTGGAGGTACATGGGACCCTTTGAAATCTTGGGAAGAATTGGGATTTTGGCTAATCGTCTTGCATTGCCTGCAAGATTGGTGCAAGTGTATAATGTCTTTCATGTGTCAACATTGAAAGAATACGAGCCAAATCCGACCCACGTGCTAAATTTTGAGGAAATAGACGTGGACGATAGGGTGTTATACATGAAGAGATCGATGCGAATCATGGATCGTAAGGAGCGCGTGCGGCAGAACAAGGCGTTTACCTTGGTCAATGTGTTATGGAACCTCACGGAACAGAAGGAGCCACGTGGGAAAGCGAGGAAGTAATGAGGCATCAATACCCCCACCTGTTTGGGGTTGAGTAGTAACATAAATTTCGAGGACGAAATTTCTGTAAGGGGGGAAGAGTTGTGACGTCCTAGATTTTCGACTCATGACGGATTTTTCTATCAAAATGTGAATATTGGACTTTTCGAACGTCGGGTTTAATTTTTGGACTTTGGCCTCATTATTTCCCAAATTTTCGGGTTCTCGGAAACGTCGGACGTAGGACCGCCGAGCTGAATTTCGGACCCGAGACCCCACCATTTTTCCCCTTCTCTCTTCTCCTTCTCTCTCCCACGTGCGCGTCCCCCTTTCTCTTCTCTTTCTCTCTCTCCTCTTTCCCTCCCTTTCTTCCCGTTCGACTACCCCCCCGCCCCCTTTCTCCCTCACGTCTCTTTCCCCTCTCGCTCTCTCTCTCTGCCGCCCGCCGCCCCCACTTGCTCGTCCTCTCTCTCTCTCCCCCTACCCGCGTCGACAACACGCCCTCTCTCCCCTCTCTTCTTCGCTGCTGCTGCCGTCGCCGGCAACGGAGTTGCCGCCGCTTGCTCGTCCCCGCGCCCCACCCCCTGCAGCTCCGTCGTCTCGCCGAGAGCCCGCCGGACAGCCGCGGTCACCGCCCGACCCTCTCGCCCTCGTTTGACCCGACCGAGATCCGGCCGCCGCCAGCCGCACGTCGGGACCGCCCGAGACGGCCGTCCGCCGCCGCGAGCCGCCCTAACCGGCAAACTGCCGCTTCGCTTCCCCCCTCCTTCTTCGGTTTTGCTTCGCTTTGCCCTTCCCCTTCACCGCCAAGCCGCGCCGCATTCATTCTCGTTTTGCACCGCCATCGCCTACCGCCACCACAGCAGCCTCCGTCGCCGCCGCCGCCCGTCCTCCTCCGCCTCAAAGAACTCCGCCGCCGCCTCCTCTCTGCTGGCCGCCGAGTCACCTCACACCTCCGGCAACCGCCCGTCCTCCTCGCTCGGTTCTCGGTTTCAGCCAAACCAAGCCGCCGCATCGCCGCTCCAGCCTCTAAGAAGGGGCCCCGACCGCCGTCTGTCGTCCCCACCCGACGGAGAGCCCCCCCGGCCGACCCGAGCCGCCGCCGCCCACCTTCTTCTCTCGGGTTCTCTCTTTGGCCGCGCGGACAACGAGCCTCCGGCCAAGATCCGGCCGCCGCGTCGTCCGTCCCGACACCCCGGAGGCACCCGTGCGATCGCCTCGTCGTCCCCGTCGCAACCGCACCTTCGCCGTCGTTAAACGGTAAGTTTCGGCTCTAAACCCTCGTTTAGTGTGTTAATCGCGTTTAGGGTTAGTTTAGTCGGGATAATCGGGATTAGGTGGTTAGTTTGGGTTATTTGGACTAATTGGGGTTAGTGGGGGTTAATTAGAGATTTATGATAATTTAAGTTAATTATGGGTTTATTTTATTATTATATTTATTTATTCCGAAAATAATATAATAATTTTTTATTTATTAATAAATTATATTGTTGACAATTGTTGTGTTTAATAATTATTAATTAGGGTAATTCTCCGTAATTGTGATAAATGGTGATTTACGGGAATTATTGATCGTTGCATTGTTGCGAGACGATTATTGCATGAGGCGATAATCGACTGAAATTAATATAATATTGTTTATTATTATTTTGATAATAATAAATTATATTGTTGATAATTATTGTGTTTAATAATTATTGATTAGGATAATTCTCCGTGTTTGAATTAATTACTTTCTTATAAGTAATTGCGGTAAATGGTGATTTACGGGAATTATCGATCGTTGCATTATTGCGAGACGATTATTGCATGAGGCGATAATCGACTGATTTGTTGATTGGTTGTTTATACCTTATTGATCGAAGCACGTTTGTTCCGGGAATTACGTGGTATTCCCTTATAAAATTGGTTGATTATTAGATTATCGCAATGTGGCGATTCATGGGTAATAAGTGGAATACTTGCTGCTTTACCTATGGGCCTCATGAATGTCTTGTGCGGATTATGACATGTGTTTATGAGTTCACTTGTGCCCTGAGGTGTGTTTACATGGGGAGCCCTGAGGTGTGTTTACATGGGGAGCCCTGAGGTGTGTTTACACGGGGAGACGGAGATTGTGCCCTGAGGTGTGTTTACACGGGGAAAAGGTAGAGCCCTGAGGTGTGTTTACACGGGGAGACGGAGATTGTGCCCTGAGGTGTGTTTACACGGGGAGACGGAGATTGTGCCCTGAGGTGTGTTTACACGGGGAGACGGAGATTGTCCCCTGAGGTGTGTTTACCCGGGGAAAGGGTAGAGCCCTGATGTGTGTTTACACGGGGAGACGGAGATTGTGCCCTGAGGTGTGTTTACACGGGGAAAGGGTAGAGCCCTAAGGTGTGTTTACACGGGGAGACGGAGATTGTGCCCTGAGGTGTATTTACACGGGGAAACGGTAGAGCCCTGAGGTGTGTTTACACGGGGAGGCAGAGGTGATTGTGCTTTGATGCGTGTTTATGCGGGTATGTGCATAATTGGAACACGCCTGACTGTTGGGTGCATGAAATGCATGTGTTGTGTCCTAATTATTTGGTAACTCGTACACGTGTGTGTGTATCGTGCATGGTACGTGAAACGATTTGATGGTCATTTGTTCTCGTGAGGAACGTGTCTGTTAGGTACACGATACCTAATTATATTCGGTAGACCGCCAACCTTCGGGTTGTGTCGTGGCCCAAGGGGTCGTAATAATTAGAACATATTCAATTGTTGTATATATGGAATGCATCTATTGTGTTCTGATTATGCAATTATATGTTTGATCCTGTGATTATGTGTTGCTCTATATTTGGCACGTGTGGTTATTATCGTGCAGGGTAGGTGCAGCCGCGAGGTAAGGCTGTGTGTGATTGGTTTACGATTGGATGATTAATTATTGAATGTCATTATAAGAGCCATGCCTATTAGGTACCCCTGAGGTGGATTGGTGCCCTAGTCGAGGCTTAGCGCCCGAACTTACTGAGATTTTATCTCACTGGTTATTGTATAACCATTTTCAGGTCCGTCGGATGAAGAATCGGCATGTGTTGCGATTCGTGGCGTTGGTTGAAGGAAGTAGATTAACCTTGACCTTGTTGGTGTCATTGGCTCAATAGGGAGATGCCCGTGGTACGGGCTTGTACTTGTAAAATTCCTAGGACTAATCATTAGATAAATAAAGCTGCACTGTTGATGGTGTTTTCTGATTGACTTTCTTGGCTATCCCGATTATTATGTGGTACGGGGATTATATATTGCTTCCGCATGTGTTTAATGAAAATATAAAAATAATGGTCGGCGACGCGTCCTGGGACGTTGCATTGAAATGACCGAAAGAGAAAGATGGGGATCGCCGCGTGCTCGAGGGTCGGGGCGTGACAACGATGTTCTCGTTATGCGTCATATTGATTTTCATATGCTTCCAACTGTCAAGAAGAGACCTTATAACAGCTTGAACTTGCTGCTCATCAGTAAGGGTGTGCCCTGCCGACTTCAGCTCATGAATCATATTTGACATCTCGCGAAGATGTTGCCTTATCGTTAGATTTGGGCGCTTCCGGTATGTGTCAAACTTGATAGTGAGTCTCCTCAACTTAGTCGCAGATGTACCCCCAAACTTATCTTTCAAGGCAATCCAAATCTCTTGAGCTTTGTCATAACCTTCAAACTCACACATGAGATCATCTTGCATGCAACTCAGCAACATGATGCAAGCAATGCTATTATTTCTTTTCCAAGCTTGGTAAGCTTCTTGATCTCTCTTGTGTTGAGATAAAGTTCTATGCTCAAGTTCATCCATGGTGTGGTTGAGGGTTTCCAAAACCTCTTGCTCCTCAAGGATGTACTGAATCTTTCGATGCCAAATATCATAGTTGTCACCATTCAGCTTCTCACCCTTATTGAGGTCAGCCTCAATGGTCTTGGATGCCGAAGCCATAATCAATTGCTACTACACATTAACATAATAAACGCAGAATCAACACTAGCACAATTTACACATAAACACACATATATTTAATTTGCAACAAAAACAAACTGAATTGATGATAATTCAACAAAAGGCACCGAAACGAAAGTTCACTATGTTCCCAATCAGCTTCAATGTACAATTGTTCTATTATCATTAACTCATTTTAATTTGTGCAAATTTTAAGTTCTAGGTGAGAACTCCTTCGAATTCTACCAACCTACAAACTCCCACTAGAAAAATAATTACATATCCTCATGTAATTGTCACATTTTTCTATCAAATATCAAAAGTCATAGCATGATGTGAACTAACATACAATAAATAATCATGCAATGATTCTAATCACTAACGAAATTCAAGACATGTTGAATATTTCAAGGATCTCTTGTCATTGTTCAAGATAGCCTAGAACTAGGAAATTGCAAGTACATCAAACCATATACATACCATCATCGAACCAAGCACTACATCACTCAAATGTGGTCATTTTCATATAGGATAGCTTCTGTATTGACAAACTTATAAGAAAATACAGATTAAAAGGAACAAACAATGCATATACCCCAAAAATACACATATTTAGGGTTCTATATGCATTTTTATACCTTTAAAATCCTCTAATATAAAAAATAACCATACCAAAATGTAGAGCACTTCATTACGAACACGTGGACACCAAGAACGCTCAAAACGGAGCCCACGCGCCCCCACGCGCCGCCTGAATGCGCGGCGCGTGTGGCGCACGTGCCAGTCCAGTTCGGCTGCTGGACCGGTCTGATCGGTCAATTGGTTCAGTGGTCCGACTAGTCAACCGGTCTGACCGTTGACCAGTCAAATCGGTCTGACCATTGACCAGTTAAACGGGTCGGGTCACGGGTTCGGTCGGGTTGCCTACTGGGTCGGGTCGACGACGTCAGCGTTTGTTGCGCGGATGCGCGCGTGGCACTCACGCGCCTCGGCTTTTGGCCGCGCGTGTGGGCGCGTCCGGCGTCCCCCGACGGCGTGCCACCCACCGTTCTGCTCGTCTCGACGAGATCTTTCAATTTGTGTAATCAAAAAATAAATTGTCGAAACAAAGCGAAACAGAACGGTGGTCTTCGTCCTTCGAACCCGTTCTTCATGTCCGAATTGTTCTCGATGGTTCGTGTTGCAATTTCCAACAAATGAACACCTAGACAATATGAAGTTCATTCATTCAATCCTCATATCCATCAACAAGTGAAAAACTCATAGAAAAAATAAGACAGAGATCATAACAAAGGCTCTGATACCAATGTTGGATGAAAGTAGTCGGCGGAAGAAATGACTTACCTTTTTCGATGCGCAATAAAGTAATTATCCCAGGAACGTATGTTGAATCCCGAACGAACGATGGACAATACGACTTCACGTTGGTCGGAATACAATCACGAGGAAAGTATTCAAATTCGACAGTGTTAATGCCAATTGTTTCTTAAAGTAGATGATGGAACCCTTGAGTGTCTTTCTTTTTGATTGAGAGGATTCTCTTTCTCTCAATTTAGTTTTTTCGTTGGCGGTTATTTTTTTGAAGTTATCCTTTTATACTTCTCTTGGAAAAATAACCGCTCATACCCCTACAAATGGTACCTCTCTAAAATATGTCTCTTGAACATACACCATCATGGACGTACCAAAATGTAACAACTATGAAAGGTATGGGTATTATTGGCGACGTAGGCGGAAAAACAATAGCTACTCCAAGTCAAAAGCGAGATCAATATGTTAGGTACACAACATGTGAAGCTATAGTAATGAACAGAGATACGAGGAGAATTACACCGGAACTAAAGTCGTTAAATCTTTTATTGCTATAAATCCCTACACGAAGGCCCTTCTTTTGTGGTTGTACACAAGAGTTTATCTTTGACTCAAGGGGTCCTCCATGTACATCACTTTTGAATATATACACAAGCGTACCGTCTATGTCACTACATACACCGACTTGCATGGTGCGACTTTTGGTATGTCATTGAGGACCTCATCTATGAAAATGTACATGTCCAACACAAAATGTTGTTTGAGGTTAATAACCAATGTTCTACTTTTTGTATTAGGAAATTAATGTTAGGATGATCTAGACTTGACATGACTAGAGTAAAGGATACTTCTTGAGCAAACTATGCCTGATACAAAAGTTTAATCATATGCCAAAAAATTCACCTTTTCATATTTTGATCGAAGCACATCTATTATAGCATAATCCTTATATGAGTTATTATAAACCCTCATTATAACGGGGGATATACAACGACGTATTCCATGCCATCAGTATTAAGCCAAAGATAATGACGAAGTGGGAGTAAACTGCATAAAAATTAATCACCGCAATTGATTAGTGAATTAAAAAGGAACTTGAGACTTACAGCTGTTTCTGGCCGCACGAGCAGAAGAAACACCGAGCAAAAGAAAGAGCACCAAGACGAGATTGAAGAGCATTGTCATTTTGTTGCTGCTGAGACCAGCCATGTCGCCAAAATGCTTAAGTTGAAAGCCAATAGTTCTTCTGAAATATAGCTCTACGCTTCCTCAGTTGCAAGACCCCTTCATTATATAGTAGAGAAGCCAACCATGTAAGACAGCTTTTACAAAGACAGAACATATTTCGTACTAGCTTCCTTGGCCGCATTTTGACATAGAGTACAAGGCGGAAAGAGTATTTTATACGTCGAAGATATTGACATATCCGCCTTGGCTGTAAGACTTATAGGCTAAACACATTTCATCACGTTTTGCATTCAAATGAATGGTGATTGAGACTGGAGAAAAACTAGATCGACACCAATGTCTTTTCCCGGAAAGCATGATCTAGTCATGAATGATGAGGCATTATTGTCCGTTGTGATAACGATTGACTATACGAGGACAAATGGTAATGATGTATGTTTTGGTTACAACCGAGTTGAGAGGGATAGATTGAGTATCATATGATTACTTATTTCGCCCTGCAACTTCTTGTAGAACCTTGTTCAATGCTTTTCTATTGTCCCATCATTTTGTAAATTAGGAAACGTTTTCGAAATTTACGATAATAAAGCGAGGGCGTAACTTTCGAAATACAAATAACAACAATTATGAAGTAGGGAAATAAGTGTATTGGGGAACGGTTTGATAGAATTCAAAAAATAGCAAGCTGAAGAAAATTAAGTTTGAGTGCTAACGGGACGTGCTCTAGCAATATATTCTATGAAGCGTTTCCTTCAAAAGTTTAGTCTATTAAAGAGCGTACATATAACACACACATTATGTAATAACAAAGAAAGGAAAGGAAATTGTAGGTGTCGTTCGTTATGCAAAAAATGAGTGAATGTTTAAATAAATTACTTATTTCATTTAAAATTTAGTCAATAGAAAATATTTTTATCATCGATAATAATTTATGCCTAACTATTTTCGTGGATGATGCAAAAATTTCCATTCATTTATTTTTCTAAACGATATAAATGATTATTTTTTGGAATTTTTTTTTCAAATAACTCTTTTTTTTGAGAAACGAACTTACCCTAATTTAATTTACACAAACTGACTAATGATTTCCCCTGCCTATAAATTTCATGAAAGAATCACGAACGATTTGCATGGGAATGAAAGTCTCGCTATTGGAGTGATCTCAGGTGATATGTTGTCTAATGTGTCTTTTTATTTCTGGCCAAAAAAAATGTGCTCTGTACTCTTTTTCCCTTTTGTCCGGTTTTTGTCCCACTGGGTTTTTCCGGTTTAAGGTTTTTAATGAGGCAGTATCATTCAATGCACATTCGTAATATAATGAATACAATGAATATTCATGTACCTATTATGGTACATTTGTATTATACATTCTAAGTACATCTCCCTATCCAATGAATGTTCATCTCCCTATCCAAAATATGTATGAATATTCATGTACCTATTATGGTATATTTGTATCCTACATTCTAAGTACATCTCCCTATCCAATATATGCATTATTAGATACATTGACATTAATGATAAGTGCATCCTTATTTTCTTATAAATAGGAGTACAAATAGTAAGAAATAAAGATTTTTCTTTTGGCTTTTCTCTACTATCTTTGGTGTTTATCTGCTTTCTCTACTTAATCTCCCTTTATTCTCTCTATCATATACTTGCAATGCAATATTTTACAACATGTAGTTATTATTTACATAATCTCTATTATAGTAGTGTTGATGTAGCTAATAAGATGTCATTTTGATCCAAATCTAATTTTTTAATATAAATTATATTTAAATTATATTAAAAATAATCAAATTTAAATAAATACAAAAAGAGCAAAAATGAGGAGGATGAAACAAGTGAGGGTTGTCGCCACCGCCGCTACCCAACATCGTTGGGAGGGCTTGTGATGGTGGGTAAATGGTTAGCTGTGATTGCCGAGTCCTGGCTAAGGCCGGTGACCTTGCGACCCTCGCCCAATCTAGGTGAGGGCTTGCGATTGGCGAGGGCAAGCGAATGGCAAGGCACCGGCCCTCACCTAGTCAAGTTGAGGCCCACTAGAGGCTGTGGTTGGCTGCTAGTTAATGTATACATAATCTCTATTGTAGTCTAATATATTTGCTGACTTATGATGGTTGGTCGTACGTATATTGGAGGAATGATATCAGAACACTAGTTTTTGTATGTCCACGAGGTTAAAACAAATGTTATAATATTTTAACTTAATAATAAATATGAACCCACATTCAATTTCCTAATTGATTTTAATTTATTGTCTGATTTATTACCTAAGTTAATTGCATGATAATTGCTCTTTTAATTGTTTCCATAACGGTTTTAATGGAAGACGTCAGTAATGTGAGAAACGGAATAAATACGTTGGTCATTTACACCAAACCCTATCACTACAAAAAAAATACCATCGAATTTTGAGAGGTATTGGGTGTTAGACGTGACGTCTAGATCTAGTGATACCATATTTACAACGTGCATCCATTCAATGTTTGGGGTTTCCGCGATTACAAAATATCATCAATGGCTAGAGGTATGTATTGATCCATTATGCTTCCGCAAATGTTCCTAATATTGCACTTTTTTGCTCGTAAATGATAAATCAGGATCATCAGTTTTGTTAGACTTAGTTTTACAAAATATACTTAATTGTATCTCTTTTATTTCACATGTTTGTCTTCTATGATTTATTGCTTTTGGCAAGTGAAGTTTTTTTTTTTTTTGTTATTGCCTTCTTTTAGATTTCTTTTTAATTTGTATTGGTGTTCGTAGTTTGGATACTCAATATCGCATTGTTGATAGATATGTAATTTCAAAGGTACGTTTGTCCTTTCATGATGTAACGATCTAGTTCAACAAGGGCCATAGTGGTTGTTAGAACCAGAGGGTTTGGACAAGAAGTAGTTCCTGATAGACTTCTAGGATAATGAATTAACTTACAGAAGTGCCTTTTGACATAATAGTAAGTTTTGCAAGCAAGCTCAAGTTAGAGTATTACCAGGATACATGACCTATTGGGAAAGTATCTGCTTATACGCCAAAGGAAAATCATGAGATTCAGTATGAGACAGGCTAATGCGGACAATACTTCGAGCTTGTTAATATATGAATATCACAATATAATATTAGAGTGGGACCCCCTCCAGTAGAGGGACCAATTGGGCAAAAGCCGGTGGGCCTATAACTTCTTGGTCCGATGAAAGTGGGGAATGGTTATGGGGGCAAAAGGCTTGGATAAGGAGAGGCTCCTAATAGGTTTCTAGGATAGCGAATGGGGCAGCAATGAGCCGAACTATGCATTAAACAAGGGGAGAGTGATTTTGAGATATGAAAATTGGAATTAACTCACGAAAATGCCTTTTGACGTAACAACAAGTTTTGCTTTAGAACTCCAAAGTTAAGTGAGCCCGAATTAGAGCACTACTAGGATGGGTGATCTATTAAAGAAGTGCTTGCCTTTATATCAAAAGACAAAACCGTGAGCCTTAGTATGGGACAAGCCAAGGAAAACAATACTTCAAATGAGTGTTAATTTGAGGATGTCACATAAGGAATACAAAAATGAAACAAAAAAAGAGTTGGTTGGTCTTGATGAAGTGGACCACAGGGTTGTTCTAGTCCTCGGTCCAAGGCTCAATAGGGTCAGTTCTTGGACCAAAAATCAGGGACCAACTCTCCAACACTAAGAGTTGGTCTTTAGGTTAGGTGTTGGACGGGTCCAACCTGAATCATGCTCACACCTACATGCTCGATACCATTGTAAATGACGTACGGACCCCTGGAGTGCCAAAACTTGGCACGGGGGGACATTTAAGTGCCAAAAGTTATAAAATGTACACTTAAGTGCCAACGGCGAGAAAATCCGGCCAAAATGCATACGTGGCATTTTCCGACAACAAACTTTACTGAGGTGGCAATTATAAAAAAAAAAAAACACATGTGGCCTATGAAAATTTTCTGACGTGGACTTAAAAAATACACATGGACTTGCGGCTTGGCCAAGCTAAACACATCGAGCGATTCGCTCTTGTCTTTGTCGCCGACTCACTCCTGTCTTCGTTGCCGTTCATCTTCACAGAGGGCACTTCATCGCTCGCCGTCGTTGTTCGCTTGCCGTCGTTCGCTCGCTGAGGTTTATCCTTTTCTCTCCCTATGGATGAAATTAGAGTTCAGAATCGTCTATTAAGGCTCGGATGGAAAATTTGGGGCTCGGCTGTGAAATGTGAGGTTTGACTAGGAAAGATAGGGCTTGGATGGTACTGTGATAGACGATTTAGGGCTTAGATGTAGTGCTAGAGTAATTCAAGGATTCACATTGGCACTTTAGGACTCGGCCGGGAAAAAATTAGGGCTGGTATACTACTGTGATGTGTGATTTAGGGCTCGGATATGGTATTGTGATATGCGATGGTATTTTTAAGGTGATCTAGGCAAGGCCGCCTTGCCTACGACCCTTGCCGGCGGTGCCCTCGCCCAGTGGCCAGGAGCCTCACCGGCCACTGTGGAGGGAAGAAGAAGAGTGGTGGTGGTGTGAAGAAGATGAACAGTTGAAAGAAAAGAAAAAAGAAATGGAAAAAATAAAAAAAATAAAAAAATAATAAAAATAAATCGAAAAAATAAAACATAATTAAAAAATTGACACGTCAACATCATCCGGGCAATCGGTACCGGCCGACATCCACACCAACGCCGGCCAACTAATTTTTGTCGGATAGACCAAATTAGCGCAAATGCAAAATGTTTAGAATTGAATTGATAAAAAAATTATGACTGAATTGAAATAATTATAATAAGTTTAGAACATTTTTAGTAATTTTTCCATTTAAACTTTTGGAACAGTTAGCTGTGATCTTACAAAAAGTTTTACAATTTTAGTTTAAGCACAAAGAGATTATCGTGCTCTCCAAATCGTTACTCTCTAGTTTTCCTTCTTGGAGCGTGGGACTAAAGTTAGTAGAACTTTCTTGAAAATTTGTTGCTTGTCTCTAACTGAGTAAGTCCCAGCTAAAAATGAACCGAGATGAGCTTTATCACATCGGTTCTCTGGCATAACACAACTATGCAAATAGTCAATTTAAATGAAGCATTTGACCTTCTGTTACATGGAGATTTAACGGTGTCGAGGGGAACGATAGCATCCAGTGATTAATTGAGGTTATCAATTTGAGGGAGCACTGGATTCTAACATGTGACTTGGGAAAATCGGATCACGTTGCAGGTCTCATTTTCTGTTTTGGCTAACCCTTCGCCGATAGGCATGATTTACACACATTAAGCTTGATCATTGCTCTGAGGCGGTCCGGTCACGCCTCGCTATTAATATTTGGCGAAGTGAAGGATTTAATACCATATCAAGTTTCGAAACTCCTTGTTGCTGAGCTTTTGAGTCATTGTTGAAGGGATAAGGCAGGCAGAGCTGCTAGCTTACCCAGAAGCAGTGACACTCTGCATGAATATCTAAATCTTATGCATCATTTATAACAAAAGAAAAAATGATATGAACTGTACACATCTGCACCCTACATTCTTTTCGTGTATGAAAGAATGCACCACATGTTACTCGTCTTATTGCTCGAGTAGTCCTTTCATCTACCCTCCGGAGCTGTGATAGTTATATCATTGGAAAAGTTAGGTATTTTGACGCTCGAGGATGAGTCGGTGCTCACAGCGAAGCTCTCAGCACTAAATCCTGGTTCCTTAGGTTGAGGAACATCAGAAGTCTCGCTGCCCAACATAAGCACGACCGATGACATAGTCGGCCGGTCTTCAGGTCGCTGCTGCACGCACAAGAGCCCTACTTGGATGCACCTCATCACTTCCTTCAAGGGGAATTCTTCCCCCATCAGAACATCTACTAGTCCAAGTGCATTCCTCTCGGTCCATAGTTTCCATGCCTTGGAAATACGTTAAAAACAAGTTTAACACACATCATAGAACAATAGAAGAAATGAAGACTTAGCATTCAATCCTAGCTAAGCATAAGCAACGGAATACTTACATGTCCAATGAGATTGAGGTCATGGTCCGGGTGATAAAATCCCCAATTCTTGTGGCCGCTTACAATCTCCAGCAACAGTACTCCGAAACTAAACACGTCTGATTTTACTGAAAAATGGCCTTTCATTGCATACTCAGGAGACATATAACCGCTGTAAGATGGAAATAGAGTATCAGTACCGCCACATATCTTCAAAATATTCCTTGAGACTGACAGTAGAATAACTTACTATGTCCCAACTATTCTGTTGGTCATTCCCCCTGCATTTTCTACGGTAAATGTTTTTGCAATTCCAAAATCTGAGATTTTAGGATTCATCTCACTGTCTAGTAAGATGTTGCTCGGTTTGAGGTCACGGTGGATAATTCTCAGCCTGGAGTCTTCATGGAGATACAGAAGTCCGCGTGCAATCCCCATGATAATGCTGAAGCGTGTCTTCCAAGTCAAAAGTTTACGTCTACTTGGATCTTCACAAAATTTGAGATAAGTTATTGAGGGAAAAACTGCATAATCTCAAGCAGGTTGAAAAAGTGTAAACGGGGTGAAGGTCGCACCGAAAAGGTGGTGGTCCAAGCTTTTGTTTGGCAAGTACTCGTAGATTAACATTCTTTCATCTCCATGAATGCAGCATCCTAAAAGCTTCACAAGATTTCGGTGTTGAAGTTTGGCAATTAGTATGACCTCGTTCTTGAACTCTTTCAGGCCCTGCCCAGAGGTCAGTGAGAGCCTCTTCACAGCAACATCTTGTCCAGTAGGCAGTATACCCTGGCAGATAGCGTATTACATGTTAGTAAGATTGAAGTAGACGAGAATTACAAAATCATCTCCTTGTATGCGGAACCATCTTCATGGAGTTAATACGAGAAATATGTGACTTTTGAACTAGCTTGTATATACGTTGGCCCAAAAAAGTACCTTGTATACTTCACCAAACCCGCCCCGACCAACTTTGTTTTGGAAAGAGAAATTGTTTGTGGCATCAGCAACCGCAACGATATCAAGAAGGGGTAATTCCAGGTCTTCCTCCGGACCACCATCTTCTGAATCTCGAGGGATTAAGCATTCAGCTGAGACAGAGGATAAAAATCAGCCATCAGCACAAACAAACGCATAGTTATGCACTGCAATTTTAAAATTTTGACAAAAAGTCCAGCATATCCTGCCGGTTCGCCAAGAAAAGGGAATTAAAGCAACTTTATGAAGCATCTGTTTCCTCAAAAGTGTTTATCATTTGCTTCCTTGAAGTCATTACTATTCGCTGTAACTTGCTGATCAGGAACCAAAAATAATTATGGAGAGAATGTTCTCTCACACTGAAGCTGGATCCGATGCTAAGCTAACCAATGTTTTCTTAGGCCCTCATTAAGGATGTTGATAGATTTATAGGCCTTTCAGGTATGCTTTCACTGGAGGAAATTTTAGCATGATAAGCAAGAAAGGAACATGTAAAGATATAGAGTCATGAACATACTTTCAGCAATTTCTTACTTTTCTTATTCAAAATGAGAGAAGCAACAATCATGATTTTTGCAATAAATAGTTTTAAGCTGTGATAATGACTTTACCTCTCTTCCTCTCTTTCTTTCTCCGGTGAGCATAGCCAATCAATGCTAGTATAAGCATTCCAAATACAGTTGAGACAGATATGCTGACGGCAGTTATTATACGCCTTCTCCTCTTAGCTCGAGCAATTGCCTCTATTCATTGAAAAATTTCAAATAATCATGTGCTGTCATACTCAAACAAAGAGCTTAGTAACCACATGGCAATAGTTCTTATCAGTGCCACTGGGCTCTCTACATCACAGAATATTCAATACAGAAATGTTTCTTGTACTCGTTTTTTTATCTAACATCGAGCATATATCAATGTGTAGAACTAGGACATGCTATGTGATTGCACATAAGAAAGAAGCATTTCTTAATAAACTCCCAGGGCATAGAGATCCTATTCAAGCAACAGATCTTAGTGCACTCAATAACGATCATGTATGAGTCTCCTCAACAAGAATGTTAACTATAACTATGTCATCACATTTACATAAAGCATTTCCAGGCAAGGACATGGATTTCCTTGGCAGCTGTTCAACTGAAAACCTCTTTAAAGCTACCGAGAGATGACGAGTGAAAATTGGTAAGAGCTAGATGGATCAGTACCTATCTCTGCCCGTGCCATTCGTATATACAGCACATCTCCGCCTGAAGGATAGTTCTTCATGTCAACCAAATCCCCAAACCACAAAAGACAATCCCCGCCATTCCCATGGACATCTACCTGGGTGAATGCCATACAAGAGCAATTCTTCAAACATTGCGTCTCGCATTCCTCAAGGCTCGAGCTCTTATTCCCCGCCAGACGTGAATTATCTGGCAGCTTCAAACCCGTGTACTTCACAAAGCCGTCCCCATTTCCACAACTCAAACCCCATATCCGGGAGCACCCACTGGCCCAATCAAGGGGGCTCGAATCGTTTTTTCTAAACCCCTTCAAGCACCTGCAATTTGAATCAGAGGAATCATAGCAAGTCCCATACGGCCCGCAGATGCCATAAGTATCACAATAGTCCCTCTGTAAAGTAACCAAATTTGTCCATTGATTGTTCATCCAAGCAAGATATTGAATTGCACCCTCTTGTGTCACGATGAATCTCGATAGGGTCAAATTATCGACCATCTTGTATGTGTAATACACCTCTTCAGGGCTGGAAATGAACATCGGATCGAAGACTGCATTGGCCCTGAGCTCATTACTTCCACTGAACCTCTCCCCATTCCAAGGCCCCCATCGATAGTGCTTCTGGCTCCCTTTCCACAGAATCAACTGCGGAGCATCAGGCGGCTCAAGGCTAAACGTGTACTGGCCGCTTGACGGATCGACATCTGAGGCCCATGACGTCATGGTCCGCTTCAAACCGGTTCTCAAATTCCACCCCAGTTTCATCTCCGGCAGCAGAGTGTCAGTTATGTTATCAAAGCTCTGCCAGAGATAATCCCCTGAACCATCAGAAGCACTTGCATCACTCAAAACAAGATTGCCACTGTCCAGGAGCCTCAAGAATGGCTCATTCACAGCCCCAACTGGGGTCACAGACCAGTACTTCGTTGACCCATTTTGGAGAGACACCGATCCTTGTGAGCTCAGTGCCAATTCTGCGGATAAATTGGTGATTGGGCTGTTCCTGTTGGCCACCCAAGTGACTTCGAGAGGTTGTTTGTTCTTGTACCAAATGCCCAAATTCCTGGCACTCAAGTTGTTCAGACTGAAGAAGCCAAATTCAAAGACCTGCCCAGATGAAACCAAGGTCTGTCCATCTCGCAGTGTCTGGTTTGCCGACAGAGTGTCCGTGGCTTGTGCCAGCGCCGATCCAAGAAAGCAACACAGAGCGAGAAACAGAGGAAGAAAGATCATGGCTCTGACGGGGAGAGGAGGTGGGCGATGCGTGGGGCTGCAGCCTAGCGAAGTGGGAGCGCATCGCAAGGTCCTTTTGTTGCGGGTGGGGAGAGGGGGACTTGCTGTTCACAGTGTGATGCTTAGAATAGTCAGAGAGGATGACCGGATCGCCGCACGCGACGACAACAGCTTGATTTTCGAACCCCCTGAGCTTGGAACGGTCAACGGTGGCGAACGTAAGAGTGGACGTGAAATTTTATGAAAGTCGTCGAAAACAATTGAAACGAGGAGCACCAGGCGTCTCCTTCGTTCGTGGCAGCAAGGTCGTGTCTCGCTTTGGTTCCGGAAGTCAACAGGGGAGACCCGCCTAATCAACCAAAGCCCGTTAAAATAGTCTGACTCGAAGCCATCCTGTGGACAGTGCATCGTCGTTCCTCAGCAAGTATTGCCTCCTATCAATGCCATCCTCAACCCCCGCGTCTCTCTCTCCCTCTCTCTCGAAGCTCTACTGACCACAATATGATGAGAAAAAGTCACATTCCAAGTCCTTCGTTTGATCTTTTTTGTAGAGTGATAGTCTTCCTAGGATATGTGGCAAAAATTTAATATTGTATTCCGGAAGTCAACAGGGAAGACTTGCCTAATCAACCAAAGTCCCGTTAAAATAGTCTGACTCGAAGCCATCGTGTGGGCAATGCATTGTCGTTCCTCAGCAAGTACTGCCCCCCATCAATGCCGTCCTCAACCCCCTGTGTCTCTCTCTCTCTCACACACACACTCTCTCTCTCTAGAAGCTCAACTAACCACAATATGACGAGGAAAAGTCACATTCGAAGTCCTTCGTTTGATCTTTTTTGTAGAGTGATACTGTCTTCCTAGGATATGTGGCAAAAATTTAATACTGTCTTCCAGAAATCAATAGGGGAGACCTGCCTAATCAACCAAAGCCCGTTAAAATAGTCTGACTTAAAGCCATCATGTGGACAATGCATCTTTGATCCTCTCTCTCTCTCTAGAAGCTCAACTAACCACAATATGACGAGGAAAAGTCACATTCCAAGTTCTTCAGTAGAGTGATACCTTCCTATATGTGGCAAAAATTTAATACTGCTTCATCTTCAAAATAGTCCCCATTGCAATGCATCTCGTTCTCTCTCTCAAGGCCATCTTCAACCCCTCTCTCTCTAGAAGCTCAACTTTCGATGGGATATTCTGTGATGTGCAAGAGCGATTTCTAGGGCTTTGAGTAGTTGTTGTAGGGACTTCTGGTCATTTTGAAATCGAAATATTGAAATGGGTATCGTGGGAGAGTTGTCCTTGTTGTGAGGACCTCTATTTGTTGGTCATTTTATAATGAAAGTGACTGTTGTGGGATGCTCTTCTCTTTCTTTAATAAAGTGTATGAGAGTGTGGGGACCTCCATGTACAATTACAATTGTCTATTGTCTCTTGTCGATGTGGTCCCAAAAAGTTAATTGTTTTCTTTTTTCCTTACTTACAGAAATGGCTTGTAATAAGGATTATGTTGCTGTCATTGTTTCCTACGGAGGGGACTTTCTCATTGGGGAGGACGAGTGGGAGTATGAGGGGGGAAATGAGAGTACTATTTTTGTCGAAGTACAGAATGCATCTTATATTGGGTTTGTTAGGGATATAGTGACATATTTACCTTGCAAAATACAGAAGTTGCTGTATTGTGTTCTGAGGAAGGGTTTGAGAAGCTTAGAAGATAATAATGGATTTAGAGATGTTTTGTACCATTATCTTCATGGCGAAGAAGCGAAAGTATATGTTGAGTACAATAGTGAGTTTGAGGACGAAGATGATGATGGAGAGAGCACCAAAGTAGGAGAAGGGGGAGATGGTAGGGATGAAGGACAATAGGATAGACAGGAAAGTGGTGATGTCACAATCACTGGATTAGATTGGGAAGTAGCTCAATTTAGTGATGATGACGATGAAGGGTTAGCTGTTGAAAATTTCTTAAGTGATGAGGACAACAAGGAGCTTGTACAGTCAAGAAGAAAGCAAAGGGACGTTTTGACCAATAAATTTGTAGCTTTGCAAGTAGCTGAAGAAGCTCCAAACAGGGCTGAAGGCCCTGTAGATGCTGGTGTTGCTGGTCAAGAGATTGATTATGAAGAAAGCATCGCAAATGCTACTTCCGAGGATGAGCTTGAAGAAGATGAACAACCTATGCGTAGAAGGAAAAGTAAGTTTCCTTCTTATGATCCGTCTGTTGCTTCTCTTTTTTTGTCAGTAGGTATGAAATTCCAAGATGCCAAACAATTTAGGGAAGCTATATTGAAGCACTCCATTGCTGAACAAATGAATATTGACTTCCTTAGAAACATTAAGGCCTTCGTAAAAGCTAGGTGTTCATAGCAAAATTGTCCATGGAAGATCTACGGCGCATTTGTTAGGAGGAGTGGATTTTTTCAGATTAGGTCTTTCCAAGAGGAACATACTTTTGCTCCATTAATTTTCAAAACAAAAGCGTACCAAGTGCATGGCTATCGAAGCACTTCTTTGATATGATGAAGTTGATGCCCAAGATGAAGAGTGCGTAGTTCAAACAGTTGGTGAAGGAGCGTGTGGGCATTAATGTTTCCAAGAATCAGTGCAAAAGAACGAAGCAAAAGGTGATGAGGGTACTCATTGGTCAGTATGGTAAGGAATATGGGCAAGTGTGAGATTATGCTTGGGAGTGTAAGGTGCAAAACCCTTCAAGTAGAGTATTTGTCGAGGTCGTGGAGAGACCACTTCCTGATAGTGGGACTAAGTTCGATAAGTTCTATGTATGCTTCGATGCGTGCAAACATGGATTTTTAGCCGGGTGTAGATGGATGATAGGATTGGATGGTTGTTTCTTAAAGGGCTTGTGCAAGGGAGAATTGCTGGCTGCAATTGGAAGAGATGCGAACAACCAAATGTTTCCATTGGTTTGGGCTGTTGTGAAGATAGAGAACAATGACAATTGGTCATGGTTTCTAAAAAATCTCATGGCTGACTTGGATATAACAAATGGGGAAAAATGGGTATTTATGAGCGACCAATAAAAGGTAATGTCATAGTAATTTGTTTGCTTTTTGATTTTAACAACATGTTATTTTCTTACGTTTCTTGTTTCAAATTATTGTAGGGATTGGTTCCGGCATTAGCCGAGTTGATGCCTTATGCCGAATATCGAATGTGTGCACGGCACATATATGCAAATTAGGCAAAGACCTATAAAGGGGATAAGCTTTGCAATTTTGGCAGCTAGCAAAGAGCACGAACATGGCTGACTTTAGGATGGCTAAAGAAGGATTGGTTCAGTTGACCAAGGAAGGCTCTAATGCGCTATTCAAGACAGAATCGAAGCATTGGTGCAAGGCCTTCTTCAACGAGCAATTCAAGTGCTATCACGTCGACAACAACATATGTGAAGTATTCAATGGGAGAATAATTGATGCGAGATGCAAACCAATCATCTCAATGCTTGAAGATATACGAGTATTGGTTATGACTCGGTTCTATAAACAAAGAGATGAGGCTGCGAAGTGGACTAGGCAATGTGGTCCTAGGATTGTCAATAAATTGGATGAGAACTTGGCTGCAAGTAGATATTGTCATCTCATTTGGAATGGGGATAAATGATATGAGATAATGAAGGGTTTCGATAAGTATGTTGTCCATCTAGGTACGAGAAAATGTTCATGTCGAGCATGTCAACTAAGTGGAATTCCTTGTGTATATGCCATATGTGTCATCCAATTGAAATGCCATAACGTGGACAATTACATTGATGATTGGTACAAGAAAATGAAATATCTTGCTTTATATTAATTCATGATGCAGCCAATCAGAAGTAGCAAGTTTTGGGAGCCAACAAATCGTGAAGCACCTCAACCTTTGCTGCTGAAGAAGCAAATGGGAAAGCCAAAATGAAGACGAAGAATGTTGGAGGGGGAGGTCTCGGGTTAACAAAGAATGAGTAGGATAGGTGTGAAGATGACATGCTCTTATTGCCATGTAGAAGGGCATAATACTAAAGGTTGTCGATTGAGAAAGCAGCAAGAACAGTCAGGTGAGAGGCTAGTGGAAGGGCTTAGTAAAAGGACAGGTAGAGTGACAACTGAATGCCAAACAGAATGGCAAAGTGAGTCCACTGTTCATCAGTCGACGACAAGAAACCCCGTAAGTTATGATATTTTTGTTTATGTTATTTTTTGGTTTATTACATATTTGTACATAGCATAATTAGTAGGTATTTTTAATGTGTTTGTCAAGTAACGAATAGGACACCTAAAGGATTGGCTAAAGCCCTAGCTGTACCCGAAGGATTGGCTGAAACTGCACAAGGGCCAATTCAGTCGACCGTTCCTCAGCTAAGGAAAAAATACCCAGTAAGTTCAATAACTTCTTTAGTTTTTCTTTACGTTATTATATGGGCTGATGTTATATTCATAATGTCTTTATTTAGTTCGAAGAGGGCAAGCTCCAGCTCGATTGCCAATGGAAGGGCCAATAGAAGGGCTACCACGCGGGCTAGGTGAAGGTGTCAGTGAAGTCGAAGGACTAGATACGAGAATGACAACTAGAAGAAGGCCAGCTAAAAGGCTAGCTATGAAAAGGCCACCCAAAAGACGCCTAGTTGAAAAATTGGTCGAAGAAGCCCCTATTACACTTGAATGGCCAAATGTAACTGAAGCTGAATGGCCAATAGAAGAGCTGCATGAAGGGCCAACTAAAGGGCAAAAAGAAGGGTCCAAGAAATCACAAGCCAGAAGAAGGGATAATAAATCACAAGATGCTGAACGTGATGCTCCAATTTGAACAAGAGGGGCTCTTGGGAAGAGGCTAAGACAATATGGTTATGACCTTTATATAGATAACCGTACTGGAACAGTCATTCTTAATGTAAGTTTTATTAGTTGCATTTAATTAATTGTGCGAACTTTTGCTTAAAATTTACTTGTGTTTTTTTAGCTCAGGAGAAGTTCAGAGGTTCTTATCTCTCAAGGCCCTACTCAAGAATCAACGGTTGCGCCAAAAAAGAAAACGACATCGGCTGCGCCAAAAAAGAAGACAACATCGGCTGCACCAAAAAAGAAGACAACATCGGCTGCACCAAAAAGAAAACGACATTGATTACGCCAACAAGAAAAACTAACAACTCAGCACTAGCTCTATCTGAATCAGTTCATTTTGAGACAATTGCAACAACATCTGAATCAGTGCATGATGAGACAGTTGAAGAGGAAGTTGCACATCTAGTTAGAAAGAGTGCAGGGATAATGGATTGAGATCCATCAAAAGGAGCACGAACATGGGGGCTTATGCATATTGATATTGATTGATAATAAGGGCTGGTTTTGTTACAACTTGCTATTGATGATTTTTATTTTTATTTTTTTTTTTTTTGGTTTGTCACTAAGTTGGTGAGACTTGAAATCAATATCAATGGAATGATCTTGCTACTTATCAATTTTTGTTATTGCGTTTTTTATATTTTTGATTTAGATTATGCTTTGCTTGCTCTACTGGTGGTTGGTGATTATTGGTGGTGGGTGTATGGTGATGGTTGGAGGCCCCTGCAACACTTGGTGTAAGTGTGCAGTTTGCACATCTTGCACCAGGTGGTGCTTGGTGCAATCTGATGCAAAGTGCTTGCACCAGCATCTTTTCTAGCAGTAACACACCATAGCTACAATGCAGGCTGATGGTGCTTCATGCTGTGGTGGTGGCCGGTGGTTCATACTCTAGTCGTGCTAGAGCTGGTTGTGTTGAAGGTTCATGCCTGTTAGTGGTGGGTCTGTAGTGGTAGTTTAGGGGGTTTGTGCAGCACCTGATACAAGTGTGCAGTCTACACATCTTGCATCAGTTCGTGTTAGAGCTAGTAGCCTACACCAGCACCTTTTGTAGCAGTAGCACACTATAGCCCTAGTAAGGTTGATAGTGGTTCATGCTGTGGTGGTTGGCTAATGGGGTAGTGGTTGGCGGTTCATGCACAGGTGGTGGCTGTTGGTGAGTCTATGGTGATGCTTGGTTGGTCATGGTTGGTGCTTGGTCGTAATTAGTGGCTGGTGTTAATTTTGGAAGAAGTGACAAAATTTGGCACTTAAGTGCTCATTTTCTGGAGAACTGTGCACTTAAGTGCTCATTTCCTGAAGAAGTTGACACTTAAGTGTTCACTTTTAAGCAACGAGTGGCACTTAAATGATCACTTTTCAACAATAACCTGACATTTAAGTGATCTTTTCTTTAATCTGACTAGCACTAAAGTGATGACTAAATACAACTTATGGCACTCAAGTAATAGCTCATGTTTGTCCTATGATACAACTGATTTGTAGCAAACCTAAACCAACTCCAGTTCAGCTGGGTTAACGTTAACATTCACTTTAAGCAAACAAGCTACCACAACAAGACCCAGTGCACATTCTTGCTGCTTTATATTAAAGAACAAGCAAAAACATGTGTATCATCTCATCATTCCCTTTTCTTGACCTCCCTCAAAGCCAGTCGATGGTGTGAACAACAAAAACACAAATAAAATAGTCTACATTTAATCCAAAACGATTACATTTATCAACTCATTTTCAACCATGGCAGCTGAAGAAACTTCTTCTTATCTTCAAGTGCTTTACATTTGATCATTAAGTAGGCTATAGAACAAAACAACACTATAATAAACATTTGGTAACACTTCTGTTCAATTTTCATTTTTGAAACTTCATTCTTCAAATAATTAACTGAAGATACTTTAGCTTGCTTTGACACTTCATTCTTCAAATAATTAGCCGAAGATGCTTCAACTTGCTCTAAGTCAACGTTGTCCAAGTGGTCCACGAACGTAGATGGAGGTTGACGCCGCCCATCAAGTAGGTCCAATATCACCTCTGTTGCTCGGTTAGAGAATTTTGCATCAATCCATTTGAAGTATTTGCACTTTGATCCTTCTTTATATCTAGCGCATCCATAGAATCTACTCCCAGGATTCATTCGAGTCCACGATATTCTTCTTGGACTCGGTAACCCACAATAATAGAAACGTTCGTGCTCGCCTTCTCCTTCGCTTCAGTGAGACGAATTCGAGCTGCTGCTTAAAATTCTACTCTCCATTTCCAATATTCAGCGCTCGGTAACCCACAATAACAGACGAATTCGCGCTTGCCTTCTCCTTCGCTTCTATGGGATCTAAGGTAAATTGAAATAATTCGAGTGCTTGAGGGATTTTTGAGGTAAATCGAAATTAGGGTTCGAGCGTTTCTTGGGAAATTTGGCTGATTTAGGGATTTAGTCGGCAATAGGAGACGAAAATGGGGAGACGATGTTGTTTTGGCGAATTTAGGGCCTTTGCTTTGTCCATCTATGGAAACAGCGATCGTTTTGGGTGAGGGTTAGCTGAGGTGGATCTTCGGCGAGCCACGTTGTAACATCCTCGAAAATTGACCCCGTAAGGATCGGCCATAAGGTCCTGAATGAGTTGACCATAGGCCGTTGGCCATGGATTGATTGGTTTGATCGACAAGAGTCAAGGATCGGTCATGGTTCGATCGACCGACCGGCCATGAACTGGTCGAGGCGTTGGCCATGAAAAGTATACTAACCATACCAATGGGAACGGACTACTAGCTCAGAAGACGACTTTTCGGTCACGAGAATTAGTCATGGGACGATTTTGGATCGGCGGATGGTCATGGGTCGATCCGACTGGTCATAGCGCCTGGCTGCGGGTGATTCCGCTCGGCTGTACACCGATACACGGATGATCCAACTTAACCAAAAGCGATTGCCTTCCGACCAAAAATGTATCATTCCCTATTTAATTCTTAGTGATCGGAAATGAATCTCGAATTGGTGATGTCCGATCATGGATCGGTATTGCACCGGCCATGAACCATGTGGATGGATCGGGCACCGATCAGAATGCGCCCCTGGATAGGCCCGGCTATTCCGTCGTAACTCCTAAGGTCCATAGGTGCCTTGACTTAGTGCTAGGTCATGGGTGGCCTTGGAATTGACCTTGAACCGATCCGAGGATCAATGATCGAATTATGAGGGAAACCTCATAGCCGACCCACCGCCCAAGCGATTTGGGCAAATTTGGGGTATGTGACCCGGACCCCGGGCATGTGTAAATTAGTTTTCCGAGACATGTCATATGATCCATTTTCCAGCCCTGAAACCGACTCAAATGGTGGAATTCTCCGGACCGCCTTCTTGATTAAGAAAATGACAAAAGAGGAAGAAATCTCTAGAAACCCCTCATTAATGCATTGGATAAGCCTTATCTCTTATCTTTCAAAGCTAATAATTGCGGTCAAAACTATCTAGGGGGAAATAATGAGGGCGGATTACACATGGATCAATGGAAAAGTGCAAGGCGGGGGGTCGCCAATAATGACACCTAAGAGCCTAGACCGCCAAATAATCCCTTTTTAGGCCATCTATTCACTTTAGGCTCAATTATTGGTGGGGTAGGCTTGCCACTTAAAATTCTTAGGCGGGCCACTTGGAAGCTTTGGAATGGACCACTTGGACCGTAATTATGATACCGGGTAGTATAAATAGGAGGAGAGCTCTTCACTTTTCATCCTTTGCCATCCATTTTCCTCGTCCTCTACTCTCTTGGCCGCCCCTCATCTCACGCCTCTCTCTCTCTCTCTCCTCTTCGACTTACAAGCCAAACCGCCACTCCTCTAGCCGTGTCCTTAGGTCGAGGGTCATCAAGGTAAGTATAGTTTCTTTCTTTTTCTAGTATCGTTCCCGATATCATCGACCCTAGGAAACTCTCTCAAACAAGCCGAGGGTAGGTCGATTGAAAATGATGTATTCTATGCTTTGTTCATGTCTTTGGATTCTTGTATGATTGGAACGAAGTCACAGTTCATTACTTTTGTTCGGTACAAGTCGAGGTTCACCCATAGCCATAAGATGTGATTCGGTGTTGAGGCGTACCGAGTTTGCATCTTGGATTGGTGCGGGGTTCCTCCATACTTGTTACTCGAGCGAAACCTTGGGCTTAGGCTCGTTCGTGTTATTATTGCCACAAGAATTCATGATTTTATGACACGTGCATTATGTTTGAGCACGAGACGCATATTTCACGGCATGTGCATGATGTTTGAACACGAGAAGCATAATTCATGACACGTGCAATATGTTTTAGCATGAGAAGCATGATCCATGGCATGTGCATGAGGCTTGAGCACACCCTCAAGAGGGGGATTAGTGTTCGAGCAAAGATAAGAAAATTTAAGAAAATCTAGCTAGAGACTTGGGTTCAAGTCCCGAGCAAAGAGGCTAGCAAGAGACTTGGGTTCAAGTCCCGAGCATATTAACTTGGTTTGAGTCCCAAAGGCCGGCAATTAGCCAGGAGTCCGGTTAGAAAATCCGAAATGAATTGGGTTTGAGTCCTAAGACGGCACAGGGAAGACTTGGGTTCAAGTCCTGAGCACAAGAGAAAAGATGAATAAATATGACATGCATGAGTAAGAAAGAAAAGCTAGAAATACATAAGCTCATGGCATGCATCATGTTCATGAATCATAACAAGAGTTACCATTTCACGTGCAAGAAGCATGTTTGCATATTGAAATTGGTTTGCCTTCGACATGGTTTGCATGAGATGTTTGACTGGAGTGATAATTTTGTGATGTGCTAGTCGAAGGTAAGGACTATGCTTATTGAGTATTCCAAGTACTCACCTCTATTTTCTTACAGGTACTTAGCAAGCATGGCCATTTACTTTAGGTGTCCTGTGAAAATTGATGCATCATATACGGACACAATAGATGTAGAAATGGACATCACGTATTGGAAAGTCACATTAACAGTTTGGGTCGAAAAGGGATATAGTGAGTTAATCCCTATGTTCTTTGAGGCCTAGTACAGGTGGTATGATGGAGCTTAGGTTGGACCACTCCGCGAACTTGACATTCCTGGCCATGATGAGGAGGACGACCCATCCGAAGACTCGGATTGGGCTTATATGTATACCGGCTAAGTAGTGGCGATAGGGTTTCCAAATTTTGGGCTAGTACCTCCGTAGTGGAGATAGGGAAACCCTAACTTTTGATGTTTGTAAAACGGCCCAAGTTTTGATGTAAAATATGAGGCCAAGAATAGCCGTGTACCTTCCCACTAATGTATAATATAGTAGAAGTTGTGGTGTGTATCTCACGGTCCCATATAAATTGTGTGTCGGAGAAAAATTGTGATGTTATGCATTCTGCTTGCGCATTATAATGAAACAAATGAATTTGGGACGTCGACAAAACCTGGAATGTCACACAATAACCCGCAGCTCGACGCCCCGAGCTAAGGGGGTCGTGACACATGTAGGCAAACAAATTAATAAAAAAATTGCCATGTAGGAATTCCGGGAGGGGTTCGACGACTTGGCACTGAAGTGATCCATTTGTTTTGAAAAGTGGCACTTAAGTATACCTTTTGTAACTTTTGGCACTTAAGTGTCCCATCGTGCAAAGTTTTGACACTTGAGCCGTACTTATGCCCATTGTAAAGTATACTAGTTTTCTAAGGCATGCGTGTCGATATTATATGAATATATCTACTTTTTCTAGATGCTAGACCATTATTATTTTATTAGTACTTAAAAAAATACTTTGAGTAGTTACACAAGATAGTGATCATTTAAAATTGAATGTTGACTTTTGAATCACTTAACAGGTTCCTCCAATTGATGTGGGACTTGGATTGTCGCTTTTATGGTATGATTTGATGTATGGTGTGATGTCGATAAATATGTTGAGAGAGAGAGAGATTTATGGAGAACTCAAAACGTAAGGAGTGCTCGCATAAGATCATTAAACCCTCGTTGTACAGAGAGATAAGCTTCAACTTATTTTCCCATTCATGTTTTTTCCCATCATACTTCCAAACTCCGAACAATGCTCTCATAACGTTTATTAAACCCACGTAACACGTAGAGATAAGCTTCACCTTATGTTATTTTTCATCATACTTCCCAACTCCAAACATTACCAGAACTTCATAAATGGTTAGTGCAAAGCCACTGACCAACAAAGAGTGCCTCGCAATTGAGATTCGGATTGATTTCCTCAAATTCCGCGGTAGTCAAGTGGAACATTTGCTCCGCTGCGGAGCACATATCCCCGCTCTTCACTCCATACACCGACGTGCATGCTATTCCGGTGGGAATGGATATTCTAGGCGAAGTTGGCGGAAAACCAAAGGCTATTCCAAGTCAAAAACGAGATCAACATGTTAGGGTACACAACATGTGAAGCTACAGCATTAAACAGAAACACGAGGAGAATTACACTGGAACTACAAGTCGTTAAATCTTTTATTGCTATTAAACCCTACACGAAGGCCCTTCTCTTGTGGTTGTACACACGGGTTTATGTTTGACTCAAGGGGTCCTCCATGTACGTCAGTTTTCGATAAATACACAGGCGTACTGTCTATGTCACCGCATACACTAACTTGCGTGGTGCAACTTTTGGTATGTCATTGAGGACCTCATCTATTAAAATGTTCGTGTCCAATACAAAATAAATCTTGTTTTGAGGTTAATAACCAATTCTCTACACTTTTGTATTAGGAATTCATGTTGGGATGATCTAAACTTGAAATGACTAGAGTAAAGGATAAGTCTTGAGCAAACTACGCCTGACACAAAAACTTAATCATCAGTACGCCAAAAAATTCACCTTTCCATATTATGACCGAAGCACATCTATTATAGCTTAATCTTATTTTGAGTTATCATAGACCCTCGTTATAATGGCGGACAAATAACGGCGTATTCCATGCAATTTAATATTAAGCCAAAGATAATGACGAAGTGGGAGTAAATTGAATAGAAATTAATCACTTCATTTGATTAATATTAAAGGAACTCAAGACTTACAGCTGCTTCTGGCAGCACGAGCAGAAGAAACATCGAGCAAAAGAAAGAGCACCAAGACGAGATTGAAGAGCATTGTCATTTTGTTGCTGCTGAGACCAGCCATGTCACCAAAATGCTTAAGTTGAAAGCCAATAGTTCTTCAGAAATATAACTCTACGCTTCCTCTCAGTTGCCAGACCCCTTCATTATATAGAAGAGAAGCCAGCCATGTAAGACGTTTTTACGAAGACACAACATATTTTGTACTAGCTTCATTGGCCGCTTTCCGACGTAGAGTACGAGGTAGAAAGAGTATTTTATACATGGATGATATTGACCTATCCGTCTTCTCAGTTAGGCTTGTTGGCTAAACACATTTTATCACGTTTTGCGTTCCAATTAATGGTGATTGAGACTGGAGGAAAACTAGATCGACACCAATGTCTTTTCTCGTAAAGCACGATCTAATCATGAACGATGATGCGTTATCATTCGTTATGATAACGACTGACCGTACGAGGACAAATGGCAGCGATGTCTTCCCTGGTTACAGCCGAGTTGAGAGGAATAGATTGAGTAGCACATGATTACTTATTTTGTCCTGCAGCTTCTTGTAGAACCTAGTTCGATACTTTTGTGTTGTCCCATCATTTTGTAAATTATGAAGAGGTTCAAAATTTTAGACAAAAAAGAGGCAAAAACAAAAAAGAAACCGACCACTGTTCATGTTTCCTCTCAAATAGCCGCCCGTGCCCTGTCTCCTCCGCCGGTTGAGCACAGCCGCCTAATGGCTGTGGGTGGCGGTCCGGGCTGTGGGTGACGGGGATTCTCCTCGTCTCGGCCCCCTCCATCTCTCCACCGTAGCTATTCTTGGAGAGAGGCTCTCTGCCATTGCTGCTGCTGAGGTCCCCATACTCGCCCATTTTCTCGCGCCGTGGAAGAGCTATTCCGGTGGATGTGGGTGGTCATTTGGTCTGATTTTTTGTGGGTTTTCTTCGCCATCCTCCCCTCTACTTGCCTACCGAAGCTATTCCTCTGGGTCGAGCTGGAATTCCTGGTATGATCTTTCTCATCTAGGGCTCCTGTTCTGTTTTTCGGTCTGGTATGGAGGTGGGTGTGTGTGATGATTCGAAGGGGAAGGACGTTGATTCTAGAGGACTCCCGTCCATGACTTCTAGTGTTTTAAGGGGTAGGAGAAACCGGAGTAGGAGTCGGCCCGGGAGGGTCGCTATTGGTCGTCGATAGAGAAGACGACGCTTTCTGTTTTGGGCAGGGGTGATTCCGGTCCGGCTGTTTCGTTTCTGGGCAGGGAAGGTTCCGGTCTGGCCGGTGGAGGCCAAGTTTCAGCTGGTCCGGCTGTTCTTGGCGTCAATGACGCTGGCCCGGCTGCTCTGGGCGTGGGAGCCTCTGGCTCGGCTGGTCCCGATGTGCTGGGCGGTGGAGGAGCTGGTCCGGCATACCCGGCTGGTCTGGGTCGTGGGGGTGCTGACCCGGTTACTGTCGAGGGCCACTTCCCGGCTCTTTTTCATGGTTTAGAAAGGAATGTAGGCTCGTCTCAGGGTGGATTAATTAGGAAACCAGAGGCTGTAGCGCAGGTCAGTAGGACGCAAGGTAGGATGGCTGCTGTCCAGCAAGGACAAGCTTCTGCTGTCACGCGTCCCCCTTTTGACCGTCCTTGGGTTAATGTGGCTCGTTCTGCTATGAAAGGATATAATCTCTCCTTTGTCGAACCTACTCGTATCGATAATAAGCTTGTCGCTGATGTTACTGATAAGGTGTTGGAGGCTTCGGACCTAATATGGTCTGAATGCATTGTTGGTTATCTTATAGGGAAGAAGCTACCCTTTAGGCTGGTGGAGTCGGCCCTTAAACATGTTTGGGGGGAGAAGCTGGTGGAGATTAAAGCTAATGACCAAGGCTTTTTCTTTTTTCATATACCGGATCAGGACTTTCGCAGGAGGGTGCTAGAAGGGGGTCCCCTGACAGTCGCTCGGGTTCCTCTTATTCTCCAACAATGGCGACCACTCCTGGAACTCTCCAAGGTTCAACACTCTTCCGTGCCGGTATGGGTTCGGTTAAAGAATATTCTTTATGCCTTGTGGTCTGCCCCGAGTATCAGTGTGATTGCTAATGTGCTTGGGAAACCGTTGTATGTCACCAACGCACTGAACAAATGAAGTTGCTGTCTTTTTCTCGTGTTTGCATAGAAATGTCAACCATGGCGGATTTTCCGCCCTCAGTTGATGTGTGTATTGGGGGCACCATGCGTAAGGTGGAGGTGGACTATGAGTGGAGGCCAGTTTGTTGCCAATCCTGTGGTTTGTTTGGACATAAATGCTTGCCAAAGGTCACTAGGATGGAGAGCGATTCTGCTGCAACGCAGCCTCTTCTGAAGTAGAACCTGCTCTAGTAACAGGGCAACTTGTTGTAGATATCTCGGGTCCTATCCAAAGCAGACGGGAGCTGGGGAAGAGTGTGATAGCTGGTGCCGAGACTTCAGGCAGCAAAGAGGGTGGCCTAGACGAAGTGGTCCAAGATCGGAATGTTGAGATAGCTTGGCAAACTCAACGCCCTAGAAGGAAGGATAGAAGGAAGTCCAATTCTCCCCTGAGTAAACCTATGAAATCCATCATTTCCTTGCTGGACAACCCCTCTCAGGCAACTAGAATGGAAGACGCTTCATCTTCATCCGTTTCTACCTCATCCTTTGATGGGCTTGATGAAGGAGTCGGTATGGACAGCAACTCGGCGGACGACCTTCTGGATGATGGAGATGAGAGGCCCCAACTTATTGATCCCCCTGCTGTGGAAAAGGTGCCTAAAAAGGCTGACTTGACGTCTGGTGCTATTCCTCGGCCCACGCCTTTTACGATGACAACCCAGGTGGCCAAGCCGTCGAAGAGCTGCCGACAGAAAGGCCGACGGAAGTAAGTCATCTATCTTTCATGTATATAATACTATATGAATATAGGTATATGGAATATTAGAGGTCTGGTGGACCTGGTACGCCAAGCTGAAGCCCGCATGCTAGTTCGAACACACAATCTTTGTTGTATTGGTATTTTGGAGACTAAGGTTCCTGCTAGTCGTTTTGATTCTTTGTCTTCCAGCACTATTTCGGGATGGCGTTGGTCCTCTAACTATGCATTCTCTCCCAGGGGACGCATTTGGGTGGGTTGGGACCCGAGTAGAGTAAACTTTAATGCCGACTTAGCTCATGGTCAAGCTATTCATGGCACGTTATCTGATTTGAATTCTGATATCTCCTTTTACTTGTCTGTCATTTATGGAGAACATACTTTTGTGGCTCGTAGAATTCTATGGGCTGATTTGGTACAGTTGAGTTCATCCCTCAGTAATAGACCTTGGCTGGTGGCGGGGGACTTCAATGCTATTCGTAACCCATCGGATAGAGTGGGCAGTTCGACTCCCTGGATCCCGGCTTTTGATGAGCTAAAGGAATGCCTTTCCCAAGCTCTACTTGATGACCTTAGGTATGTTGGATATCGCCACACTTGGTCGGTCTCTTCTGGCCCTTCCCGGAAACTTCGCAAGATTGATCGGGTGTTGGTAAATAGTAAGTGGTGCCAAGATTTTTCTTTCTCTGAAGCTGCCTTCATTGCTCTTGGCATTTCTGACTATACTCCTATGACTGTTAAAATAACTGATCTAATGTATAGGAGGAAACCCTTTAAATTTTTCAACTTTTGGATGGATCACCCACAATTTAGGCCTACCATTAGCCAGGCTTGGGTTGTCTCGGTAACAGGTAACCCCATGTATCGTTTGTATGCCCGTTTAAAAGAGGTGAAAGCTTGCCTAAAACAACTGAACAATGTAGCTTTTTCGAACCTCTCATCACGTGTGGAACATGCTAGGGGTGCCCTCAAAGCTACCCAGGATGCTTACCGGCTCGACCCGCAGAATGACCAGCTAGCGGCCCAAGAAAGAATCCACTTCAAGCTGTTTTATCAACTCTTGTCTCAAGAAGAATCTTTTCTACGGCAGAAATCCAGGATTCGCTGGCTGAAAGAAGGGGATCTCAATACTAAGTTTTTTCACCACTCGGTGAATAACCGGCACCTTCGCAATAGAGTGTTGTCTATCCAGGATAGTATAGGCCACCACGTCTCTGACTTACAGGAAATTAATGACATTTTCATCCAGCACTTTTAGGAGCTGCTTGGCCCGGTGCACATGGAGGTGCGACCTTCTCTTTTGGAAGTTAAAGCGGTGCTTTCCACAGGAATCACGGTTGATCAGGTTTGTATGTTATCTAGTCCCATTACTCCTACTGAAATTCAGAATGCTATATTTTCTCTTGC
Source organism: Corymbia calophylla (assembly GCA_014182845.1). Taxonomy (NCBI): domain Eukaryota; kingdom Viridiplantae; phylum Streptophyta; class Magnoliopsida; order Myrtales; family Myrtaceae; genus Corymbia; species Corymbia calophylla. The sequence continues at coordinate 5,863,950 of CM024696.1, read as the reverse complement.
GAGTAATAAAGCCCCGGGCCCGGATGGCTTTAACTTAGATTTCTTCAAAAAGAACTGGGATGTGGTAGGTCAGGCAGTGGTTGAAGCTATTTTGAATTTTTTCAACACTGGGAGATTGTTAATGGAGGTCAATAGCACTATCCTCACTCTTATTCCTAAAGTTCTTAATGCTTCTACTGTGGGGGACTTTAGGCCGATAGCGTGCTGCAATACTGTTTATAAATGCATCACTAAGATTATTGCAGATAGAGTTGCCGCAATTACCCCCTCTCTAGTTGGTCCTTTCCAAAATGCTTTTGTCAAAGGCCGGCGTATCAGTGATAATATTTTATTAGCTCAGGAGCTTTTCACTGGGTTTCACGTGGAACCCTACCTCCCTAAATGTGCAGTCAATGTTGATTTTCAGAAAGCCTATGATACCCTTGATTGGCATTTTCTGGAACTAACCTTGAAAGCTTTTGGATTCCCTCTTTGGCTAATAGAGCACATTATAATATGTGTGCGGACACCTAGATTTTCTATTGCCATTAATGGAGAACTTCATGGGTTTTTCCCAAGTGGGAGGGGACTAAGGCAAGGGGACCCCATGTCTCCATATCTCTTTACCTTGGCCATGGAGGTCTTGTCGGGCATTATCTCTAGGCAAGCTCGGAATCCCGACTTTAAGTTCTTCTGGAGATGTAAAGCTATTAGGTTATCCCATGTATTCTTTGCAGATAATGTTTTCCTCTTCTGTGAAGCTTCTACGACCTCTTGCTTACATCTAAAGGAGGGCCTCCTTCTATTTTCCTCCTGGAGTGGTCTTCGGCCGAACCTCAACAAGAGTGAGGTTTTTTTAGCGGGGGCTCTATAGAAGCTCGGGATCATATCATTCAAATGTGGGGATTTCGGCTAGGCACTTTTCCAGTCAGATACCTGGGTGTTCCAATTATCACTAAGAGGATGGCCAAAGCGGATTGTGTTGCCCTGGTTAGTCTCCTTACTTCTCGTGTCCAGTCTTGGACTCATTGTTTTTTGTCTTTTGCTGGACGGCTTGTACTTATTCGGTCGGTCCTTCATGCTATTCAAGTTTACTGGGCTAGTTTATCATACCAAGCTCGGTCCTGAAGAAAATTGAACTAATATGCCGACAATTCCTGTGGAAGGGCCCTTCTCTAGGCTCTGGTGGAGCTAAGGTAGCCTGGGATCATGTGTGTTTGCCAAAGGCTGAAGGTGGTCTTAGGGTGAGGAAGCTTCGAGAGAATAATAAAGCTGCCATGATGAAACATATTTGGATTTTGTTTACAGACAAAGAATCCCTCTGGTGCAAATGGATCCATGCCACTTATTTAAAAAACAAAAACTTTTGGATTACCTCCACACCTACCTACTGTTCCTGGGCCTGGAGGAAAATTCTTGAGTTAAGGTCTACCTTCCCGCCTCTTGTGAGATGGCAGGTTGGCGATGGAGACACCGTCTCGCTTTGGTTTGATCCATGACACCCTCGTGGTCCATTAAATCGTTTCTTCTCCAACTTTGACATCTATCGATCCGGCCTTCCTAGGGAAGCTACGGTGTAAGATCTTTTTTCTCCAATGGGAACCGCCGTCCTCCAACAACTACAAAGCTGGCCATTTCCGATTCTTATTCTCATTGACAGGCCGGACATGATTACTTGGTTACCGCATTCCTCGGGTGAGTTTTCTTTGGCTTCGGCTTGGGATTTTACTAGGAGTCGGACTGCAAGAGTAAATTGGTCTTCTTTCATGTGGAGCAAGGCCATGGTGCCGAGGCACCAATTCTTGCTTTGGTTGATTACTAGGCACCGTCTCCCAACACAAGTGCTCTTATTATCTATTGGCAGGATAGTTGGTGCCGTTTGTCCTTTCTGTAAGAGTAGGCCGGACTCTATTGATCATTTGTTTTTTGGTTGTATATTAACGCATGATATTGCTGTTTTTTGGGCGGGAAAGTGTAATTTGGCCTGGCCTGGAGGATCATGGAACAATACCCTTGAGTGGGCTTGTGGTAATTTGTCTGGCAAAGGTTTCCAGAAAGAGATACTTAGGTTTTCTTTTGGAGCACTATGTTATATTATATGGAATTCTCGTAATGACGCCTTATTTCGGGGCAAGGTGGTGTCCCTTCTTTCTATGAAGCACCATATTATCAAAGCTGTTAGGGACAAGGTGGCTGCAGGGCCGAAGGCTCAAGACAATATGGTTAATAGAAGACTTCAAAGAACTTGGGGATTTGACGCCTCTGTGTTTGATGATTAATATCTTTTGTGGCTTCTGTTTGTAGCCTCTAATGTAGCTTTTGCTTGGGTTTTGGCACCTTTCCACTCAGTAGCCTTGCTATTCGAGTGTAAATAGGTGCCGTTATCCTCTAAATTGTACAGTGGTTGTTTCTATATATATATAAGCTTACCTTACAAAAAAAAAAAAAAAAATTAGACAACAGTGACGGCATAACTTTTGAGATACACATGAAAACAAATATAAAGTGGGGAAATAAGTGTATTGGGGAACGGTTAGAATTTAAAATATAACAAGTTGGAGAAAATTAGGAGGGAGTGGTAACATTACGTGCTCTGATAATATATTAGATAAATTGTTTTCTTCAGAAGTTTTAATTATTAGAGAGCGTATATCACGTAATAAGAAAGAAAGTAAAAGAAATCGTAAGCTAATATACAGAAAACTTACCAATGATCCCCCTGCCTATAAAATTAATGAAAAGATCATGCACATTTTGCATGGGAACGAAAGTTTCACTAAGCAATGGAGTGATCTTTGATGATGTGTTGCTGTGTAATGTGCCATTTGTTGCTACTGAGTATAGCCATTTGACCAAAAAAGCTTATTTATGGCACTCTGTTTTCTCTCAATTCTAAGACCCCTTCATTATATGGGAGAGAACCAAGTCATGTAAGACAAATTTACATAGAGCGGTAAATTTAATAAAATGTATTCATGCTTAGCTTGCATTTTGAGGGTACGAGGGACAAGGACTTTATCCATGGACGACACTGACATTTTCGTCTTGATAGATGACTAATCGGCTAATTACATTAAATCAGGTTTTGAATTCATATAAATGGCGATCCTTTTCATGACAATAAATGGGGATTGAGACTAGAGAGGGTGGACTCCATGTAATATGGTTATAAATATTAACTCAACAACTATGCCTTTTCTTGTAAAGCCCAATTTATTCATGAACAATGTTGCACTATTGTTCGTTGTAATAATGACGGATCATACGAGGACAGGAAAAGTCTTAGACTTATTATATTGATGTCAATTTAGTTATAAATCTTGTAATTGTGCTAATTTAATTTTAAATATTTTTCATTTTGTGCCAATTAAATCTATCTGATCAATTTAGGCTGGAAATTGTTGACGTTGATGCCGGCCGTCCTATCGAGTACGGTCAGCTCTGGCGAGTATTTTTTTATTAATTTTTTCTTTTTGTACTCTTTTTTTTTCCTCCCTTCCTTCCAACTAGTAGTTGGGGCTGACTGGCAAAAGGCAAGGTTGGCAAGGGACCTCATCAGCCTTGGGCAAGCCTCGCCATGGTTGGACGAGGCTTGAGTCCTTGCTAGAGGTCACCAACTGGGTTGGCAAGGCTCACCCTAGCCAAAAATGGCGAGGCTCGAACCTTGCCAGCCATGGGTGAGGCCTGACCTCACCAAATCTGGCGAAGGTGAGCCTTGCTAGCCGAGCAATTAGCCTTTCATAAGGCCTTGAGCCTCGCTAGGGGCTAGGCAAGGCTAGACCTTGCTGGCCCTGCCTTTGGCCAGTTGTTGACTAGGTGACTGGCTGGAGGAAGAAGGAAGGGGAAAAAAAAGAGAGAGAAAGAAACAAAAAGGAAAAAGAAAAGAAATTTTAAAAATTCGAAAAAAATATTAAAATATTATTAAAAATTGTTCATGTTAACGATGGTGGCATCACGTAGGATGACCAATTTCCATTTCAGCGCTAGCTGGCCAAAATTAACTAGATGGATTGAATTGGCACAAATGCAAAATATTTAGGACTCAGTTGGCAAAAAAAATGTTTAGCATTGAATTAACACAACTGTAAAAGGTTCATAACTTTTTTGGTAATTTTCCCTTTGACAATTAGTGTTTGTAGCCATGAAATCTTGTGTCAAATCTATGCAATTCTTTTGCAAGGTTGAGAAATTATTTCTCAAGAGATTGCGAGGATCAAATACCGTGTGAGTTATCGGGTGTTATTAAAGGCTAGAAAATCGAGAGTACTTGAATAACTCAAGTATAGTTGTCATATATTTGGTATTGCCTAATCTATAGTGGAATGCCATGTTGCTCTTTCTGTAAACATATGTCATACTTACCAAACCATGTAAATTCGTGTCAAGACTAATTTTCTTATTATGATTATTGTTGTGTTTGACTGCTTTGTTTCTACAGCAGTTACGGTCCAATCCTCACTGTTTTTTAAATTAAGAATTGAGTACTTGATTTGATGCAATTTGTAACTAGTCGAGGCATTGTGGTTCCCGCACTTTCTTTGGTTCAGGGAATTGCTTTACTTGTCCATTCAAAATAATTGTTGCAGAATAAAACCAAAATTACAATACGTGAGGAGCGATGCTTCTGTTGTCTTATAACTTACAAGTACCATGACATAACATCCACCTTGGCCTCATGAACCGATTAAATCCAGATTTTTGACTTGTGCATGACATTCAACGGGGTCATCCAGTTCTTTAGTTAGAAATCTTCTACTATTTCAATCGACTGCACCAACCTTTCTTTTCCTCGTCACTTCCATATTCAAACCACACCGGAAATATGCACAAAACGAAGAACTTTTCAACAAAACATGGAATGTGGAAGCTCCTCTCCCCCATCCCCCTCCCCCTAAGAAATAGCTCAATAAATCGTCACATTGTTGACGCAAATCCATTGTCCAGCGAAGAGGTCATCACAATCGACATTTGCATTGAAGGTGTGGAACGTTGCGGTAGTCACGTTGAACGCCTCCACCAGATCGGGGCAAGTGTCTCCATCTTGCACACTATATAACCACTTGCATTGCATGCCAACTTGTGGAATCATATCCACGTCTGAAATAGATAAAAGAGCATGTACCACTTAAAAATACATTGATATCATCGTCATTAGGGTATTGTTAAAAAGTTATCTCTATGGCATTTGATAAGAAGTATCGATTGTGCTTTGAAAGTAAGTAATTTTATCCTGGCTCTTCACCCCACACACCGACAGCTATTTGAAGTCAAAAGCGAAATCAACATCTTGGGGTGTGAGGAAAATTACACCACGAATTGACCGCGTCGGTGTACTAATCCAACTAAGTTTCCTTTATAAATACACAAGGTTACCGTGTACACAAACGACTCAGTTTGTTAAAGCGAACGCAAAACTTACTCATTAGTTTCCTTTCCTCTGCAGATGCAATGAAGACAAGAGAGAGCACCAAGAAGAGATTGAAGGCCATGGTTATCTTGCTGCTGACTGTAGCCACGAGGACTGAAATCTCTTCTTTTTCGTTTCTCTTTAATCTCTATTTCGAAGTGAAGGATTATGCGGAAGACCGCATCTTTTCGCCATCCCCTTATCTAGTAAAAGAACTGCCCGAGTCGGAAAAGTCAACTTCGTAAGCGACGAAGTTTCATTGAAGACATCTCACGCCAGCTCGCAGCAGCATTTTGACGTAGAAAACAATGTTGTCCACTCTCAGCAACGAATACCCATTTTCGATTACGATGCGTTGACTTCGAACTTGTCTTGTTTTCATTTAGGAGGCGACAATCATGTTTGAGAGTACTAGAATGAGGGACATAACGTAGTTCCTTCCGTGCATTTCCGTTCTCTGTGTTGGTGACTGTTTCTTGATACCCCTAAAATGAAGGGAGCCAGTTATTTATAGGAGATGAAAGAGTGGTGATGGGGTTTGATTTGTGGAGGAAAGTGATGAAGGATAGAATGCATTTGGTAGTTTAAGACTTGCGATCCAACAAATGATCAGAGTAGCCTTGATTTGTGTTACGCAAATTGGAAAGCGCAGACAAAGTCAAAATGAGTCAAGTAAGGAATAAGTACCAAAAAAAAGAATAATAATAATAACAACAAATCGGACACAACTGATAGACTTTGTTCAGCAATGTCCCTACTCTACGGGGAAAGATCAACAAGATGACTTCACTATAAACGGCAAAGAGGAAAATTAAAACTGCTCACTCACAAGTGTTGCCCAACCAATAAGCCCCGCAGGGATTAATCAAGAAAGTCTCTCGTAGTAGGGTTTCTCTTGATAGCTATATAAAAGCTATATCCAACTTAGAATTGACGTAAAGAGCAAAATAGGTCAATCCTATGTTTTATTTTTAATCGTACGCAAGTACGGAAGCCCGCCCATAGCGGGCTGAGTGTCAAAATACTTCTCCGCCAAAAACTGCTAAAGTCAGATGTCTCCGACCAAGGAAAGACCGGACGTCCGAAATGCCATAACTAGTTTTTACATCTTCGCCCGACTTATGTTCTTCTCACTTCAGACCCACAGTGGCCTCTAACTTTGTGCATTTCGAAATGTTTGTGCATTTTAAAATATTTCATTCACTTCAGATGTCGTTGAATCAAATCAAGTCAGTTCCAAACCAAATTGGATTAATCGCTGAGCTATAACCGACAGTTTGGTTGGTATAAATTAATTGTGGTTAAAAGATATTAACACCTAAATTTTAGCGACCCTCTTAGCCATTCCAATGCATAGAAGGATTAGAGATCGACCATGACCCCTAACCAAATATGTTATTAAATTACATTTGTATGTTGGACTGCATTATAATTAGACGGGAGCTAATGGGTTGAGCCTACAAGAGCCTAAAATTTGGCCAAGCCCGCAGCAATCTATCATAGTGGCCGAAATTTATAAAGATGGGGGTGCTCAGTTGGGAAAACTGATTTATTGGGACAAACTTGGGAAGCAATCAAGCTTTATATTATCAAAATTTAATTCATGGAAATAAAAGACAAGGTTTCTTATTCTTAGATGTAGGATACATCTTTTGAATTTAAATAGGAAAGTGACTTCTTACATGAGAACCCTAAACTAAGACTATAAAAGGACTTGTTCACACCAGTGGGCATGCATGGTAGGGGAATTGGGTGGGGCGAGAATGTGTGATTTGGGGTATGAGGTTCGATTTCTACGTTTTGCAAAGAGTTAGCGCAAAAATTTGAGAGAGAGAGAGAGCGGAGAGGTAGAATGGACAGACAAAAAGAAAAGGATTTGTTCTCATAAAGTTTGGAGAGGCTATATTTTATAGATAGGGAGGACAAAAAAATAGTATACACGATCAAGATAAATTCTCTCTTCATCACGTTCGCGCCGGATCGCTTGGCTTTCAATCATTGTCCGCTGCAGCAGACTTCACTGCTGACTTACAACGAAGAGCTTCTCAGCCTCCAACAATGAGTCCCGGCAAACTCCCGAGCTTGTGGTGCAGCCCATTCTGATCAATGTCCTTGCACAGTTGTTTGACGATTCCCTCACGTTTGAATTTTCTTTTGCAGGCTTCTCAGTGAACCTCCGCCCAGGAGAAAAACACCAAAAATGCCTTAACTTATGTATGGCACTCACCTTAGTGTCATAAGTTTTTTTTTTGGATCATTTAAATGCCACTTTTTCAAAAAAAAAAATCACTTAAATGTTAGTTCTAATCTAAGCTACTGGAAATCTTATTTGACTATATTTTATCAATTTTTCGATTTTACGTGGCTCACCGGTGTGCCCAATCAGCATACAACCTCTAAAAAGACATCGTATAGCAGGAAAAGAAGTGATCACTTTAGTATTAGTTGTTGTAAAAAAAAGATCAATTTAGTGAGTGATCACTTCAGTATCAATTTTAATGAAAAAGTGATCATTTTAGTGCCAAAAAATTCCCCTAAATGACATCATGTTGTAGGTTAAGAAGTGATCACTTCAATATCAGTCGTTATAAAAAAATGATCACTTCAGTGTCAATCGTTGTTAAAAAGTGATCACTTCAATGCCAATCTTAATGAAAATGTGATCACTTTAGTGCCAAAAAATACTACATCAGAAAAAAAATTTAATTATAAAAGCCATGTAATTTCTCTAGCTGGAATTTTTCGCCGAAAGCATTCAAGTGATTATTTTTTTCCGATTTTAGCACTTAAATGAGTTAGTGAAAAGTTATGACACTAAAGTAAGTGTTGTACATAAGTTAAGGCACTTCTAGTATCCTTATCCCCCAATTACTCGCTACCACACCTCACCAATGCCTACTCCTACAATGCTGACGCTACCATAGAAGCAACCACTCCTTGAAGCACTAGACTTCCTTGTCGCGAGTTGCCAGCCATTCCATAGCCTCAGCGGTCTCTTCCCAACGCTTCCATAGCCAAAGTAGCTCTTGCAAACAAATCGGTCGCACTTGCCTATCTTCACCGGTGTTCTTACCTAATTTGCATGAAAAGATTTTGTGTACCAAAGATCAATTCTTGAAAATGAGTGTTGAATTCATTATTGATGCAAGGAAGATTATATGATTATAATATAGACATGTGCATTATTGCTATGTGATTAAATATGGAAAGTGTTATATATATTAATAGTGATGATATATCGTGAGTTGAGATGCCTCGGGAGTGTTCAAGATGCCCTATGAGTTAGGACACTTGGGAATGTTTCTGAGTTGAGATGCCCTGGAGTCTTCAAGAGGAGAAGAATGAATATAATACACGTGCATGTGCATATATAAATACAATAGGCACACATGTCTACTAATGAGCCAATTGGTAGTAGCCTTTTATGATTATATATTATGTCACCTGCTTGTATTCAAGTGAATAATCTTATACAATGTTTTTATTGGTTTCCATCGGTATATTATGATAAGAAAGAAAAAACATTTACTCGTGGGCCATCATGCATGGGTGTTTGTACTTGACTTGAACTCCCATTGTTTGTTGATTCGGATTAAATGGTAAGATGGTCTCCTTTCTTTTTGGGTTTGTTGACTTAGAGATTTCATTTACTGAGTTTTGACTTACTCCTATATGTTGACACCTAAATTTTGACCAAGTATTTACACTTAAATTGCTTAGAAAATTAGGGACTAATTTGGCCCTAACAAAAAGGATTTTTGTATCACCTAAAGTACTAATATTATTTACATTTACTAAGTTTTATTTTCCTATTTATTTTCCCTTATTTTCGAGTAAAAAAATAATAATAAAAGAAAAAAGAAAAAAAGAAAAGAAAAAGAGAGGTCCATAGAGGGGCTGGGCTTTCGCGCCCAACCCTCTTCTTCCTCCTTGTCCACGCGGGCCCGGGCTCGGGCCCGTCTTTCCCATTCTTTTCTTCCGCTTGGGTCCAGGCCCATTTGGCCCCCTAACTCCCTTGGCCCGGCCCCTCCTTCTTCTTCTTCCTCCTTCCTTCCTCCTTCCTCCTCCGTCTCTGCAACTCACGCGCGAAGACAGCTTGGACAGAGAGAGAGGAGCAGATCGGCAACGAAAAGGACGCCTCACACGCGCCATCAATGCTGCCGCGCGAGATCCGGCGCAAAACCCGGGCGGAGGGGACATCTTGGCGGGACTCCTTCAATGCCGAGATGGCCCCGGCGGAGAAGAGGGGATGGGACGCCGGTTCAGTCGAGGGAAAGCCCGGCTGGGCGCCGAGGACCGCCGGTCGAAGCACCTCCGTCGACCGGGCTCCTCGCCAATAAATAGAGGGGTCGAGCGAAGGTTGAAGGAAAGCAAGCAAGAGCAACACAGAAGGAAAAACAGAGAGGAAAAAGAGAGAGATCTGAGAGAGAAGTGAGATTTGAGAGGGGGTGAAAGCGAGAACTCAGAAAAGCCTTCCTCGGAGAGACTTCCAAGGTGGCCGGACGAGCGATCGCCGATCCGAGAGAGAGCTGAGAGAGAGGAAACAGATCTGAGAGAGAGAGGCGAAACCAGAGAGTGAGATTTGAGAGAGAGAGAGAGAAACCGGCGGCAGCGAAGCTTCGGCGTTCTGACTTCCCGGGAGAGACATCCAGGGAGGCCGGAATGTTGAGCAACCGCCAGCCAAGCGACCGGAAAAGGGAGAAACAGATCCGAGAGAGAGAGATCTGAGGGCGGAGAGAGTCGCGAGAGAAACAGAGATCCGAGAGAGCTGCGGGCCAAGTGCCGGCCGTGCAACGCGAGTTGCCGGGCCGACGCCACCACCACCCCGCCACTGCCGCTCAACCACTGACGGCCGTCTGACGGCGTCGCTTCCGTCGCCATCCGCCCGCGTAGCCGTCGTGGTCTCTCCTGCCAGCGAGTCGTTCCCGTCACCGCCCCCGTCCGACGCCATTTTGATCAGGGACCACCCCGCCGCTGACGGATCTCGGCCGAACCTCACGTCAGTCCTGCTGCCGACCGTCGTCGTCCCTGGTGCCGCCCGCCGCCTCGTCATCCTGTCGGGTGGTCTCGTGAAGATCGCTGCCGCTCGCCGTGGCCGCATCGGGAGGCGCGCGGCCGTCCCCCATCGGCGCCGCAGAGGGAGAACCTGCACAGGGGGGCGGAGCAGTCGGGTCATGACCGGGTCGGACCCATCGACCCGGTCGACCTGCTAGGGTTTGGTTTTGTGGTCTATGGGCTGAGATTAATTATGCCTATTGGGCTTATTTTGCTTTCTTGGGCCACTTTATTTTATTTGGGCTTGGGCTTGACTAATTTCTATTTAATTTGCAGGTATCTTTCGGGCCTGACGAACTGGGCCCTTGAGCTGGACCCGGTCCAGCCGGAGGCCCGGGCCGTGCGCGTGGGCTGAGTACAACCGGGCCGGATCCAGGAGACCCGACCCGGGTCCGGTTTGTTTATATTATTATAATAATAATATTTTCGAAAATAAAAAAATAAAAAAAAATAAAAAAATTTAGAAAATCCAAATATAGTTTATAATTTCCAAAAATATCAGAAAATCCCAAATATGGTTTTTAATTTAAAAAAGAATTCGAAAATCGAAAAATATTTTATATTTTTCAGAAAAATCAGAAAATCAAAAAATAGTTTATCATTTCAGAATAACAGCAAAAATCTAAAAATATTTCTCATTTTCTAAAAAAACCAAAAATGTCTAGAAATATTTTATATTCTCTAAAAAATCAAAAAAAAAGCCAAAAATGTTTGTTTCAACAATGCATGAAAAATCCTTGAAAAATGCAAAAATATCAAACCCGAGGGTTTAAACAAGATTAGACCTGGGAAGGGCGTTAGTGATTAACTAGTGTAATCAAGTCTCCGATCCTAGTTTCTCCGGTTGCGCAGGAGTAAAATATTTCTCCCGATATTTTACTTGGGTTTCTAATCGATCCACCCCAAACTGATTAGTGGCGACTCCTTTTAAATGAAATTGAATTGCAGGTTAAAAATTCCAACATTAAGTCGTGAATTGGTGGGCTTGGGAGAGCCCCGGCTAAAACCCTGATGAAAGGTGTTCAGCCGTGCCATTAGCCTCCCGGGACGCGAGAGGGAGGTCGCGACAGCTTGGCGACTCCGCTGGGGAATAAATTTTTGTGGACTTAGGCCATTTTCTCTTGTTTAAATATTTTCCTAACTTGGGTATTTTTTTTGTGTGCAGGTATACTAATTTTGTTGAAATAAATTTTTGTGTATAAATTATTGTGCATGCTTTAAATGTTTCAGCACTACACTGTAACACACACAACCCTGCCGCCGGACCTGGGCCGCCATAGGATATTTTAGGATGGTGTTAAGAAAGATACGGCCTTGAACGCGAGACAGCAATGTAGGGACTGCCTTTCTTTTCCCCGAAATTTTAGGTAGATCCGAGGTTGAGAGGATTTGGCACGAACGCGAGACTGCGTCGGTCAGATAACCTCTTAACCTCATTATACCTTTCTAGTTAGAAATCGAACCACACGTATCATCCGCATGTCTATGTGTTTACCGTGATGTTTGAGAGCAAGGTAACTTCTTAACCCTTTTTATTTGGTTATTTATTTACATTTCTGAACCCATGGCAACTGAGGTCGGTCTTTTAAGTCGCTTGTTTTATATGCGATGGGTAGACACGATGTCCAATTCATTCCTGCTCCCAAGAAAGAGCTCCTCTGTTGGTGGAACCAGTTAGATCAACCCGGTCAAAAACATGTTGAATCGGCCATCTCTTCCCATTGCTCCAAATTAGTATCCACTGTAGAGTCATGCAAGTGATCCCCCATTTCTAGTATCCTGAGACCTCCACTTTCATACTTGACAAATTCGAGTTTTCCCCAACTCTGGACAAATATAGCATAACCATCAAAATGCCTCTGGGAAGTGAGCTCGTGTCAACCCGGTAATTTGGCTAGCTCAATTTGATTTCTTTTTAAAAAAATCGTGACTCATTTGGTAATGAGGGTATTTAAGGCTAATTGGGATGCTTGCCTGCTATCATTTTTTGTTGATTTTTTTTTTTTTAAAAAAAACAACCCATGGCCCAAAACCAAAAAAATTTTCTCTTGGCCTTCTTTGGATTCATCATCGTCCCACATACAAAAGATGCTAAATCCTTTAATTGCATGGGTTTTCCATCAAATTTGTGCCGGGTTGAATTTTGTAAACATGGTTTTACCAGAAACATTCCTGTCCCTCAATCGTTTCAAAGAAAACATAGAAAAATCTTGAGGGCTGCGCTAGGAAATTTTACAAATGCGATCTTTTCTCATATCAAAAGATTCGGGCATTAAGAATTGCAAGCACCCATTGCAAAGGTTTCAAATCTTAGAAAAGTATGCCCTCAGTAGGATATACTCTTGTTGGTTTAATTTCCTAAGGAACCTCGTTCTCGAGGCATTCCTATGGTATGCTAAATTGTTTAGAGAGGGAGAAGCTTGCTTTGCACTGAAATATCACAACCCGATCCCACTACTTGGTCTTGCCAAGATCATTTCATATTATCCCTAGGGGTTGGCTTGTCAATGCAGAGCCCTCTTGGAGATCCCTCCACTGCTCAAACCCATTTTATTCCCAGTCCTCTTAATCACATGACCCAAGATCACTCAGAGGAAAGCCGCATCATCAAGGATGCAGGAGAAAATGCCACGCTGAAAAGATCATTGTGCCCAGGAGACTGAGAGGACAAGAGAAGGCTCATCATGCCTCCACTCTACATTCTCAATCACCGGGTCCTTGGTAATCTGCAACCGATAGTCCCAAATGTGATTGACAAGCCAGCCTAACAAGAGTAGATCGAGTCTTTCGAGCGGAGTTCAGGAATGAGCTGGATACGTGTCTTTGGGCTAGTCCCAGAAAGCAAACAACTTTGCAAGACCGAGGCTCCTCATCGCATATAAAAGGCGGTCATAACCCCCAGTTTTTGTATTTAAGAAATTTCATTTTATTTCTAGTCCCGATGTTTAGGGACTTTTGTTTAATATCTAGTATTTCAATTCTATCATTTCAATTCCAATTTTTGATAATTATGAATGTCTTGTCCTTGGAATCCTTGTTGATAAATAAAAGTGACTGAACCATTGCCATGGGTTAATCTTTATTTATCTCGTGCTCATGCATACTATTTTTGTCTCACAGGTGATCATGAATCGCCAACCACCGGCCATCCGTGCATGGCCACATGCAATTGTGACCAATCGGGGTGATGGCCTTACTAATATTGAAGATGACGTAGGACAAATCCCCATTGTCCTTCGACAACTCTCGAGGCAAATGGAGTCTGCTCAAACTAGGCCCAATCTCGTGACCGCCCTATCACGAGAGAAAACACTCGAGACACCTGCAGACATGCCAAAAGGTGACCAACCGAACAGACATTTTGAGAAGATCATGAGTAAGCTGAGTGAACTGCGGGATCAATATCCCCTTGATCTGTCTAGCTACGTTGCTGTCAAAATCCCAGAGGAGCTCAAGGTGCTTGAATGCGAGGCATTCGCCAATGCTTCTCACCCAGAAAGCTACCTGCAAGCCTACTTGGTCCAAAAGATGATCCGATCATACCAATCGAATTTGATTGGCCCCACCCTGAGATGGTACATCATGAGGAAAATCACTCTTCTTAAGACTTGGGAGGAATTGGTTGACATTTTCCTTAAAGAATATGACCTTGACATCAACATCACCCCATCTCACAAAAAGCTTGTAAGCAAGGAAACGATGAGGAAAAAGTTTATCATGGCATATACTGCAATAGAAAGAAACTTGATTGCCCAGGATGGCCCAGAGCAGAAGAGACTAATAGGAGGAAACTGCGAAGCGGTTCCATATGATAAAATGGCCACCAAACAATGCTCCATTGATGGGAAGCTTCCTACTGAGAGAGGCAAAGAACCTGAAAACATGATTGAAGTTGTAAGACCCGTCCAAAATCGAGGCACCATGACGTTGTTTCCCAAACTTACTGCAAGAGCTAGGGTCCCAAGGACACCAGCGTCCATCGACCTAGTTAATGAAACTCTACCATCTCCCGGTGCCCTTGACAAGCTCAAGCTGGCAGAACAAAGGGCTTTACTCAAGAGGCCTGGACAAGGTGTCAAGAAGGGAAGGCCCGAACGATCCAAGCCATCGCCTGCCACCAAACAAGTGCAAAGTCCAACAGTCAATGAACAGCCACGCCGAGGTTTTGAACACCGCCCGTGGTACAGTCCTATGGGGAGCTGCCAGCACTATACCGATGAAGACGACCATTCACATGGTAACCATATCCTGCCCGCATACGGACCCCAGAGCTTGCTAGGTGGAGGAACGCTCGCCCTTCATGATTTTCCTTCCAATGGGCTGCTGAATTTGTCACCCAACTATCAGGGTAACATAGACGCCTCATCCTCGGTAGGAAATTTTGACCCCAAAGAAAGCGATGAGATGATCTCAGAAGAATCCAGCTTCCCTGAAGCAGTAGAATTTGATGCCACCATGAAAAGATTGGCAACACAACAAGAGGAATGGTTCCTTAACCGAGATGCGGCAGGCCCATCTCACCTTAACAAGATGGTGATCCCCGAAGGAATGGAAATTGCTGATTTCCGTAAATATGACGGTACAACTTGTCCCGTGACCCACTTGCAATATTTCCAAGCCAAAATGAGTCGGTACGCCAACCAGGCACCGTTCATGATTCAGGCCTTCCAAGAAAGTCTTATTGGGTCTACATTGCAATAGTTCTTCTTGTCAAAGACTTGCCTCGTGCATGATTGGGATGTGCTGTCCTCTACATTCCTACATCAATACCAAGACAAGATAGGATTTGCGTTCCCCCACAAGAATTTGGTTCACGTCAAAAGAGGACCAATGGAGAATTTCCGAGCGTATGCGAAAAGGTGGGAGGCTTTCGTGATGCAAGCTATTCCTCGGTTGGCGGAGGAGGAAATGATGAAGTGTTCATAAAAGCTTTGCCTCGTAAGCTTCGTTCCCGGGTTGCATGGAATGCACTTCCATAACTTCAACGAAGTGGTCCTCTCGTGCGAATACTTCGAGTCCATCATGGGCAAAGAACTCAAGGGCGTTTAATTCGGGGGTCAACGACAGTAGCTATCAAGTTCCTCCCTTTCACATGAGCTTTCATGGGTTTCAGTTTTCTTATGATTTCCTGTTTCCATCCTATCTAGTGTGTTACTGTTGCATTTTCCATTCCAGTAATGTAATTTGTTTCACTAGTGAATGTACAGTTTCAACATTTCATTTTGAGAGCATGAGGGGGTACCCCAAACTGGCCCTAATGATGTTATCCAACCATGAAAAGAAAATATCATCCGAAGAGAATCCTGAGGGCTGGGCTTTCTCATGCTTCCTCCAAAACATGCTTGTGAAATCAAAAGCATTTCATTGCAAAAAAACAAAAAAAGTCAAATTTGACCCTGTTTGTTTTTCTGATTTACTTATTCCGTGTCTCAGAACATCATCCCCTTGAAAAAGAGGGGCATTTGAAACCGGTACATCAAGTCCCAGGGATATGGACTCAGCAAATTCAGGAGTATTCTTCCAAGAAAACTGGGGCAAACGGAAAAGATTACTCCATTTACAAAGAGGTATGTCTCGCTTCCTAACATGATTTTAGGAATGATGCTTTCTTGCTTTTCATTTGCAGGGAATAAAAGACAAAACGTAATAGGTATATGCACAAGATCAAACTTGAAACATGCAGATCGTAGTAGCTCAAGAAAAGCTTCCTAAGACGTTTCCTCCATGCTATTTTTGGCCTCCCTCATCTCCCGAGTTATCTCGGCAAGCCGTTCCTAAAACTCTACACAGGCTATCTGCCATCAGTGCAAGCCTAACCAGCAGTTCCTTCCCGTAACATATTCTAGGAGGTCGGGCATTGCAATTTTAAAGGTAGGACGTTCAACTTCGACACATGCTCTGCGAAGAAGTGATTACCGACAGGAAATTGGAGGTTTTGATTGTCCATCTCAGATTCCATTGAAGCTTGAGGTACATGACCTTGCCCAACGCTGCTGATGTCTAACAGCGAGAAAGGAAAAATTTCCACAAAAGAAAGGCGTTGAAGATGGATCGACCACCATCGACCATTTGTCTAGGGCCATGGGCAAAAAGGGCCAACCAAAATGAAGTGCCAAATTGTGGCAGGACCATGGCAATTATCAACATTCTGGATATGCCAAGAAGTCATCAAATACCAACTTTGCGAAGGGTAACTTGGTATCGTTTCCAATACCCCCATCCAACTTCATTCCTAATATATTTTCCCTATTTTGACAGAAGCATTAGCGATTAAAGACGAAAAAATGAACTCCTTCACTTCCCCTTCAAATTGGCTACTGTCAACAGGGAGAAAATCCATTCAATTCCATAGAAGCTTGAGGTACATGACCTTGCCCAACGCTGCCGATGTCTAACAATGAAAGAGGAAAAATTTCCACAGAAGAAAGGCGTTGAAGACAGATCGACCATCGTCGGCCATTTGTCTAGGGCCATGGGCAAAGAAAGCCGTCCAAAATGATGCGCAAAACCTTGGCAAGGACATAGCAATCACCAACATTCAAGATGCCGAGGAGTCATTGAATACAAACTTTGCAAAATGGGAAGCATCGGCATTTAAAAAAAAAAAAAACGGAGAAGAAGAAAAGAAAACTGACTTGAAAGGTTAATTCGAGCCAACCGATACTGGTCAGCCAAGCACCTGGAGATAACCCATGCTGAATTCACCTGACTTGGTGTAAAAAGACAGGTCATTCTAGCGGCCTGATCCCTTAAATAAAAAATAATGCGCTCCATGGACACCACCGGCGCTTTAGCCGAGTGGTATCCGGGATTGGAGCGCCAGGGTCCGAACGGGGTTTCGAATCCCCGAAGCGGCATTAGCCGCATGTGGAAAAAGAAAAAAAAAAAGAGAAATAATAATAATAATAATAATAATAAATTTTACATACCGAGATCGGAAGTTCAGGATCTCATGCTCCCTTTGAGCCTCAGGACCCCAGGTGCATCCTATCATTTACAAACTAACAAAGGGTAATGTTGTATCGTCTCCAGTTTTTCAACTCTGAAAAATTCATACATTAACACATTCCCTCTCATTCTCTGTAGGGTCATATGTCCGCCAAAAGTGTGGATGACAAGTGCAAACTGGCAAAGGATAATGTTGTATCGTCTCCATTTTTTCAACTTTGAAAAATTCATACACTAACACATTCCCTCTCATTCTTTGTAGGGTTATCTGTCCGCTAAAAGTGTGGACGACAAATGCAAACTGGCGAAGGGTAATGCTGTATCGTTTCCAGTTTTTCAATTCTGGAAAATACATACACTAACACATTCCCTCTTATTCTTTATAGGTTCATCTGTCCGCCGAAGGTGCGGACAACAGAGCAGGAAGAGATATGTCAAACTTCGATGACGACATTGGATCAACTCTCCTAAGTGAAACGGTGGCCTAAGTATCGCCAAAATGGATAACACTAATTTTTCGGGCCTTAATTCGCATTTGCTTTTGGCTCTACTCAGCAATTGATTTCTGCACTTTCTCCTGTGCAGGGGAAAAAATAAATGTGCCTGTCCAATCAAAGATGGGATTTTCAATCCAGACTGATCATTCATGTGTCATTCCCCTTTGAGTAGGGACAATTCATGAACACTCATTTTTTAATAATCCCCCTATATTCAAACACGTCTGCAGAGACAATTTTGCATCTCATGCTCTTAGAAAGTTTTCTTCTTTTGAGTAAATTTAAATCATTCTAAGGATGCAAACTCTTCCATGCTTAAAATGCTCCATGCCTTTTCAAAATGGTTTTTTGCATGATGATTTTTGTCCATCTAAGTCATCGATTCCACTGAGGGTTATCAAGTTAAGCAGTTCAACAAATGATATGAGATCAAATGAGCATGCTAAATAAAGTACATCAGGATGACGAAAGGCAAACCATATCCTACACACAGTCCTCCAATTAAACACTTGTGAGGTGAGCATAGGAAATTCCATGTCCACAGGGTAAAGAGTTCTCTCGCGACTGGTACGATGACCAAAGTGAAGGGGGGCATTTCGTTTCTCCACCCTAAACACTACAGGTTATCCATTGCCTAACCTCTTTGAGCCACATGCCATTGTGAAGTTTCTTTTACATTGCCCCTGTCAAGAACCACCCCACATTGGGGCATATTGAAGGAAAGGATGGCATCACAAGGTGAGAAAATGGATAGGAATTTTCTTGCTTGCACTTGCATTAATCTTTGGGTGTTTTTATTCCATATGAACACTCATGATAATTTAAGTGCCATAGAATGACGAAGAGCACATTTGGTCTATACATTTGTACCCATTGTACAACCCCATTGAGTCTGTAATTTCATTTCAATTCCCCACATTGGGGCAAGGAGAAGATTACTATCATTCAAGCAACAGGAGCCAAAGCACCAACTGAAGATGAAGACTCGAGAGTCTAAGACAATCTTGAAAGAGCAAACAAAATGAAAATTAGGGGCATGAAAAAGCAGTGTGCCTGGTAAAAGCAAGGCCAATGCCCTCAAGAAAAAATGATGCTCGAGCAAAAAAAAAAAAAAAAAAAAAAAGTCTACAAAGACGAGCTCCATTGATGAGGAAGAGGACTGGTGACAACATCAAGATGATCACCACCTCTTGTATACATTTTTGAGCCTATAAATCCATTTGTTTCTCAACCCATGAGCCAAATTTACGTTGTGTCCCTTTGTAAAAGTCTCTTTTGACTAGGGCACTTGAATTAACATAGGAATTCATATGTTTATAAGCATCGCTCGAAGAAGTACGAGCAAGATCTTTCCTATCTCTTTTCGCAGGGTTCTTGACCTGTAAACCCGAAGACGGCTGTGCAACGTTTCCTTCTATAAGTCTTGACCTTCGTGGTCCCCTTTGCTAAGCCTTTGACCAAGCCTACATTACGGTCCTAACAAATACCTCTCAGATTGGTAAAGTTATACCATTTGCGAGAATATTCGGACCCTTGTCGACATGATGATAGTGAAAGGGTGAGATTCCTATGATCCCGCATTAATGGTCGGGACAAAATAGCCTTTGCAATGAGAGTGAGTGGAAAGCCCTTTCAGACTGAAAGCCCCTCATTTGACATGTTCAAGACATTCTCATTCTGAGTATGAATTGTCTTTCTGAAAAATTTTCCCCAGTGGAACTTTGGTGATGCAAACTGACAGAATTGTCATGCATGAACCCCATTTGAATAATTGAAAATTTTTTACAGTATGCACAAATCATGTGTACATATTGCATATTCATCTGATAGGAGACATACTTTAGAGCAGAGATATCATCAGGCTTGCAACTTACCAGGAGGTGGGAGACCTTCAGGAGTATCCAAGGTACATCCTCGATATTCCCAACTTACCAGGAGGTGGGAGACCTTCAGGAGTATTTGAGGCGTGTCCTCGAAATTCCAACTTACCAGGAGGTGGGAGACCTTCAGGAGTATCCGAGGTTTGTCCTCGATATTCCCAACTTACCAGGAGGTGAGAGACCTTCAGGGATATCTCAGGTGCATCCTCGATATTCCAAACTTACCAGGAGGTGGGAGACCTTCAGGAGTATTTGAGGTGCGTCCTCGATATTCCAACTAATCAAGAGGTAGGAGACCGTTTCAAGCATATAAGGTAAGTCCCTCTTCATTGACACCGCGTGCTTCCATAGCTTGGAGTCCCTCTTTACCGACGTGGCGTGCCTCTGTGGCCCAAAGTCAGGTAAAGAAAAAAAAAACTGGTGTCCTCGAGAACAATCAAGCACTTAACAAGATTGTGTCCCGAGAAAAGTCGGTACATCCCTGAGAGAGCTCAGGTAAGCAAACTGGTGTCCCTGAAAAAGTCAGGTACCTAACAACTCATTGCTTCTACAGGCAACCGGAGAATGGTCCGAGTCCTGGAAAAGCAATCCCTCGTCAAGGCAACCGAAGAATGGTTCGGGTCCTAGACAAACAATTCTTTGCTTCTACAGGCGACCGGAGAATAATCCCCCGTCAAGGCGACCGAAGAATGGTTCAGGTCCTAGACAAACAACTATTTGCTTCTACAGGCGACCGGAGAATGATCCGAGTCCTGGAAAGGCAATCCCCCGTCAAGGCGGCCGAAGAATGGTTCGGGTCCTAGACAAACAACTCTTTGCTTCTACAGGCGGCGAGAATGGTCCGAGTCCCGAAAGGCAATCCCCGTCAAGGCGACCGAAGAATGGTTCGGGTCCTAGACAAACAACTCTTTGCTTCTACGGGCGACGGAGAATGATCCGAGTCCCGGAAAGGCAATCCCCGTCAAGGCGGCCGAAGAATGGTTCGGGTCCTAGACAAACAACTCTTTGCTTCTACAAAGGCGACCGGAGAATGATCCGAGTCTTGGAAAGGCAATCCCCCGTCAAGGCGACCGAAGAATGGTTCGGGTCCTAGACAAACAACTCATTGCTTCTACAAAGGGCGGCGGAGAATGGTCCGAGTCCCGGAAAGGCAATCCCCGTCAAGGCGACCGAAGAATGGTTCGGGTCCTAGACAAACAACTCTTTGCTTCTACAGGCGACCGGAGAATGATCCGAGTCTTGGAAAGGCAATCCCCCGTCAAGGCGACCGAAGAATGGTTCGGGTCCTAGACAAACAACTCTTTGCTTCTACAAAGGCGGCCAGGAGAATGGTTCGAGTCCCGGAAAGGCAATCCCCGTCAAGGCGACCGAAGAATGGTTCGGGTCCTAGACAAACAACTCTTTGCTTCTACAAGGCGGCCGGAGAATGGTCCGAGTCCCGGAAAGGCAATCCCCGTCAAGGCGACCGAAGAATGGTTCGGGTCCTAGACAAACAACTCTTTGCTTCTACAAAGGACCAGGAGAATGGTCCGAGTCCCGGAAAGGCAATCCCCGTCAAGGCGACCGAAGAATGGTTCGGGTCCTAGACAAACAACTCTTTGCTTCTACAGGCGACCGGAGAATGGTCCGAGTCCTGGAAAGGCAATCCCTTGTCAAGGCGACCGAAGAATGGTTCGGTTCCTAGACAAACAACTCTTTGCTTCTACAGGCGACCGAAGAATGGTTCGGGTCCTGGAAGAGCAGTTTCCCCATATCATCAATCACAGGTACGTTTTCTATATCAGCATCAGATAAGGAAATATCCTGATACTTGCCAAAAACTTGGGGTTCGCACCCCATATCACTCTTTCCTGGTAAGTAACTGCAGGTATTTTTCTTATCCCTTTAGTATGTATTATGCATTATTGCCATTTTCTGCGTTAGACACTTGGTCCTAGGTGAACTATCATCTATTGCATATGCATGGATAAAATTTAGGTATTAGTTCGTCTTTGAAGGCAACCTCTGCGAACTCACCTTCAAAGAGGGCACTGCCGACACCTAAATTTTGGCCAAAGTATTTACACTTAAATTGCTTAGAAAATTAGGGACTAATTTGGCCCTAACAAAAAGGATTTTTGTATCACCTAAAGTACTAATATTATTTACATTTACTAAGTTTTATTTTCCTATTTATTTTCCCTTATTTTCGAGTAAAAAAATAATAATAAAATAAAAAAGAAAAAAAAAAAAAAAAGAGAGGTCCATAGAGGGGCTGGGCTTTCGCGCCCAACCCTCTTCTTCCTCCTTGTCCACGCGGGCCCGGGCTCGGGCCCGTCTTTCCCATTCTTTTCTTCCGCTTGGGTCCAGGCCCATTTGGCCCCCTAACTCCCTTGGCCCGGCCCCTCCTTCTTCTTCTTCCTCCTTCCTTCCTCCTTCCTCCTCCGTCTCTGCAACTCACACGCGAAGACAGCTTGGACAGAGAGAGAGGAGCAGATCGGCGACGAAAGGGACACCTCGCACGCGCCATCAATGCTGCCGCGCGAGATCCGGCGCAAAACCCGGGCGGAGGGGACGTCTTGGCGGGACTCCTTCAATGCCGAGATGGCCCCGGCGGAGAAGAGGGGATGGGACGCCGGTTCATTCGAGGGAAAGCCCGGCTGGGCGCCGAGGACCGCCGGTCGAAGCACCTCCGTCGACCGGGCTCCTCGCCTATAAATAGAGGGGTCGAGCGAAGGTTGAAGGACAGCAAGCAAGAGCAACACAGAAGGAAAAACAGAGAGGAAAAAGAGAGATCTGAGAGGGGGTGAAAGCGAGAACTCAGAAAAGCCTTCCTCGGAGAGACTTCCAAGGTGGCCGGACGAGCGACCGCCGATCCGAGAGAGAGCTGAGAGAGAGGAAACAGATCTGAGAGAGAGAGGCGAAACCAGAGAGTGAGATCTGAGAGAGAGAGAGAGAAACCGGCGGCAGCGAAGCTTCGGCGTTCTGACTTCCCGGGAGAGACATCCAGGGAGGCCGGAATGTTGAGCGACCGCCAGCCAAGCGACCGGAAAAGGGAGAAACAGATCCGAGAGAGAGAGATCTGAGGGCGGAGAGAGTCGCAAGAGAAACAGAGATCGAAGAGAGAGCTGCGGGCCAAGTGCCGGCCGCGCAACGCGAGTTGCCGGGCCGACGCCACCACCACCCCGCCATTGCCGCTCAACCACTGACGGCCGTCTGACGGCGTCGCTTCCGTCGCCATCCGCCCGCGTAGCCGTCGCGGTCTCTCCTGCCAGCGAGTCGTTCCCGTCACCGCCCCTGTCCGACGCCATTCTGATCAGGGACCACCCCGCCGCTGACGGATCTCGGCCGAACCTCACGTCAGTCCTGCTGCCGACCGTCGTCGTCCCTGGTGCCGCCCGCCGCCTCGTCATCCTGTCGGGTGGTCTCGTGAAGATCGCCGCAGCTCGCCGTGGCCGCATCGGGAGGCGCGCGGCCGTCCCCCATCGGCGCCGTAGAGGGAGAACCTGCACAGAGGGGGCGGAGCAGTCGAGTCATGACCGGGTCGGACCCATCGACCCGGTCGACCTGCTAGGGTTTGGTTTTGTGGTCTATGGGCTGAGATTAATTATGCCTATTGGGCTTATTTTGCTTTCTTGGGCCACTTTATTTTATTTGGGCTTGGGCTTGACTAATTTCTATTTAATTTGCAAGTATCTTTCGGGCCTGACGAACTGGGCCCTTGAGCTGGACCCGGTCCAGCCGGAGGCCCGGGCCGTGCGCGTGGGCTGAGTACAACCGGGCCGGATCCAGGAGACCCGACCCGGGTCCGGTTTGTTTATATTATTATAATAATAATATTTTCGAAAATAAAAAAATAATTAAAAAATAAAAAAATTTAGAAAATCCAAATATAGTTTATAATTTCCAAAAATATCAGAAAATCCCAAACATGGTTTTTAATTTAAAAAAGAATTCGAAAATCGAAAAATATTTTATATTTTTCAGAAAAATCAGAAAATCAAAAAATAGTTTATCATTTCAGAAAAACAGCAAAAATCTAAAAATATTTCTCATTTTCTAAAAAAACCAAAAATGTCTAGAAATATTTTATATTCTCTAAAAAATCAGAAAAAAGCCTAAAATGTTTGTTTCAACAATGCATGAAAAATCCTTGAAAAATGCAAAAATATCAAACCTGAGGGTTTAAATAATATTAGGTACCGGAAGGGCATTAGTGATTAACTAGCCAGTGTAATCAAGTCTCCGATCCTGGGCCTGCAGTTGCGCGAAAGTAAAATATTTCTCCCGATATTTTACTTGGGTTTCTAATCGATCCACCCCAAACCGATTATTGGCGACTCCTTTTAAATGAAATTAAATTGCGGGTTAAAAACTCCAACATTAAGTCGTGAATTGGTGGGCTTGGGAGAGCCCCGGCTAAAACCCTGATGAAAGGCGTTCAGCCGTGCCATTAGCCTCCCGGGGCGAGAGGGAGGTCGCGACACTATATTTTTTTAGATTTGTATGATGGATCTACCTCCTACACCATGTTTTGGAATACCCTCAAAATTGAGAGTATTTTTTTAAGATCAAAGATTATTAGGGGCTGAAAAATATAGTGTTTAAGTAACATGAGTGTGGTTGTAATCTTTCTGATAGCGTTTAATCTATAGTGAAATTTTGTGTTGTTCTTCCCATGGACATAGGTCACATATGTTGAACCACATATATCCATGTCTGACTTATTTTGTTATTATGTTTATTATTGTGTTTGGTTGCTTGTTGCCGCAGCAGTTGTGGTCCAATCCTCTAAACTGTTTTTTAATTAAGAGTTGAGTGCTTGATTTGAGATGGAATTTGTAACTAATTCAAAACGTTGTGGTTCTCGTGTTTTCCTTGGTTCTATTAATTCTTAGTAAAAGAATAGTAGAATTGTCAAAAGTTATGTATGGCGCTTACTTTAGTGCTAAAATTTTTCGTTGAATCATTTAAGTATCAAATTGGAGAAAAAACAATAACTTAAATGACAACAGCAAAAAATTTTAGCAAAAAATAATGCGTGGCTTTTATAAAAATAAATTTTATGTGATTTGGAATATTATTTAAAAAATCCAATTCATGTGGCGTGCTTGACATTGGAGTGGTTGCTTTTCAACAACCGGCATTGAAGTAATCACTTTAAATAAAAGTTGTCACTAAAATGATCATTATTTATAACTTTTTTATGACGTCATTTAAGAGTTATATGTTGATTGGGCACACCGACGATCCACGTAAGATTGAGAAATTAATAAAATATAGTCACGTCATATTTCTGATGACGTAGATCGTAGTTGACACTTAAGTGATTCAAAAAAAACTTTCGGCACTAAAATGAGCGCAATATATAACTTTTAGCACTTTTAGAGTTCTTATCCCATGGAATTTTTACTTGTCTATTTAAAAAAAAATTGTTGCAGAATAATACCAAAATTATAATTCGCAAGGAGTTACGTTTTTATTTTCGGATAACTTACCAGCACCATAACAAACATCCACTTCTGCCCTATAAACCAATCAAATCTAGACTTTTGACTTGTGCATGACATTCAACGGACGACTTCCGGTTCTTCAGTTGGAAATCTACCAAGGTCCCAATCAACAATGCCAACCCTATATAACATTTCTTTTCCACGGCACTTCCAAATTCAAACCACATCAGAAATATGGGCAAAATAAAGTACTTTTCATAAAAACATGGACTGTGTAAACTCTTGTTTTCCCCCCCTTAGAAATAGCTCAATAAATCGTCACATTGTTGAGGCAAATCCATTGTCCAATAAAGAGGTTATCGCAGTCGAGATTTTGATTGAAGGTGTTGAAGGCTGAGGTAGTCAATTGGAACCTCTGCACCAGATCGTAGCAAGTGTCTCCATCTTGCACACTATATAACGACCTGCATTGCATGCCAACTTGTGGAACCCCATCGTTCACATCCACGTCTGAAATAGATAAAAGAGCTTGTAAAACTTAAAAATACATTGATATCATCGTCAATAAGGTATTTTTAAAAAGTCATCTCTATGGCACTTTATCAGAAGTATCGATTGTGCTTTTAAAGTAAGTAATTGTATCCCGGCTCTTCACTCCATACACCGTCGTGCATGTTACTCAAGCGGGTATGATCGCTGGCATCAGCGGTGCACCGGTAGCTAGTTTGAGTTAAAAGCGAAATCAACATGCTAGGGCATGAGGAGAATTACACTGCGAATTGACCACAGCGGTATACTAATCGAAATAAGTTTCCTTTATGAATACTGAAGGTTCCGTGCTTACATACGACATTCAGTTTGTAAAAGCAAACGCGGAACTTACTCATTAGTTTCCTTTCATCTGTAGGCACAATGAAGACAAGAGAGAGCACCAAGAAGAGATTGAAGGCCATGGTTATCTTGCTGCTGACTATAGCCATGACGACTGAATGCTTTCTTCTTCTTTTTCGTGCTCTGTTTAATCTCTATTTCGAAGTGAAGGATTTGCGGAAGACGCACGTATTTTCGCCATCACATGGGACCTCCCCTTATATAGCAAAAGAACTGTTCGAGTCGGAAAGTCAACTTCGCAAGCGACGAAGTTTCATTGAAGATATCTCACGCCAGCTTGCAGCAGCATTTTGACGTAGAAAACAATGTTGTCCATGCTCAGCAACAATTACCCATTTTCGATTACGATGCGTTAACTTTGAACTTATCTTGTTTTGAATCAGTAGGAGACAATCATGTTTGAGATTAATAGGATGAGGGACATGACATAGTTCTTTCCGTGCGTTTCCGTTCTGTGTCTGTGTTGGTGAGTGTTCCTTGATACCCCTAAAATGAAGGGAGTCAGTTTTTTTATAGGAGATGAAAGAGCGGCAATGGTGATTTGTTATGGAAAGTGATGAAGTATAGAATGCATTTGGGAGTAACCTTGATTTGCGTTACGCAAATTGGGAAGCGGCAAAAGTGAAAACGAGTCAAGTAAGAAATAAAGTACCAAAAAATTAAATCTGACACAACCAATTTACTTGGTTTGGTGATATGCCTACTCTACGGTGAAAGATTGACAAGATACTCCACTATAAAGGGCAAAGAGAAAATTATAACTGTTCACTCACAAGTGTTGCCCAACCCCATATACACGCGATAAGCCTCACAAAGATTAGTCAAGAAAATCTCTTACAGTAGGTTTCTCTTGATAGCTATGTTATGAGCAAGATAGGTCAATCCTATGTTTTATTTTTGGTCGCACGAATGTTCTGAAGTCCGCCCATGGTGGGCAGAACGTAAAAGACTTAACAGGCAAAAACTGCTAAAGTCAGAAGTCCGACCGAGGAAAGACCGGCCGTCCAAAATGCTATTAACTATTTTTTACATCTTGATCCGACGCCTGTTCTTCTTGCTTCGGACCCACTGCAGCCTCTAAACTTTGTGCATTTCGAAATATTTCATTGACTTGGGATATCCTCAAATCAACTCAAATTAGTTCCAAACCAAATCGAATCTAACTTCAAGATATAACTGATAGTTTGATTGGTTCTACTTAATTGTGGTTAAAAAGTGCTGACGCCTAAATTTTAATGACCTATTTAGTCATTCCATTGCATAGAAAGAGTAGGGGTCGACCCCTACCCCTAACTAAATATATTATTAAATTGCAATTGGATATTAGGTGCATTTTCATTAAATTAAGTCCACATAAACTGCATTATAATTGGACTGAAGCTAATGGACTGAGTCCACAATAACCTAAAATATGGCCAAGCCCATCAATCTATCACGGTGACCGAAATTTATAAAGATGGGGGTAGGATATATCTTTTGAATTTAAACAGGAAAGTGACTTCTTACATGAGAACCCTCAACTAAGACTAAAAGGACTTGTTCTTGCCACTACACGGAATTGGATGGGGTGGGAATGTTTAATTTTAAGTGTGCAGTTTGACTCCAATGCTCTACGAAGTGGCGGGCAAAAGTCAGAGAGAGAGTGGGACAGACAAAAGAAGGGACTTGTTTTCATAAAGATTGGAGGGGTTAAATATTATAGATAGGGTGAGGACAGAGGAAAGAATATACACTGTCAAGAGAAATTCTCTCTCTTCATTACGTCCGCACCTCATCGTTGCTGTTGCTCCAGCACCATCGCACATTGTTGCCTTGCTATCTCGCCTAGCTCTTCCCACCGCTTTCAGCCACTACCCGACGCAGCAGACTCCATTGCTGCCTTACAACAGCGAGCTTCTCAGCCCTTGCTGACGAGTCCCGGCAAATTGCCGAGCTTGTCGCGCAGCTCATTGTCACCAACGTCCCTGCACAGTCGCTTGACGATTCCATCACGTTTGAATTTTCTTTTGCAAGCCTCTCGGTGAACGTTCACCCAACGACTCCAATTCCTCGCTGCCACACCTCACCAGCGCCTACTCCTACAATCCCGACGTTACCACAGCAGTAACTAGTCCTTCAAGCTCTAGACTTCCCTGTCGTGAGTTGCTGGCCATTCAACAGCCTTGCCGGTCCCCTCCCAATGCTTCCACAGCTGCAGCAGCTCTTGCAAACAACCTTACCGTGCTTGCCTGTCTTCGCCAATGTTCTTACCATATTTGCATGAAAAGATGTTGTGTAAGGAAGATCAATCTTGAAAATGAGTATCAAATTTGTTGTTGATGCAAGGAAGATCATATGATTATTATGTAAACATGTGCATTGTTGCTATGTGATTAAATATGGAAAGTTTATAAATATTCCATCAGCCATATATTAATGGTGACGATGTCCCGTGTGTTGGGATGCCTTGCGAGTTAGGATGCTCCAAGAGTATTTGGGATGCCTCGGGAGTTGATAAACCCCATGAGTCGGGATGCTTGAGAGTGTTCGGAATGCCTTGGAATTGAGATGCCCCTTGTAACAGGATACCCCAGTAGTGTTCAGGAGGAGAAGTAACAAATATAATACATGTATATGTGCATATATAAATACATATAGGCACACGTCTATTAATGAACTAATTAGGGTTAGTCTTGTATCATTATATGTTATGCCATCTGCTTGCATTCGAGTGAATAATCTTATACAATGTTGTTATTGGTACATATTAAAATATCATGATAAGAAAGAAAAATCATATGTTCATGCACTTGCCATACATGGTTTTTTTGCCCTTGACTTGAAGTCTCGTTGTTTGTTGGCATTGGGTTGAATGCTAAGATGATCTTCTATCTTAGACTTTAAGATTTTATTTACTCAGTTTCGGCTTGCTCCTATATTTTTTCAAACTTGTAGGATGGATCCACCTTGTGCACCATGTTTAGGAGTACCTGTATATATAATGAAAATATCAAAATAGACTTGTCCCGGGATACGAGATGTTGTACATTAAGTGTAGTTCTACTGTCTTGGTTGATGTAGGATTACCTGAGCTTCTCCATTACCATCTCACCGCGTGTTATGTTGACGTAGATGGTGAGAAACTTGGGCCTTTGAGAGGGTTCGATAATCTCTCTAGACATGACGGTGGAGGAGATGAGATGATAATGAAGGCTGGATAGTGATTTGGATAATGCACGGCTCGCTTTTGGGTTAGTGTGGGTGCAGTAATGCTAATTGACCTGATCCTTTGCACTTACGTAATATATCGTAGTTGTTTGAGTACTATGTGAAAATTGTAACTAGTGGTGTTGATATAAAGAAGTATAAGTTTATTTATTAAAGGATTAATATCATAAAAAATCTCAAACTAGTACATCTTTAACAATTTTATCATAAATTGGTACACTTGTGAAAATTTACCTTCTACTAGCTTCAGTTAAATTTTAGGGTCAAATTATTGAATTAGATAATATGTGATATTTGATTGGTATACTGATTTGAGATTTTACTCTTCGTTTGTCATAATTGTACTAGCTTTGAGGTTTTTTGTTATATTAATCCAATTGAACGGATGGTATATTTGTTAAAAATATACTAGTTTGGAATTTTTGGCGGTCAAACAATTAGGTGAGGGTAAAATTTGTCAACAAGTGTACCGGTTTAACTTTTTTTGTAGTCATTTGGGGTAAATTTATCACAAATATATTAGTTTTAGGTTTTCCATGGTCAAAAAATTAGTTTTGGATAAATTTGTCACAAGCGTACTGATTTTAGGATTCTCCGTGATATTAACCCTTATTAAACTCATGTGATTTCTTATATGGGATATTGTGAAAATTTTATTTTGTTTCCACATGCTAAATATAATTACAAGTTATATTGAAAAAGTATAGGTGCCACAAGTGGTGTCCTAAGTAGGGGCAAGCATGGTTCCACGATAGAACCTAGAATTTGAGAACCGTACTAGTTTAGAACCTGAGAACTGTATCGATGGGAACCTGTAGGTTCCAAATTCCAAGGTATGTAGAGTAGGTTCTAGATTCCAAAATTTGGGGAACCTACTTTGACAGATTGTTTCTAACTAACCTAAAACTTGAAACCTGTAGTCTAAAACCTAATATAAGTTTGTGTTTTTCTTAATTTATGTTTTAACACAATCTTGAGATATTCCATGGCATTTAATGATGAGTGTATAATTTGAAACTACTAGTTTGAACTTCCATTTTATGACTGAGAATTTATTTTTGTAGACCATGAAACCAATGGAAGCTCCAATTGCTTCTTTGATATAGTTATGTTCAAGCAATTGTTTTTTTCAAAATAGTAATTCTATATAATACAAGATCAATCGGTGCATTAAAAATAGTAAAATTTTCCTTAATACTATTTGACAGGTACATATGGATACTCGTTGTTAGGCAATTGATAATAAAATCATTGTTCATTTTGATTGTTGCGTTTATTTTCATTTTGCTTAACTAAAGATAGAAAAAAAAAACCTATTAGAACCTGGAACCTGTAAAAGGGTAGGTTTCAAATTCCAGGTTTCGATGGGTAGGTTCAAGATTCCAAAAAATGAGGAATCTATGGAAAGTTCTAAATTTTAGGCGAAATAAATTATCTAAAATCACTCAACTCTAATCCTAAGGTGTCACAAAAGTTGTGGCAAGCAGAGAGAGAAACTAGTTCGGACATATGGTGAGATCCACCGTACAGACATTTCTGGACAATGAGTGGAATGGATAAAATTTGTGGCAATTATATTGGATTTATAAGGAAAACTTGGCTTCACTTATTGGAACGGCTTAATAAAGATATCTTGTGCAGATAGTGAAATTCAGGATATTATACCCCAACGATCCGTTCTGAGGCGATAATTTCTTTTTCACAATACTTAACAATGAGAGAGAGAGAGAGAGAGAGAGAGAGGGGGGATTATTGAGAGCTCAAAATGAAAAAAAAAAAAAAAAAAAAAAAAAAAACACTACATAATGAGTATTTTTCTCACAAGGATCATACTCATCTCCTTATATTTTGATATTAATGAAAATGACACATTTCCAATCTCTTCTTTACTTCCGAGCTCGGAACTTCAGGAAATCATAGAGAAAAAGCGTCAGAAAAACACAGCACTGGTGCAAAGCCACTGGCCAACAAAGAGCTTGTCGCAGTTGAGGTTTGGATTGAACACGCTGAAGCTTTCTTGAGTCAACTTGAACATGTTCGCCACGCCGAGGCAAGTATCTCCACTCTTCACTCCATAAACCGACTCGCATTTTAGTCCGATGGAAATCGATGTATCTATTTTCAATCCAAATCAAAAGTTGAAATGTGAGCTCACAGGCAAGTAATAAGTGGGACATCGGAAAAAAAGAGAGTTATTAGCGGAAAATTATTTGTTCTAACTAGTGGATGACATTAACATCTCGATTCATCTGCTAAGAAAATCCTGAAAACCACGTTCATACACCATGATTTTTATGCTTGAGAGAATGTGAGTCATGCATGTTGCTTATTTTTCATTATATGGGATACATACGATATGCCAAGAAAACTCAAAACTCACCACTTTTCAGAATCCTTTCGGCCATAGAAACAGTGAAGCAAAGAGAAAGCACCAAGAAGAGGTTGAAGAGCACGGTCATTTTGCTGCTGGTTCTAGCCATCTTGGCCTAAGTGATTATAGTATTTTTAACTTTCTTTGAATTGGAATGTTGTGCAAGAGACCATGTTCTCTCAATCGGAACACCCTTCTTTTTCTAGTGACCAACCCAAGTCACACATAATAATTTCCGAAGAGAAGAAAAGTAATTTATTAACAATATATCATGCCGGTATTCCAATGTGGTGCACAATGTTAGTCCTGAAAATGAAGTTGCATTAGTGTCTCTAGGAATAGGCCTGACGAAATAGGACGATGACCTAGATGATATCAAGGTCACGGTCTTATCGATATGCTTGAAATAATAAGGTTTAGTTAAGAGGACTAGACTTAGTAATCACTGTTAACATTATTACAAAGTATCCTGGATGCGGGAACAACATTGACATGACAACCTTCTATATAGTGGACGGCACATAATGGATTCTCGTCCTTAGTAGCACTTTTAAGGACGGCTAGTTCTGTTGGTGGTACAGCTTCTAGAAATGGGAGACCCATCTCTAATACACGCGGTTAGAATGCATGTATGAGTTATTTTAGAGAAGTTTTAAGAGAATTTGTGTGGTATTGAATAATTAATATATTATAGTTAGTCCATAACTCATTGGCTTAAACTTTTGAGTGATGATGAATCCAATTAAATATGCTGATGAGTTTGGAGTTGGGCTCCCTTTTGGCAATCTTTCAAGAAAAAATATCGGATTTTTGGTGCGCCCCTGCCCCCACAAAAAAAAAATATCCTTAATTTAAAAAAGAAAAGAAAAGAGGGACAATTACCACAAAGCCGTAGCTGGCACTCTTCAGCGGCAACAATACAGGCGAAGACGAGCAATCGACCCCAAGCCATTTTTAACGATAAGCCTTAAGGGATGGGAAAACACATCGCTTGTTCTCTATTTTCTTACGGTGAATCATCTAACATGATACTAAAGTCTAAGTTGGTTTTTTTATCGCGTCACTAGTTTCAATTTTAGTTGCACTTGTCTTTAATATCCATATTTTTTTTTATCAAACTTTAATATTCATATTATGTTTTCTCATTATATAATTTAACCAATCAATCCATTCTATGAAAGCTGAGTTGGAAAAGAAGAAATATTTTGGACTGCTACACAAGATGATGTTCATTTGAGGGTGGATATTGACTTATGAATCATTTAATAAAATCTCTCTCAATTGATGTGAGATTTGAGATGTCACAAACTTCTCCACTTGAAACGAGTGTCCTTATCAGTGTCGGTTTGTATTGCCTCGCAATATCCCCCTTTTAGATGTGAGGTCTAGTCTATTTATGTTGCCTCCTCCTTCTTAGAATCCTAATAGGAGTCACACCTTGGCTGAGTCATCTTGCCTTGATGGTCACTCCTCATTCTTGTCGGATAGGGCATGGGCTTACTGCATCCATGAACCACTTATCCAATAGAGGGGATCCTATTCTAATACCATATGTAATGACCATGCTCGTTCCATATGAGTCAAGCCCTTAAAAAAAGGGTACTTTGAGAAGCCACATAAAGTGATAACAACTTGAAAATGTGTATTGACTTATGAATCACCCAATTGGATCCATCCAATCAATATGGGACTTATATTTTTATATTTATGGTCCGAGACAAGGGGGTATCAGCTTTAAGGAGAACTCAAAATAGAAAGAGTATTAGTATCACATTATTAAACCCACATAGTACATAAAGATAACCTTCACCTTGTTTTCGCATTCGCGTTATTTTCCATCATAATTCCGAACTCCAAACATCATCAAAACCTCAGAAACGAAACCCATCGGTGCAAAGCCACTGACCAACAAAGAGTGCCTTGCAATTGAGATTCGGATTGATCTCTTCAAATTTTGCGGTAGTTAAGTTGAACATTTGCTCCACGACGAAGCACGTATCCCCGCTCTTCACTCCATACACCGACGTGCATTCTATTCTGATGGGTATGGGTATGGGACATATGGGTTTCGTCGGCGGTGTTGGCGGTGCACCAATAGCTATTCCAAATCAAAAGTGAAATCAATATGTTAGGATATGCTACATGTGAAGCTATGGCACTAAACAGGAACACGAGAAAAATTACACTGCAATCTAAAGTCGGTAAATCTTTATTGCCATAAAACCTTACAGTAAGGGCCTTTGTTGTGGTTGTACACAAGGTTTGTGTTCGACTCGAGGGGATATATACAGTGCGCTCTTGATTTTGATTATTTGGGAGCGCACATGTATGTAATTGTATGTTATTCCATGTTCGTATTAACAGTGTCGGTATATTAATGAGCATTGGAATTGCATATGTCAACAACGGTATATCAATCGAATTAAGTTTTGAATTAGTACACAAGATATTAGGGACTAATGTTAGGATGATTCAACCATTAAATAACTCGAGAAAAGGTTAAGTCTTAAGCTAACTATGCCTGATGAGAAAACCTAATTATAACAAGTATGCAAAAAATCCACCTTTTCCTATTTAGATCGAAGCACATCAATTAATGCTTATACATGTGTCCTAAGAAAGTAGTTAAGGCAAAATAAATAATCCTTTTCTGAGTTATAGTAAACCCTAATCATATCGGCGAAAAGATAACACCCTTTTCGTGAATGTGTAGCTATTATGGTCCAACGGAGTGTGCTTTTTGAAAAAAAGAATTAGACGTATTGCATGCAATTTAGAAGTGGGAATAAACTTAATTAAAATGATTAATCATGGAAATTGAATAGTGAATTAAAAAGAAGTCGAGACTTACCGCTGCTTCTGACCTCTCGAGCTGTAGAAACACTGAGTAAAAGAAAGAGCACCAAGAAGAGATTGAAGAGCGTTGTCATTTTGTTGCTGCTGAGTCTAGCCATTTGACCAAAATGTTAAGTTTTAGCACTCTGTTTTCTCTCAATTCTAAGGCCGCTTCATTATATACACAGAACCAAGTCATGTAAGACAATTTTACATAGAGAGGTAATTTAATCAAATGTATTTCATGCTAGCTTTCATTTTGACGTAGAGTACGAGGGACAAGGACTTTATCCATGGATGATATTGACATATCCGTCTTGCCAGCTTGAATTTTCTCGTGCAAAGTTGGAATTCTTCCGTGAATTGCATCCAACAACTGGAGTTTTTGGCTGTGAAATCTTGTGGTAACGTTTCCATAATTTGTCTCGCACCTGCTTGCAGCAGCATTCTGATGTAGAGAGAGCAACGTTTTCCACACTTAGGAACAGATAAGGCACGGTTAAGGCGTGCTAAATCATGCTTTGGAATTGTAAACTTTTCATTTTTTGATGCATTTCTTTAATGATGGGGTTCAATTAGAAGGAGACGATCTTGTTGAGAGAACTAAGTCGAGGGACACGACATCTTCTTTCCTTGCATTTTCCGTTTTCTGTCCGTGATAGCGAGTGTTTCTCGTTACCTCTAAAAGCGAGTGAGTTCTTTTGTAAGAGATGAAAGAGTCGTGATAGGTTTGCTTAGTGGTGGGAAGTGAAAAATGGATATATACATTTGGTGATTAAGATCTGCGGTCCAACACATGGTAAGAGCAGCCTTGATTTGTGTTACGCAAATTTACAAGCATAGACAAAACCGAAATGATTCAAGCAAGGTATAAGTACAAAAAAGTAAACCAGACACAACATGTTTAAGTGGTTTGGCGGTGTGCTAACTCCATCAAAAGAGATAGGCGAGATGATTCCACTATAATCAGTAAAGAGGATATTACGATCGCTCTATCGCACTCATTCACATTCTTCTCGTTTTGGACTCATGTACCGCCTCCAATTGCCGGTGCTTTATCCCGAGCATCCACTCCAAGATTTAGGACATCTAAAAATTGTCTCCTCGTGCAGTCTGAAATATTTTGCTAGCTTCCGATGTCCTCAAACCAAATCAAACTGCTTCCAAATCAAATCGGGTCTGACTTCGAATAAAATTTCCATATTCGCGAGAACTCCACCCTCGTACTAATCGATTGTAGTCTCTCCCGAGCCCCCAGGTTCTCAGATGCCGACCAAATTCTTAACAATGCTGGAACTAGATCAATGGGATAGGCTTTGTTAACATGTCCGCCAAATTATCTGCCGTGTGCACTTTCACAACGGACGTTGCTCCTTCGGACATAATATCTACTCTAACAAATCTAAGGAGCTTTTACATCATGTTCAGACGTCGGTTCTTCTTCTTTCAGACCCATAATAGCCTCCAAACTTCAATGCTTCATTCCACATATCAGTTACATGATTTAGAACGTCTGAGAATGTCTCTTTGCGCACGCTAAAATATTTCGCTCCCTCCATATATCCTTGAATCAACTCAAGTTGTTCCCAACCGAATTGGGTCTAACTTCAAGCCATAGTCAACAATTTGGTTGGTATAAATTAGTTGTGGTTAAAAGGTTGAAAGAGTGGCCATGGCTAACAGAGAGAGGAAGTAGTTCGGAGATACGGTGAAATCCATCATTTAGACGATCTCTGGACCACATCTATATTAGGTATAAGTTGGGACAAGTATATTGGATTTATAAGGAAAACTTGACTTCACTTGATGGAACGACTTAACAAAGATGTCTTATAAGCTAGGACGACCTTTTGACTCCGGTCAACTATGGTTTGTATTTCTAATTCTAGCCCACCTTATTGCCCCATTAATTGGCTTTGAGACCATACTTGATACTAAGGATGTCGACGGTTCGATTTGATTCGGGTTTTCAGGAAATCCAAACCGATAGGATGAGCAATGGAATTGAACTGAATCGCTTCATAAACCGAATACGAACCAAACCGAAAACTCAGTTTCGTTTTTCGATTTTCCTTTTTTGGGCTGCTTATTGGTACCAAACTAAATAAGAGGTAAGAAAAAAGAGAGATTTTAAGTTGGGTATCAAGTTTTTGTTGAGAATTTCGATTGAGCTTGGTAAATCAAACCGAACCAAAATACCCCGAACTAAACAAAAGAACGGTTATTTTTCCATGATCCAAATTGAAAAATGAACTAAACAAAAAATGCATGAAATTTTAGTTTGGTTCAGTATGATTTTGATTTCGATTTGGTTTTTCAGTTCAATTCGGACACCCTACTTGATACCAATTATTATAAGACAAGAGGAACCATACAATACTTCATCGAGTTCAAACTACTAATGTGGCTTTCTCGCGAGGGCGAGAGAGAGCTCAAATCAAAATTCTATGATAAACAATAAGAGAGAGATTTATCGAGAATTCAAAATGGAAAAAAAAATAACACTGCATAAGGCATTATTCTGAAAAAGGAAAACACTCATCTCCTTATTTTCTGACAGTAATAGCAATTGACACATTCCAATCTCTTCTTACTTCCAAGGTCGGAACTCCATGGAAGCATACATAAAGCGTTTATTCAGAAAAATATATCCTTGGTGCAAAGCCATTGACCGACAAAGAGCGCATTGCAATTGAGGTTCGGATTGAACACGCCAAAGCTTTCTTGAGTCAACTTGAACATGTTCGCCACGCCGAGGGAAGTATCTCCGCTCTTCACTCCATAAACCGACTCACAATTCAATCCAACGGACACCGGCTTATCTATTTTGAATCCACATCTAAAGTCAAAATGCAAGTTTACGAGCTAGTAATAAATGGAAAATGGAGCAAAAGTTACTACCACAATATTGTTTGCTCTATCTAGCTAGTGACAATGAAATTCTTCTGTGTTTCTTTACGTTTAGCTGCTAAAATCAACTCAAAACTTACGGCTTTTCAGTAATCTTTCGGCTGTAGATGCGGTGCAGCAAAGAGAGAGCACCAAGAAGAGGTTGAAGAGCATGGCATTTTGCTGCTGATTCTAGCCATCTGGGCTTAAGTGCTTCTTTCTGTCTTTCTCTGAATGGAAGAATTCTGCACAAGTGGGCGTTTTCTCTCGATCGCAACACGTCCTTTATATAGTAGCAAGCAAGACAAATTCAAGAAGGGAAAAGACTTAATTAATTAACAATGTTTCATGCATGTGGCGTCCTGAATTTCGACCCACTTCGGCACATGTGAAATGATTATTTCATCAATGCGCTGTCGGTTACGTTTACTCGGAGTTGGCCCCTCACGAGTTAACTGACTGTTCGGAAAGGCGATTAAGGATGGATGCGCGTACGACTAGTGAATTCAATCAGGGACTGGCCACTCAACCATAAGGATCAAGCAAGGACGATACCACGCTGTTGCAAGTCAATTAGCGAATAGAAATATCGATTCGGCAGAGTACGAGGTCGGATCGCGGGTGATTCCGCACGACTTCGATATTAACGACGAACGATGTTAAATTCCTATTGACCCCGCATTCAGGGTGAGCAATCGATCCCTCACGATTACATGACAACCGAGGATCGTCCTGATCTGAATATACACGATCGTGGATTGAAAAGCTATCAACCACGGGTCAAACACATGGAACCCCTAAATGCTTTGCTGAAAGTCAAGTCGTACTCAAAAATCGCAACCTGGTTGAGATTAATCACGAGATTCATCCGATTTCGGTACCGAACTTTCAAGGACAGCGGACAAAAATATTGGACAACGCCTCATTAGTTCCCAAATTTTTCGATAAGCCCGGAAATTGCCGAATTGGATTAACGGGCCGAGATTATGACCGAATTTTGGGAACCGCGCTTTAGGGGTAAAAAGACCAAGTACCCCTCTTCTAGAAGCCATTTTGATTTTTAAATTTTTAGGGTTTTTCCCCCTTTTTCTCTCTCTCCTCCCTCTCTCTCGCGCACTCTCTCTCTCCTCCTGCGCACCCCCCTGCCGCACGTCCCCTCTCCCTCTCTTTTCTTCTTTCTTTTTTCTCCTTCCCCATGCGGTCAGCCCTGCCCTGACCCTCTGACTTCTCTCTCTCCTCCCCTTCCCCCCATGCACGCCCGCGCCTCTCCCCTGCAACTTCTTCTTCTCCTTCTTCTTCCCTCGGCCGGAGCTGCTGCTGCCTTGCTTCCCCCGCCGGCGAGACCAGCAACCACCTCGTCGCCGCCGCAGCATTGCCGTCCCGCCAGCTCGCCGCCGGTCCGCCGGTCTCGTCGTTCGCCGGCCTCGCGAGCACCGCGCCTCCCCTCTGTCTTCTTCCTCCGTCCGGGCGTGCCACTGCCTTGCTTCGGTTCTCGTCGCCCCGCCGGCGCCGCTGCAACGTCGACCGCCTTGCCAGACGCCGGACTGCTCTCGGGCCGCCGCCGCAGGCCGCCCTTTCTCTCCCTCTCGGCTCTGGTTTCAACCGAGCCGACCTGCACCGCTGCTGCTGCCCTCCTCCTCGTTTGACGCCGCCTGGACGCCGGAGCAGCGGGCTGCCGCCTCGCCGTCGCCCGGTCGCCGTCGTCCCTCACCTGACCACCCCAGCTCAGCCGCCGTCGCCTCCGCTTGTCTCTCTCTCTCTTTCCGTTCGGGTTGGAGCCGGAATGGCCACCCTCGCCGTTCGGCCACCATCCGCCGCCGTCCGGCCGCCCGAGACCGCCGCTAGGAGCCGTCCGGGAGCTGTCCCAGCGGCCGCCGCTGTCACCATGCTCTCTCTCTCCCTCTCGGCCCCTCTGGCCGTGACTTGGACACGCGGCCAGCAGCCTCGCCGCTGCCAGCCGCCGCCGATCACCGCCGGAGGACCATTCCCGAGCCTCCTCCGCCGCACCGGAGCCACCTTAGCCGCCGGTTCCTTCGTTTCTCGGCTTCCCGCCGCGTGGACAGCCACCCTCGGCCGCCGAGATCCGGTCCCGGGCTGCCTCGTCCCGACGCGCCGGGAGTTCCCGTGCGTTCGCCTCGTCGTCGCCGTCCCGCCGGTATCGTCGGTTTCGTTACCGGGTGAGTTTAAGTTCTAAACCCTCGATTAGTCCGTTAAACTCGTTTAGGGGAAAATTAGATTAGGGTTAATTTTAGTTAAGAGGCGGATTAGAGTTAATCACGATTATTGATTGTTTATGCGGTTAAACGTGTTTAAGGATAATTAACGGCGATTAGTTGGGATAATTAATGATTAGTGGAATAATCTGTATTAGCATTATTGTTATTAAAAAGAAATAATTTCTTTTTAATTATTATTTATTAAATTCCGAAAATAAATATTATTTATTAAATTCCGAAAATGGTTATTATTTGTTAAATTCCGAAATTACTATATTATTATTAAATCCAGAAATTATTATTGTTTATTGAAATTCGGAATTATTAGTATTTGTGGAAATTCGGAATTAATATTATTTGTGGAAATTTGGAATTATTAGTATTTGTGGAAATTCGGAATTAATGTTATTTGTGGAAATTCGGAATTAATATTATTTGTGGAAATTCGGAATTATTAGTATTTATTGAAATTCGGCATTATTATTATTATTTTAATAATAATTGAATATAGTTTAATGATGAATAATGCGATTTATTTATATTTAAGTTGTGGGGATTATTTGACGTGTCGTTTATTATGAAAGCACGTTGGATTACTGATTGGATTAATTGTGTGATTGTTGAAAATTATAGTATGCGTGACTGCTCTAATTAATTATGCCTTAACGTATGCGTATTGATTGCATGGGCTATAAAAAGGACAAAACCCCGAGGTGTCGGGCGTATATCTGCCAAGCTTTGCGAGAAACGTGTGAATGGTATATTTTTGGATGAGGCATGAAAATGAGACGGGTTGGGAAATAAAATGTGACCACATATCATTCTTTCCTGTATATCATATTTGAGAAATGTGCATGATTTATATTGTGAGCATGTACCACGTTTGCATCGGTTAATTTGCAAGATTAAAATGAATCATGGTAGCATGCTTGTGTGGTCAGTTAAGTGAACCCGTCACCCCAGCCGGAGATCGGGGGATGAAGTCCGATTTGTCGGAAACCTAGCGAGGGCACGGAAGGGCACGGTTGCGTCTCTGCAGAGAAAGGGCGCCGTGGCGCCTCCGTTGTTGGCCGGATGTGGGTCACGGTAGAGGCTGGGCCTATGCTCTTTCGAGAATGCCGTATGGGGGGGAGGCCCATTATGTCGCCGTGCCTCATGAGGGAGGACGATGCTTGGTTTATAACCAGTAGATCGCCAACCAGAGGGTTGTGCCGTAGCCCAGGGGGGCCGTAATAATTGGAACACGCATGAGTGCAAGAGTGCATGAGAAACAAGTTGACATTGTGTTCTGATTATATTTGTGCTTGTTGCACTGTTTATGATATGCCTGAGTTGGTACCGTGCAGGGTGTGGCAATGACCAGGTGAGATCACTTGCGATACGACTCGAGTGTGATTGATTAATGTAATGCTGAGAGTACAAGATGCATTAATAGTGAATTGCTTGTGTATTTACCGTGTAGGGTATGGCATGACCGGGTAAGGTCGCTTGCAAGCCGATTGCTTGTCGATGTGTTCATGATATTACTGATTGTATTAAGTTATTGCCTAAGATATATGGTTGTTCTGCTATAGACCTGCTTGAGGTATTAGACCGTGCCATAGGTACCCCGAGGCAAGTTGGTGTCCTAGCCAGGGATTAGGGCAAGAACTCGCTGAGATTTATATCTCACTAGTTATTGAATAACCATTTGCAGGTCAGTTGGAGGCAGATTCGACAGGTGGTGCGTTTTGGAAGAAGTAGATTAACCCTGGCCTATTTGTTCGGTTGGCTCTGTAGGAAGTAGCCCGTGGTAAGGGCCTGTATGTGTAGACTTCCTAAAGATAATCAGAAGATGAATAAACCGATATCATTGATTGTGTTTCTGTTTGTTTTCCTGGCTATCCCATTTCCTTAAATTGTACGGGGATTAATTATCGCTTCCGCATGTGCTTAATTGAAAAATAAAAAGAATGGTCGGCTACGCGTCCTGGGACATCGCATTCAAATGACCGTAAGTGGAAAAAGGAGATCGTCGCGTGCTCGAGGGTCGGGGCGTGACAATGCCGGCGTTTCGATGTGGTGCACAATGTAGTCCTAAATGGAGTTGCGTTTATGTCTTTACGAACATGGCTGACTAAATAAGATAATTCTTAGATGCTATCACGGTTTTATTGCCTAACAAATATACATTCATGTGAAATTTTGTGGGACTACTATCAATTGTTCTAAAGCTTAAACTGTTAAAAAAGTCGTGATTTACTATTTAAATATTCTATCATTCCCCTTACGCGTAGGTTGGACGTTGGCCTAAGCATGGAAATATACAATTGGAAAGGTAATGAAGGGCTTGGAAAGATTTAAAATCATGATCTCTTGTTCTGATACTATGTGAAAGCCCAACCTAAAAATTAAGTTAATAGGGAAGGAAACCACATAAATATAAAGAGCATTTAGAATCCGTTGTTAAGTCATATGGGATAAAGAACAGATTTAGTAACAAAACATGTAATATAATGTTTTTATAAACATAGATGTGTGTATATATTTTCTTCGTGTACTTCTTGTGGAAGAGGGTGACCATGGTTCAGGTTGAGCTGATCCACCCCTTAATCTTGAGACAAATCTGCACAGTATTGGTCATCAATTTTTGGAATCAAAGATCGACCCTATTGAACCTAGGACCAAGGATCAGACCGACCCAATGGATTCGGTCTAGTTCAAGGTCAACACGGGACCAATCAATAATTTTTTTCATTTTTTGTATTCATTGAAAAGGCAAACCTACCATTTTAAATTATATATCCATCAATAATGAGGTATTGAGCAATCAAACTATAAATACTAATACATATTCAACAAATTTAAGATAGGGCAATAATAAAAATTTTACACTTACTAAAACAAGAAACCATAAAAATGATTAAGACTGTTCATAGAAACGCAAGGCAAGCGTTGCTCACGAGCAAATAAGGTTTCTAATTAGGGCTTTGTTTCCTTATGATTTACCCGGCGATGAGCGAGGTTAGTGAAGAGAGGTGAGCGGTGCAAGCGTCGAATGGCAAGTAGGGCAAATGTCAAATGGTGAGCACAACAAGCTGGGCAAGCGTCAAATGGTGAGTAGGGTGAGCACAGCAAGTAAGACAAGTGTCGAGTGGCAAGTAGCGCAAGCAACCAAAGGCAAGAGGGCCGAGTGTCGAGCAATGAGCGAGACGAGGTTATTCACAAGCAAAGTTGTTTCTTTCGATTTTACTTAGTAAATTAAAGACTAAGAGAAAAAGAAGAAAGAAGAGAACAAAAGCACTGAAGGAGAAGGACGCCAATTGAATTAGGATTTGCTTTATAAAATAGATAAAAAAAAAATTATGAATAATATATTATATATAAATAAATAAATAATATATATATATACAGTTAGGGTTGGTCTGGGTTGGACCAACCTGAAACTCCCAAGACTAAGGACCAATTTGCACAGTACTAGTCTCAGGATCTCATGACCAAGGATTGACCTAGTCCCCTTGGGAACCAATCCAGGACTAACAAGGTTGGGCCGATCCAGGATTGGTTTAGAATTGACCCTGGACCGATGCTCACCCCTATACGAGACAAAGTTGATGCTTCACATACAATGTATTTTGCATTGCATGAAGTTTCATTGAATCGTGAGATGTTATTCATTTTTTTTTTTTTTTTAGCGATACATGCAAAGTCAACCGCACTTTTTGAGTCAGGACAAATGCAAGATAATAATTTTAATATTTCTTGATCCTTTATTTATTTTAGACTAAAGTTTCATTGGCTCTTGCAAATGCTCCTAAGACAAATTGAGGGTTGTTGGGCTGACTCTCGCTGACGCTGGGCAAGGGTTGTCACAGCCCTCGCCCGATGCCAAAGCCATCTTTGGGCTAGGGCCATGACACCCTTGATTTGATCAAGCAAGGGCGTGGCAACCTTTGCCTAGTGCTAGTGAGGGCCGCCCTCCCCTGTGGCCTGAATTCCAAAAAAAAAGGAAAGAAAAGAAACCAAACAAATTATAGAAAATAAAAATGTATTGATATATTATTTAAAAAGTCTACATTAACACTAATCATGCCATGTAAAATGGTTGGCATTTACATAAACGATTTTCAGTCAAAATTGGTTCGATAGATTTAATTGGCAAAAAGTGAAAATGTTTAGGATTCAATTGGTACAGTTAAAAAACTTAAGATCGAATTAGCAAAAGTATAATAAATTTAAAACTTTTTAGGTAACTTTCCATCTTGAATGCGAAGAAATGTTAGATTTTGGA
Source organism: Corymbia calophylla (assembly GCA_014182845.1). NCBI lineage: Eukaryota > Viridiplantae > Streptophyta > Magnoliopsida > Myrtales > Myrtaceae > Corymbia > Corymbia calophylla. The sequence continues at coordinate 5,820,073 of CM024696.1, read as the reverse complement.
CCTATACTGAATATGAAGAAAAATTGGATTTTGACATATATAACGCTTCAAGTTTTGCCCAAGCTTCAATCTGCCACTTCAGCTAAAATGTTGTCCCCTCAATTCAGCAGAATAATACTCCTAGCCTTTTTTTAAAATACCAGCATTTTATTCCGCTTCAACAAATTATCATCTCCTTCCAACCTAAATTTTAATTGGGTGTCCCCACGCGCACATTTTAATTTGTGATGGTTCAAAATCATTCTTGCTAATGAACTTCTCCAACTCGAATTTCATAGATGCCATAAACCCTAGGCTCTGATTCCAGTTTGTTACCCAAAATTGGAGGACAGACAAAAACAAAAATGATTCAATTAAGAAATAAATGCAAAAGCGATAAACCTAACACAACAGATTTATGTGGTTCAACGGTATGCCTACTTTATTGGAAAAGATCAACGAGATGATTCCACTATAATCGGCAAAGAGAAGATTACAATCACTCAATCACATTTACTCACAAGTTTTTTCCCAACCCCATTTACAATCGAATAAACCCCACAAGAATTAATCAAGAAAATCTCTCACAATTAGGCTTGATGTCGTGAGCGAAATAGGTCATATCCCATGCTTCATTTTTTGTCCCAGGCGCATTTCAGGATCCACCTGAGTTTGGACTTCCGCCCGAAGGACCGGAAATAAAAAATGCTGTAACCAGCTTTTACATCCCTGTCGGACATCCGTTCTTTTTGTTTGGACCCACAATAGCCTCCCAACGTTGATGCTTCATTCCGAACATATGCCTCATGATTTAGGATGTCCAAAAATGTATCTATGCACACTCCGAAATACTTTGCTCGCTCCAGATATCCTTAAATCAATTCAAGTCACTTCTAAACCAAATCGAGTCCGTAATCAATGATTTGGTTGGTACAAATTAATTGTGGTTTAAAGGTTGGAAAAAAAAAACGGCTAGTAAATTTGATGGCTAACAGATATACATATATATATATGGAGAAATTCTAGTATAGACAATTCTAGACCATGTATTTATGAGATATACTTTGACTCAAAGTCGTTGAAAAGTATATTGGAGAATACATACAGAATACTTCACCTAGTTCAAACTATTTATGTGGCTCTATTTATTGGGTAGGCTTAACACAGAGAGAGAGAGAGAGAGAGAGAGAGAGAGAGAGAGATTTAAAGGGAGAAGACTCATCTCCTTTTTTTATGACAAAAGCATAATTCTCGAAAGGGAGAATACTCATCTCCCTTTTTTTATGACATTAATGACAATTGGCACATCTCCAATCTCTTCTTACTTCCAAGCTCGGGACTTCATGGAAGCAAACAGAGGAAGTTTTAGAAATCTATCGCCTCGGTGCAAAGCCATTGACCAACGAAGAGGGCGTTGCAATTGATATTTGGATTGAACGCGGCGAAGGTTCCTGGAGTCAAGCTGAACATGTTCGCCACGCCGAGGCAAGTATCTCCGCTCTTCACTCCATAAACCGACTCGCATTTTAGCCCGATGGAAATCGATCCGCCTATTTTCAATCCACATCCAAAGTTGAAAATGTGAGCTCATGGGCAAGCAATAAGCAGTACATCGAAAAAAGATAATTATTAGCACAATATCATTTGTTCTAAATAGCGGATGACATTGATTGCTCGATTCGTCTGCTAAGAAAAAAACCCTGAAAACCACATTCATACAGCGAGATGTTTATGCTTGAGAGAATGCGAGTCATGCATGGTGCTTACTTTTGGCCACAGAAACGGTGAAGCAGAGAGAGAGCACCAAGAAGAGGTTGAAGAGCATGGTCATTTTGCTGCTGATTCTAGCCATGTTGGTTTAACTGATTATAGTATTTTGAACTTTCTTTGAATTGAAGAAGTTGTGCAAGAGACCATGTTCTATCAATCGGAGCACCCTACTTTTTATAGTGACAAACCCAAGTCACGCATAATAATTTCCGTAGAGAACAAACTTAATTAATTAATGGTATCTCACGCTGGTGTTCCAATGTGGTGCACAATGTTATTCCTGAAAATGGAGCTGCAGTAGTGTCTCTAGGAATATGCCTGACTAAATAGGACGATGACCTAGATGATATCAAGGTCATTGTCTAACATTGTAGAGAAATCCTATGTATAATAATTAGGGCATTGCCAGTTGAATTAACCATTTAATCTGATGTTACTTTTGTATATGTATTAGAAGTTCGACATTAATCTTGGGAACGTCACAAAGCCATTGTCCAACAAAGAGCGCGTTGCAATTGAGGTTTCGATCGGGCATGCTGGAGCTTTCTATAGTAAAATTAAACACATGCGCCATGTCGAGATGAGTGTCTTCACTCCTTGCTCCATATGTTATAGCTATTTGGACACCAACAGGGAAAATAATCTAAAAAATCCCAAACCTATTATACAACGGTCAATTCAGTCCTAAACTTTTTAATTATGTCAATTTAATCAAAAAAATTTTAACAATTTGTCAATTCAGTTCTAAACATTTTAATTATGTGATAATTTTTTTTGGATTTTGCCAATTTTGTCCCAAATCTTTTAATGAATTACCCATGTAATCCTTCTAGCTAATTTTCATTGGAAATTGCTGATATAACGGTCTACACAATACCGACAATCTTATGTGGCATTACTAGTGCAAATGTGGATAATTTTTTTATTTTTTAAAAAAAAGTATTGATTTTTTTCTTTTGTTTCTTTTATTTCTTAAATACGCCGGTAGGGCCACTGGCCACTAGGCAAGGGCCACAAACTCCTCACTGGCAAGGGTATAGTGAACCCTCAACCAAGACCTTACAAGCCATGGCGAGGGCTTCATGGCCCTCACCCATGGGCCGCTAGGATCGTCAACCCTCGCCCAGTGCCCGGTGTTGGATGTCGACTCTTGGCCATCATCAGCCCCATCGACCCTATGTAAAAAAGGAAAAAATAAAACATTGATAAAATTTTCAAAAAAATTTCAAAAATTAAAAAATTGTGCAGGCCCTCAATAGCCACAAACAAGGGACTCCTAGCCATTCGTCGCCTCACTCATGGCTACTCAAGCTCGTCTCTCACCATGATTCATAGATCTCAAGCTTGCAACTACCATAATCGCCGGAGTCAAGCTCTGGTTCAGCCACTCAAGCTCGATGCTTGTGATCACAACCATTCAAGCTATGGAGCTCAAAGGCCATGGCCAAGAGTCAAGCCGAAGCAAACATGAGCGAGGGCCACAACTCTTATCGGCCACAAGTAAATAAAATAGAAAAGAAAAGAAAATTGAAATAATATTATTAACAATTGTTCATATCAGTACCGATTATGCCTCGTAAGACGATCGCCGTTCAAGTCAACGATTTTCATTAAAATTAGCTATATGGACTAAATTATAAAAATTTGAAAAATTTTAAGACATAATTGACACAATTAAAAACTTTACCATTAAATTGGTAAAAATACAGTAAGCCCATAATTTTTAGCATAATTTTCTCCAAGCTAGAAAGAAATGATGGCCGTGTTGACTTTGGCAATGGCGATGCGCGGTGGAGGCTAACATCAAAGGCAGTGGCTTTGGCATGGCTAAGGCGTCGATGATGAGTGGTTTCAAGAGTGGGACGTGGCCAAGACTGCCTTCAAACATTAAATGCTCCAACCCAACCCTGTACTGTGTTTTTGTCTATAACATGTGGTCACCTCCCCACCATAGCCACGACCTTCGGCTTAGGCCCACCCAAAACCTTTTTGGTTCGCCAACATATCAAACGGTGGTCGAGACCGCCACGTACTAACGACCGATGGAGGCATTCGAAGGACGGAATCGTAAAATCCGAAAAATCCCTAGGCAAATAACAGACGTTTGATTTGAGATTTAAATACAAACTATTCGAGACGCTTGCATCTCGTCTAAAATTGTTTAAACTTACTTCTTCTAATAAGCATCCACCTTGGAAGTGGAAAATGGAATTTGAAGTATTTCCTTCATGCTCCCTTTGGCATAAGAACGTGAAGTGACATGAAAAAAAAAAAGAAATCACTTTATTTGAAAGTGAGAAATTTGTAATAACCATCCACGCAAGAGAGAACTTATTATCATTAAAGAACGAGAGCGCTTAAATGGTCATGCTAGAGTACTCAATATTTCACCCCCTCTTCGATGCTCAACCCTCGTGACTCTCTACAATACATTTCGCAATGAATTGAAGTGGAGTGCTCAACCTTCGTACCTCAACCTTGCACTCAACCTTCACAATGAACTGGAGCGAAGTGCTCAATCTTCATAACTTTCGGCTGCACTAAGTGATCGCGAGGAACTAGAGTGGAAGCTTTGAAAGCCTCCTAGAGATGGAGTTTTCATGGTGATCCTTATAAAGCCCTATGGGTTAGAAGTTTTCACGGCTTTTCTCTAATGGAGATTTCTCCATATGAAACGAAAAAGAATAGCGAAAAAGTAGAATGAAAGGACGGAATTTTGCTAAGAAATTTAAAAGAGTGGAGAAAGTCATACGAGTGAACTAAAGAGCCATCCTCGATGTTACAACATATATATAAGCTAATGGTGTCCTTAATCTGTGACATTTTCCTAACTTCCAATTTGTTTTTATTAAATTCCAAATTGCTTGCCGCGTGTCAATTTCTAATCAGATCTGACCAGATAAATGCGCATCTACTGCGCCTGACGTGGTAAGTGTGATACCACTGTGAAGAGGGATATGCTCGGATTTGGTAATTTACTTTTTCCTACTTTGTGCTTTACGCGAAACAGCAGATGAACGCAGGTCAAGGACCTCAGCTGTGCATTCCTTCCTTCCCATACATGCCTCCCAAACAAAACAGAGACAAAACATCCTCTCATTCCCTTCATTCTGTTGCCATTACCTATTGGCCTTACATACAGAAGGAAAGCTCACTCTTGTTTTCCCCTTTCATTCGATTGATCAATATGCAATCCACGAGCGGATGCTGCAGATTCCAGTACACACGGCTCGCCACTCGAAGCAAACTCTGAAGCTTAGTAATTGGAACTCCAGCTAATGCATTGCCAATAACAATATGTCAAGGAAAGATTATCCGCCTTTTGAATACTTAGTTCACCAACGACAGACCAGGACAGTTGGCAATGAAGAATGATGGGCGCTTCGATTGACTCGAAGGCAACTAAATCGGACAATTTCATGAATGATAAGGAGGAAACCCACGTTATCTACAAGCACCGAGTATCTTGCACCTCAAATCACAGAAAATTAACCTCTCTTTTTTTACAAATGAAGTTGTAGTTTCCTGCACAATTCCTCGGAGACATGGCTCGCATTACACTTGAAAAGAAGCGGCATGGGCCAAAATGAAGCCAACAAAGTACGGTAAACTTTTAATCAACCCTGACTAAATCACTCGGTAAACAAACCTTACACCGAGTCCACACCTTCAACCTGCTGTCGCGCAAGATATCTTTCCCTTCTCTCCTTCTACAAACATCAGATAATATGACTGTTAGACGGCGAAGAGAAATTAAGAAATGAACTTTGGTTGTAGGTTCTCGTTGACTCACCCATTCATCAATGACGAGCCCTTCTCCAATGATCTTTGGACCCGCTTCTTCTGGAGGTTTCTTCCGTGCCTCCACAGCAGCATCAGCTTCAGCCAACTGGCGCTTCAGCTTTTCTAGAGCCTAACGATAAACCAAGAGAAAATGTCCACAAATCTTCAAAATGGCATAGTTCAAGAATGCAATGGAAAAATTCACATGAAAACGGTGGTCATACAAAACTACATTTAAGAAGCACAAACACTGCTACATACTGGACTAGGTCGCTCGGGGTCCAGAAAAATAACCCGCAGTATGCGCTCTACTACCACTTGATCCTTCTGCTCATCAAACTGCACGACAGCAAACATCAAAATTACATGAGTAAGATGTTCATGCCAAAAGCAAGCCTAAGCACATCTTTGCACAGACTGAGTGACAATAGATAGGGTTGGTAATCAGAGCAATTGTGAACCTCGCTTTCAACAAAGGCAGCTAGGTGACTTCCAATTTAACTTAATGACATTTGATTAAATTTCCTGGACTAAGAAATGATTGAAAAATTCACAAGTAGAAAAGCAACAAGCCTATGACACACAGCATCCAGCAATTGGTCATCTGCATTAATTAATCAAGAATGGACAGTGTACATCTCAAATTAGGAAATGCAAGAACATCTTGATGGCAGGACATGATCAAGACAGTTGTTGTACCCACCAGTTCAGGTACATATTCCATCATTCCTTTCACCTTCAGACACATGATCTTGAACTTGACCCTGCTCTTCTGATTCATCGGCTTTTCATTGTTCTCTGGATGCTCCACAAACTTGAACACTAAAACAACACCACACAGATCTAAGATCAACACAGAAAACATTGTCTGAACCTAATCTGTACATGTGCACACACAATAGATAAGCAAAAGAAACAGCTTGTCCGGCATACCCATTTTCTTACCTGTTGCTATGATACTTTCACCAGGAGCAAGGATTGCCCCAGGAGGACGCATGAAGCAGCTTTTAGGTGCAGTTGTTTGAAACTGCAGGAAAATAGAACAAAAGAATAACTGAATTTTATGCATAGATAATTATCCAAATACAGGGAAAAATATGCATAGAAGCATTCACACAGTATATAAAAGAGCCAAAAAAAACTCCATTTCTCAGATCAGAACATATTGTCATGTTTGGGTCACACAAACAAATATGCATTGATAGACACTAGAGTAAAAACAAAAAGAAACAAACAAACGTCAATAGTATAGAAGCTGTAGGTAAAACCTTGAAAGCCACATGAGATTTGCTGATGTTTTTAATCTTGATGGCACTCCTAACTTGCTTGCCAGGCTCATCTACACAAAGAAGGCAAAATTATAGTTAAAAAAATAAAACTTGCAAAGAAGGATACTGCTCACTTGGTTGACTTAACCATAGAGCAATAATCTAGGGACCTCAAAACAATTTTTTCGTTGGCATTTGCAGTTGTAAAATGTGATAATATACAAAAAGCTTGTATAATCACAAGGCCGCCTCATTGATTCTTCTGCAAGGTTCCCAATTAAGAATGGATAATGTATAGAGCAGCCTTTATTCTGTTCAAAGAGCTTACTGATAGAGCACAATACAGCTTTCGTCCATCAGCAACTGACAATTATGAAGGGGTAGCAACAAAAGCAGCAGATGGCATAAACAGCACACAAAAGTCAAAATAGCCTTAGACATTTAGAGTAATGTGTCATTTAAACATGCATAAGATGCAGCAAAGTCATAAGAGACTATTTCATTGCCAAGACTATCTAATAATAGCCAACCGGAACAATGTTTTGAGCACTTTAAAATATGACAAGTCCTCCAAAATGAAGTTGATCTCTCTCTACACATCCACACACACAAACCCAGGCAAAAAGCAGTTTGTCAACGATCATAAACATCACCCTTAATTAGGATTGGAATCTGATATCTACATTGCAGGCCTTATTTTTTTAATTTAGTTTCAGAGCTATAACATGACAAAATTCAGCATGATATGGAAATATTCCTTTGATAATCCAATAACAAGAAAACTTTGCAGCATTGACCCCACACTGCAACTTTTACTGTGCTAACGTTGCCAAGAAATGACTCTGGCACTAAGAATGCGGAGTCCAACATAACTCAACTTAAATTTGAGAACTGTTTACCTTTAGGGCCCCAATTATCTCAGTTTTCTCCATGACCACAAAGTCTCCTTCAGTTACTATAGCTTGATCACATATACTAGAATTCTCCACTTTGGGATGGAGAGGGTATTCTCAAAGAGATGAACACCAAAGCTGATAAAATCTCTCCAGCATCCAAAATCGAAATAACACAGAGCCGAGGATCCAACAAAGAAAAGAAATTTCAGGGAAGCTATTAGTCATGAACTGCTAGATGGATTCATAAGTAAAACACTGCAATACATGACTGCAAAGTCAGGAAGGTTAATGCCTTGTGCACTTCCTTTTTTTCTTTGGTTGGAAAACTTGAGATTGACCACCCACAGGGGTACATTGAACATCAAAAGACTTGGGGAAATACCCTAAAAACCAAGGCATCGCTACTTCACCATCCAAATCACATCAGGGACAGACTTCAGAGTTTCGCATAACCAATCTGTGCATGGTGTTTCCCCAAGTAACACAGTTGTTAAAGTGGGGTGCCAGCATGGATGTTTTATTTCAAGAATGAAGCGCTCATGTTTCTAAAATTACTTCCCCTGACATCTGGAATAAAACTGGGAAATCAGAATCAAGTAGCGAGCGGTCTCGTAAGCTAGCTGATTCTCCCATCAAAAAGCCATAACTAGGCATAATTAATCATATGCTATATCAAATATTCAACACAAACACCTAAGAGATCCTAACACAACAAGGTTAAAGTATATTATGTTTTGACCCATAAGCAACTCGAGTGTTTCAGTAACAAAGCTACAAAACACAAGTAGATCGGACAAGAGGCTAATAATTCTTAGCTTGCTGGTGGTATACTACACAACAAGCTTATAATGGCGACTAGATATGGTAAGGCAATAACTTTAACTAAATGAATAAATACACTTAAAAAGCACCTCATCCACAATCATTAAGTATGATCTTCTGGGCAACCGTTAATTCTCATGGCTACTTCAACAAGCAGTCATTTTCCAAAACCAAAATCTTCTAAAAACTGCCAATGAGAGAAATCGCATCAATTGAGCTCCCAAACTCAATTCACTGTAAACAACATTCCCACAAGCCAACACGAAATCACCAAAACAAATCAAGACCCAAACCTCAAAGGATCACATCAATCGACATCAATCAGCTCAGAAGACTAAAACACTTCAAGAATTCGAAGTGAAATCAACTCACATGGGAAGTAGAGCTTCGTAGATGGATCGAGCTTCAACCTCCGCCGAGTCGGGAGGAGCGACTTCGCGACGGACGACACCGAGGTCGACCCATGATGCCCATCCGATCCCTCCACCTGCGGGCCGCCCGGGTGGTGGTGAACCCCCAGGTGCGACACCGCGGACGACGACGAGCTATTCGGAGCGGCCCCCGCGTTCCGAAACGGCAACTTGAAGAAGCCCCAGACCTTGCCCTGATCAGAACTCGGTTTCTGCTCCACCACTGCCATCACAGCCCTTCACTACCATATAAGTCCCAAGAAAAGCCAAAAAGACCCAGAACAACTTCCCCTCTCTCTCTCTCTCTCTCTCTCTCTCTCTCTCTCTCTCTCTCTCTCTCTCTCTCTCTCTCCGCGCCCCTATCGATCCGAAACTCGGATACCCACTACCCAAAATCGAATCTTTTCGAGCTCCCGAACGTCAACGATGGACGCTCTCTTCTGGGTCCGATTCGATCAAACCAAAGGAAAGCCCTGGCGCTTCAAGACGAAAGAGGATTCAACTCGAAGATGGGTCCGGAGCTGAAATGGGTTGGAGGGGAAGACGGATCTGAGAGTGGGGATTGAGGCGGATTTAAGTACGTGGATTTCACGTCCGCGCCCGTCGACTACTTACTACCTTCCTCTCTTTCTTTTATCGAGTCGTCTTCATCGCACTGTATCTTGATTAGCGGGGGACAAGGTGAAGTTGTGGCAGCAAGGGGGGTCGGCCGGACTGAAAACGACGTCGCCCGCCTCTGGGATCCACGCGTTTTGTTTTTCTGGCACTCTCTTTCTACCCTGATCCTCGTGGCGGATGATTCCTCCGTGTGCGTTTCTCAAATGTGAACACACGAGTTCTGGGTTCATGCGCAGCGATCCTGGTTCGAAAAAAGTTCCGATTTTTAAATAGCCATTCAAAGAGCCGGACTCCATTTCGGTGCGCGACTTTGAATCGAGAATTGACCATATCGCGTGTGGTTTTTCGGGAAATTAGAGTGGATGGCAAGAGTCGATATCGTTCTTGCACGTGTTGATATCATTTGCTCAAAGTTCGGGTCAAGGCTTATCGCACTACGCATGCACATGAGATGAATGGGATTGTTTTAAGGTGGAATTTGATGTGATTGGATTGAAATTTTTCTGTATCATAAAAATGTAACAATATAAAATCGTAATTAAAGGGTATAAAAATAACAATGTTAGAAAATTTTATGTTAAAATTAGTATGGCAATAATATGGTAGATTGTTTTGCTTTTTATTAAGAAAACGATAGAGAAGGGTATCAACACTAAGGGTTTTACACATGTTAATTGAATTTTCAGTTTGAGACAAAATCATTCTACCCAACTCATGACCTAGACGTTCGAGACTACAAATTCCATCACCACAATCCCACAAAAAGCTGAGAAATCTCTTCATATTATAGCAACGTCATAATTAAATGCATAGTTATAGATAAGAAAAATAGTTAAATGCGTTGTCCAAAATATTCAAAGATTTGGTCAAAATGTGAATTGAACAAATGATCTCACCGAGGTTATGAATCCCATCACCACAATCTCACAAATATGTTAAAAATTGAGAAATCTCTCCATATTATGGGACGACATAGTTAAACGCGTCGTTATAAAAAAAAAGTTAAATGCATAATTTATGATATTCAAAAACTTGGTCAAAATGTAAATTGAACTCGCGATCTCGTGGAAAGTGAGTGACCCTTTTACCGAAACAGTATGTTGAGTATTGAAAACGGTCCATTTGGTACTAACATTTTACCATGTCAAATTGAACTTTTTGGTCTTATTCACATATAAAAAGGTTTTCTTGGAGTCCCACAGGGAGGGACAAAACCTGGGGTGGTGGAAAATGAGGGCAACTTTTCAGAGGGCCGTTGACGTGGGTGCTGTTGACTTTGGGTGGAAGTGGCGTAGGTTAATGTCCCTTTTGGTGGCGTGTGATTGGAGTTCTAATTTGTTTTTTTTATTTTATATTTTTCGGTGATGGGATGAGTGGGATTAGTTGATAGTTCAATTGATTTGTATTTATTTAATGAGATGTGGAGCCAGATCAAATGTGAACGCAAGACAATCGGGTTGATTGGGTTGGGGAGACAAGAAGCCTTCACGATTTTCTCGAAGACATCTTTGACTCTGTTTGCCATTATCCAAAATAAAAATAATAATAATAATAATAATAATAATAAAATCATCAATTCATGAAGAGAAAATGACATAAATAATACTTAAACTTTGGTGTTATATGCAATATGATCTCTAAATTTTAATTTATTCAATATGATCTGTAAACTTTACTTTAATATGTAATATTATTTTTGAACTTTCAATTTTTTCAATATTATCATTAAATTTTTTATACATGCTAAATCTAATCTCTAGACTGTATAAAAATATTTAATAGTGTTATTAAATTTGAATTAATAAAAAGAAAATAGTGAACATTTTTATATAGTTTAATGATTAACTTAAACATGTATTAAAAGTTTAGAGACTACATTGAATAAATTGAAAGTTTAGGGATCATATTGAACAAATTAAATTAGAAACTATATTATATATTAGATTAAAGTTGAGGTAATATTTGTGTTATTATCTCATTCATGAATCAGATAAAACCACTGAAAATAGACAAGGGCCTCATTTTAGCATATTACGGTCCTATGAAACAAGTCAATCAGGTCAACCCTATTTTTTGGGGTTGGATTACCTTGATGAATTAGTACTTCTTTTAAGATAAATAGAAGCAAAAATTAATTGACACTTATAAATATGATAGTTTTCAAAACTCTCAAAGTCTTTGACCTCCACAAATGCTTTGAAAATAGCTAAGTAAAACATGATATGTCTTTATAAAACTTGTAAAGTGAAGTCTAGCTGACATGTTTATGTAAGTGTTGTTTTATACAATAGGATCTACCATGTATTAACTTTAGATGAATTAATCTAGTATGCAACCTTGGAAGGTTGAGAAAAATACTCAAAAATGAGCAAACGAGTTGGAAATTTGCCCAGATCTTTGTATGTAAATCTAACATTGGGATAGTCAAGTGTTGATGTTGTCATTGTTTCATTGCTATTACAGTTATTATTGTCATAATCATCATCTTAATAAATTAAAATTGGTAGGTTGACAACTTATTACCAAAACACAAGGAAACTAACTTCCGATTCTACTCTACCTTCACCTGCTCCTATTTTATACTCCCCCTAAAAGCTTTCATTTTTATCACCTTTTTTTATGCAATTGTTCATTATTTTTATATAAACTATCTAACAAAATAATATATATGTAATTGATAAAATTTCACATATCAAAATAAGATTACTACTGTTAACACCAAAAGTCAACTCCATAGGCTATTGCTAGCCAATAAGGCCCACTAGGCTTATAATGGACACATCGGTCTATTGGAGTTCAAATATGGTTACAGTCGCAGTTACCGGTGGCTCGACACCAATCACTATTTGGAAGCAAGAGGATAACAAAGAGACATGTTATTAAAATGCTTGCTATCAACCACTTCGTGGATAAGACAATATTGTTATTAAAGAACGTGCCAAGTGTTTTGAGAATAATTTGAATTTGAAGTAGTTATTGCCATAGCAATTATTCACTCTATTTGGCTATAAATAGCCGAAGAAAAGTTGTTGTGAACAAGGCAGAAAAAACGATTGAAACAAGACAATTGTCATTTTATTCACATTTTAGTCATCATTTGCTTTTGATTCATTTCTCAATATTTTGAATTTATCTTCTTAGTTAGTAGCCATTGTCATTAAAACCTATTACTTTCTTTCCGAAACAACACATAACCCGATATAAAAAAAGTTGAAGAGCCAACCTTCAATGAAAGATATTTCGTTAGTAAACATTCTTGGCGAAACAGCTACAATACACCACATGTAAATACAATTTGATCTTGATATGAATTAAGCATATCTAGATTCATATTAATCGTATTTGTGTAATAATCATATATCAGCACTTAATCAAACTTTTCTCCAATGTGCATGCTTCGTCAATTCCTAACATTGATGTTAACATGATGCATTCCATAAATCCTGTATTGGACTAGAATTTATGTTTATTCCTTTGTTTATTAGGCTTCCCTTCCGAACAATAAAAAAGAAAAAGAAAAATTAGGCGTCCTTCAAGTTATATATGTACTGACTAAATTATGGATAGGTTATCAACTAGCCACTTTCGATATATAGATTATCAATTCAAATACATAATGTCTCGAACCTTTTAAAGATATCTCACATATCAGAAAATGCTTGTTCAAAAGATTTAAGAAAAAAGACTATGCATATTATATAGACTCTTGACATTGATAGGGGCACAAGGTACACTTGGAATGATAAGTTATTGCAAAATACCAAATACGAATTCGTAGAACAAATATTTTCTCATCTCTCCGTGTGTTTATTAAAAGATTGTTCGTGATTCATCTTCCAACCTTAGAAAAGAATTACATATATAATTGTATTTAAAGCTATTCTCAACAAGCTGAGGGCTAGCCGGTCCAGTGGATCCAACTAGTGGTTAGGATGGTTCCAGGGTAGAACCTGGAACCTAAGACCCGCACCGATGGGAACATGTAAGTTCAAGTTCCAAAGTATGTAGGGTAGGTTCTAAATTCCAAAATTTGGAGAATTTATTTCGATGTGTAGGTTCTAGGTCTAGGTTGGTAGAACTTGGAACCTAGAATCTGTAACCTAGAATTTAAAACTTAGAACAAGTTTTTGTGTTTTTCAAAGTCTATGTTTTCATGCGATCATGAGGTATTTTATGATATTTGATGATAAGTGTATAATCAAAAACCACTAGTCTAAACTTCTATTTTATGATTAGAAATTTTATTTTCGTAGATTATGAGACTAGTGGAAGCTTCAATTGCTTCTTTGATACAATATGTTCGGTCAATTGCTTCTTTCAAAATAATGATTATATATAATACGAAAGCAATCGGTGCATTGAAAACCATAAAATTTCCTTAGTACTATTTGACATGTGCATATGAACACTCATTATTAGGCAATCGATAATAAAATACTTGTTCATTTTTATTGTTGCGTTTATTTTCGTTTTGCTTAGTTAAAGATGAAAAAAAAGAACCTATCAGAACTTGGAACCGACCTTGGAATCTATAACCGGGTAGGTTTTAGGTTTTGGGTTCTAAAAAATGAGGAACTAGCACCCGATGATAGGTTAGGTTCCAAATTCCAAGCAAAACTTGCAAAGAACTTGGAAACGTGGAATTGCTCTCCCCTAAATCTACCCATCAAGTTGACCAGACAAGCGATCTGTTCGTAACTTTCAACATGTTTGAGGACTTAGTGTTTCTCAATTCACTAAGGTAGGATGAGAAGCATGTTTTATATAAAAAGGTACAATTGAGAAATATATCTTGCTAGATTAGTAGATTGATGTTGCAAAATGATTCTCTTCTTTAAGTAGCATGCAAAATGATGCTAATCGAATGTAGAGCCCTCCTCTTTCTAATTTTTCAGCAAATCTTCCAAATCAATTATGACTATGAAAGCTTGTCCATATAATTCCCACGGTACAAAATCGATCATCCATCAAACTTCCCAGTGCTTAGTTCCTCATAAAATTACATGCATAAAAATTATCGACTAGAGGTGAGACCAAAAAGTCGGGCCTAAGCTTCTAGTCATTTCGGCAAGAAAAACCTTGGCCCGTTTCATGATGATCCATGAAAGACAAGACCATATATCAGTGATCTGGAGAAGGCCATATCGATTTCGAGATGGTTGGCCTTTGCAGGAAAAGAGTTGATCGTTTCTCATGAGATCACGAGTAATGATTTACATCATAAGTAAACTTCTGAACGGCTGGTGTTGGATTAAAAGATCTGCAATGCTCTCTATGCTACACAGACATTCTTACACCATCCACAGAAGGTTGAGACAAGTTGAGTATCCCTGGCCGACATCATTGGCCGAGGAGGAGAGTGAACACCCAAAGGGCCTGAGCCATGCCCAGCATTCAAAGCCGTCAGCTGGGCCAACTATTCTTATTTGGCTATTGGCACCCTGCAAACCATGAGTTATATCAGGATATTTCCCTAGAAGTCGAGCGATCTTATGAACACAAACATGGGATGCGCGATGTTGGGCGCTGCTGTCATCAGCATCAGATATGCTGCAAAAAGTACTTACTTTCTGCATGAATGGATTTCACTCGATCTTATGAACAAAAAAGATTCATATTCATTCTGATGGGTTGGATTTGCTCGCAGCCTTGCAGGCAAGCATATTACATCGAGTGGGATTTAAATAAACAGCAATTTTCCATGATTATTCACGACAAGAAAGAAGCCTTCTATTCAAAATTAACCAGATCTCGATAGTTAAATGGATGGAATCTCGTGTTGTTAGATTAGTATGGGCTATTCATGTCATTTCACATCGTGATCAAAATATTCTAAAATAAAGATTGTTGATTGTGGTAAATTTCTTTGTCTGCATTGCGTTATATTGTGTTCAATTTAAGTTTCGTTTTCTCAATAAACTAATTTCTTATTTGAGTATTATTTGTGGTTGTATCAGACATTGTGAGTATGAAATGGTTCATATTCATTTTCCATGACTATGAAAACTTGTCCACACAATTTCCACGGATACAAAATCAATCATCCATCAAACTTCCTGGTGCTTAGTTCCTCATAAAATTACTTGCATACAAATTATCAACTAGAGGCGAGCCCAAACAAGTCGGGCCTAAACTTCAAGTCATTTCGGCAAGAAAAACCTCATCCCATTTCATGATGATCCATGGAGGACAAGACCCTATATCAGTGATCAGGAGAAGGCCATATCGATTTCGAGATGGTTGGCCTTTGCAGGAAAAGAGTCGATTGTCTCTCACGAGGCCACAAATTTGATTTACTTCGTGAGTAAACTTCTGAATGGCTCGTGTTGGATTAAAAGATCTGCAACGCTCTCTATGCTAGCACATGCCATCCTTACACCACCTACAAAAGGTTTGAGATGAGCTGAGTATCCCAGCCCACATTATTGGCCGAGGAGGGGAGTTAGACACCCAAAGGGCTTGAGCTTTGCCCAGCATTCAAAGCCATCAACTGGGCCAACTGTGCTTACTTATGTATTGGCACCCTGCAAACTCGACTTATATCAGGATATTTCCCTAGAAGTCGAGCGATCTCATGAACACAAACATGCAACGCGAGATGTCAGGCGCTGCTGTCATCGACATCAGATATGCTGCAAAAGAGTACTTTCTGCATGAATGGATTTCACTCGATCAGTTGAACTGATCATTCGACCACGTACTCACTCGCATCTTATTTGGCCCGACCACCGACACTGTAGATTAGTTCACAGATTCCTCATCTGGACCTCAAGGTTAGACAGGCTCAGGCACGAATTGAGCAGCATGGTTAGCTACTTCGCACCTTAGCTCAGCATTAGATAACGCTCCTTGAGTAGAGCCAATGAAAAAGACAGCAAAAGAGCTCACAAATCGATCTGTCTGAATTGAGCACTTCAAAATGTCTCCTGTCTTTATGTTTAGAACAAGATCCAGCTCTCTTATTGTTAAAACCCCAAAAGAAAACGAAAACCCACAGAACTATTAGAGCCAATCCTCACGAGATTTCACCTTGCATACACATATACACATAGAAATGTATTTATGGTACACGTACACGTATATGGATTCAATCAATACGGACCCCAATTACAGCTTAAGAACATGACAGTCCACAGCGACTCCTCGGCTCGCCTGTACGCCTCCCCATCCGCCCCGGTCGCTGGCGAGTCCAGAGTGCCGGAGAATCGCCTTGCCTGCTTCGAGTCCCTCAGTGACTTCATCCCCGACGAGGACTGGTCCCTGACCCCCTGCATCAGCCGGCTCGCCGCCTGGAGCATGGCCCTCCCCATGAACCTCAGGCTCATCAAAAAACTGCAGCAAACCACCAACGATGGAACTGACTATGCTTCGAGAGTTGTTGCGCGGAACTTCAATGACAACAGTTGTTGACGAAACGACGTGCTTAGATATATATACACAGAGAGAGGAACGGGATGCAAAAGCGAATCTAGAAACTACTGGCGGCGACCGATGAAAGGATGGTGGGACAGGGGTATGGAGATATCCCGTGGGCTAGTTGCACGTAGATATTTCGTGGAGGCGGCGGGTTTGTAGATACTTGGGAAGGATAAGGACGATTTCATTTGTAAACTATGGATGCAATGATCAAGGAATCGACGTGCAAAATGCGGAAGGCTGGAAAGGTCCAGGAAGGGAAATGTATATCTAGCTGTAAAGTTAAACATATAACAAAGAAACGGTGGGTCATGCACCGCTAATTTTCCCAAGAAAACCATTTAACTTGCTTGACAAGTATCCTTGGAATAATTAGGATTGAATATCCTTACTTTTTCATTTTCTGGGTGTTGATCTTATCCTAAATCTATTTTACAAGAATTGAATATGTTTAGTTCAAATCCCACTCAGTGAGATTCCTTGGATATGAAAATGAAAACACAACATTTTTGATGGGTTGGAGTTGCCTGCAGCCTTTGCTGGCAAGCAAATTACATCTGAGTGGGATTTAAATAAATAGTAATTTTCCATTATTATACACAAGAAAAAAGCCTATTGAAGAAATTGTCAAATCTCTATAATTATAAGGACGAAATAGGGTGGCAAATCGTCTCGTATTAGACTATTTGTGTCATTTCATGTAGTGATCAAAATATTCCCATATGAAAGATTGTCAATTGTGTCAATTTCAAGTTGACCACATTAGTTATATCGTGTTCGATTTAGGTTCGGGTTCCTCAATAAACTCATATTGCATTCTAGTATTTTTTGTGGTAGTATTAGAAAGGGTGAGTACTAAACGGATTATAATCATTTTCCTACCTATATCACAATATATAGTTTGATTTTTGTTTTTTTTGTCTAATATCAAAATCCAACAACAGAGATAAGTAGAAATAAGTAAATTTCTTTCTAAAAAAAAGGAGGCTTACTCGGGGTTTTTTGGTGTGCAAAATAAAAGAGTTTGTACCATGAGTTTTAGGGGCAATTGGTTCTAGAGCCGGAACTTGGAATTTATCCTACTATAACCGATTCTTAATTTTTGGACTCTGGAACCTAACTTGTTTGCCTAGGAATCGAATTTGAAACCTATTTTGTTTTTCCAATCCGGTTCTAGGGTCTAACTAAGAATTTTTTTTTTTTATTCCTTTTTAATCATATGAGACTATGAGTAACAAAAAATTTAAAAGTAAAAGATGAATAACACAAAACCCTATCTGCCAAAAATAACAATCCTTAAGAGGAATACATAGTCACGTCGTAACATAAAACATAAATTATAAAACTCTATTCACTATTCATCAATAAAAATTTAGGAGGAGGAAATACTAGCAAGGAGTTCCCAAAAAGGTAAAAGGACAAAGAAGTGATAATTTTAGAATTTAGGGGAAAGCAATTAAGGTTTTGGCTTTTTAGCTTATAAAATTAGTTCCCAAATGGGGCAGTCCAATTTAGTTCTCAAGTGGGCATTCACTCAAAACTTGTTCCCAGATCGGTGCTAATTGGTTCAAAAACTTTGAAACCTATTCCTAGACCACTTTTAATGGGAATTGGTTCCTATACCTATTTTTCAAATGGTCCAATTCAGTTCTCTAGTAAAATCGGTTTGGTGGCACACCCCTAATGAGTTTAACGAATAAAAACCTTTGAAATAAACACTGAAAGTTCAATTTATCTATATTATTTACTAATTGGATATCTAATATTATTTTCTTATGAATTGCTTAATAGCATTCACTTTGTTCTACACCAATATTACCCCATGGATATCTTTATCATGAATAATGTCATTGGATTTGTTTCTTTAAATATTGCACTAGCACAAATGCAAAAGCAAAGATTTTCTAGGGCACGCTAGTATCCAATTACCCATAGACGTGAGTAAAAGAAACTGCCCAGATTGGACCGAAGTCACCGAACCAATCAATTTTGGGCAGTTATTGGGGTCATTGGTTCGATTCCTGATTTCATAAAATTGGAACCCGTAAATTTCAGTACAATTCCCAATTCCAAAGGTGGAACCCTTTATTTCATATCTTAACACCCTCCACTCGAACCACTTGGACCGGACCGATTATTTTTTTATTTTTTTTATTTCGTATAAATCTAGAAAAAACCCTACTAGCTACTCTCATAGCGAGTTAGCTTCTTCACTTCGTTGCCCTGAGAAATCCGTTTGTCCATGGTCATCACTGGCATCGCTCGTCCAAGGCGAGCCACCCCTTCCATCCTCTTTGTTGTCACTTGCGGCCATGGAGGAGCCGTCGTCCCCAACTCTAGATCTGGACTAGCGAAGTCCAGACCAAGCCCTCTTTGTCGTCACTCGCGGCCATGGATGACCCGCCATATGGAAGTTCACAGGCTAGACCAAGAGGCACAAACCTAGAGCTGGACAAGCGATTCATTTGAGCTAAGCCACTCCTTCCTCGTCTAAACTCGCTAGGTCTGTGCACGTGCTGCCTTGCGAACCATGGACGAGGCTAGACTTGGATGGGCAATGAGTAGAACAACCACAAGCAACGTCAGAAGGAGTGGCTTGATTTGGAAGCATGAGAGGTGCTCCATGCAATGGCAACGGTGGAGGAAGCTAGGGATGTGCAACCGGATCGAGTTTACTTGAGAACCAGACCAAACTACCTGAAAAACGGAGTTGGAAACCAATTTTCAGTTAAATCGGTTCCAGTTTTTGGGAATTGGTTAAAACCAGTCCGGAATCTGGTCCAAGGAAAGATCCACCCGAAACCGGACCGGTTTTGGAACTGGTTTTTACTTTGTTATAAAAAATAAAATCGTCTCTCTATATAGTGCTTTTGAGTTTCTCTGTCTTCGAAATATTGTTAAAAAAAGAAAGCCTCTCTCTGAATCAAATTAATAGAGTATTGTATTCGAAGAATTAATAAAAAGAATTGTTCTCATGCATTGTTTTTTCCTTTTTAATAGTCTCACCTTCAACTATAGTAATAGTTGCTAGACAAATGCTACCAACGGTTATGGCACTAATTAAAGTATTCTTAGTCCAACTCAAAAAATATGTCCTCTTAATAACAATTTCATCGCATACACATGAGTAGGTGCATTAGATCACATCAGTACAATTTGTATAGGAATGAGACTAATATTATACCCATATTTGTTGCTAATTTTATGTAATGTTAGGATTTTTGCTTTGTCTTATAATGTTAGGAGGATTACGTTATTATTTTTTCGCGAATTAATGTAAAATTCAAAATCGTATAGGATATCGAACAGTTGCAAAATAGGTTCCAATGAAAACAAGATAAACCCTGTTCCCAAACCAAAAAAAAACAGGGTCGGGTCCAAAACAGGAATGGTACATAGTCCAAAAAATGGCACCGATTATAATAAGATCGGGTATATGATCCAAGTCTAGACCCTACCCATCCTGAATCCGATCACCCCTAAAGGAAGCTGCTTGATCCATTTATATACTTGGGAACCAAACTAGGCGAATGGGTCCAGTTTGGTCCGGTTTTAAGACCACATGGTTTGGTTCCAAAGAATGGGAATTGGTCCCATCATAAACAATATTAGCAATTCGTTCATCAAGAGTAGGCCCAAAACGATTAGTTACCCATTTTGTGGCAGCAAAAGTAAAGCCATTGAGGAGCTAATAATGTCCAATTACCTCCCAACTTTCTTGGGCTTGTGAAGCAAAGAGCCCTTTCCTTGTTTGACTTTTTTGATCTTGCATCTTTGATAAATTCAAGTCGTATAAAAATTTAAACTTTCCAAAAATGTTTTATTTGCCTAGAAAAGATTTTTTTTTCCTTTTTATTTTTCTAGCGAGCCAAAATCATATGCAATTTTTCCCATCACTTGGTTGGTTCATATACATCAATAACCACGAGAAGCAAATTATTTTAATTATCCTTTTTTATCTTGAGACTTAGCAAAAATTAGGTTCCTAGTAAATCTTTGACCCCCGCCACCCTCCAATAGACACTAGCCTCCGCCACCATCCCATGGATAGCCTCCACCACCATCCCCCAAACACTCTCCACTAGGGGTGTCAATGGGTCGGGTCGAGTCGGGGTTTGATGTTACCCAACTCAACCCCAATCATAAAGAGTCACGCTGGCATCCACCACCACCTCTCTGTTAGCGCCCATCTTCTCCAAGACATCCACCGCCATGCTCGCCACCATGCAGGCAGCCTCCGCCATGGTACCCTCATCCATCCCATCAATCCACCACTTCGTCCTATCAACCCCCATCTCCAACCTATCGACCACCACCATCACCTGCATCCTATCAACCAAAAATGGAATGCCTAGATTATTAATCAACTTTGGTGATCAACTTTCTTTTAATTTTCGCAGATGTAATTCGTTCATTAATATGCAAAGGAGTAAAATATACAAAGAGACTTCTCTAAATAGTAACGGATGAGTCCCCACGTGTTGCATTCCATCTCGTATCTAGAAAACCCCAAAACCATGTGAAATCTGTTTAAATAAATCTTTCTAGATGCAATGAAAGAGATAATTAGGGAATATTTTAATTTCGATGGCGAAATCGAAATGCAATAGTCACAATCCAAAGCAATTTTCTAACCCCGTGACGACTGCACATCGGCTGTCAACTCATACACGCAGGCAGCTTCTTCGGGCAACTCTATCCACAAGCAAGCCCTAGGTTTCTGCCAAGTCGCTACCCCTATTGAGTTCGTATTAAGCTTTTTCATGAACTAAATCATTTTAATATTCCTTAGTGGGTAATCCCTGCTTAATTTACATGAAATCGATCTGATTAGCAGCTTTCCGAATGCGGTGGGCACTTGATATTGGTCCGACGAGCTGGGGCTGCCTCCATGACCTCGTGCATGGAGACACAGACCATAAAATTAATTATGGTAATACTTTAGATTATCTTTATAATCATGTTGCATGGCTATCGAGTGCGTTCATGTTGTGCTTTCTTTTCGAGCATGATATCAGACAAAATCGCCACAGAGAATAATTTAAGGAGGAAACAAGATAAGACGGAACCCTTTAAGCAATCTAGGAGATTTTCTAGGTTTCGGTCGACGATAACCTGCTTTGTCATTTCCTTAAACGACCTTAGTGAATAAAAATCTCAGGTAAATTTCATTAAATTAGGGTTTGACCGCAAAGCTTGTCCCGCAAAACTAGACGAGACACGTATGGGGGTTTTCTAAGCCAATGGAGAGTGCTTCACGTGAAGTTTCTTTATCGAACGATGTTGCATGGCCCTTGATTTCTCATCTCACTACGATTCCGAGGGAAATGTAGATATTTCTAGCTCTTTGCCCGTGATTAATTATTGTATTCTTCTTCTGGATAACGCCCTGAATGCTCATCGGTTTTTTTTTTTTTTTTAAATTGGCTTCTGTGGTCCAGAATATAACGAGGGTCATTACGAGCTTAGATTAGGGTCTATACTTTATTTGATAAACACCGCGTCGATTCATGCACCACTTTGTTCATAAAAATTGACGACCTTAAATCATTAGTCATACCTTCATTGTCGACTAAAATTTCCAGATGAATCAATTTAAATTGCACCTTATAATTTCCATGTAGTGGCGATGCATGAAATCATGCGTACAAACATTGAGGCCCCCTAACTTCCCTCCCCGTGTTAAAAAATCAGTTCACAATAATCTTTCCGACTTGCTAGTTAAAGAGAGTGTTAAAGGGATAAAATAATTCAACAGACAATTACAAGTCCATTTATTTTGCCAAAAAAATGATTTAGAAAGCATTTTCCAAAAAATAATCGATTTATCTTTTAGAAAATTAGTCAATAAAAAATATTTTCTCAATCGACAACGATTTATACCTAAGTAGTTTTATGAACAATAAAACTATTTTTCATTCATTTATTTTTATAAATAATAAAAACGATAACTTTTTGAATGGATTTTTCTTGGAAATAAACGCACCATTCATCTATGGTCTACTTACATGTGGTATGGAACGAAATCCACTCTTTGCAAGAGCTAACGATATGATTCACCTTTCTGTTTCAGCTTTATCAAGTAAAAGTAGAAGATGGAGTTTTCCACTGACCGGCTGGCAAGAGATTGTCTTTGACAAGAGGATGGCTAATCGACGGGAGCAAATTTTCCTAGAAACTTGTCTGCCAGGACGAAGCTATACATAGGGTTTCTGCAGCTAGTCCCTAGCAAGTTGAAAGCAAATGGAATCATCCCTTCAATCATTGGGAGGCAAAGTCAATGAAATTGAGTTCTTCACTTCTTGCTTGACAGCAGATCATCATCGACGTGTGGTCGAGAGACAGGGAGCGAGCGGTTTTTGCGGCTAAGGGTTTTAGAAAAGGTACTGGCTAGCATCTTGGATTTCAATTCGATGACTTTTGCTTCGCGCACACAGTATGCATATTGATAAGGAAGTGGTTTCATTCAACAAGAAGACAATACTTGAAGTACTACTCTTGCTACAAGCATCGACCTTAACATCATCGTCATCGTCACCATCATCATCATCATCATCATCATCATCATCATCTCTTTTCACGCGAGAGTATCGATTACATGGGAAGATTGGTGTTGAGCATAGAGTTAGCATCTGTTCTGGTGAGCGCTATAATTTTCTTCACCTTTGACTAGAGGAAATTTCCTTTAACCATGCCTGCAACTGGTGAGTCTCAAGTTATAGACACTGCATACATATTGACTGATTAGCCAAGACAAAGATAAAAGCCCTGAGGACCTATCCTTGAGTTACCACCATGTCTGGAGCAATAATAATAGCCGCCGTGATTGTTCCATCCAGCCATCTCACTCAACCTCAAACTAGTCAAATGGTCGGGGTATCAGCATTGGCTCCATAAGAGACCTCATCCTCTCGGGGAAGTTTGTGCAATTAATCTAAAACATATTATACCGATGTGAATTCAATCATAAACTTTTTAAATTTGTTAATTTAGTCTTTTACCTTTGCGACGAAATTCTAATGTTGTCATGTCAGTCAATTTTTCATCTTGCCGATCCAATAATTTGGTCTAGCTAGTCGGCATATGCCATCAAATAAACCGTACATAAGATGCCTCATCTTTCATGATCTCAAACGTGTTTCTTTGGGTAAACCTTCTAGTCAAGATACCCCAAACTAAACGTTCGTATTCCCTGGCAAGCACAAAAATCGATCAATTTTTTCCTCCTTGCTCACGGCAATGTCATCCATGAAATTTTTCTTTAGAGACCCAGCTTTTCTGACCATCCGTACATCCGGTGAAATCCCAAAATTGCCCTTCATCCCGGACCAAGTTTGATAGTATACCATATGTTTGAGATTATTTACTTGATGATGTGACATTTGTATTGAATTAATGCGTCCGCATTAATCGGGATGGCGATTGGCGTCATTTCATCATATTTTGCTCATGCCGATGCATCACCATCTTGTTCTAGTTGTTAACTTCCTGTCCTTGCTTAGAATAATTTCTATACAACGAAGAAAAAAAGAACCAATTGATACAAAAGAAACTAAATCAACTGTGATTGAAATCTCGAAACAACTCATTTGATTTAACCTAAGACCAATCACATTTAACTTCACACTTCATATTTCATACTAAACTTTTTTTCATGTTGAATTTGGCATACCGATTCTCTAGATTTCAATGAGTTCACGTGAAAGCTAAGTGAGACCAATTAACATAAAGATAGTATAGGTACATCAAATTCATGCAAGCAATATATTAATAGACGCGTACTAATGCTCTCCGGTACATCTTGTAAACCCATATCTCATCTCGTCCGACAGTTCGTTTTATCTGAGTTAATACAATTCGAGCGCAATCGAGATTTTTTAATAAAGACTCGATATTTATATCCGAATCATGTAAATCAACATCTCATCTATAATATTGTTTATACTATTTTTTTTATTTCAATTTTCAAGAACCCTCTTAATTTTTTCATGAAGGTAGAGGGGGTACGTGGCCCTATCACGCTTGGCGACAGCTAATGTGAATCCCAAAAGCCGGGACAGGTCAGTTCAGGGCGCCACCTCCCTTCGCCGGAAATTGATGGCCCTGTAGAGAGAGAAAGAGAGACAGAAGTTAATAAGGTTTGGCGTTCGTTTCTCCAAGGGAAAAAGAGAGGACACGTCGCCTCCCTCTCGCGAAGAGGCCGGCGCCGAATCCTTTTGACTTGCCTTCCTTCGATATGCACTTCTTCTTCGCCACTATATATACAAGCACTTCTTCAGACGTATCTCTTCGTCTTCGTCTTCACATCCTCTCTCTCTCTCTCTCTCTCTACAAGAAGAGCAGTACGTCGGAGCTGTCCTGAAAAAGAATGGGGAGGACGCCATGTTGCGACAAGAACGGGCTCAAGAAAGGCCCGTGGACGGCGGAGGAGGACCAGAAGCTGATCGACTACATCCATAGGCACGGCTACGGTAACTGGAGGACCCTCCCTAAGAATGCAGGTATGACCCTTTTCTTTTCTTAGGGTTTAAAGTGGTCTTTTAACCGGTTTTGCTTTTAGGGTTCTTGTCGGAGGTCGGTGTTCTGAGTTTCTTGGGTGTTGGTTGTGTTAGGATTGCAGAGGTGCGGGAAAAGCTGCCGCTTGCGCTGGACGAACTATCTGAGGCCCGATATCAAGAGGGGCCGGTTCTCGTTCGAAGAGGAGGAGGCCATCATTCATCTCCATAGCCTGTTGGGCAACAAGTGAGTGGTCCCTTCTTTGCTTTGCATGATTCACGAATCGTTTCCTCTTCACGTGGTGCGTGTTGCTAATGAATGCTTTCCGCTCGTCTGTCTTTTTCGTACCGTCACTAGGTGGTCCGCCATTGCCTCCCGCTTGCCCGGAAGGACGGACAACGAGATCAAGAACTTCTGGAACACCCACATACGGAAGAGGCTCCTTCGCATGGGGATCGATCCGGTGACTCATAGCCCTCGCCTCGATCTCCTCGACCTCTCCTCGATCCTGAGCTCTTCGCTCTACGGCTCCCCCCAGATGAACTTCTCGAGATTGGTTGGAGTCCAGCCGCAAATTAACCCGGAGTTGCTAACGCTCGCAACCTCGCTCCTATCGTCTCAACATCAACGTCACAGTTATCTTCCACAAGCCCCGCAAGACATTGACCAAAGCCAATGCCAAGTGCTGCCTGAAAACTACCAAATGCAAACTCCAATTCAAGAAGTCCCGGCTTGCTCACCGGCGAGCACTCACTGCGTTTCGTTTTCCGACGAAGCTTCGAGACTTCTTCAGTCCAATCTAGAGCAACAATTTCCGTCGAATTTCGCCGGCTCCAGCTCCCAAAGTTCTCAAGTCATTGATTGGAAGGATAACGGGCTGTCCTCAAACTATACAGATGATTATGCTCTGATCCCACATAATTATGAGAACCTCTACATTCTTGATCCAGCCATGTCGAATTCCTCAGCAATATCAACGCCTTCATCGAGCCCGGCACCAATGAATTCGAACTCAACGGGCATCAATGGTTGCGGCACTGAAGACGAATGTTATAGCAGCAACATGATGTTGACATATGAAGTCCCAGATATGCTAGATTGTAACGATTCCCAGTTCATGGGCAGCTATTTTGGGTCTTGGAGTCAATGTTAATAATTATAAAACTTTCTTGTATCAAACTTCTTGTCACTTCAATAACGTTAATACCAGGAAGCAAGAACATTTCTGTTCTTTTCAATGGAAAGTCTTGGATTATTACCCCTAGGTTTCTCTTATGTCTTTGTGCTTTGTCGTCAATTCATTCATGCACTTGTCACAACAAGGATGAGAACCTTCAACCCGCCCGACATGCAAAAACGGGTCAACATGGTAGAATAGAGATGGCAAGTCAAAATTTTTATATCTTCTATGGCGAGCTCAAGTCAGTAAAAGCTGCGCAAGCTCCGTAGTTTTGTATATTTCAACCAATTTCGTACTAATTTTTCAGTCGCCTGGATTCTGTGCAAGATCTTCCCCAAGATATCTACATCAGCAGCCCCAGCAGATATCAACTCTAAAAGTTCACGTGAAGGTTTATATATCAACTGCGGCACGTAACTGCGGAACGAAATATCAGATTTATTTTTAAAGATATGACGTCCGTACTCATGAGATTATGCTCTGATAGCATAATTTATCAATACAATCGGCTGCTTATCATGTTTAATATAATTGCAGTCATCAGACAAAGGAGGGTTTCACACGCTAATTCTCGCATTCCTGCTCTGCACTCGCCCTTCCGTACCATTTTCTTGTCGACCTGCATGTTTCCAGGCTTTCAGAATTAATCTCAGGAACCTTCCTATATTTGAGAATCGAGAGAGTGCTCAGCAATATTCGCTACTGATAACTTTTCTAATAGTTTATTGGGTGTTTGGTTTATTTTTCATCAGATTATGACCTTCACTTTAAGTTTTTAAATTTTATCTTTCCAAAGAAATCATCAATCTTAAAATTATGAAACATTAAATTTAAGTTCATCTACGAACTCTATGTAATTGACTTTAACAATTTGTTTTTATTTTTATGCATGGGAGAGTCAAAACCGACATTCTAATTGCTTCAAAGCCAAATCAAACATAATTGACAATCCACTCAAATTAAACTTTGAAATAACTAATTTAAGACCAATCAAGTTCTAGATTTGAGGGCTTGAACTCTCCGAATTTAGTTCTAAACCTAGGAGTTCTTCTTTCTTGATTTAGATCTTGGGAGTTGAATGATGTTCTTGGGGATTCAATACCCCCGTATTATGTTCACATATATGCTATCTACCTCTAGTTTCAATGATAATCACAGGAGGTTGTTTTGCTAAACTATGAAGATATGCTGCTCCAAAGGTTCAATATGTGTTTATTCAACATATTGTGGTCGGCTTTGTACGAAAATAATGTAGAGGAAGCCAAACCTAGATGCACAGTGGTCATCTTCCATACGACGATAATATAGAGGAAGTCGAACCTAGATGCACACTACCAACTAACAACATCATAATTACTAAAGAAGAAATTTCTAGCGTGTGCTCATTACTAACATGATACAGATCTAGTGATTAGCTAACCATTATTTTGCTTGACAAATCCGTTCTTTTGGAACGAGTGTTTGCTTAATCTTGCCAGTGCTTTGTCGATTCTCCTTGATTTTTGAATTTGACTTTGTTTTTTAGTATTTTGGTTTCTGCTTTTTATTCAATTTGTTTTACCATGAAAGTCTATATACTTCTTTATGTATCATTGTGAGCTATGACTATAATTTTTTTGGGACCATAAAAAAAGACCGGTATACTGAATGAGACGGCAGCATCTGTGGACATATTCTCTCTTCAAGAAGATTAATAGACTCACGAAAGATCAAACCTCTTCAATCTCATCAATCCACTTTTAAAAGAATGAAGCAACATGCTGCATTCTGGGAAATGATCCACAAAGTGACCGTTGTCGGCAGCCAATCCTCGAGGATGTTAAGGACCCAAGTGCATGGGCAGAGGAATTCAACTATGACATTTCGCGGAGTCGATGCCTAGTCGACTGTGGGGGGGCATATGGGGAGGGCGGTCCGCGGAGACTATGGATTGATAGCAAGTAGGAGTAGAGCATGACCAATTCTATGACATGGTCAAAGATGTGATCGGATCACAGCTTCTCGAGATTCTTTTTTCTATTTACTAGTTTACTGATTTACAAATCGAAACTTTTCATTAGTTGCGCGACATACATTGGACACCCATCATTTAGTAAACTAGAGCTAATAGACATCTTTGAAAACACGAACATCACCCTCGTTTATACGTAAGCTAACCAAAAGAAGCAATTAGCAAAAGACAAGACAGATCACCAGAAGCCAAACCCAGTTTCGTGTACTCCGGGGACCTCGGCCGGACCGGTCGGAGGACGGGGACACCTGTCCCTGGCCACGTGTACGGGTTGATCTGTCCCCCTCAGGCCGATTAGAACTCACCGTGGAGATCATGCTAAACGAGACAGTTGCGATACTAACGTGGGAGGGAGGGGGAACTTTTGACCATTTAGGGCGAGAAACGCACACGTGTCGGTGCGCCAGCTGTCCAGCGGTCGAGGACCTCTTCGCGCGTGGGGACCACCGACCGGGCTGGGGGAAAAGAAAAAGGCGTCCTCGTCTTGCTTTATCGGAAATCTTTGGCAGGGTTCTCGCGCGCTCGCCTCGTCCTCTTCTTCGAGGTTGCGCCATTAATGGGCGTCGCTGTCGAGGCCACGTCACCGGTCGGTACACGTGGACGCGGTGCGTTCCGCTCGTGGTCCCCACCTTCTTGGCGCTTCCCGGGCGACCGGTTCGGCCGAGTCGCAATTAGGGTCTTGTCGTCCCGGTCGGAGATGAGCAGATTTGACTAACGAACTTGTCCGAACGTATTTGACTAATTAATCGGTGGAGTTCAATGCATCCGCCCAAAAAGTCCCATCCCAACATGTGCAAGTCCAACTACTTATACTTCGATTTCTACGCTATACATACGACTTATATGACGACCAAATTAAAAACATTGGATACATCGTGAAATGTGTGGTATTTAAATTGAGACTGAGAAAAGCAAACGACTTAATGAAAATATTTAGATGAACAAGATTGAAAATGGGATGGCGACATTTGTGGCTAAAATTTCAACTGGGGATTCTCCTGCACGTAAAGGTTGGTAAGGCGATGAAGATATGAAGTGTGTGAACTCCATACTAGTGCGGAATAAAAGCTAGAAGTCGTGGTGTATAAGGGAAGTAAAACTCATTAGGGTGAAAAGGGTTGCCATGTTGATAAGTCTCAAGATTGATGAGAGCACCCATCAGCACCAAAGTCTCGAATGGTGGCAGAAAAGACTTCGATCACGATCAACTTTTGCAAATTCAACTTGGAATTTGACCTACTATGGGTTTAAGACGGTTCATCTCATGATGAGCAGCTGATGCTAACACATGATCAAATGAAATTAATAAAATAATTAAATATTAAATCACGTATTTACATAACGATTTAAACTTTTAGAACATTATAATATTCTCACAAAATTTCACATGATGTCAGAGTTGGAGGTTTCGAGTTTGACTCTTTTAAAATCACATTTATCTTCCTATTTAAATATGCCCACAATTAGTACTAGGCAAAAAGATTAAATTAAGTGTAAGGGGGAGTGATAGAATAATTAAACATTAAATCATATTTTCATCTAATAATTTAAGCTTTTAAAATAATTGGTAGTGATCCCACCAAATCTCACCGAAACGATAAGCAAATACACAATAAAATGGTGATCAGTCTAAATCCTATGGATTCTTGAAACACCTAAACTAGTAAGATAATCGAAGTTTTAGAAAGCACTCGTTGATGCATTTTTTGCCAATTTATATCATAACTCTACGGGGTGCTTTCGATGTTTATCTACTTGTTTAAATACTCAAATACGATAGTCTTAGCATATCCTTTTTTGACCTTTTCTTAACCTAAATCCTGAACATAACACTGCTAAATTTCATCTCATACAGATTTCTGAGACCCCTTTTACATGATCTTCGAGTTAATGACTCTTCAGAACTAACCCACCGAGATCAGAAGATTATCAATCATTTCATCGAAAGATAGAACTGTTCTCTTTAGTCAACTCTCTCCACGTTCAATTAAACCAAAGTACCGCAAATTTCCTCAAGAGATTGCCAAAGGTGTAACTTCAGCCCTGTCTATTTTTCGTCTGTCGACGAAGTTCTTGACTTCCTGTAGGCTCTCTAAGGTCAAATCTTCTTGCGCATAATCGACATCACCTCACCATCACGATCGAGCATTTCATCTAAGCCACATGATACGGAGCGCGACCTAACAGCATTTTTGAAGAAGCGTACTTGATCCAACCGTTAAACCAATTGAATTAAGTGCGGATAGAACTTGTCGAGCATTTTCGGTGCCGATTCTACTGTTTTTCTATTGACGTGAAGCTAGTTCAACCTAATGTCAAATAAGGACTTTGACACACAATATAATTTCAAGGTACTAGATTGAATTTTCGTGTTCTAAATGAGGGAGATAGTTGAATTATATAACATAAGGTTTGGTGTCTTCATTGACTTAGTAATAATGATGCGATTAAGTGGAAACGACAATTAAAGCAAACCCTAGGGTGATGAAAACAAAGTTATCATCAAAACATTTTCAAAACAGACACGCAATTTGAACGAAACCCTAAGAGCAATGATAAAGAAAACCTCACTCTGCTTGGCGTCATGCCATTATGAGCATGAGGAAAATATGCCACGCGAAGAAGGCGACAGTGGGGGTGACAAAGCATTATGGCCTGGCCTTTGACCACCGGCCGACACCGCCGGAAAGCGACAAAGCCTCGCTTTCCGGCTCGACCGCCCAAGGAAAAAAAAGGGAAAGGGACGTGTTGATCTATGCATCTTTCTTTTTCCTCCGTGTTTTGTCTGTCGTGTACCAAAGAAAAATTCGAGCACGAGCGAAATCGGCGAAGGGAGCCGCCCTCGTGATGATGGGGGTGACGACTTAATAGGCTGTAAAGCATGGGATATACAACTTCTTTTGGACAGACCAAAAAAAAATGATGGGGTTTGGAAACAAGCTTTTGAATTTTGGGTCATTCAAAAGGATGGCTACTTTCTGATTTTTGTGTTGCATATGTTGGGGCAAGCATTTGTTCGTGGCTTTTGGGGGGTATGAAAGGTGTTGGGAGCTACTAAAAAGGTGTTGGTGAGATGGCTTCTAGATGATTGAATTGATTATATGATATAATTCTATGATCACTTTCCATGTGGAGCGAATATTTTCAAGGATTGATGTTGTGGTTGAAATTTTTTGCCCATATAGCAGCTCTGATAAGAACAATATATTTGGTTCAAAAATTTATTTCATCTATCCAATCACAATTGTCGTAGTGCTCAAAATCATAAATTATAATCAAAAATAAAAAGAAAAGAAGGTAATCGTGCACACACACATGTAGCTTGTGCATGAAAGCTAGTACATTTTATATGTGCACACAACGTGAAATGCTTTTAACTCTTACGATGGCATATACCTATTTTCCATCCAAACTTTTCAAGTAAATATAGGCATTGTAATAGATTGAGAAATTGTGATATGTTGAGGGGAAAGTCAGAAAATTAAGAATAGATTGGGGCAATACCCAGAAATAAACGCAATTTCCCACTTATGCATTTTACCATTGTTATACTATTCAAGCCCTTGTGAAATTTCCCCCTATAGTTGTTGTTGTAAACATAATGCCGAAAGTAACAGATCTTGCAATTCAAGTTCGATACGACATAACGAAATTACAAAAAAAAAAAAATGAGGAATAATTACGAATACTAAAGATTTATGTGGTTAAGTTGGAATTGGTACCTACTCTACAAGAAGAGCCAATTACCAAGAAATTCATTATGAATTTGGAGAGCATGGAGTTTACAACCACTTTCTCGACCCTAAATTACACCAAAAGCAAACCCACAAATGTTATCTCATGATTTTTCATAGAGAACTTACCCAAAAAGTCCACGGAAAAAAGAGAGCCTAAAATTCCTCTTATTTGCTCTAGTGTCTAATGATAGAGCAGAAACATTATATATATGATATCTGTATCCAAAATAAGAAACCCACTCTAACTAGGAAACCATTCAAATCAGGAAATCTATTTTGATCTATTTTGATCGGAGTTCCTTTATTCACTCAAATCAAGACATATCATCACTAGTTTTGACATTATGGGGGAGGGGGGAATTCCTCGACATTAGTCAATTTTTAAACAGGTGTACGTGATGAATATGTACAAGTGTAAACATAGGAAACAATAGGTTAGGTTTTATCAACGTATGTCCCATTCAGAGAAATTAATGTCTCTGGCTCTGCACGTAAGTCATAGCCGTATTATTGGGAAAATGGCTCGAGCAAATAGGAAAAATGGATGATGAACTTAGATGATAAGGCCCACAGCAAAGGGATAAATACATTTGATATAGATCAAATTTATGGTATGGTCAATTTTGGGCACTATATTCTGAAATTTTGCATCACTTTCTGCTCCCTCAAATAAGGCGGTTGCAGTCTCTGTCAATGATGTTATGGTTTAGCTCGAGACCTTAGAATTTCAAATCTCTTATTTGCCTTTGCCTCATTCATCTTTTTTGGTGGGGCTCGAATTGAGAAATTACTGAATATCCTTCGTGCACGATCTCATCTTCTCGTGCATAAAAAATATTTTGGGAAAATAACATAAGTAATCTCTAAACTTTGGCCTAATGAACAAAAAGTCCTTAAAAATTTAATTTATTCAATATAATATATGAACTTTATGTACAATGTCATCTCTAGATTTTAATTTTCTTTAATGTCGTTT
Organism: Corymbia calophylla; assembly: GCA_014182845.1. NCBI lineage: Eukaryota > Viridiplantae > Streptophyta > Magnoliopsida > Myrtales > Myrtaceae > Corymbia > Corymbia calophylla. The sequence continues at coordinate 5,786,711 of CM024696.1, read as the reverse complement.
TAAAATTTTTAGCACATATTCAATTGAGTTCCTAGACTATATAAAAATGTTTTATGTTGTCATTACATAAATTCAAGTTCAAGAACAACATTAAACATTTTCATATAATTTTTGAATTAGATTGACTATAAACCAAAAATTCAAAAACCACATTAAACAAATTAAAAATTTAGGAACGACATTGTACATTAATGGCCATTATTCCAAATATTTTCACATAAGTATGCATATTTTGAAGGAAGATCCAATTAACAAGTCCTAGAGGTAATTGTTAAGAACTTAAAGCATATAGAGAATATTACCACCGAAGTTCCACGTTTTTCCACGTTACAAGACACTTAAAACACGAAAAAGTTGCGTACCATCGCCTCAAAAGCACAATTTTTTTGATTAATTGGGAGATCGAACAGTCCTGGTTCAAGACACTATGGGCCGGATTGGTAAAATTGCAAATTAAGTACTAAATATTTAAGTACTGAAAATTAAGTGTTGACAAATTCAAGTGTGGAAAATGAAATGAAATTTTCATTTGATATGAGCTTTAATATCGAGCATTGAATACTATTATTTTCTTGCCAAATATAGAACAGTGAATAGTATTGGTAGGTTTCGATTTAAATGCCTATTGAATTACTCAACAAATTGAATGAATTTTTTTTTTTACTCGAATAAATTCTTTTAAGTCAAAACTAGTTGTGGTTATCAAGGGTGCTAAATTTATTAAATGCTAAATGATTTAATTTTTATCACTTATTAAATTTATCTAAACAGGCGCTACGCTACACTCTTGGCAAGAAAAAAGAAGTTCAGCTGATATTCTTAGGAGTGATTTAACGAGAGAGAAATTTTGGGCAGCGGGTCCGAAAATCAAATCGGGTCAGGAAAAGCCCGGAAAGCCCAAAATCGTCACCTAGAAGGTTTTCTAGATGGGCTTGGAAGGGGCTACATGGCCCACTCTCTATTCGATCCGAACGAGTCCGTCTGACGAACTGACAAACTAATCTTCACGTAGCTTTTCTAGCCAGCAAATTCGACATGATTCTTAACTTGAATTCACATGTTAAAGAAAAGGCAATTTGTATGTGTAAATATCACATACCGACACCAATGGAGATGAATGACTACTTTCGAGTGTAAAAATATGATTTTAGAATTTCTCTTTTCTAGAGTGATTCCCTCTTATTCTCATTTTCACACAGCTTTCTTCATCAACCTCTATGGAGAGGATGGTTTGAGCTAGATCTTTCAATCTCCTCATTTTTTTTCCTTTTTCTTTGGTTGATTTGGTTTTCTATTTTCTTTTTCTCGCTTTCCTCTTGTATTTAGGAATTTCTCTCTTCCAATCTAATCTAAATCTAAAAGTTTCTCTCTTTAGTTTCAAGGAAGTTTCTATCTTGATCTAGTCTAAATTTGAGGTTTTTTGCATGTATAATTTCGGGGTTTTGCTTCTTTAAGATTTCATTGATGGACAAGTTCAGTTTTGAAGGAGATCATGGGAGTTTCGTGAAGGTTTTACTCTCCACAAGTCTTAGATATGTATGCGTTCAATCTTGTTATTATGAACAACAATGGTTTTGGGGAAGCTGAACCTAGCATGCATCAACGAAAGGTAAAGTGTTGCAACGGATGGAAATCTCAGTGTGTACTTATTACTAAAGACGAATTCCATGATCGACTATCGATTTTGGTCACAGATTTGCTTTTTGAGCTTGTGGTTCCTAACTTTGTTACGATGATTCTTCTTCTTATTTATAACTTGTTTTGTCGTGGATTGTTTGGGATTTGCCTTAATTTGCAGTTGGACTATGTTTTCTCTATTATATATTAGTGGAAATGAATTAAATGTTTCTTTTTATGACAATAAAAAAAGAATTAAATTTTTCTTTGACCAACAAAATATGTAAATGGCCTACTTGAAGAGGACCTGCGAAACTTGTGAAATCGACATGGCCCTGTCGCTTTCATAGTGGGTTTGTTGATTTTTGTTTAGGAAAATTTTAAGGATAATTGTCCAAAAAATCCTAAATCTATTGTACATCAATTAATTCAGTGCTAAACCTTTCAATCGTACAAATTTAATTTAAAATCTTTTGACGATTTGTCAATTTAGTCTTAAATTCTCTTTTTTTTATCAGTTTAGCCTTAAACATTTTGAAAATTTATCAATTTAATCATAAACCTATTATTTGGATATTTAGCTAGAATAACTACATTGGCAAATTGTTAAAAGATTTAAGACTAAATTAATAAATCTTTAAAATGCTTAAAGTAAATTGACATAATTGAAAGTTTTATAAATAAATCGACAAATCGTCAAAAAATTAGGATTAAATTAATATAATTTAAAGGTTTAGGAATCAGTTAGCCTCTGTATAATAAGTTTAGGACATTTTGAACAATTTTCCCAAAAAATTTCAAACCAGCAAATGTAGGGTAAGTTCTTGCATTTGTGGTCATGCCCACCCTAAATCCAATATCTTATACCATTCAGCTTCAATTTTTGCGTTCCTCAATACAAGTCAACTCTCTCTTTCACATTTTCTTTCATTTGGTCGATAAAACTGAGGGATTTTCATTGAATTAGGCAATGGAAGAAGGATGCAACCCTATTATATCGTCCTCCTTTCTTGATAGATAGATCCACAATCTTAGCAAAACCATATATTACGTTGCCTATTTACCTGAAACCTTCGGAGAATGGACTCCCTAATAGCTTCGATCTCGCTCTTCTTACCTGGACTAAACATATTTTCTAACTCAATCAAGATCGCGCGAACTTGGCGACACCTTTTCAAGGTCACGCAATGCCTACCTAGCCACCACTAGTATTTTCACTCTCCCTCTCTTTCTTATGGATTTGTGCTCAAGAGGAAGTGGCGGTGGTAGCAGGGTGCTCGCCAGAGTGCCTCGCCCACTCCAGCCCTCCCTTCCTTATGGCTATGCATGAAGATGATAATTCAATGGGTAGAAATACTCTCGGAGGTCCTTAAAAAGCACAAGAAGAAAAACTCAAGAAGGAAAACTTGAGCAAGCCACTTACCTATTTCATTGGAGAGTTCTTCGTATTCCTTGGCCTTAGGAAAGAAAAACAAACAAAGGTCAACTTATGGTGTTGGGGACGGGCTCCTCACCTTCATAAAACAATCTAAAGATTTTGCAACTACTAGGAGAATGTTTGCTAGATAGGCGGAGATAATCCAAATAGTGGAAATACCCTTGGAAGTTTAGAGAAATAGTTCTTTTAAATTTGTATTCTCTAGTTAACAACTTAAATACGTTTAGTAACTACAAAAATAACCTTAAGTTTGGAATATTTTTATTTCTTTTTTTCATGGCGATGCGTTTGCCACCGCTAACATTTCTCTTTTGGAAACAATTTTTTTCTAGAAATTATTTAAAAAACAAGAATTTTCTATTTATATTTTTATTTTAAATTTATTCCTTATAATTTTTGAGTAAAACAAGATATTTTTTTTTCTAAATAAATAAAAAATTTATAATTCTTGAAATATAAAAAGAACTGCTAGTTTTTTCGCTCTCCCTCTCTTTCATATGGATTTGTGATCAAGCGGAGGTGGCGGTGGTGGAAGGGTGGTCGCTGGAGTGCCTCGGCGATCGGCTGCTGCCGTTGCCCACTCCAGCCCTCCCTTCCTTATGGCTGTGCATGAAGATGGAAAGGATCAAATTTTTGTTTTTGTTTACACCTTTTTTTCTTATCTATGTGACCACTAGGTTAAAATTAAATTTTCTGCCACCCTAATTAGTCTAATCAGCGTTACATGGAATGCTGCGTCGGATTCCTTTTGCGTATATATCACAAGAATCAACTTGAACAAAAATTAAAAAAATCTAGATGGCAACCGATTTCACCACCATCACTGATCAACCCAGGACATCGCCGGCGACGGCTGCTGAGATTGAATCATCATCATCATCATCAGCGTTGCTCACTCACACCCAACCCCTTTTGGTGTCGATGCCTAATTGTCATGAACGATCGCGCCCGTGTCGCCGTCGACACTGCGAGCCATCGTGACCTGCTCGTATCGCCATTGAGTTGATCTCGGGATCGAGTCTTGATGGTGGGCCACCTATGCTTAATATCGAGTTTAATCTTGCGGTTTATAAGTCTTATTAGACTTGAATTTGTCACTTGAGATCTAGTTGCATCTCTTGAAATAATTAATTATTGAGATTATTTTCATTGTCAACAATAATTTATTTCTAATATTTTTTTAGACGATGAAAATGTTCTTGGTTCATTTACTTTTTGTAAGTAATACAAACGATCATTTATAAAAAAATAATTTTCTAATCATTCATTTTTGCAAAATAAATGCGTCTTAACTTGCACATATGCACGTTCGATCATTCTAGGCTTGTCCGAGTCATAAAAATTTATGGGAGGCATCTTACTAATTGAGTGAATAACACACCACTTAGAGGTGGATTCCTCTTTATTGATTCTCTTATCAACTTGAGTGTACTTTTGTGCTTCGATAAGTTCCCAAGTTTTATAGTTGGTCGATTAAGTATCTCGGCAAATGATTTTTGCCTTTCCTATGTTTAACTAAGTCCATGTCATGTTCGATTTGTCTACTAATACATTTTTATTACATGTTACATTCTTAAATCATACCCACGCCAGACTTAATATCATAATAACATACGTGCTCTTTTCATCACTGTTTGTTATTCATAAAAATTGCCATATTAAAAATTGATTTCTGCCTGAACAGGTGTTTTAGTGTATATTTGGTGGTCTGGGTTGTATACTTATTTACATGCCTCGTTTGCATATCATATCAAAATAGAATTATACAGTGCAGATTAGTAGTTTTAGATTGCACCTTCATAAAAAATCGTAAAACAAAAATTCTTGAAATTGTATTTGCATTAAGGTTAAAAGTGCATATTTGCATAATTTTGGAGTAGATCTAATTTCCTTTCATGATAGTTTGCTTTAGGTTTTCTAAGATTGAATTACTTTACATTTTGGTTTCTCATTTAGTAGCTCATTTTAGGAAAGTGATTATTCAGGATAGCGTTCTTGCATATCACATCTGCACATTTTATTTTTGATGCATTAGTTCATTTTAGGAAACTTGAATGATTACTTTTTGACTTTTCTTTATCACTCTCTTGGATCATGTATAATTTTTGCCCAAGATGACTCGGGCCATTATTTTCTGCTTTTATTTACTATTTAATTTATTCACTTCCTCGGGTACATTGCCTATATTTGGTAACTTTTGAGTGTTTAATTTGTTATCCTAAATGCAGGAACATGAAATAAAATTAACAATGAGAAAAGATGTACCGATTAATGGACGTTAGGTTAATCCGGCGTAATCAAGTCTTTGGACTAAATTCTTTAGTTTGCAAAAGTAAGTTGATCTCACCTATCTTATTTGACTTCTAACCGGCTTAAAATAAGTTAGTAGTGGCTCTACGATATGATCAATTAAAAGACTTGAGAATCCTAGTTTCGACTGATAAAGATCGTGAGAATCCGTGGAAATGTAAGTGTCATTGTGCGAGAGGATTATTTGTCCCCAGCTAGTGTTTTGTTAGCCCTCTTAGGGTTCAATTTGAGAGGGTCACGACATGGATGACTTCGAAATCAAATTAAATTTGATGTGCCTTTTCATTTCTTGTGCAGCGCATTCATTGATGTTAGATCTCTACTAGAAAAATACTCTCATTCTTTTATGAAGAATACACGCACATAAATCCAATAAAATTTATGTCTTTTATCAAAAATAGATAAAATCTAGGGAAAATTCCAAATAAAGGTATGGAACAAACCTTATTTCAAACCTCAAGCATACTCATTTTTTTCAAATAAAGGTTTGGAGTGAATTTTATTTCAAATAAAAATCTCAAGTGTTTATGTCAATTTCAAAAAAGGCTTGACTTTTCAATTGGCCAATGATATTTTCTTCTTTTATCTTTTCTTTTTTCCCTTTTTTCTAGTCTTCTCTTCTTCTTCATCGATATGCGAAGCTGACCCTCATCCTCTCCCACCATAGGTGAGGCTGGCCCTTGCCAATGGCCAAAGAGACCGCCCTCAAAAGCCACAAGCAAAGGCCACCCTCATTAGCCATAGGTGAAGGATGGCCTCATGTGGGCAAGTTGACCCTTGCCTTGGGTGAGGCTGCCCTAATTTTCCATAGGCAACACTAGCCATTACTAGATTTGGGCGAGGCCACCCTTGTAAGCCACAAGAAAGGCAACCCTTGTCGAATCTAGGCGAGGGTTGTCTTGCTAGTAATTGACAAACGATGGCCTCACCACATTTAGGAAAGAGTTGCGCCCTTGACAACGGTCAACAAGGGTTATTGGGCCCTCATTGGCACTTGTCGGAATGGAAAAAAAAAAGTAGAAAGAAAAAAGAAAAAGTAATTTAAAATAAAAATGGTCTTTTGACGAAAATACTCTTGATTATCGAAATATTTAGTTGACCAATAACCAACAAGCTTAAACTCTTATTTTAAAATTGTCATGATCACTTCATAATATTGATGTCTCCTATGCTTTTTTTTTTTGAAAATGTACACTATGTATTAGAGCAAAATAAAATTATTTAATTATGTACAACATGTACGTCGGACCATGCTGTGATAAACAATATTTAGGTTTTTTCAACTTATCTCATATCTTTGTCCAAGTCAATTAATCATTAACATGTCAATTACAAGTTTCAACCGAAAGTGTAAACTTATATTATATCAGATTTACAAAAAATAATTATAATATTCCTTTTTTTTATGAATAACATGAGGAGATAACTTGTGCAATATACCAACTTTTAAATAATAAGGTCGAAATTTCCGTTGACTTATATACATATACATAAAAATAATTTTCTTTTCTAAATATTCAAGAAATCAAAATAATATGAAAAAAAAAAAAAAAAACAATAGAAGGGGAGACTTTAGGTCGGCGAAGGACCGCAGGCTTGGCTTAAGGCCCAAGAGAGCACACGAAAGTCCATGGGTCCACCCTTCTCCTCCTCCTTCATCCTGTTTCCGTCCTTTCTCCCTCTGCAACACCGCCGTCCGCGTTCAGGCGACGAAGCGGAAGAGAACTTTGCTTTCCCGGCCGCCCCTCCCGTGACCCGGTCGATGAGAAGATGCTGGCGGCGACTCTCCTCCTCCACCACCACCACCACCACCACCACCACCCCACGTTGACACCCTCCTCCTCCGATTCCTCCCTCGCATCAAGATCGCCATGTCAAGGTCAATCCCGGTCCCTTCGCCGCCGTTGTCGTTCTTTCTGTCATGGGCATGTCTAATTGTCGTGCACTTGATAAAGGTCGCGCTGTTTCTTTTGGGTCGGTGCAGTTTTCTTCAGGGGTTCGTTCTTGAGCTACTTTTGGAGGGTTTCCAACAAAAAAGTCGTTTCTTGCGTCAAGCTGATTTTCTTGTAAATTGGATCCGCGGTGCGTGTTTTGAGGATCTTTTATTTGCTCTCTTCGTGATTATAGGTCTTCCTGTAGGAATAGTAACAATGCCTTTTCGAAGGCGACATTACTTTTGCATTCTCTCGTCTCTGTAGATAAATATGTGCTTTGCCTGTCTATTTTGGTACATAGTTAGTAGCCTTTCGCTAGATAATTTGACGAAGTAATTTTTTCTGGATAGTAGTTTCCAACAATCTTGGAGATGCTTTTGTTGCTAAGGATTAAGTTTCAGGGGTGAGACTACTTTTAGACACCCTATGGTCATTCTGCAACCTGTGTGATTTAATCATGAAGTGAGCTTGCTCTCGAGTTTTGGAATTGGCCGTAATGCTCTTAGTTGTTGGAATGCAGATTTTTGACGATTTCCAGTATCAGAAGAGTTGTAAACTCAATTTCAAGTAATCCGACGAGCAGTTATGCTGGAGTTACAAAGTATGCGACGATTGCTTCAGCTGGGTTGGCGGTGCGACCATACAGGTCACATGTGCACTGTAGATTTCCCAGCAGAGGGCACGATGCTTTCCAACAATATAGTCCTAGACAATGTTTCTACACGTGTGATTTGTCAAGGAAATTCTCTGTCTTCTCAGTGAGCAGTACAGTGAGCCATCATGCCCAGCTCACTTGGAAAAGGATCTTGCAGAAGTGCCGTTCTAGTGGTGGTGGTGGTGGTTTTCCCCGCACAAATAGGATAGCTCAAGCTGTCAGCCTTGGCTTGATCCGCTCGCCGCTTGTTGTTCCTGGTATCTTTGCTTTCACCACGGGGCAGCTAGCATGGGCAGAGAGAACTTATGTCGATACAGATTTTTACGCATCACCGAATGCTTTCTACAAGCGCGCCCAGCATGGGCATGCTGTTGTCACATCGCTAGTGTACTCAGTTTACGAAGGCATTGTGTTACTTTTGAGAGCTCTATACTTAATGATTTTGTTCTCACCCAGCATAATGATGGCACCATTTGTGGATTGTTGTGGAGCCCAGTTTCGGAGATTGTGGCTTCAGGTTGTTCACCGAACACTGGAGAGAGCGGGACCTGCATTTATAAAATGGGGTCAGTGGGCTGCTACAAGGCCAGACCTCTTTCCTAGAGACTTATGCGCTCAGCTTGCAGAGCTTCACATGAAGGCCCCTCAACATAGCTTCAAATACACAAGAAAGACTATTGAGAAGGCTTTTGGTCGCAAACTTTCTGATATATTTGAGCATTTTGAGGAGGTTCCAGTGGCATCTGGAAGTATTGCTCAAGTGCATCGAGCTTCTTTGAGATTTCGATACCCTGGTCAACAGGCAAAACCCCTGGTGGTTGCTGTAAAGGTTAGACATCCCGGTGTCGGTGAATCCATTAGAAGAGATTTTGCAATAATCAACCTGGCAGCAAAAGTTTCAAATTTTATTCCTACTTTGAAGTGGTTGAGATTGGATGAGAGTGTCCAGCAGTTTGCAGTTTTTATGATGTCTCAAGTTGACCTTGCAAGAGAGGCTGCCCATTTGAGTCGCTTCATTTACAATTTCCGTAGTTGGAAGGATGTTTCTTTTCCAAAGCCAGTGTATCCTCTTGTTCATCCAGCCGTTTTAGTGGAAACTTATGAGCAAGGGGAAAGCGTCTCACACTATGTTGATGGACTTGAAGGACATGCTCGCCTTAAAAGTGCACTTGCTCACATAGGGACTCATGCACTTCTGAAGATGCTTCTGGTAACATTTCACTTATTAATGCTCCCAAAAACATGAATTAGTTATTTTTTCACTATCTAGTTTGATGCTTCAGTTGATTCTTCATTGAGAAATGGAGGACTCTTTTGTCGATTTGTGCAAGATCTTTGAGTGACATAAGTAGCCCAATATTTGACTGCATGGAACTAATGTGACCTGAGTACTCAGGGCATCTTTTACCAGCTCACTTAAGCGTTGGTCTCGTGTCTTTTGTAGGTAGACAACTTCATTCATGCAGACATGCATCCTGGGAACATCCTTGTCCGGGTACCTAAGAACAAATCTTCACGGAAACAGCTGTTCAAGTCAAAGCCCCATGTTGTATTCCTTGATGTTGGCATGACAGCTGAACTGTCTAAAAGTGACCGTGTAAATTTATTGGAATTTTTTAAATCTGTGGCTCGTCGTGATGGCCGTACTGCTGCTGAATGCGCACTTCGATTATCGAAGAGGCAAAACTGTCCAGATCCTAAATCCTTTATAGAGGTACTGTTTACTTGTTTTTGTGGCATTTACTTTGATGAGAATGGAGTCCTTCCACAGATTTTCAATTTTTAAAGTAACCTCATCAAATGATTTAGAATAGTTCAAACCTTCATCTGCAGGCCTTCATATTCATTATGAGCATCTACACAATATTTCTAATGTCTGAATTTCTCTCGATTTCTGTGTGTTAAAATTTTCACTTCGCATGAGTGATGACATTTTTCTTATTAAGAATAAGCAACTCGCCAATTAGTCTTTTTCTCTTTCTTAAATATTCTAGCATTTAGTTGGTGTTTATTATCATTAATAGATTAGTATCATGAGGATACTTGTTTCCGGATGAGGTACTACACTGGAGAGTTTTGGTACTCTGTTGTGTATAATTAGGCCACTTTGTAAGTGCCTAAAATAACTCATTTAGTATATTGATTTATCAAAGACCCTTGCTTTCTGCTATATCCTTTTTTAATGTGGAAATATCAAACAAAATGAATGACAGGAAGTGGAGGAGGCTTTCAGTTTCTGGGGAACTCGTGAAGGTGATAAGATCCATCCTGCTGATTGCATGCAGGAATTACTTGAGAAAGTTAGGCGTCATAGAGTTAATATTGATGGCAATGTGTGCACCGTGATGGTAACTACTTTGGTTCTTGAGGTAATTTCTCTGTCTTGTTTCCTTGGCAATTTGAAGCAACCAGAGACATGGCAAATATTACATCAAGCAATGATGATTCTTTCATCACAATAATCTTAAACTGTTCAAGCTGATTTCTCTTTCCTAAATCCCATTTTATTTGCAACAGTGTTGGGTTTTTTTTGTAGTGCCTGCTTTTGCAATTCTCTTTAGCCTCTTCCACTCATTTTTCTATGAGTAAGCTGTCAACATATATGATAGAGCATGGAGATACAATTACCTATGATCTGGGTTTTGGGCCTTTTACCGATTTTTTTCAATTCATGTTCATATTTGAGGTAGTGTTCATTTATGTCAATCGAACAAGAGATTCATTTCTCATGGCTGGTTGATGGTGGTACAGGGTTGGCAGCGGAAGCTCGATCCAGGGTACAATGTGATGCAGACTCTGCAGACTTTGCTGCTCAGAGCTGACTGGGCAAAATCTCTTTCCTACACAATTGATGGGCTTATGGCCCCTTAAGAAGGATTTTCTGTGTTGCTACTCTTCTGAACAATTTTGACAGCCGAAACAATCTAAGTATGCAGGGCTTTCAAGAAATAAAAAGCGGCTATAGGACCTCTTTTTTGTTTTAGATATTTTCGCTTTTACTCGACCATATTTTTTGTTCCATTTCGTGTACTTAAAATAGTTCCAAAAGTTTTGACTGTTGAGTTTGGACTTCCAACTGACTGATGAGAGCTCGAAAGATTGATGAAAATAGAAATAAAAGTGTTACTATTCCCCTTCTTGACTGTTTCTCCCGTAAAGTTAGGTGTACCATCTGAGATTTCTATGTTGAATACGTGTCGCATTCCCTGATATGGAATGCAGAACATTCCCTAATATGGAATGCAGAAAAGAGTCAGTTTTTGTGGTTAGAGTCCTACGAATTCGTATTGCACAGGGTGGAATTCTAAGATCTATCCAAGATCATCTTTTCAGTCGTCAAGTTGAAGAGCACAATCTCATGCAGATGGCCCTGCTTGGAGAATTCTGGATCTTGGCATTTGATAAATGGATCTAGCAAGCAATCTGTGATATATGGCTTATTTTCCCTTTTTTTATTTTTTTGATGTGGACCTCACCGGTGGGCTGCACTAGCTTTAAAATAGAGCAAAATCTTTCTATTAAGGTGGCTATATTCGGCAAAATTTGAACATATCGTTGTCATCTAATGTTATTATTGATTATTTAAAAACTCATTGTAAGCTGTCAATTTTTGTTGTTTGACCTTTTTGTTAATGGAAGTGGCTTACTCATTTCTTGGAGTGGCTATATTAGTCAATTTCGAACATATTATTATTGTCTAATATTATTACTGATTTTTGCTTTTTCTATAATTACTATTTTAGTTAATTTAGTATTCTTCCGTATCTGTATCTTCTTCTTCTTTTTCATTTGTCGACAACAATTGAGAGTAAAAGATAGATTTTTATTAAAAAGAAATGTGACGAGAATGCACTTGTCTCTTGAAAGCAAAGTGCATTTCATATAATAATGGAGAAAACAACAAAGGATCGATGACGATAATAAAATGAAAGCTCAGGAGTATCGTGGAACAGTAGAAAGCTCGGGGGCAAACGTGTGCTACCCCCAGCCTAAAATACAGGGGAGTTTTGCGCAATTCTCCCCAAAATGAACAAAATTGGCTAGCAAGAATGTGACAATATGTACCTGAGAATCTATTTATAGAATGGTCAATCAACTCAATATATTTACATTCCGAACCAATTGATCTGCAACTAATGATTCTCCAACATATACATGCTGGATACGGTTCATGATTTGAACTTCTGTACAGAGAGAGAGAGAGAGAGAGAGGGGAGAGCGGTATCAAAATTTCTATAGATGAAACTTGCCCTTCTTTCTGCCCAAATCAGAAATCTAGGAATGCTGAATATCTTGATGAAGCTACCTGAGTAAAAGCCCTGGCATTTCGCATGACTTCTTCCAACATACAAGACTCCTTTAAAGAGACTGCTAAGCCTCACCACTGTCCCTGAGAACCCACATCAGTTAGGACATCTAACAAGCAAGTAAAATGAAACAAAGTAAAATATGCATGGTAACTACTGGGTGGCCAGTATAAGAGGAGAACAGAAGAGAAAAGAAGGTGAAACTAAATCAGAGGAAAGGTGCATTTGAAATGTAACTCACTTTACGGATGTAAGTTCGCGTATTTCGTCGATTGCTCTGCTTAAACTATTTACAGCCATTTTCTTTACCTGCAATCCAATAAAGGCATTGTAGATTGGAGCAATTTCCACATCCACATTTTGAAGGATAATCCCAAATAGTAAAACTCACCTCGAGCTTGTCTATTCTGGCCTCATGACCTTCTGGGAGCAGGCGGAGTTCATCAATCATATGGATGCACTCGGCGGCGCTTTCAGGTGAAACGAAGTGCAGAATCACATTTACACTAGACTGCAATGCTCCATAAACCAAATGCGCCATGAAGAAAAGACAGTAGTTGGTAAAGCACATTAATGCTGTAATTATCAGATACTGTTATTACCTTGGGATTTCTGATTTGATAGGGGCACCCAGCAGGAATAAGGACAGCCTCGCCAACATGTTGCTCAAAAGTCCAGGGTTCAATTTCTAGAAAACCAATAGAGGATAAGTCAAAATAAGGAAATGCTGAACTATATAGTGAAATATAAGGACAACATCATACCAAACTCCTCCTTGAGCCTCAACTTGTGATATTCATCAAGAAAGTAACATTGATCCAGAATTGGATGGACGACCTATCACATGAAAGGCATCAGTCCAACAATCTGGGATATACGGGGACACATACATAGGCCAAAGTGACTGCTTGATCAACTTACATGCTTCTGAGATCCACAAGGCTGCATGAATTCAGCGGAGTATCGCCTAAAGTATTCTTCAAGCTTTGGTACATCTTCTCTGCGGAAAACATCCCACTGGGCACCACAAGATTTTTCCACTTTCTTCAATCTATGGCTTTCTGTCTGATTCTCATAAAGCTTCCATTCTTTAGAGTGTTGGATATCCTCTGGTGATGTGCTACTGTGATCTTGTTTCTGTTTGTCATCTTGGGCAATTCGACAAGATGGTTCTTCTGAGGCCGTCGCCAGCCAAGTCAGTCTTGCCATTTTCTTCCGTATTTGCATCTCCTCTACACTCACATCAAGCGCCTCACTTGAGTTTTCAATGTCAGTTCCCAAGAGTTCACCATTTGGAGCACCAGTTGATTCCTTTTTATCCTGAGCCTGGCGCTTCCTCATCAGCTTTTTGATTCTATTAATTTTGTGCGGCGAAACATCATCTGTAGTATTCGCCAAAATATTAACCTATTTTTAAAACAAAGAAAAGGGATAAATAGGAATGGTAAGACATGTCTTCTGCATGCTCATTCTTTCATTATTTATCCATGCAGGCTAAGCGCAAGTGCAAATTATAAAGAACAAATGTATGAGATTCAGAGTTATAAAGATACAAAACATAAAATGGGCATTCTGGTTCCAAGCATGCAAACATAAGCCAAAAATAAAATAAAATAAAAAACTGAAAAAGTAACTGGAGATTAGAGCAACATACCACATCACACAAATCATAGCATAGTTTTGACCCAAAATGTGCAGAGGGATGTTCATTAGGGCTGCAATAGGAGATATAAACATATGGGCCAATTTCAGCTGACATATTTTCCAGGGGCAACATTGTGGCAAGATTTAAGCGGCCTAAATCTGGGTTCATGTAATCCTGAAGGGGTAATGCAGAGAGGATTTCAGCATAATGAGCAGGGAATTGTTCTCGAAAATATCGGGATGAAAGCCAACTCTTTATCTCCAGTTTCTCATGTCGAACACTTTCACGCGCTTTCCCTCTAAAAGAGCCAATAAATGATTGTCTCATGCTGATTTCTACCTGCAATGCACAACATAAGCTAATTTAATATCAATTAGCATAGTGCACTACGCAAGGAGATTGAACAAGAAAATCAATGGAGCATGTAGGATTGAGCAATTATTAAAAATATCCTGATAAATTATGAAAGATAAAAAAAACATTGCTGGCAAAATTACTCCATGTTTTATGGAGAACAGCTACTCTATGATGCTGTCCCGAGGCAGTGGAAAAGGCATAAGAAACTTGAGTTAAAGCCCAACTCACCTCACTTGTCAATAGTGATCCTACCATGTGTCTAAAGAAGATTTGAACCTACTGTAATGTATCTGGTTTAGTTGCTGCTCATTGCCTCCACTCCAATTGAAGTAACTTTATAATAACTGTCATTGTTGCTATTATGGATTATCCTTGCTTGCATGGTCTATCAATAATTTTCAGTGCTCTGATGCCAGACGGGATTTGGCTAGGGTAGAAGTAACAGACTTCCAACTACCATCTGGTAATCGAGAACCACCAAAGTCACCAGCTTTGGTCCAAATTATAAAGTGTAATCTGACTATATTAAGTAGGATCCCATAAGAAAGAAAATATGCATATGCTGTTACACAACCCAGAAAAATCATACTCCTGACCAGATTAAGATTTGGCATAAGTCAGCCTAGATTTTCTATTTTCAGGATATAAGTGGCATGTTTGCCAAAAAAAAAAAAGCTACATTAAGGGATTGTTTTGATGCAATGGCCAAGGGAAATTTTTTTAAGCGTGAATTCTAGGACAAACAACAGATTGGTCATCAGTAAAGTCCTTAAGATAATGAAACAAGTGGTCTTAAATGGGCAGTTGTGTCATTAAGCAGTCTGTAAACTCATTAGAAATGTATGTCTTAATATGAATATTTTAAACAAACCTAGTACAAACATATGTAAGTCATATTCTGAAACATTACTCAGGGTCTCAATTTCCTTTTAACGACAGAAAGATCAACTTGGGCAAATCTGACATCATGTCTACCTGAGTTGCTGGCCCTGATGAAAAGAACCACTTGAGCCATTGTATCAATGCAGACTGCAATGAATTTTTTTGATGACTTTACTAATACAACATCAGAATTTGCACTTGTTATGTAATAACATTTGATCATTAGTAATGTCAAGGAACATGAAAGACCATTTAGAGCCATTGTATCAGGGTTTATTGATTGTTGAACTGTTACGGAGGTGTCAACATTCTAAAACATAAATGGAAGATCTCCATTCTATTCTTTAGGCTCCCAATAGGGAAGCCATATGTAATTCACATTGAAAGGAAAATGAGGACAATCTCTTTTACCAGGAACTAAGCCTTTTATGTGACGAATAAGTCAAGTAGAAGCACTGACCTCAGACCACTCCAGGCAAAGACTGGCTTTTGATGCTTCCTTTTCATTTTCAAACCTGGCGATGCTACCCTCAAGGTAGGTACAAACATAGCGACTGGGTCCCAACTAAGATCTGATGTCCTCAAAAGTATGTCACGAACAATAACCGGATGACCTCTAACCCAGTGCTTCTGGAAGTGCTCACACTTATCAGCATGAACTTCCAATGCAGTTGGGTAATACAGGAAGTTGTCATTTGAAGTTGTCCTTGTTGCTGCTTGTTGCAACTGCTTATTTACAGCTTCATGATTATCCCCATGACACAAGGGGCAACACAAATTACCATCCATGTTTTCTCGTAGATCATAGCTGCAAACAACTTCTTCCGCCTTTTTCTCTAGCTCTTTACTCCAGTTTACGGGGAAAAAGGATTGCAGGTTGAATTGGCCATCACTACAACAGCTAAACTCGTATGGTGGGCATGATACATCATCACCATTACAAGCTTTTGAAGTGGCTAATGGCATTGAAACAGTGAGAGATTTACCACCATATCTTTGCTCAAGCTTGCTTATTGACTTTGCAGAAAGTTGGTTATGACCTAGAACAGAGGCTTTCCTCTTCCTATCGTATTTATTGTTGGGTAACTTCACTCCTTTTGGTAGAATCTCTCGATAGAAATCCCAATAACAACTTAAGCAAAGATTACAAGAACAACTTGAACAGCTCCTATGCAGATCCAGGATTGATGTTCTGCAATTATTGCTGCTCCAGGAACCATGCCAAGTATCAGATATGTGAACCTAACTTATTTAAGAGACTAAATCATGAAACTTTAAATTAGCAAAGGCCATACCAGCAATATTGCTTATTAAAGCCACATTCAGCTTGATGAATTTGAACTTCAGAAACTTCCGTTCCTGCAGCAACTAATGGATATTAGATCAATTACAAATTATATCAATGGCTGAAGCATCATATCAGATAGAAAAATTCCAATAACGTTCAAACCTTTTAATTTTGCCTCAATCTCAAGCTCAATGCTTCTTTCTTGATTTATTTCTTTTAGTACAGGAAGAAGAACAGAGATCAAGTAATGAGAATGTAAAATTTTATCAGCTCTACTGCCATCACTTGAAAGTTCCTGAAACAAAAGATAAGCAGATATAATCAAAACCATTAAATGCAAACAAGGAATCCTCTGGATCACATGTCAATAAAATCACAATTCAGACCTGACAAGCACTGTCCTTATATTTGTAAGCCAAGCACGCCTTACACCTGCAAGTTTTGCGACAAATTGGACATTCCATCTTAACTTCTTCTTGTGTCTCAAAGTACCTGGATTCATTTGAATTTCATATGTTACAGACTACAGGATATGTAAAGAAAACTAAATAATGAATGTTAAAAAATGCCCCTTCCTACTGGTGAACAATGACCAGAAATGAGATAATCAGGTTCACTTTTCTAGAGATTTGAAAGGGAAAAAGATCAATATTCTCCAAAGCATGGGCCTGAAATGATATTGTTTCTTGAACATAGCACAATGCCAAGAATTCGGAGTTGCATATACCCAAGAAAATGTACATTTTAGATGGCAAAGCAAATCAGTTATACTACAATTTAAGTCGACCACGAGTTTAGCAGCTGTACTACAACACAAAGACATGACCACCTGTCCTACATCTCCACATCAGACAACTGACTAGTTTCCAATGTTCCCTGTATGCAGAACCAACTCTAATGTAAAATTAAGAGTTCAGATCCTTTATTACAAATTAATTGAGTTTTCCAGCTTAGGTAGCATAATATGTAGTCTCTTTTTTCCTTTTACTGCATTTATGATGTATAAAAAACAACCTTCCTCACTTGAAAAGATACTAAAATCAAGATGAACACACTTCAGTCTATTAATTCATCCCATGAAGATTAATAGCATTCCAGTGACAAAAGATGAACATTGATAGCCACCAACAAAAACTCATAATCCACAATGATTCAAGGGAGGAAAAAAAGAAGAAAAAAGGAACCACCCCACCATTACAACCGAATAAAGACTGAACAGGCATGAAAATTTATCAAACTAGAATGATCACTGAAGCACTAACCGCCCTTTGATGCACTCCAAGCAAAAGAGATGCTTTCTACAACTCGAACACTTGATCAAACTCGTGGCACTGCTGCTCTTACACCAGTGACACTTCTTCCTCCCAACCTTCTCCACATTCCTCTTATATGGCATAACCTTGCGATTGCCAAACAACAATGTATCAAGCACAAGCAAAGAAAACTCCACACATGAAAGCAGAACCAATGAGGAAAACAAAAGCACACGACACGCAGTACCAACCTGAACTGCCCCAATTGGCAGTGGCTCAAGATTCTTAGACCGGAATCGCCTCCTCGTCGCAACATTAGCATCGACTCCTACCTTAACATCGCACTGAGAACCCACATTGTCATTTGCACCGCCGCTCTGCTGCCGCCGTGTGGCGGATTGCGAAATCACCATAACGCCATTGGGCAGACGCCGCATCATGTCCTCGCCGCCACTCCCCTCCACCTCGCGCCGCTTCTCCGCCTCCCTCTTCACCACAATCCTCACCAGCTCCCTGGCCAAATTCTTCCTCCTCATCCTCACCGCCCGCTTGCCGGGCTTCTCGATCTTCTGAGCCCTAATTTTGAGATTGTGGAGCGCGGGGACCTTACCTTCCGATTTCGCAGTCCTCCTCTGGATCTTGAGCGACTCGGGCACTTTCTCCTTGTGCTGGCGGTGCTTCCCCTGCAGGTAGTGAATTTCGCAGAGCTTCTTGTCCTCCCAGACCGGGCGATTGCACCGCCATTGACGGCCGTCCGTCCGGTTGCACCGCAAATGGTCCGGCAGGGCCTCGTCCGCCTTCATGGCCGGACCCCCTCAATCGAATTTTCCCGGAAAAAGAAGGGAACTTCGCCGGGAAAAATTCGTGATCTTGGGTGGGACAATCAGCAGACCGAGAGGTGGGTTTTGTGCTTTCGAGAGGGGTGACAAGGAAAAGGGTTTTAACCGGGGGATGTTGGGTATTTATTTTGGGGAGAAAGACGCAGTCTTGCAGAGCGATTCAGATGATACAGTCGCGTGCAGGGAGTGGCATTCTTGATAATTGCGAGGAAACAGAGAGTCCAAATTGGTATTGGAAATCATGAATTTTCTCGGGTTTTAAGCGTGATTTCGGTTGTGGATTTGGGACTTGGGATTTGGGTTTCGCTTGCTAGGATCCAGTCTTTCGAAAAGACTGCAAATTTCTCCTGGCCAAACCCACCAAGTTCGAAATGATGCGTTTTCAGCCTTATGTGCACTGCACAGAACCTGATTGCAGCATTCATTTTCTTGATCCGTTTACCTTTTCTGATCCATTTTGTATTTTGGCTTTCTTCGTAATTGAATTCTGCAGAATACGTCGGGATAGATTTTGGGAAATTGTATGGCTTTTAATTAGCATGACTTATGTTGTTGTAAGTGACAGTTTCTGTAATTGATGCGGCTTGCTCTAGAGGAAATGACAGATGGTTTTCCTTAATGTTCACAAATTTTTGGTCAGTCGATAGTAGTAGTGTCTTTTGCAGCCACGATGCAGATAATAATTGTGGGGCAGCAGATATTTTGCCCACTTTTTGCCATATTTTGAGGACCTGATGATTCCCTGAATTCAGGCCATCCAACGTTTTGTGCTGTTGCAGGATCTAGGAAAAATGTCCCTGCGCTAATGTTTCTTATGTGCTGAATCTGCACCAGAGGAGTCTCTGCCCCCCATAAATCCTGCAAAAGGAGTTGTAACAAATTGCTCTTGAATGTGTTGAATCGACCATCTTCTAGGCTCCATGTAACGGGGAAAATGTTAGGTGGCTTGAACAATGATGCCAAGTTTCAATTTGTATCACTAAGAAATAAATGTATTTTTAGTACATACGATGCCGTTTCTGTCTATTCACTCAATTTTAAGAGTTAGACTTTTGCTTAGTATTATTAGTTCGAGGTCAACAACATTTCGAAGTGGACTTTCCTTTATTGGATTTGCATACTATCAGCTTATTCCATTTCAGAAAAGCATAAATTTTCAGATCATCGTGAGTAGGAGGAAACCAGGAATGGCACAAGAACCTCTATCGAAAATGCTCAAAACATGTTTACAAGGTTGGTAGACTCTCTTAAGCCTACACTGTCTCGACTCCCATGGGTTAAATCCTGAATAGGTGGTGGAAACTATTGTGTTCCGAGCCTGGCAGGGGCGCAGCGGGAATTTCCTGTCCTCCCTAGGTGCGCGCGGGAGTCATGACCTCGGCTCGCCGAGGTGCAAAAATCAATCTCCGAGGCGACAGTGCTAAATATTTTTGGTCAGGAACGTGAATGAATCTCGTTTACTCATTCATTTAGAGCTCGCCTCATGAATCGATAGCCATTCGGTGTTCACTCCCGGTTGTCATTCCCTTGTTATGTGGCGGAGTTATCTGCGATTTCCGAGTCGAAAAAACAAGAGGGACGGCATTTCGAGACCGTCGACTTTTCCCTACGTCGCCAGAAACGCATGTCCACGGTAGTTTTCTGCTGAAAGTCAAACCGAGCAGGTACATTGCTCGTCACGCCACGAGGATCCCTTTCTTTTTTCTAAGTTTTCGTGCTGATGGAGAACAAACAACGAATATTCTTCGTTCTATGAAACCTTGAATTGAGTTGATGGCAAAAGGCTCATCAAATACGGTATTTTGCTCGTGCCCTTTTGCAGACATTAAGCTTACTCAACATCTTCTCACGCAAACGTATTGCAGAAAACGTCGCCAACCAGGCAATCTCAGTTCCCTATCTTGCTTGTCCTGGTGGGAAGTGCACGAATATGATTCTCGCTCACGTCTCATTTTCTCCTGTCCTAGAGCTAAATTGCTTCCCCTTGAAATTACGTCTAGGATCAGGCTATAAACCGATGATGAATCGGCTTGTTGTTGCTTTGTTTTTCATCATAATTCAGCGACGCGCAAAGGAGATGTGTATAGGGAGAAAGCCTCAAACCGAGCACTGCTCTTGCGTGCCTATATATAACTGACCAGCTGTACATGATTCTACGTTTATCTAAGTATCGGTCAAATTCTACCTAGAAATCCACATTTTCTACACTGCCTAGCAAATAAAGAACGAAGACAAATGATAAAGAAATAACTAGGAACAGAATTGGAAGGGGAGCGCTTGGTTATCGTCTGCGGAGAACGATCTTTCCTTCCGCATCTTCGAGAACGATGGGCAAAACTTCATCAGGAGGAGCATCGCGCCAAATGCGAAGCCTCTCCGACTCATGCCCGATTTGAGCGAATTTATCAGCGGCTCTATTCCCTTCTCTATAAATGTGAGTCACGATGCAATTGTCGAGCTCTGGAATGATCAAGTTGATGTGACTCAAATGTTCTTGAACTTCCGCGCACTTGACCCGCCTTTTCTGCAAGATGATTTCGACCAGAGTCTTTGCGTCTCCTTCGAGCCACACATTGCTCCATCCGTTCTGAATCACCAAGTCGAGGCCTCGCCGGAGTGCGGCTAGCTCGGCGATGGTGCTAGTGGTCCTTCCAATGGGTTCGGCATAACCGAGCAAGAACTCAGCCCTATGGTCCCGAAACACCCCGCCAATGCTAGCTTTCCCGGTCCTACCTCTCAATGACCCATCAAAGTTTAGTTTGGTCCAACCGAGTTTGGGCTTTTCCCAGGAAAC
Organism: Corymbia calophylla; assembly: GCA_014182845.1. Taxonomy (NCBI): domain Eukaryota; kingdom Viridiplantae; phylum Streptophyta; class Magnoliopsida; order Myrtales; family Myrtaceae; genus Corymbia; species Corymbia calophylla. Next base: position 5,765,392 of record CM024696.1, on the reverse strand, counting down.
CGGAATAGGTTTCTTGTGAAAACTCCTATTGAATACACTTAATGGACATGATTGGATTAGCCTTTGGCGTATGAAACTCTTCCCGGCCGTCGCCAAAAACATTTCTTTTTTTGGCTATGCACGTTACTTGAACAAAACGAGCAACTATTCTCCGGAGAAATTCAGAGAAAATGCAGAACTAAAACATTCAATCTGTTACACTTCAGCCCAGAAACTTGAATTCAACTGCATAGCCACGCTTTACAGAGGAATTGATGAATGTGGAAGGAGGAGAAAGCACAGGAGGACCTATATGTGACCTATGGTTATATCATGAGAGCTGAAAGACACATGATACAACATAACATCATAAGCTGGGTGAAAACTTCAGAAATTAAGAAAGGCTGATGAAGAACAGATATTAACCTCGACCACTAACTTAACGGCGAACTCACGGCACAGTCGGCGAGAATAATCACCCCGAGGAAAGATGTTTGCAGTCAAATGGGGTTTGCATGCAAATCTCTGACCAAAGAATGAGGATCACCCTTCTCCTCGCGAACGATGAACGTGAAACTTTTCATGCAAGCCTGGTCTTATATAATGGTTTTGGAGTGCAGAAAGAGCGTGGCACGAAAGCTCACGTTACCTTAACAGCAAGCCATCTTTTCGACATACATTGAAGAAGAAGAAGAAGAAGGAGAAAGAAAAGAAAGAAAAACAAAAGACAGAAAACAAGAAACCCTACCCTGGTAACAGAAGTACGCAATGATATGTCGTGCATGTTTCTGAAACAATGTGTTGTACTCGAGAAGAAGTTCTCTCATGCAACTGCTTTGCTTCGAGCCATGAAATGAATGGATTACTAGACGTGAATGTCAAGTTAGTGGACGTCGTGTTTGATCGTGGTTCTTGACGGTTGAACTTTTTAACTGCGCAGCAGATGACCGGTTTTCTCGCTTTGGCCCGAAGGAGGAAAGCCATTGTTTCAAGTTTAAGCTCTTGACAGTTATCCAAATATTGGGAGTTAACCCATAATTTTAGGTCCCATCACCTGTAAAACCTTTTCTTCCGAAAAAGAACAGAATATACAGTGCTTTTTTCCCCTTTTTTATTATTTTATTTATCTTTTTGGTATTTGTAATCGATTTTTTTGGTCCTACCTTGGTTCGCCTAGGCCTGTCCAAGGGAAAAAAACACGGGCGAGCCTCCTTTTCTCTTTTACCTTTCTAAAGTTTTTCTGCTAAAAAATGAATGGAAATGGAACATAAATGAAGGATGAGTTGAGAGGAATTTGTTATTATTATTATTTTTACTTTAACTATGAGTTTTGTATTATTCTCCTCTACTATATTAGAAATTTGGGCTTAATTTTGTCCAATTATTGTTTATAAACTTTGAATATGAAAGTAAAATTATTGATTTGATATATTTTACATCTCTTTAAAAATACATGGGTGGGTCGGATGGAGCCTTAAGGCATCCTTTCTTCACCTTCTCCAATACCCAAGTGGTAACTTGCCTATAAGGGCTGTCCACGGTATTTTTCTAATGGAATGCTTAATTAACTTGCGCTCTTTATTTATATATGTCAGTACTTACATGCATTATACTCTTATTGGTTGATAAATATTTTTCTTCCCTATCGACCAGGGAATGCAGAAGGTAACATGGGGGATCTCTCACCCTAAGACGGATCTCCCACCTACTTCTTCTCTTTTGAGCATTCAATTATTGTTTATAAACTTTGAATATGAAAGCAAAATTATTGATATAACATATTTTACATCTCCTTAAAAAATACACGCGTGGGCCAGATTGAGCCTCGAGGCCCTTGCACAAGCCCAGTCCGCCCACTTACCTGGGAGTGGAAAAGTCCAAAAAATTCATCCAAGCCCCTTTCATTTTATTAGCAGCCCCCGTCAGTGGCCCATTGAAGTATACAAATGAGATGAAAGCGTACCCAATCAATGTTGGTAGCAAAGGGGCGTAGGATGCTGGAAACTGGGCCTGATCTTGGAGAGGTGATCCATTAGGCCCAAAGCATATTCTGGGAAGGCTTAGGTGGGTATATTCGGTTTGGCCTGAGCTCGTCCACTTAAGTTTTGTCGGGTTGTGCCCGGACCCGATTGTTTCATGAAGTATCAAATGACAAAGGGACCATGGAGAAAAGACTTTTAGACTCGATTCTCGCTCTGAACCGGTCCGCCCATGCCCACCCATTGAGCCAGGTCGAATTGGAGACCATGATGATAGTGTTACGATTTAGAGGTTTTCAACATACAATGAACCGAACATGATCTAAGAGGTGTAGGTGACCGTTGTTGTCTATTTTAGAATAGTCATGGGGATGGTTAATATGGAAATTGTATACTATTATGGAGTATTCTTGTAATTAATGTTGGTAATTAATAGATAAGGAGATAGAACTTCCACCATTAGAGTGAAGGGACATGTACACAATAAAGTATGTGTTGTGAGCCAACCTTTGTTGGGATGAACATTTTATGCATTAAAATGTGGACCTAAAACTAGTCACCCTCGTGATGAAAAAATAATCTATGAGTAGCATATTCCATGCATCAAGAGGTTTTTCTTCTTTGACCCTTACTTTGTTTATCTATTTATACAAGACCTTCTCGTCTAAGTCACCTTTGCAAGAGAGTATCTTCCCCTTATTCAGTTGAATCATTTTATTAATTCCCATGAGACCCATGAGGCTTGTTAGCTTACGGCACCAGCATATCGAATTAGATCAATTTGGAAATCAAATATATAATAAGCTAGACTTCATAAGTTTTTTCTAAGCATCTTCGATTCATCTGAATTGTAGGAGAATTAGAGAGGTTTGAAGATTGCCATAGATATCTCTAGCTGCAACTGTTCAGATTTGTAGGTGAGGGATGTTCTAGGCTAGGTAATTTGTGCTAACGTTCGAGTAACTATAAGATTGAAAGATACCCCGAGTTAAGATTTTCAAAGATAAGACCACAACATAACATAGTGAAGTCGATCAAAAAAATTTTTTCTTGTTGCTATATTCATCTCTGTTCATTTCTGTTCATTTTTTTGCCCTTTCCCCTTCCAATAGCCCATCATCCAATCACGAAAGTACAAGAATTTAGGGCATGAAACATTTACTTGCGATTGTTAAATACAAATGTAACCATCACACTTCGATTGCAGAATTGACGAGCATTGATATGAAGAGAAAGCGAAGCTATACTTGTGGTTAGCCTAACAATGGAATGTCTCCTCCTCAACATCTGCAAATGGAAAGTCTCACCATTACCTTCTCCAGTCACAGCGATGATCGCTCTCTAAAACTTGTCGTTGTGTATGATTCACAACCAGCCCAAAGGAACTCCCGAAAATATCCCACCCAAGAGAAAAAGCACAAGCAGATTGCCCAAGACGTTTTGCTCTGGTCCCTGAAAAAAACAACTCACCCCATTTTGAATCCTACAAATTATGCTAAAATAAACACAACTTCGACAAAACAGATGTTTTGATGTTCAGGTCAAACCTTGTACCCTTTGGATGCTCCTGTCATACACGGACAGTGAGATACCCATTGGTCAAGCCCAAGAACGAAATGAGTATTATCGTCCACCCTTGATCGCCATACTTTGCTGTGAAATCGCGAACATGAGGCCCTTTCGGGACTCTTAACTTAAGTCGGCCAATAAGGGGAATGTACCGAGATATGAGATCACATACATCATATAGCAATGAGAACAAACTGGTACCTGAAATAAGAGTTGGTGAAGCAAAATCGGAGCGAGTACACAAACCTTTGCAGAAGGTGAGATACAGAGTACCCAATATGCTTGAGAAGTGTAACAATTGGCTTCTCTTTTAATACTCACCATGATCCCAACTGGTGTGTTCCAGTATTCTTGTAGAGAAAGCCATTGTCAGTGTGATATAGATCAATGGCATAATTTATATTCTGAAACAACAACTGTTTGTTGCTCAATCGGTCTTCTCTAGAGTCTCTACACTGCCAAAATTTTAAAATCTTCAAGGTTTTAATGACATTAAAATGAACACAAATTTTGCAACTCCAACAGAAAAGTTCCACTGATTTGATAACCTGTGGTTGGATTCCAGCGGCAGCAAGATCAGCGGAAACAGTTTTAGACCCTCCTGAGGCCGCCTTGGAGCAGGTAGTGCTTCACAGTCGGAATTTTAGTGAGCCAAGTCGCAAACAAAATGACAAGATGAACTCGAAGAATGTGGAGATTGCCAGAAACAACACTGAAAAAAAATTTAAGATTGATGAGCAGAGTTCTGCAGATTGCTTTCACTTGAAAAGCTGATTATTGCACCCCGAGCTTCCTCTGTGTATATACAGGGCACGAATAGGAAGCTTGGTTTTACCTGCTCACCCAGTAACACCTTGAAGTTTGAGATGAAACCATGATATGACATAAAACTTAAGGCCTTAAGGATTGCAGATTATAGGCACGTGACCACAGATGACTATCAAGCCAAACTAAGACTTGCCTGAGTACTAAAATTCCTCTAACCACAAGACTTCTACATGACAGGATGAATCTGGAAATCGAGAAGAGTTTCTGATGACGACAAAGAATTACATACTAGCTTCCTTGCGAAGTCAGTCATGAGCCTTGTCAAAGGCTGCTTTTGAGAGCAGCCCCATACCAGCTGTTAGAGCTCCCGATGCAGCTAATCCAGCGAAAAACGACTGCATAAATGAAAATCTACCATAATTTGAGGTTGAAAGACCAAGATCTGACTCGAAAAGATGTATCTAAAAGGACATAAGTTGCGTAGAGAATGCAATAAAAAGTTTAGGAGACCACCCCCTTGCATGAATTCAGGACAGATGAAAGACAGATCGCCGACCATTCCACCCTGAACATGAGCATCGGCCACTCCAAAACAGGCAACGAGCACGCATATATACCGAAATAAGGCCCAACTCCCCCTTTCCCTGATATCGCTAACTCCAACTATCGTGTGTGAAATCCAGTAATGGAGATAATTAAGATACTAGAATTAAGGGATAATAACTTAAATTTGACAATGGCACTAGTGGGAGCAGCCGTGAATAGAAAAGTTTTATGCCTTCGGACTACTTACAACTATGAGAAAGAGTGTACTTAGAGGGAAAATAATGTATCCAATTATATTCCTCTTCCTCGTATCAACTTTGGATTCGTGGTACGCTAAAATAGCCATAATTCCAATAGCGAATGGTTGATAAACAATGGTAAGCACTCTTGAAGGATGGTAATGCTTCAGCCAACACAAAACAAATAATTAGAATAGCACAATCAAGCTGGGACTTCACATTGCCTTGAGCAAATTATAAACCGACATAAGAGAAAATAAGATATTGAAGGACAAGTAAATAGTTTTTGAGTCCTAAAAGCACCTCTTAGATGATTATGTTAAGAACTCATCCGGATGTTATATTAGGATACGCGTGAGTTAGGTTAGAAAATTCTCATAATGGAGAATTGGTGTAGTGTTAAGCAATTAATATATCCAAATTGGCTCATAATTAATTGGTTTAAGTTTTTCAATTAAGGTGAGTCGAACTGGATATATATTGATAAGCTCGGACTTTAGTTCTTCTTGATAATCTCTTTAGAAGAATGTATCGCACTCCCAACAAATGGTATCAAAGTTGATGGTTGATTGGTGGCTAACTCCCAATATATATTAGTGTTTAGTGAATATCTCAAGAAGGAATATGGTGTGGCCCACCCACAATATGTATTGGTATTTGGTGAATATTTCAAGAAGGAAACTGGTGACCAATGCAGTTTTCAGGTAGGTGCACATTATGGTGTAAGAACACGGGCTTAATGATAGACTTCATGGTTTGGTTTGAAAAAAGAGACGAATGATTAAGTTAGGCGTTGGAGATTCAAATTGAGATAAGTTAATGAAAAAAGGACATTAAGGGGTAGTAAACTTAATATCGGAACTCACATGTAAGGGGGAGATTGTTATATACATGTGTGAGTTGAGTTAAAGAAGTTCCATATCGGAGAATTAGTGTAGTGTTGAACAATTAATATATATCTTAATTGGCTTATAACTGACTGGCTTAAAGTTTTGAGTGAATATGAGTTCAACTAAATATATTGATGATCCATAATTGATTGATTTAAACTTTTGAGTGAAGATGTGTCTAATTATATATATATTTAACGAGCTCGGACTTTAGCTCTCTCTTGATAATCTCTTCGGAAGAATGTATCGCAGTCCCAACATGTCACACAGCATAGTGATGGCTATATCAACCACATTGCAATAAACTCCTGTTGCTACGAGGCCAGTGACGAAGAAAATGAACCATAGCCAAGATGGCAACAATGAAAGTATTGTTCAACAGATCCACTTGATTGGCAAAATTCATCGGACACACCTGTTTTATAGTCAGACACTGTTGAGGAAATAATGATGGAGCCACAATTCTCAGAACTCAAGCCGAGTTTAGACTCTGACATACCAATGGGAGCCAGCTTAAGAGAAAAAGAGTTTACTAAATACAGAACACAAAACAGACAAATCAAGATATTTGCTTAAAAAAATGCAGGAAATTGGGAATAACCCGCAATTGATTGCCGGGAACACTTATATAGTAATAATCTCCAATGGTCAGCATACTGTTCCAAGCCACAAGAGACCCAAGTCCAAGGACCCAATGGAACACCATGGCCTTGAACTCCCCTTGAAAAATTTGGGAAATTGACTCTGAACTTGTCACATTACCCCTGTACCGGTATTCCTGATAAAACTATATAGCAAGACAAGAACAAGCTGAATTGAGACACAAACCTCAAGCCTAACCGGAACCCCAGTTTCGCCAGCATTGGTCATAGTTGCTTCCCTGCAAAACTCACAAGCAAACAAACTCAGCTCACAAAAGATTCTACTTTTGAGTCGGTCAGTCAAAAACTTTGGACGTAAGAGAAATCGTGCAAGGATTACTTAAGGAGTGAGATCGCTACGCCGAACAGAAGCGAAGACAAAATTAAGAATGTCTATTTCTCTGAATCCAACAGGAGCGCAAAGAGAGAAACTGAAAATGCAGAGACCTTCGTCTTGGAGATGCAAACTAGTTTGGGTGTGGACAGCTGAGCATGGACCGCGGGTGATTAATTGGGGAGGAAGATTAAGAAAGATTCTTCGCCTTTATGAAGTGATGCCAAAAGCGCACCAAGAGAATCTTCACAATTTCTGATGGAATTATTTTAAAAATGTTTTTGACTTCCGTAAAACTAAAGATGTGTTTGGTAACTATTTTGTTCCCGAAAATAATTTTTACCCATAATTATTTTTTTGATTCTACTTCTTAGACGAGTTTCTGGACATTTGAAGGCGTTTGGTAACTACATAAAATTTCTATTCCTGTAATAAAAGTAATAGAAATGCGCTTGGTAAGATCTCAAATTCTTTTGTGACTTAGAATGTTTTAATATTTTAATAATTGTATTACATTTTTCTATTTTCTCTTTTCCTTTTCTTCTTCTTCTCCCTTTAGTCAGTCGCTAGCCTCGATGATGGCCAGCAACTAGCTAGATAAGGGCCGACGGCCTTGTCGATGGCTGGGCTAGGCTGGGTGAGGCTAAACTAGTCCTAGCCACCACGAGGTTGGCCTCACCATGGGCGAGTGATGCTACCCTTGTAGTGGCTAGGCGAGCTTGGCCTTACTAAATCTAGGCAAGGTTGCTCTGGTGAGGTTGTCGGCCCTCATCTAGTCGGTCATTAGCTATTGCTGAGGCCGCTAACCAGCTAAAGGAAGAAGAAGAAGAACAAAAGGAAAAGAAAAAAAAAGAAAAGGCTTGATTTTGAGTTGTTCCCAAGAATAAAAAAGACAACTTTTCTCTACTTTTTGATTTTGTTACAATTCTATTGCCAAGAATAAAAAAGTTATCAAATGAATTTTTATTCTTTGTTTTGTTTTGAGAACAAAATAAAAGAATTAGATAGTATTTGACTAGTTACCAAATATGGTCTAAGGGTGTGAGAAAGGGAGGTGGAGTTACGGGGGTGATTCTTTCCACATCTTCCAATGTGAATGCAAGCGGTTTTGGCTGACGTTGATGGATTATGGCGTGTGGCCAAAATTACAGGAAAATATATTCCGAAAATATGAAATTTAAAATAGTTTATTTGAAGCATTATTTGTGTAACAGCTCATTTCTTTTTCTCTTCTTTTTGCTAAAATTAAGGATTAAGGATCCAGCCTTTTGTGGTTATTAGGATTAATCGAAGTTCTTCCATAGGTTGATGTCTCTACTAAGCATGATGCATGAAGATTTTGAAGCGTGGAAGGCAGGCAAGATTCATACTTTTAAGTGAGATTGAATTGAGCCTTTTCGACTTATTACCATTAGCTCATTTAACATGATTTCTAATTTTTGAAACTTCGAAAAGTAGGGATGGAGTTATGCGGACAAAGTTAAGAGAATTAGGGTATGTTTGGCAACTTGCCAATTTCTTTGTTTTTCTGTTCTTTTTAATAACCAATGCGTGAATCAATGTGGTAATATATCTCTATCAAAGATGGGTTGATCATAAAGATCCTGTCCTTTTGTCTTCCACAAATATTAGGTCATGCCCATGAAAGTGCATCTAGTTTTAAAAAAAGTGCTTGAACTTTGGTAATTAATATAATAAATACATAATAAATTTGAAGAAATTCCAATTGGGTGGTAAGAACTCAAAGGAAACGCCAAATACAAGAAACAATTCGAGCCATGTCTTTTGTTATAGCCGTTATTTTCACATTTGGCAAAAAGTTTGTATTTGAGAATCAATATGGGCAAAATGATCTTGGTCGATGCATTCTCATGTTCACACCCTTTAGCCCTAAAAGCGGAGAGAGAGAGAGAGGGGACCACAAAGGTTCTTTTGAAATTCCATTGTTATCCTTATAAATCTTTGTTGTGAGACTGTTCATGCATTAGCTTTCATCAACCTGCTTTTCGAGCAAAAGAAAGGTGATTGACATGCTTATCTGGATAGGCCTTTTATTTTCTATTGTGACCAATGAGATATAATATCTGTAGAAACATATGAACACAATTGATGTTTACTTCTTGAATATAATTCGCTGCATTCTCCTGTTCAAACCCTCTAGTTGTAAAAGCACGCACGAAGAGAGAGGATCATAAAGGTTCCTTTGAGATTCCATTGTTATCCTTATGAATCTTTGGTTTGAGATTGTTCATGCATTAGCTTTCATTGACCTTGCTTTTCTTGCAAAAATAGGCCTTTCATTTTCTATTGGGGTGGAGACAATTAGCTTTAATCGTGGACTTTGACTCTACGCCCTACAAAGAAGTAGAGCAAAAATCTAAGAGTGACTTGAGAAGTTAGAATAACAATATATATAATATAATATCACTAGAAACTTTTAAACGGCGTTGATGTTTACTTTTTTTCTTGTCGGATAGGAGTTGTTGCTTAGTTGTATATAATAGTTTTCTTGATTATCTAGCATTTGAATCTCTTAGGAGAATAAAGTCAAAATGGATCATTTTTTTTCATAGCAAATAAAAAACCTATGCTTAAATTCAGATTTTTCCTCATTTGAAAATAATCATTTTTCAAACTACAATTAGACACTTGGTACTTAGACTCGAGAACTTGGACATCAAGTAAACAATAAGCTAGACTTTGTAAGCTTTTTCTGTGCATCTTTAATTTTTCTAAATTGTAGGAGAATTAGGGACATTCGAAGAAATTGTCATACAAATAGCATCTCCAGCCGCAGCTGTTTGGATTTGCAGGTGAGGGTTGTTCTGGGCTAGTGATTTATGCTAAAGTTTGAAATAACTACAAGATTTGAAACACACCCGAGTCAGGCTTTTACAAAGATAATGCCACAATGTAGTGAAGTCGATCAAAACTGCTTCCTTGTCTTGTTTCCATGGTCCTTTTCTTTCATCAATTTTTCCTTTCCCCTTCCAATGGCCCAGCGACAAGGCATGAAAGTACGACAATTCCCAGCATAAAACATTTACTTGCATATGTTAAATACAAATGTAACATTACATTTCAATTGCAGAATTGACAAGCATTCATATGAAGAGAAAGTGAAGTGATACTTGTAGTTAAGCCTAACGATTGAATGTCTCCTTTTCAATATTTGCGAATGGAAAGATCCATCATTTTCGTCTCCAGTCACAGGGATGACTGCTCTCTAAAACTTGTCGTTGTGTATGATCCACAACCAGCCCAAAGAAACTCCTGAAAATATCCCAGCCAAGAGAAAAAGCACAAGCAAGTTGCCCAAGGCATTTTGCTCTGGTCCCTGAAAAAACAACTCTCCCATTTTTGAATCGTACGTAGAAATTATGCTAAAGTAAACAAAACTTCGACAAAAGAGATGATTAGGTCAAACCTTGTAGCCTTTGGGTGCTACTGTCATAACACACAGTGAGATAACCGTTGCTCAAGCCCAAGAACGAAATGAGCATTATCATCCACCCTTGATCTCCATACTTTGCCGTGAAGTAGAATGCGGGGACAAGCGAGAAACGGGCAAGAATCATGAACATGAGGCCCTTTCGGGACTCTAACTTGAGCCAGCCAATAAGGGGAATGTATCGAGATATGAGATCCCAAACATTATACATAGCAATCAGAACGAGCGGGTACCTGAAATGAGATACAAAGTATTTAATATGCTTGAGAAGTGTAACATTTACTTGAGGTAGAGGAATTGGCTTTCTCTTTCAATACTCACCATGATCCCAACTGGTGTGTCCCGGTGTTCTCATAGAGAAAGCCTGGGAAGATTGTCAGTGTCAAAACATATATAAGATATAGATCAATGGCATAATCTATGTTCTGAAACAGCAATTGTTTGTTGCTCAATCGATCTTATTTAGAGTCTTCATCCTGTCAAATTTTCAAAATTTTCAAGGTTTCAGCTGCATTAAAACAATCACAAATTCTGCGACTACAACAGAGAATGTTCCAATGCTATGATGCACCTGTGTTTGAATTCCAGCAAGCAGCAGCAAGATCAGCTGAGACAGTTTTAGACCCTTCTGAAAAAAATTAAGGCAGAGTTCTGCTTGGAGCGGTAGTGTGTATGTCAGGACACGACAAAGGAAGCTCGGAATCTTTAAAATTTGCGGAACCATGCTAGACATAAAACGCATTGCAGGTTAGAATGATGCAGATGAACTCGAAGAGCGTGGAGATTGCCAGAAACAACACTGAAAAAAAATTAAGATTGATGAGCAGAGTTCTGCATATTGCTTTCACTTGACCAAGCTGATTATTGCACCATGAGCTTCCTCTCTGTATGTGCAGGACACGACAAAGGAAGCTGGGTTTTACCTCCTTACCAATCACATCTTAAAATTTGAGATGGAACCATGTTATGACATAGAACTTTAAGTCCTTAAGGATTGCAGGTTATTGGCACGTGACTACAGATGACTATCAAGCAAAACTAAGACTTGCCTGAGTGCTAAAATTCCACTAACATCAAGACTTCTACATGACAGGATGAATCTGGAAATTGAGAAGACTTTCTGATGACGACAAAGAATTACATACTAGCTCCCTTGCGAAGTCCGTCATGAGCCTTGTCAAAGGCTGCTTTTGTGATCAGCCTCAAACCAGATGTTAGAATTCCTGATGCAGCTAATCCAGCGAAAAATGACTGCATAAATGAAAATCCACCATAATTTGAGCTGGAAAGACCAAGGTCTGACTCGAAAGATGTATCTTTAAGGACATGAGTTGCGAAAAGAATGTAATAAAAAGTTTAGGAGACCGCCCACCTGCATGAATTCAGGACACATGAAAGACAGATCGCCGACCATGCCACCCTGAACATGAGCATCGGCCACTCCAAAACAGGCAACGAGCACACATATACCGAAATAAGGCCCAACTCCCCCTTTCCCCGATGTTGCTAAGTCCAACTATCATGTATGAAATCTAGCAATGGAGTAAATGTAAGATGCTAGAATTCAGGGGAAACAACTTAAATTTGACAATTGCACTAGTGGGAACAGCCGTGAATAGAAAAGTTTTATGCCTTCGGACTACTTATAACTATGAGAAAGAGTGTACTTAGAGTGAAAAGAATGTATCCAATTATATTCCTCTTCCTCGTATCCACTTTGGATTCGTGGTATGTTAAGATAGCCATCGTCCCGATAGCGAATGGTAGATAAACAATGGTAAGCACTCTTGAAGGATGGTATCGCTTCAGCCAACACAAAACAAATAATTAGAATAGCACAATCAACCCGGGACTTCGCATTGTCCTGAGCAAATTATAAACCGACATAAGAGAAAATAAGATATCGAAAGACAGGTAAATAGTGTTTTGAGTCCTAAAAGCACCTCTTAGATGATTATGTTAAGAATTCATCTGAATGTCCCACAGCATAGTGATGGTTATATCAACCATATTGCAACAAACTCTTATTCCTATAGCAAAATTCATCAGACACACCTGTTTTCTAGGCAGAGACTATTGAGGAAACAATTACTGAGCTACAATTTTCAGAACTCAAGCAGAGTCAAGACTCTTCCATATCAATATGAGACTGCTAAAGAGAACAGAGTTTACTAAATTAAGAACAAAAACAGAGAAATTAGAGTATTTGCTTCAAAAAAGTGTGGGAAATTGGGAATAACCCGCAATTGATTACCGGGAACACTTTATAGTAATAATCTCCAATAGTCAGCATACTGTACCAAGCCACAAGGCACCCAAGTCCAAGGACCCAACAGAACACCATCGCCTTGAACTTCCCCTGAAGAATTTGGGAAATTGACTCTAACTTGTCATCATTGCTACTGTACCGGTATTCCTGATAAAACTATATAGCAAGACAAGAACAAGCTGAATTGAGACACAAACCTCAAGCCTAACCGGAACCCCAGTTTCGCCAGCATTGGTCATAGTTGCTTCCCTGCAAAACTCACAAAGCAAACAAACTCAGCTCACAAAAGATTCTACTTTTGAGTCTGGTCAGTCAAAAACTTTGGACAAGATAATTTGTACAAGGATTACTTAGGGAGTGAGATGGCTACAGCTGAACAGAAGCAGAACAAAATTAAGAATATCTGTTTCTCTGTATCAAGAAGAGCACAGCGAAAGAGAAACCAAAAATGCAGAGACCTTCGTCTTGGAGATGCAAACTAGTTTGGGTGTGGACAGCTGAGCATGGACCGCGGGTGATTAATTGGGGAGGAAGATTAAGAAAGATTCTTCGCCTTTATGAAATGATGCCAAAAGCGCACCAAGAGAATCTTCACAATTTCTGATGGAATTATTTTAAAAATATTTTTGACTTCCATAAAATTAAAGATGTGTTTGATAACTATTCTGTTCCCGAAAACAATTTCTACTCAGAATTATTTTTCCGATTCTACTTCTTAGACGAGTTTTTGGACATTTGAAGATATTTAGTAACTGCATAAAATTTCTATTCCTATAATAGAAGTAATAGAAATGCGCTTGGTAAGATCTCAAATTCTTTTGTGACTTAGAATTTTTTAATATTTTAATAATTGTATTACATTTTTCTCTTTTCTTTTTTCTTTTTCTTCTTCTTCTCCCTTTAGTAAGTTGCTAGCCTCGATGATGGCCAGCAACTAGCCAGGTAAGGGCCGATGGCCTTGTTGATGGCTGAGCTAGGCTGGGCGAGGCTCAACTAGTCCCAACCACCACGAGGTTGGCCTCACCATGGGCGAGTGATGCTACCCTTGTAGTGGCTGGGTGAGCTTGGCCTTGCTAAATCTGGGCAAGGTTGCTCAGGTGAGGTCGCTAGCCCTCATCTAGTTGGTCATCAGCTATTGCTGAGGCCGCTAATCGGCTAAAGGAAGAAGAACAACAACAACAAAAGGAAAAGAAAAAAAGAAAAGGCTTGATTTGGAGTTGTTCCCAATAATAAAAAAGACAACTTTCCTTTACTTTTTGATTTTGTTACAATTCTACTCCTGATAATAAAAAAGTTATCAAATGAATTTTTATTCTTTGTTTTGTTTTGAGAACAAAATAAAAGAATCATATAGTATTTGACTGGTTACCACGTCTAAGAGTGTGAGAAAGGGAGGTGGAGTTATGGGGGTGATTCTTTCCACATCTTCCAATGCGAATGCAAGCGGTTTTGGCTGACGTTGATGGATTATGGCGTGTGGCCAAAATTACAGGAAAATATATTTCGAAAATATGAAATTTAAAATAGTTTATTTGAGGCATTATTTGTGTAACATTTCATTTCTTTTTCTCTTCTTTTTGCTAAAATTAAGGATTAAGGATCTAGCCTTTTGTGGTTATTAGGATTAATCGAAGTTCTTCCATAGGTTGATGTCTCTACTAAGCATGATGCATGAAGATTTTGAAGCGTGGAAGGTAGGCAAGATTCATATTTTTAAGTGAGATTGAATTGAGCCTTTTCGACTTATTACCATTAGCTCATTTAACATGATTTCTAATTTTCGAAACTTCGAAAAGTAGGGACGGAGTTATGCAGACAAAGTTAAGAGAATTAATAACCAATGTGTGGATCAATGTGGTAATATGTCTCTTATCAAAGATGGGTTGATCGTAAAGATCCTATCCTTTTGTCTTCCACAAATATTAGGTCATGCCCGTGAAAGTGCATCTAGTTTAAAAAAAAGTGCTTGAACTTTGGTAATTAATATATAAATACATAATAAATTTGAAGAAATTCCAATTGGGTGGTAAGAACTCAAAAGGAAACGCCAAATACAAGAAACAAATTCGAGCCATGTCTTTTGTTATAGCCGTTATTTTCACATTTGGCGTAAAGTTAGTAATCGAGAATCAATATGGGCAAAATGATCTTGCTCAATGCGTTCTCATGTTCACACCCTTTAGCCCTAAAAGCGGGGAGAGAGAGAGGGGACCACAAAGGTTCTTTTGAGATTCCTTTGTTATCCTTAAATCTTTGTTGTGAGATTGTTCATGCATTAGCTTTCATCAACCTGCTTTTTGGGCAAAAGAAAGGCGATTGACTTGCTTATCTGGATAGGCCTTTTATTTTCTATTGTGACCAATGAGATATAATATCGGTAGAAACATATGAACACAGTTGATGTTTACTTCTTGAATATAACTCGCTACATTCTCCTGTTCACACCCTCTAGTTGTAAAAGCACGCGCGAAGAGAGAGGATCATAAATGTTCCTTTGAGATTCCATTGTTATCCTTATGAATCTTTGGTTTGAGATTGTTCATGCATTAGCTTTCATTGACCTTGCTTTTCCAGCAAAAATAGGCCTTTCATTTTCTATTGGGGTGGGGATATATTTATATATTTTCATGCATTATATAATATAATATAATATAATATCACTAACAAACTTTTAATATAATATAATATGTTTAAACTTTTTTTCTTGTCGGATAGGAGTTGTTGCTTAGTTGTATATAATAGTTTTCTTGATTATCTAGCATTTAAATCTCTTAGGAGAATAAGTCAAAATGGATCATTTTTTTTCATAGCAAATGAAAAACCTATGCTTAAATTCAGATTTTTCCTCATTTGAAAATAATCATCTTTCAAAATACAATTAGACACTTGGTACTTAGACTCGTGAACTTGGACATCAAGTAGACAATAAGCTAGACTTTGTAAGCTTTTTCTGTGCATCTTTAATTCATCTAAATTGTAGGAGAATTAGGGAGATTTGAAGAAATTGTCATACAAATAGCATCTCCAGCCGCAGCTGTTTGGATATGCAGGTGGGGGTTGTTCTAGGCTAGTGATTTGTGCTAAAGTTTGAAATAACTATAAGATTTGAAACACACCCGAGTCAGGATTTTACAAAGATAATACCACAATGTAGTGAAGTTGATCAAAACTGCTTCCATGTCTTGTTTCCATGTCTTGTTTCCATGTTCCTTTTCTTTCATCAATTTTTCCTTTCCCCTTCCAATGGCCCAGTGTCCAGGCATGAAAGTACGACAATTCCCAGCATAAAACATTTACTTGCAATTGTTAAATACAAATGTAACATTACATTTCAATTTCAGAATTGACAAGCATTCATATGAAGAGAAAGTGAAGTGATACTTGTAGTTAAGCCTAACGACTGAATGTCTCCTTTTCAATATTTGCGAATGGAAAGATCCATCATTTTCTTCTCCAGTCACAGGGATGACTGCTCTCTAAAACTTGTCGTTGTGTATGATCCACAACCAGCCCAAAGAAACACCTGAAAATATCCCAGCCAAGAGAAAAAGCACAAGCAAGTTGCCCAAGGCATTTTGCTCTGGTCCCTGAAAAAACAACTCACCCCATTTTTGAATCATACATAGAAATTATGCTAAAGCAAACAAAACTTCGACAAAAGAGATGATGTTTAGGTCAAACCTTGTAGCCTTTGGGTGCTACTGTCATAACACAGACAGTGAGATAACCGTTGCTCAAGCCCAAGAACGAAATGAGCATTATCATCCACCCTTGATCTCCATACTTAGCCGTGAAGTAGAACGCTGGGACAAGCAAGAAACGGGCAAGAATCATGAACATGAGGCCCTTTCGGGACTCTAACTTGAGCCAGCCAATAAGGGGAATGTATCGAGATATGAGATCCCAAACATTGTACATAGCAATCAGAACGAGCGGGTACCTGAAATAGAATTGGCGAAGGGAGATCGCAACAAGTACACAAACCTTTACAGAAGATGAGATAAAAAGTATTTAATATGCTTGAGAAGTGTAAACTTTACCATGATCCCAACTGGTGTGTCCCGGTGTTCTCATAGAGAAAGCCTGGGAAGATTGTCAGTGTCAAAACATATATAAGATACAGATCAATGGCATAATCTATGTTCTGAAACAGCAATTGTTTGTTGCTCAATCGATCTTCTTTAGAGTCTTCATCCTGTCAAATTTCAAAATTTTCAAGGTTTCAGCTGCATTAAAACAATCACAAATTCTGCGACTACAACAGAGAATGTTCCAATGCTATGATGCACCTGCGTTTGAATTCCGGCGGCAGCAAGATCAGCTGAGACAGTTTTAGACCCTTCTGAGGCTGCCTTGGAGCGGTAGTGCTTCACAATCGGAATCTTAGCGAACCAAGTCGCATATAGAATGATGCAGATGAACTCGAAGAACGTGGAGATTGCCAGAAACAACACTGAAAAAAAAATTAAGATTGATGAGCAGAGTTCTGCATATTGCTTTCACTTGACAAAGCTGATTATTGCACCATGAGCTTCCTCTGTGTATGTGCAGGACACGACAAAGGAAGCTGGGTTTTACCTCCTTACCAATCACATCTTAAAATTTGAGATGGAACCATGCTATGACATAAAACTTTAAGTGCTTAAGGATTGCAGGTTATCGGCATGTGACTACAGATGACTATCAAGCCAAACTAAGACTTGCCTGATTGCTAAAATTCCACTAGCAACAAGACTTCTACATGACAGGACGAATCTGGAAATTGAGAAGACTTTCTGATGACGACAAAGAATTACATACTAGCTCCCTTGCGAAGTCCGTCATGAGCCTTGTCAAAGGCTGCTTTTGTGATCAGCCTCAAACCAGATGTTAGAGCTCCTGATGCAGCTAATCCAGCGAAAAATGACTGCATAAATGAAAATCCACCATAATTTGAGCTGGAAAGACCAAGGTCTGACTCGAAAGATGTATCTTTAAGGACATGAGTTGCGAAAAGAATGCAATAAAAAGTTCAGGAGATCGCCCACCTGCATGAATTCAGGACACATGAAAGACAGATCGCCCACCATGCCACCCTGAACATGAGCATCGGCCACTCCAAAACAGGCAACGAGCACACATATACCGAAATAAGGCCCAACTCCCCCTTTCCCCGATGTTGCTAAGTCCAACTATCATGTATGAAATCCAGCAATGGAGTTAATGTACGATGCTAGAATTCAGGGAAAACAACTTAAATTTGACAATTGCACTAGTGGGAACAGCCGTGAATAGAAAAGTTTTATGCCTTCAGACTACTTACAACTATGAGAAAGAGTGTACTTAGAGTGAAAAGAATGTATCCAATTATATTCCTCTTCCTCGTATCCACTTTGGATTCGTGGTACGTTAAGATAGCCATCGTCCCAATAGCGAATGGTTGATAAACAATGGTAAGCACTCTTGAAGGATGGTATCTCTTCAACCAACACAAAACAAAAATTAGAATAGCACAATCAACCCAGGACTTCACATTGCCCTGAGCAAATTATAAACTGACATAAGAGAAAATAAGATATCGAAAGACAAGTAAATAGTTTTTGAGTCCTAAAAGCACCTCTTAGATGATTATGTTAAGAATTCATCTGAATGTCCCACAGCATAGTGATGGTTATATCAATCATATTGCAACAAACTCTTATTCCTAAAGCAAAATTCATCAGACACCTGTTTTCTAGTCAGAGACTATTGAGGAAACAATTACTGAGCTACAATTTTCAGAACTCAAGCAGAGTCAAGACTCTTCCATATCAATATGAGACAGCTAAATAGAACAGAGTTTACTAAATCAAGAACAAAAACGGAGAAATTAGAGTATTTGCTTCAAAAAAGTGTGGGAAATTGGGAATAACCCGCAATTGATTACCGGGAACACTTTATAGTAATAATCTCCAATAGTCAGCATGCTGTTCCAAGCCACAAGGGACCCAAGTCCAAGGACCCAACAGAACACCATCGCCTTGAACTTCCCCTGAAGAATTTGGGAAATTGACTCTAACATGTCATCATTATTCCTGTACTGGTATTCCTGATGAAACTATAAAGCAAGACAAAAACAAGCTGAATTGAGACACAAACCTCAAGCCTAACCGGAACCCCAGTTTCGCCTGCATTGGTCATAGTTACTTCCCTGCAAAACTCACCAAAGCAAGCAAACTCAGCTCACAAAAGATTTCACTTTCGAGTCTGGTCAATAAAAACTTATGCACAAGAGAATTTGTACAAGGATTACTCAGGGAGTGAGATGGCTACAGCCAAACAGAAACAGAGACAAAATGAAGAATATCTGTTTCTCTGTATCAAGAAGAGCGCAGCGAAAGAGAAACCGAAAATGCACAGAACTTTATCTTGGAGATGCAAACTAGTGTTGGTGGGGACAGCTAAGCATGGACTGCTGGCAATCAATTGGGGAGGAAGATTAAGAAATATTCTTCGCCTTTCTGAAGTGACGTTAAAGTGTAGCGAGAGAATCTTCATTTTTTTTGGAGGATCTTTTTAATAACTTTTCTACCTTCGTGGAGCTAAAGAGTTGAGAAAGGGAGACCGAGTTATGGGGGTGATTCTTTCCACATCTTCCAATGCGAACGCAAGCGGTTTTGACCTATCTTGATGGATAACGGCACGTGGCCAAAAATATAGGAAAATGAATTTTGAAACATATGAAATTTAAAATAGTTTATTTGAGGCATCATTTGTGTAACAGCTCATTTCTTTTTCTTTTCTTTTTGCCTAAAATTAAGGATCCTGTCTATTGTGGTTACTAGTAGTCAAAGTTCTTCCGTAGGTTGATATATCTACTAAGCATGTGATGCATGAAGAATTTGAAGCGAGGAAGGCAGGTGAGATTCATATATTCAACCATGTTGAATATTTTAAGTGATATTGAATTGAGCATTTTTGACTTATTAATATTAGCTCATTTACTGCATTTTTAAATTGTAGGAACTTTGAAAAGTAGGATGGAGTTGTAAGGACAAAATTGATAGAATTAATAACCAATGCCGGAAGCATCAAGTAAATCCATTTTCATCCCAATAAAAGTTTTAAGTTACAAGAGAGACGAGATGGTGGAATCAACATGATACTATATCACTTATCAAAGATGGATTTTGTCTTCCACAGAGATTAAGTTGTGCACATGGAATTGCGTCTAGTTTAAAAAAATGCTTTAACTTTGGTATTTAATATATAAATACGTAATCAATTTGAAGAAATTTCAATTGGGTGGTGACTAGTTATATTCAGGGAAGTGTGCACACCATAGAAAAGGACAAATAGAAAATGGCCAGTCAACGGCATGAGAACCCAAAGGAAATGCCAAATACAAGAAACAATTTGAGCCATGTCTTTTGCTATAGCCGTTATTTTCACATTTGGCGAAAAGTTTGTATTCGAGAATCAATATGGACGAAAAGATCTTGCTCGCTGCATTCTCATATTCACTTCCTCTATCCCTAAAAAGAGGGAGAGGGAGAGGATCACAAAGGTTCTTTTGAGATTCCATTGTTATCCTTATGAATTTTTGGTGAGAGACTGTTCGTTCATTAGCTTTCATCCACCTCGCTTTTTGGGCAAAAAAGAAAGGTGATTAATCTGGATAGGCATATGATTTTTTATTGTGACCAATGAGATATAATATTGATAGAAATTTTTGAACGCAGTTGATGCTTACTTCTTCTTGAATATAATATTGAAAAGATCTTGCTTTATGCTTTCTCATGTTCACATGAGAGAGAGAGATCATAAAGGTTCCTTGGACACTCCATTGTTATCCTTATGATTCTTTGGTTTGAGACTGTTCATTCAGTGCCATTCATTGACCTAGCTTTTCCGACAGAAATAGGCCTTCATTTTCTTCCGTAATTGTAATCAATGAAATATAATTTCACTAGAAACTTTTGAACAGAGTTAATGTTTACTTTTTCTTTGTTGGATTGGAGCTGATGTTTAGTTGTATATAATACTTCTCCTGATTTTCTACAACAAGACAAAACTTTTTTTTTTTTAATAGCTCATGAAAAATCTATACTTTCCTCATTGGAAAATTAGAAATCATTTGTCAAAATACAATCACACACTCAGCACTTAGACTCAAGGCCTTGGTGCTTGGGCACAGGGACCCTCATGCATGTGCGCAAGTTTTTGGTGGCTAGGCTCGAGACTCTGATACCTATGCTTAGGCCCCCAATGGTTATCTCGTGTACACGGCTCCTATGCCTAGATCACTGGCGTTTGAGCTCAGTTCCTTGGCTGCTAAACTTGAATCCTCAACCTACCCAACTCCCTTGAGGCAGGGCCCAAGACTCAGTACCTGAGACTAGATCCCTAGTGGCTACGCCTACATATCGGGATCCCACACCCAAGTCATCAATGCTTGAGGCAAGGGCCCCAGTGTCCACACTCTAGTTACCATTTGTTGGGTTTGAGAAACCCTAGCTCCTTTGACTAGGACCTTCGCGCCTGGGCTTGGGGACCCTAGCAACCATGTCCAACTCTCCTAAGGTTGAGGCTTGGCCCTAGACACTTGAGCCAAGTTCCTCAATACTTGGGTCCAAGACTTGGCGGACCAACATTAGTATCCTAAGGCTACACCCATGACATTCCATAAGAGGAAGAATCGATTATTTGCCATCTATAAAAGTATTTATGTAAATAACTTTATTTAAAATTTGATAATATGACATGTGTAGCCCTTCATTAGACATTAAATAGTACATGCCTCTTTAAGGGAATAAAAAAAAATTCCCTTTCCAAACAACGAAAAATTGAGCACCAAAATTATTGTCGTTTTCCCAAAAAATGTAAAATTTTTTTGTAAAACAAACGAGCATAAAAATTATAGAATCTTACAAATGTATTTGATATCTTTATGTTTACATTGTAGCAAATAGTGTATTCATTTCAATTTGTTTCATATGGTTTTCCACCTCTAAATCGAACCACGAAGTTTGCATCTAATCACATGATCATTTAGCTATAATGTTGACCTAATTTAAGTCGAAGGCAAGGTTAATGGTCTCTAGTCTTAATGTGCCCTTATACTATCAAGTACTCTTTAATGTTTGCTCAATTTTACACTATAGTAGGTTTTTGTGGAAAGGGCTATTATCTTTATTAAAATATTTAAATATTAAATCATGTTTTTATCTAATAAAAACTTAAAATTTTAAAATCATTGACAATGATTCCACAAAATCTCATTTAGTCATAGAGCATGGGGACTTGATATCAATTTTTTCAATAGGTTAAAAGTCTAGCCTACATGTAAGAGTGTTTGAATCTTTTTTTTTTTTTTTTTTTTTTTTTTGGCTACAAAAAGGAAATGAAATATAAATTATCTGCAAAATCAAACACTCCTATTTTGTAACCTAACAAATAATGACATTCTGTGCGAGCCTGTGAATAGAACGCAATGTCTAAGGGCTTCTATATTTTAAGATATCACATAAACTTGAGTTCAATTTCTTAAGAACAAATATCACATCAATCGGGGGGCGGGGGGGAGGCGGCGGAGAAAATATTTATATAATTTTTTTTTCTAGTAATTATACTCAAATATATAATATATAAAATTAATACAATAAAATAAGCCCAAATTCTAACATAGTAAAAAAAAATGGTATAAAACTCAAAAGCAAAGCAATAAATAAAATGAAATAACAACAAGCCTCAAGGCCCTTGCCCAAGCCTGGGCTGCTTGCTCATCGAGTACAAAAAATTAAGCCAAACAGTCCATTTTGTGGGAGGATTTGATTGTGTTTATTAATTATCCGATTGTTGCCGATCAAGTCGACCCACGAGATAAAGAAAAAAAGAAAGGAACAAAGTAGAGGTGACCTAGATCATGAGAAGAGAAGTAGTTGAGAAAGTGGTTGTTATTAAAGTACTGTATAAAAATTTATAAAAATTTATCAATGACATTTCAGTAACACTGAAAAACTCAAATAAGCAAAATCCGATGTATTGTGTTAACATGAGTTTTAAAATCTCTCGTCTCTCCAATACAAGTTAGTAATAAAAAGATGGTTCAGCCAGTTAATGTAGGCCTGGTCTAGGCCAGGCTTACCACTAGGTGAGGCATGATTTGGGAAGGCCTAGGTTATTATATTCCTTTTTTAGCCTAAGCCTGTCCAGTTAGGTTTTGTCAGGTTTTGACCGGAACCGATTATTTCATGAAGAAAAATGTTAACATTTGCTCATATGACGTGGAGGATGGACTTTCAAAGGCTTGATTATCAATTCGAACCTGCCCTACCTGTTGATGCTCGGGTCCAATGGAGGCCATGATGATAGGGACTGCGTTGTGCTCCCACACTTTGCTGGGATGACCATCTCCGGCATCGAAATGCGGACTTAAAGCTAGTGATCCTCATGATGATTAACTAATCCTAAAGTTGCATATTCTCTGCATCATTGGACTTGCTTCTTCTCTGACCCTTACTTTATATTATCTTTTAATACAGTACCTATGTAGTCACCTCTGCAAGAGGGTACCTTCTGCTCCCACATTCATATCATTTCGTTGATTCTCATGACACTAGTTAGCTTAAGTACACCGCGGCATCGAATTAGATTAATTTGGACATCAAGTAAGACAATAAGCTAGGAATGCTTGAGCTTTTCTGTGCACCCTGAACTGTAAGAGAACTAGGAAGGTTTGAAAATTCTCTCATGTATTTTATTGAATGGATTCAAATAATAACATATGAGCTATGTCGCCAAAGATTGGGTTGATTGTAAAGATCCTCTCATTTGTTTTCCACAAAGAATAGGACAGGCCCGTGGGATTGCATCTTATTAAACAATTACTTTAACTTCGGTAATACATGTACTATTATATTTTGAATTTGAAGATATTTCAATTGGGCGGTGACTAGTTATATTCAGGACGATCAGAAAATGTCTAATCAACGGCGTTAGAGTACAAAGGAAACGCCAAATCGTAGCGAAAAGTTTTTATTCGATTTGGATTCATTCAATATGGACGAAAACATATTCCTTCGCTGCATTTCATGTTTGCACCCTGTAGCCCTAAAAGAATACCTTACAAAAATTATCCAACACACGCACAGAGAGAGAGAGAGAGAGAGAGAGAGAGCTTACGCTGTAGATAGTGAATTTCACGGAGCAGACCAAGAGGTGGGTTTTGTGCTTTTGTGAGGTGACAAGGAAAGGCTTTTAACCATGAGATGTCGGCATTTATTTTGGGAAAAAGATGCAGAGATTCAGAAACAGTGTGTAGGGAACGGCATTCTTAATAATTGTGAGGAAATAGGGAGCCTAAATTGATATTGGAAATTTTGATGCTGCGATTGATTGTTTGGATTTTTAAACAAAATAGAATTGAATGGGATATCATATGAAATCTAGGATTTTGTTATATTTTCTTTATTGTTTAGTGAATCAAAGTAATAAAGTTAGATATTTTCATATCTCATCATATACATTTGATATGAACAGCATCTGAAAATACAAAACAGAGATGGTAAAACTTTCTCATAAATGCATAAATGGAGATAACCTCCATTAGTTAATTCATAATTATTGTACGATCTACATCTTAAATAAGTTTGACAACAACAAGAAATGTAAATGACATCGACGACTTACATTAGCCAGTGAACGCCAAATATACTAAAAAAAGGAAAACATGATTATCTACCTTTGCAATTTTGGAAAGTATAGTGCTTTAATTCTATTGCTGCTTCGTGAAACTTCAACATAAACCGAATAGTTCGAATTACAAACTTTTTAATTTAAGATATTTTTAATTCGAAAGAAATTGATTTTATGTCATGGATATAAGAAATCCTATTCACTTATATCTTATCTCCCCTATGAGATATTTCAGGT
This sequence comes from Corymbia calophylla, assembly GCA_014182845.1. Classification (NCBI taxonomy): domain Eukaryota; kingdom Viridiplantae; phylum Streptophyta; class Magnoliopsida; order Myrtales; family Myrtaceae; genus Corymbia; species Corymbia calophylla. The sequence continues at coordinate 5,740,835 of CM024696.1, read as the reverse complement.
TATATTCCTCTTATATTTAACTTTATCTTATAATAGGCATGAACAAACACAGATATCCTGAGTTCAATCATGTAGCTTGAATGTACTGGGCTTTTAGTGTGATTTTGGTCTGGATTAGGATTTTGGCTGCTAGGATTTGGAAAGACTCCAAAATTTTCCGGCCACACCCACTGATTTTGGTATGATATGCTTTCCCTAATATGCACTGCGTAAAACTTGATTGCAGCATATATTTTCTTCTGATATTTTACCCCTTTTTGATCCATTTTTATATATATTTTTTCTTTTTTTATTGCTTTCTGCAGAATCTATTGGGAAACATTTTGGGATTTTTATGAATTCAATGGCTCGAATTTATACAACTGAGAGTTTATGTACTGATAGAGATTTTTTTTTCAGTCAATAATATCTTTTGCTGGGATCATCATTTCAATCGTCAAAATGCGAACCTAAAACTGAATTTAAAATTGCATATTCCCTGCATTATGGGAATTTCTTCTCCGATCCTTACTCCGTTGATCCTCTTATACGATACTGTATCTTCCCCTTCTTTTGAACTATTTCATCAATTTTAATACTTGTCAGCTTCCAGTACCAAAATATGTAATTAGATTATTTTGGACATCAAGTAGACAAGAAACTAGAAGTCATAAGCTTTTTCTGTGGATGTCTGATGTTGGGGGATAATATGCAACCTAGAATAGGGTTCAAACAGGTTGAGTGATCATACTTTAAATACTTGTGAAATATTAAACAATCAACACTCAAGATAATATCTCAAATAGAGTAACGTGTGAGATGATGATAAGCAAATTAGAGGGAAGCAAAAACAATCACACTGCAGTTTATAGTAGGTTGGCTTTGCAATTAATGCTATGTCCACTCTTAGACTAATAGCCTTAACTGTGGTTAGATTTCACTAATAATCAAGAGAGCAAGTTACAATCGGCCGGTGTTGTTTATTTCAATTGATAAATCATACCATCAGGGTACATGCACTGCTCTTACAATTATACACTTGATTGTCAATTGTTCTAGTGCTAAACCAATACAGATCAAGATCAAATGCAATTTCTGTTTGTGATAGTAGTTGCAATATTTAATTTGTCCAACCCCTCTTCACAATATCACTACTCCTTATATAATGAAGTCCTTAATGTATCTGTTGGAGAGTCGTTGGAAGAGATCTAGGACAGAATCAGCACTACTCCTACATTCTTTTGATAGTCTTAGGTTTTCTAAAATAGGCCTATTACGTTTGTCCAGAACGGTAAACAGTCAACTGCTTATTTGATTGCTTTTCCGGTTTTTTGGCTTCTAGTCTTGTGACAATTACATTCTGTATAATCTATGGTCATCTTTCTAGCTAGTTTTTTGGCTAAGAAATCCAGTTTTGTGACAATTACATTCTGTACCATCAAAAGTCATCTTTCCAGCGTGTATCTCACTATCATAATATCTCGTGCATCACCATCACTATCAGACTCACACTATCACCTGTGTTGATTGTGAGTGACCTAGCTGATTATCTTCAACGAAGATACTAACTAAATGATATGAGATGTTAAGATTAATGATCCTTCAATCCTTATCAGTACCAAGTACTTCTAAGGATACTAGCTTGATTGATCCTACTAAATAACCATGAGACATCACTCTCATTCATGCTTGTAAGTTCGATACATTAAAGCCTAGTTTCTCAACAAACCAAGATCATTGACGATATATAAACAATTTCACTATCTGCACTTGTTATGGTAAATCTTAATACTCAGATATAGTTTGGTAATCATCAAAATATCGCAGGGACGTTTTCCAACAATGATTCATCTAAGCTGTAGGATAAAAGGCTGAAAAGGCCATGCAGAAGGGTGTTAGAGCGACTTGTGCTAAAGTTTAAAGCAGCTGAAAGATTTGAAATATAATCCATGGCTTTTCATAGACAATTACTAGAATGCAGTGAAGCTGACTAAATCTGCCTAGGGTCTTGCTGCAATGCCCATTTCCATTCATTTTTTTTTCCCTTTCCCCTTCCAATGGCCCGGGGATTACTATAGGGTTTTTCTCCTAAGGTCTAAATGTGAAAGTACAGGCATTTTCGCCCTAACAAAAGATTTACTGTAATTGATAATTACAAATTACCATTGCACTCTACTTGCAGAATTAATGAGCATTCATCTATAGAGAAAGCAAAATGAGACTCGTAATTAGCTTAATAATTGAGTGAGAGAATTGAAAGAATCAGGCGAGACCATTTCCTTCCCCAATGATAGCAATGCCTTCTCTCTAAAACTTGCCATTGCCTATGATCCACAACCAGCCTAGAGCAACTCCTGAAAATGTCCTGGCCAAGAGACACAGCACAAGCAAATTGCCCAAGGCATTTTGCTCCGGTCCCTGAAAGAAAAAGCTCACTCCATTATGAATTGTATGAAGAAATTATGCTAAAACGAACACAACTCAAAAGAGATGAAGTCTAGGTCAAACCTTGTAGCCTTTGGTGCTACTGTCATAACAGAAACTGTAAGATAACCATGGCTCTAGCCCAAGAAAGAAATGAGCATTATCATCCACCCCTGGTCACCGTACTTTGATGCGAAGTAGAATGCACGGACAAAAAGGAAACGGGCAAGAGTAGCTAACATGAGACCCTTTCGAGACTCTAGCTTGAGCCAGCTGATAAGGAGCATGTACTGAGATATGAAATCCCATACATTGTAAATAGCAGTCAGAACCAGCGGGTACCTGAAACAGAACCAATGAAGCAAGATTGTAGCAAGTAGACAAACCTTTGCAAAAGGCAATATACAGAGTATCATACGATCAGCAAAGCATATAAAGTTATCTTTCAAATTCTAGACAATCTTAAAAATATGGGGTTATAATTGAGAAGGGTCACATTTACCTGAAGTAGAGAAATTGGCTTCCATTATTAGTACTCACCATGATCCTAACTGGTGTGTTCCAGTGTTCTCATAGAGAAAGCTGGAAAGATTGTCCATGTCAAAACATGTGTAAGAAATAGACCAATGGCATAATCTATGCTCTGAAATAACAATTGTTTATTGTTCAATCGATCATCTTTAGAGTGTTCATCCTGCCAAAATTTTCAAGGCTTCAGATACATTAAAAGGAGCACAAAATTTAAAACTACAACAGAGAAAGTTCCACTGCTATGATGCACCTGTCTTTAGATTCCAGCAGCAGCAAGATCAGCTGAGACAGTTTTACACCTGAGGCCACCTTGGAGCGGCATGACTTCACAACTGGAATTTTAGCAAACCAAGTTGCGTACAGAATGATGCAGGTAAACTCAAAGAATGTGGAGATTGCCAGAAACAACACTGAAAAAACAAATTGAAGATTGATGGGAAGAGTTCTGCATATTGCTTTCACTTGACAGAGCTGATTATTGCACCATGAGTTTCCTCTGTGTATAGACGAGGCACAGCATAGGAAGGTGGGTTTTACCTACTTACTGATATCATCTTTAAGAATGAGATGAGACCATGGTATGACATAAAACCTAAGTCCTCGAGGACAGCATGCTATCAGCACGTGATCACAGATGACTACCAAGTCAAACTAGACTTGCCTGAGTGTTAAAGTTCCAGAGATAAGACCCCTACATGACAGAATGAATCTAGAAACTGATAAAGATTTTCTGATGACAACAAAGAATTACATACTAGTTCCCTTGTGAAGACCGTCATGAGCATTGTCAAAGGCTGCTTTTGTGATCAGCCTCAAAGCAGATGTTAGAGCTCCAGATGCAGCTGAACTGGCCAAATACGACTGCATAAATGAAAATCCTCCATAATTTGAGGTAGAAAGACCAAGATCCAACTCGAAAGATGTATCTCTGAGGGAATGAGTTGCAGAAAGATTGCCATAAAAACGGTAGGAGACTGCCCACCTGCATGAATTCCGGACACATGAAATACAGATCGCCGACCATACCACCCTGAACCTGAGCATTGGCCACTCCAAAACAGGCAACGAGCACACATATACCGGCATAAAGCCCAACTCCCCCTTTCCCTGATGTTGCTAAGTCCAACTATCATGTTTGAATCCAGTAATGGAGTTAATGTAAGATAATAGAATTCAGGGAAAATAACTTGATATTAGATAATCGCACTAGTAGGAGAAAGGTGAACAGAAAGATTTATGCCTTCGGACAACTTACAACTATGAGGAGTGTACTTAGAGTGAAAAGGATGTATCCAGCTATATTCCTCTCTTGTGTCGGCATTCATGGTACACTAAGATAGCCATCGTCGCAATTGCGAATGGTTGATAAACAACTGTAAGCACTCTTGAAGGATGGTAATGCTTCAGCCAACACAATACAGTTAGAATAGTGCAATCAACCTATGACTTCACATTACCCTGAGCAAATTACAAACCAAAATAATTAGAAGAAAATATATCAAAAGACAAGTAAATAGTTTGCTAGTCCTAATGTAGCACTTCTAAGATGATTATTTAAAGAATTCATGCAGATATCCGCCGGCATAGTGACCGTTGTATCAACCATATAGCAACAAACTCCTCGGCTTAGTGATGAAGAAGATGAACCATATGATGACGACGATGAATTCATGGCACAACAAATCAACTTGATTAGCAAAATTCACGGGACAGGCTTGTTTTGTTGTTAGACACTGTTGACTAAACAATTACAGAGCTACAATTCTCAGAACTCAAAAGGAGTCAAGACTCTTTCTTCCATATCAATATCCGACAGCTAAAGAGAACAAAAAGTTCACTAGATAAAGAACACAAAACAATGAAATCAGGGTATTTACTATAAAAAAATGTGGGAAGCTTGGAATAACCCGCAATTTACTACCGGGAACACTTTATAGTAATAATCTCCAATGGTCAGAATACTGTTCCAAGCCACAAGAGACCCAAGTCCAAGAACCCAGCAGAACACCATGGCCTTGAACTTCCCCTGAAAATTTTTGGAAATTGACTGTAACATGTCATCGAACAGGCGGAGAGCATTGATCAAGATAATACCCTTGTGCCGGTTATTCTAATAAAATTGTAAAACAAGACAAACGAGCGAATTGAGACACAGACCTCAAGTCTAACTGGAACCCCTGTTTCACCAGCATTGATCATTGTTCCTTCCAAATATTATTTAAGCTACCCTAGATATCTGTTAATGCACCGCCATATTTTTTTTTTCTTTGAAATCTCATCAGAGTAATTAGTGTTATTATAATGTCACATAAATCTAGAGTTTTTAAGAAGATATTCACTATCTCATTTTGGAAATAAAATTAGAAAATCTAACAAAGACAATTGTTATTTTGCTTGATTGAAATTGAAAAATCTAGAATAAATAGATGGCTATTTCCTAAAAGTAAGGATGATGGGTTTTAGGATAAGTTGAATTTTGACCTAGAACTGAAAATTGATTATGTGATTGTTGGGAACTGAACCGTTTGATTCTAGATTTTTGGAATCGATTCTCTTTGGAATTGGCCTTGAATTGATCAGTCTAAGTTGGTTTGGTCAGGTTCTTAAAATGAACCAAGACCAATGCTCACACCTAGCCAAAAATACATTTACAAAATGTAAAAGTAGTTTTTATTGTACCAAAATAAATTTAAGAAAATAATAATTTGATTAGGTTGTTATTCTGCTATTGTGCATATGTGAGCTCGACAATCGATTGTCAGTACTTGATTTGTAATATGAATAAAGGATGGTCAATCCACCCAAGGACACATGTTATTCAATTTTATCTTCAATATATTTTACTTTTTCAATATCATTTACATCTCTGACAATAATTGTTCCCTATGTACTTTTAGATTTTTTGCCATTACGTTGCTATCCAAGGATCAATGAATGGTATAAAACTTTTCTAGGTTCGTATCCACCGATCTCATTTCCGGAAAAAAATCATGAAAAGGAGACCGAGTTATGGAGTGATTGTTTTCCCATTATCCAATGCAAACGCAAGCATGTTTTGACTGAGGTTAGGACAGAAATTGATCAATAATGGCATGTGGCAAAGAAAAAAGGATTATAAATTGGATCTATAACATAAATAGTTTATGTGTGGCATCAGTGGTGTAACAGTTCAATATTAGTGTTTTTTTTTTTAGTTAATATGATTGGTTAAAATTTTTCTGTCGGTGGATTTCTAATAGACAAGATGTATTAAGAATTTTCAGCGTAGAAGGCAGGAAAAATTCATATTTTCAATTATCCTAAGCTTTTAAATTGAGATTGATTGAGCATTTTCAATTTATCACTGTTTAGGTTATATAACATGTCCTGTAACTTTTTACAATTTGAGAAAAGGAACAGACTTGTGAGGAGAAAATTGAAATTATTAATAGCCAATTTATGTAGCATCACGTAATTCACTTTTCATCTCAATAAAATATTTACAAGCTTAGAGTTTGGAATCTCCAAGTTATGAGAGACGAGATGTTAGAGAATACAACCGAATGGAGAAGGCATCCCCATATTATTGATGTAATAAAATCTACGTTCAAATTATCTTATGTGTTTGCACGAAAAAGAAGAAGAGGAGTATTTTATGTGTTGAAAGGAGTTACATCATTATTCCATCACTTTATATGGACTCTCCATAAGATCTTCCTTACTAAAAACTTCAAATTATAAAATATGAACCACGTTGTTACTTAATAAATGTGATGAAATATCTTCTGTACGATAAAATAAATTGGGTTAATAGTAAAGATTCTCTCTTTTGTTTTCCACAAAGATGAGGTCACGCCAATGGAATTGCACCTTGTTTTATCTTTTTTAAAGTGATTTAACTTTGGCAATTGACATAAAAATATCATAATAAATTTGAAGAAATTCGAATTGGCCAGAGCACAGAGGAAACGCCAAAATACCAGAAACAATTCCAGCCACGTCTCGTGCCCTAAAAGCAGAGAGAGAGGATCTTGAAGGTTGATTCCATTGTTATCCATTTTGAGTTTTTGGTCTGAGATTGGAAACTTTTGAACGGAGCTGATGCCTAGTTTTCCTCGTTGTCCGATAAGTTTCGTCGTTTTATCCAAGAAAAGCAGTGTACATCTGCTGTTTCAGGGACCACTGAACTGACATGCAACGACATGACCTTTGAGGCCAGTGCACGTGAGAAACGTCCAATGAAATTGTATAGAACAAGAGACGCGTACAGCCCCAGGAATTTATATTTCCAGTTGGCATGCTCTCATTGGTCTGACGGTATGATTACACTAGTACTTAAATTTAGATGCTTTTGTGGACTTCCCATTGGGAACTTTAAGGCTAGTGGGGCTCCAATGTTGGTTTTGTTGGCAACCACCTTTTGTTGGCTTCACTTTGGTTTCAAGCGAAAAAAGCTCGGGTTGATGTGATATTGCTTCTTGAGTAAAGAAAATTGACTTCGTCGAAGAGACAAAAGTACAATATATTACAGGATTTTGCTCCAAATATGCTTGACGTCTTTAGGTCTACATCATCGAGAGTAATGTATCTATGCCGATTTGCTAAATAGGGTTTCCACCTCCAAACTTACAGGATTGGTGAGTAATAGTGGTGGCATAAATTCTAGTCAAAGGCAAAGTTAACGGTCCCTATCCTTAATGTTCTCTTACAGCTACCCAGTACTTTCTAATGTTGGCCCATTTTTGCACTATTTAGGTTTTTCTAGAATAGGGTCATATCTCCAAACTTCCTTTAACCACTTTTTGATCAGTGAATTACCTTGTTGATATCACCTACATGTAAAATTAGCAAAATATAAATGTGGTTGATATCTATGGTTAGAACCAGCCAATCAAAAGGTGATTCGAGAATGTTTTGTTTAGCCAAGATGTGAGGAAAATATGGCCCTTCTAAAAATAATTTATTCCAAAGTGCTCCTTTTAAAAGTCATTTTCTTGAACATTGTGATACTTCTTTAGTAGGAAGCATGATAAATAGAAAATATATGATTGTTGGGCTTTAATTATGTGTTTGATAACATTTCTATCCTCGAAAATAATTTCTATTTAAAAATGATATTTTTAATTTTTATTTCGTGGACGAGTTTCTGAGTATTCCAATGCATTTAGTAACTGCACAAAATTTCCATTCTTGGAATAAAAAAATTAAGAATGTGTTTGGTACAATCTTCAAATTTTTCTGCGATGTATAATTTTTTATTCTTTAAATAATTTTCTGAAATTTTTTTTTTTTTTTCTCCCTTCTTCCTCCTCTAGCCACTCATCAAGCCCCTGGCGTGGTTAGCGGCTAGCTAGAGGTAAGAGCTGGCAACCTTGCTAGCCTGGGGAGCCTCACCAGCCTCGTCAGCCACAAGGAGGCCCAACAACTAACTAAAGGAGGAAGAAGAAGAAAAAAAAGAAAAGAAAAAGACTTGTTTCAAAAATTGTTTCCAAGGAACAAAGAAGTAAGTTTTTTTCTACTTTTTTTTTATTTCAAATCTATTCCCTAACCACTGATCTGCTCTGGGAAATAGAAAAATTAGTTGATGTTACCAATAATGATTTCTATTCTTTTTCGGTTCCAAGGAACAAAAGAATAAAAAATTTGAGGAATACAAACGTTACCAAAAAAACCCTAATTAGATCTCTATACATCATCCAATAAATCATATATTGAATTTTCAATTATAAAGAAGTATTTCAGTTTCTAAAATATTACAAAAGAATGTTACGATGATTTAAAATATTCAACACTCACATGCTTAGTAGGATTGTGGGATGTCCACCCTCAAAATATTCATATATTTAAAATAAAAAGTAAAAGTCAAAAGGTACATAAATATTAAAGGAAACGCCTATTAAATTTTGAAGTTAGATACTTTCAATTCATAGGATAGAATTACGTCTTTAATTTACTACTAAGATAAATGACATCACCATACTTAAAACCAACGGTGCAAATTTAACTTGATGCCTGACTCCTCAAGAAATCGTAGTCTCAAATCACCCAATTTCTCTCCACTCTTCTTCTTGTTATGCGCCTAAACCATTGATGATGCACTTAATCCGAAACCCATCTTCAGAAGACTAATTGAGGTTTCTGGAGATCAAGGATAGACTGAGGTATCGAACTCGTGGATTTAGATTTGCAAACCAAGTTTTGGACCTTTCGACTAAACAAAGCAGGGGTAAATGCAAAAGTATTGTGAGTGTAGATGAAAGCATAAGCGAGGCTTAGCAATGGGATCAAGTATAATGTGGACTCTTAGAAATACACAGAGGGGTATGGCCCGATTGTATAGGAGATATACCCTTTATCATATTCAAATTAGTGGGAACCGCGAAGACTCAGACAGGCTTTTAGAGAAGTCAGCTTCTAGATGTAAAATGTGGTTATCCGTCTATTTGTAAAGTCCATTGAGAATTTCACAAGCCTTCACAATCAAGTTAGTCTAATCCAAATTAGTTGCTATAGCAGTACTCACAAAGATATTCCAAGTCATCCAAACATTCAATTCAATCATTTTATGGTTGTACCTAACTCAATTAATTATTACATGTAATAGGTACTAAATTGAATCGGGACACTTGAAATAATGAATTTCATCAAATCTAACAGTTCGGACTCATTACAGTATATGTACTCAGCTCACTGAGTAATTGATCACATGCCATGGAAACCGAGAGACTCTTGGTGACCTGACTCATTACCCAAAATAAGCAATTGATCAGATGTTAATAAGTTAGGATGACAAAAAAGAAAACTTAAAGAGTCCAGCGGGTGCTTATTTTTGTTCCTTTCTTTCTTCCTTCCTTCTCTTAACAAATCATCATACCGTAAATGCTTTATTTAGCATACTCATGAGTTGTAACATGATGCAGCCGCTTTTGACATATGCGACTAATCAATGATTAAATCCAATTTCTTTAGACTAAGGAAATTAGGCAATACTAGTGAGATCTTCAAACGTTGAGATTCGTCTGGCCACATCTTTCATCGAAACGTTGCAAACAAGCAACTTGACGAAAAGACATAAGAAATTATGTGGAGCTGCTGCTTCTTACTAACTATTTTGGTATTCTAGGAATTTTTTAAGCCGAATAATTTCCAATTTTTTTTATATTCTTTTGAGAGTTGAGATGACGACGTTCTTGTAGAACTTTGCGCCGCCCATGAATATAGAACATTAGGTTATTAAAATACCCCATGCAATTCATATATTATAACAGTAGATGACATGGCGATGATTTGGCTATGCTTATTCAAATCCAGCCAATGAGTTTATATGTTCTAAACTCCTTGTTTTTATTGATTTCATCTCTTCCACTCGTCTTCACATTTTTCAACCCTCAATATTTCCACTTAATTTTTTTCTTTGAACTTGTGTGTTGTTCTTCTACATTTATTTCAGATTACCCAATAAAAAAAAATATCTGGATTTCCATGTGTAATTACACATAATTGTCCAAAGCCCCTGATTCTAGTCATTGTGGAAATATACATATGAATAAGTTAAAAGTCGTGTTAACGAGGGTCTTGTTTGTACTTGTTAAACATCTAGCTAAAGAAATTTTTTCATTCCAGTGTTATGCGCAATGAATGCATTGGAAATTAAGATATATATTTTATTGGAATGAGGGCATTGGTTAACAAGACCCCCAAGTCAATTACCAGATCCAACTTTTTCATTGTTATTTTGCCGACAATGATAAGAATACAATTTCCCAAAAAGCAATCTTAAGAATATTGCAACTTGTATAGTTGGAATCGGGAATTTTAATATTTCATTTACTAAAGTGCCTAGATATCAATCTCCTAATACCACTTGTGAAAAAAACAATATCTTTTTTGGATGGAGACAACAATAAAAATTCAAATCTTTCCACTGCAAAAGTCGATTGTTATACGCCCAAAAGTACCAATTTTTTTTTATTACCCGTGCTTATAATTTCAATAACTATTGGTAAGTATGAAAGAAGCCTGTCAGTGAGCAAAATGATAAGTGGCTTTTTTCCTGGTAACTTATCAGTGACTTACATATATTTTTGTCAAGTTACAAAAAAAAAATTATACATTGCAAATTAACAATTTTTCTAATAATTCACTAAGTTTTATTTGTACACTTTGAAATTACTATATCTTATATGACATCAAATATCTAAATTAAAGTGATTAACCAACAAATTTTGGGTTACCAATTTAAGTTTGAGTTACTTATCCACGTTCAATTTTTATTTACAAACTTTTTAAATTAGTTATTAATCTTTGTTTGTCTTGGTTAGCATCCTCTTACAAGGACTAACCCTTTTCAAAGATTACCAACCTAAATTAGCATATGCTTCATCAACTTTTCTTCCATTAAATTACCACCTATATTGGGCTACCAATTCTAGTTTGAGTTATTTATTGATATTTATTTGAATTTTTTATTTGCCATCATTTTAAAGAAATTATCAATCTTATATAGACCAACCTCATGAATTTTTTCTAATTAGGTTATCAATTAGTTTAGGGTTACAAACTTTCATTTGAATTACTTATCAAATTTTTTTTTTTTGGCTTTAACTTGCCAACTTTTCTTATCTTTTACCATTTTTTATTCACAATTCAAAATTAAACCTTAAATTTACCAACTCTTATATGAAAATGTTAACTTTAATTTAAGTGAGTAGTCCTGATTACTTAATAATTAGTGTGGATTACCAACTCTTACTTGAGTTAGTTATCGCTACTTACTTGAGTTTTCAAATATACCAACTTTTCTTTTGGTTAGTAAATTGGGAATAAATTTGTTAAGTTACTAAATAAAGGTTGGCAATTTCATATGATAGTAAGTAAATTAAGGATTTAGTCAGAAATTTAAATTAAAGTCGGCAAATAATAAAATGAATGTCTCATTGTCAAAGATAAAGGAATCGGTTATTTAGAGAAACCCAAATGAACATCGGTAACTAATTCAAATAAAAAATTATTGATGCAACATTAGTTGATAATTCAATTATAGAAAATGGTTTGTTAATAAGGAAAATACAAGTAGCAACCCAAAAGAAACTTGTTAAATTAACAGAGAAACTTATGAAGGTTGTTAAGTGACTTAAATGAGAGTGGTTAAATCAAAACTAGTTGTTCGAAGAAAAGTTGGTAAGACCAACTAAAAAGATTGGTAATTAGACATAACAGTTAGAGTAAATTTTAAGGTGTTACTAAGAAAAGTGAATAAAAATTGATAAAATCTAAGAGTTATGTTTTTTTCATCAACGATGAGAGAAGCTGGTAATTGAAAAATAAAACAAAACAAAAAATACATTGGTAACTTCATCAGAAAAAAGTGAGGAATAACTTGCTAAGGTTGGAATTTTCAAAAAAGAGTCAGTTGATATGAAAATCTGGCAAGCAAGGTAAATAGAAGTGGCCAATAAAAAATAAAAAATGTATATAAGAAAAAATATATAAATATTGGTGAGCAACTCAAATGAGAGTTTAAATTGGTAATGAAATCGAAAATGTTTTTGTAAAAGACACAAATAGAGATTGGAAATAATAATCAGTAAATCTAATTTGTCTCTAATAGAGATATATAAAAGTTGATAAACAACAATAGTTAATGTACTAAGAAAAATCAAATAAATATTGGCAAGTGACTCAAATGAGAGTTGGAGATCCAAATGTAGTTGATAAGTTATTTTGAAAAAAAAAAAACTTGGTAAATCACTTAAATAAGTATTGACAAACTCTGGTAGGAGTTAGCAAATTTCAGCTGCCATTAAGAAAAATAGATAACAATTAATAATAAATTTAGATTCGGTTTTTGATACTCCTAAATAACAGGTTAGAAAAGTTAATTTGTAAACTGTAAAATAAGAAATAGCAATTTAGGTCCATGGATTGACTGCTTCTAAGTCCACATCAATCAATATACCAAGATAAAAGAACATCCAGTTAAAATTATGAGAATACAATGGTAAGCACGACCCTAAACGTTGCTAACCTTCCATTAATTTGATGAAAATTGGCAAAAAAACAAAAGATTAATTCATAAAATATGTTTTTATTAAAATGAAAAAAAAATAGAATTTGACGAGCACGTTCATCTATGGAGTCGCTCTCTCGTCACTTTCCCTTGTAATAAAAACAGCAAGGTCGGCCGTTGAAATCGAGTCCTATGGCCCAGCGACATTAACAAAACGAGCTGTCATCTTCTTTCTTTTCTTTATCAAAATCAAAATTCCTTCAGGACATCTTAACCCGACAAAAGCAACAATTTTCATATATTAAATAGGCTGTTTGTAGATTTCTATGATGACACAATTAAGTTCTGATATGATCCAAATGTTTACTAAACACATTTTACGTTGCAAAATCATATCAATCGCATCTAAGGAGACTAAATTTCATGCAATCCCGACATTTAAGATTTACCGTCGCCTCATTGAAGTCCATGGTTCATATATACATATATTGGATGGATCCAAGAAACTACTTATTGGGAAAGAAATCTACCCAATTACATTCTAATGTATTATCATAGGAAAAACAAGCTGGCCTGGCCAAATATTTCCAGAACCGGCAAAATTTATTAAATTGCATTTAAATCATTAGATCTGAGGAGATTCACATGAGACCTACTGTTTTAAAGACTTGAATTGTTATTAGTATGGCCGTATTAGGTCGATGCGATTTTTTTTAAGTCCAAACAAAAGAAACAATCTATGTGCATTGTCCCTTGCTATGGAAAGAAAAAGCAAATTCATCGCTGTCCTTTTCGACAAGTCTCTACTAGCATCTTCATTAGAACCTTCCCTTTTGTGGTCGCACATTACCACGTTATCTTCATCTCCCTACTCCGCTTGGAATCTCTATATAACCCCACCCTTTTCCCTGCTTTTGTACCACTCTCCTTCCCTGTCCAAGACGTAAAAGATGGCCGCCGCCCACCACCCGCCGTTGGACCTGGAGGCCGCCGCTATCGACTCGGTCGCCTCCTCCCCACGATCCGAGCACCACCCCAATGACCTCCACCCGCGTGTCCGCTTCATGTGCAGCTTCGGCGGCAAGATCCTCCCCCGCCCTCATGATAATCTGCTCCGTTACGTCGGTGGCGACACCCGGATCGTCGCTGTCCAGCGCTCCACCACCTTCAACGCTCTCCTCTCCAAGCTCTCCAAGCTCTCAGGCACGAATCAAGATGCTATCTATACAGCCATTCCGATCTTATGTTCATATGCTTAACAAATTATACATCTTTATGATTGGAATTCTTGTTATCTCTGCCATATGGTATGCTCAAATTCAACATACTTATGGGGGGGGGATTCATGTTAAATTGTCCTCTGGTGATTTTTCTAAGCTTTTGCCCAATTTCTCTTAGGGCGCTATTGATTCTTTCTTCTTCTTTTTGCAATTTATACAATTTTTAATAAATTATTTTTTAAGTGGGAATGATTGATAGGCCTGCTTTGCCTGCTTTGCTGTCTCTTTTGTTGTCTTCTCTTGTTTTTATAGACGACATGTTCATTGGGAATTATGTTGCGCAGGTACGACGAACATCACGGTGAAGTACCAGCTTCCCAACGAAGATCTGGACGCCTTGATTTCGGTGTCGACGGACGAGGATGTCGAGAACATGATGGAGGAGTACGACCGCGTCGCGCAGGCTCAGAACCCGCGGACGGCCCGGCTCCGCCTCTTCCTCTTCAGCAACGGCGGCGACGGCGGCGGCAACAACGACTCCCAGGCCAGCAGCATCAGCTCCCTCCTCGACAGCACGTCGAACCGCGAGCAGTGGTTCCTGGACGCCCTCAACGGCGGCGGCGCGCCCCCTGGCCCGGGCCTCGAGCGCCTCCGCTCCGAGGCCTCTTCGATCGTCTCGGAGGTCCCGGACTACCTGTTCGGGCTGGAGACCTCGGAGGAGCCCAAGCCAAAGGCCCGGAGCATGCTGCTCGAGACTGTCTCAATGTCTGACCCGGGTTCGCCCGCCCCCGTCGCCAGTTTGTCGTATTGCTCGACCTCCTCGGTGTGCGTGCCGTCCATGCCGGACCTTCCCCCGGTGAAGACGAAGCCAGAGAATCCGGTTCCCAAATTCGACCCCAACGAGAGCCAGAATTCCGCGGAGATGGGCGAAACCATAGTCGTGCAGCCGGGCGGGTATCCAGGCAATCCGGCGGGTCACTACGCCCCGAGCTCTCACTACTCCGGGCCTCCGGTGCAGCCCATGCCCGTCTATTACATCGCGAGTCCAATGGCGCCCAGTAACATGTCGGGACCGCCTTTCATGGCCCGAGGGCCTTACGTCCAGCAGTACCCCGCTTCAGCCGGGCAAATACCCGTCGGCTACCATCAGCCCGGCCCTAGTCCGGGTCAGGTGTACGGCGGAGTGGTGAGGTCCGTGGTTGCCGATGGGGTGAGCCACCAGGTGTACTATGGGGTAAGCAATGGAGGCATGGTTCCGGCATATCCGCCCGGTATGGTGGTTTCGGGCCCGGGCGGAGAAGATATTCAAGTTGTTGCGGCGGAGGCAAATCCGGGTCGGATCTCCCAGCAATCATGATACCAAATTATTGGGTATAAAATATTGTTTTGTTTTTGGTTGGGGCTTTTCCTTCTGTATGATTATTGGGTTTCATGTGGATGTCGTTTGCTGTTATGATGATGTGAGGTCTGGAACGCTCTATGATCGCCCCGTTGGAGGGGGAAAAGAAGGAAAAAGAGAGATTTTCCATAGTGGGAAAAAACACTGTATATACCGTACAGCTGAGTGTTCAATTAAAGAAAAAAATTTAAAAAATTATAAAATTTTGTCTATATATTTACATATATGTTACGTGATTTACCGTATGTCATGTTAAATTATCCAACAATGGAAAAAGTCCATATAATTTATGAAATACTTTTTCAGCGAGACAAATTTTGGAAGATTGACAAGATATAGAGCAATTAGCAAAAACAGGTTATCCTTCGCCTTATGCTATCGAAGCCTAAATATTGTCTAGTTTAGCAACAAGACAATATTTGTCTAGTTCAATGACAATGAGATCGGGGAGATGAAAAGTCTTTTCTTGAAAAGTCTTTTCTATCTTCTCTCTTTTTCCTATCGGCTTCTTCAACCTTCAGATATGGGGGAGGATTTGTCTCACCCTTCCCTCCTTCTTTTGTTGATTTTGTTTGTACTTTTTGTTCTTTTCTTGCTCTTTCTTCTTTCCCATTTCAAATTTGAGAGCTCTATTCTCTCAATCTAGTTCTCAATTTGAGAATTTGAATGTAGTTCTAGATTTTAATGTTATCCTCTCCTAATTTAGATATGGGAGTTAAATAAATATGCTTTTGAGGAATCGATACCCCTCTACTCTGTTCATGTGTAGGTTCTCTACCTCTAGTCTAATGATATCACAAGAGTTTTGGTCTCTCGTTAAATCATGAAAATTTCTTCTTCCAAATGTTAGATTTGTGATTGTTTAATAATATATTTTGGTTGACTCCATATGGCGATGATGTAGAGGAAGCCGAACCTAGACATGTACCACCAACTAGCAACGTTGTAATTATTGGAGAAGGTCACTGACAAAAAACACATGATCCAATGATCGGTTGCCGGTTTTGTTTGACAAATCCATACTTATGAAACGAGTATGTGCTTGACTTTGCTGGTGCTCCATTGATCTTTCTTGTTTATTGGATTTGGCTTTGTCTTGCAGTATTCTTGCTCTGTTTTGATTTGCTTAATCATGAAAACAAACCATCTACTTCGGTATCCTTTTGAGTAATGAATATAATCTTCTTTCAACAAAATAAAAATCGTCTAGTTCTAACGTGAAATCACATGCGATTTCAGCCTCTAAACAACCAAGCTGGGCGAGTTGGATGATCTTGAAGAGCTGTCCAACCGCCATCGCCATTGCAATCGCACCCTTGTTGCCCTGCCGTCGACATCGAACCCGACAGTAGCCGCTGAACCCTTCTCTGATTACAGGATTAGGTTCGGGTTTGGAGGAGTTTTATGGTCGGGTGTGGGTTTGTGGATAAATTCCTTCCCGAAGTAAATGCCTCGCAGGGCCATCCCACAGGCATATGAATATCTCTAAGGATGCAAAGAGTCGATAATTCAAAGAGAACCCGTAGAGAATCTATTCGAACGGACTTGAAAGTCGAAGCAATTCGAACGCAATTGATTCTGGCCACAGGTCGACGGCGTATTTATCCTCGACATTTCGTACTATTTTCCTGATTAAAACTCGGAAACGGATCCTACAGGAGTGATTACATGCTACGCGATGCCAAAACGGGCAAATTCGTAACAACCAAAATGGAGGGCATCGAGGTCTGTCCAACTCAAGGAGGCAAAATGGTTCGAGAGAGTAGGGGTGTGCAACCGGACTACCCAAAAACTAAGTTGAAGAATCGGTTCACATTGGAATTTGTTCAAGAGCATGTTCTAAATTTTTAGAACTGATTAAAACTAGTCCAGGCACAAGTTCCAAGTGGATGCCCACTGAGAATCGGACCGGATCGCTCTATTTTGAAACTAGTTTTGGAATCGGTTTTATAAATTGAAAAGCCAAAATCCTAATTTCTTTTTTTCTTAAATTCTAACCTTGGCATTCTTCTTCTTTTTGTCCTTCTTTGGAATTCTTTGCTAATCTTTCATCTTTTTCTAAATTTTTATGGATGAATAGGAAATATAATTTTATTATTTATGTTTTATGTTACATGCTTGAACTTTTTATTATTTATAATTGTACATGACTACATGTTAATATCATGAATTGTTGTTTTTGATGGATAGAAATTTCTGTTGTTCATTTTTTACTTTGAACCGTTTTGTTACTCATAACCTTATATGATTTTGTTATAAAAAATCAATGAGAAGAAGGAACCCAAAAAAAACAAAAAAAAGGTTTTGCAGAATTAGTTCCGGACAAATAGGATAGGTTATAGAGTCCAAAAACTGGGAAATGAATGCTCACTACTCAAATTGAGGGGCGGTCTGAACATGTGAGCATTCAACCCACTTCTGGTCTTAGAAAAGTCCTGGAAACATGCCTCCTCGATGACTCTGGAGCGGTCTGATAATAAGATCGCCAAACGTAGGAACAGAAGTATGAATTAAGATGATATAAACGAAACGAATGTGTGATTATGAACTAGTTACATGATGCTTCTTATAAGTTCCACAGAATTTGTCACTCTCCTTAGGCGGATTCATCTCCCTCTCGTTTCCTTCCTTCATGACCGAGACTGCCCTTTTCACTTGCATGGGATCCTGCCCGTCCCCTCTCGATTATGACCGTGGCAAGGAACCGTGAATGCCATTTCGGCCCAAGAAACGGAGGGGAAGACGAGGAGTTTAATTGAGAGAGGCCGCTCTATTAGAGTCTTCGCCGGCTTTGTGCTTCAGAATCGAAATGAGCTGAGGTTCCCTGTGAACATTAGGGCCCTGTTCACAATCACCTTAATCTGTACGGATGCCTTAGAAAAATTTCTCAGTTTGTATTCGGCGTGAGGCGGTTTAGGTTGGGTCACATATCGGGTTGGTTCACAAAAAGTTGTGAGCTTGCGAAAGTTTAATGCTCGGTGTAGGCATGCCATGTTTAAGCAAAAATATATCCGTAATTTCTTATTGCAAAGGAATATAGTATGGAATAAGAATGCAATGCAACTTTGGTATATTTGTTTTTGGGGTCAGATTCGACGGATCCAATCCCTTTTTACCTACAAAATGCGGAAGTGACCACTGGTACCTAAAGTTTTAGGTGCCAACACATATTATATCATGTCATCTTTTACAAGTTTTAGCTTTGAGGACATGATTTTTCCTTTTGCATAAATTGTCCTTGATAATTAAGGAAAAATTGTTCAAAATGTTCTAAA
This sequence comes from Corymbia calophylla, assembly GCA_014182845.1. Lineage (NCBI taxonomy): Eukaryota > Viridiplantae > Streptophyta > Magnoliopsida > Myrtales > Myrtaceae > Corymbia > Corymbia calophylla. Next base: position 5,722,019 of record CM024696.1, on the reverse strand, counting down.
CCTATTATATTATTGGGAAAAATTATCAAAATAGTTCTAAACTTATTACAATTTTTCCGTTTCAGTCCTAAACCTGTTTTTTTTTTTTTTGTCAATTCAATCCTAAACATTTTGCAATTATACCAGTTTAGTCCATCTAGCCAACTTTGGCTAGCTGGCGCTGATGTGGACTCCAACCGGTGCCGGCTCTGGTGGCCGGCGCTAACGTGGCAATATTTAATAACATTTTATTTTATTTGAATTTTTTCATCAATCTCTCTCTCTCTCTCTCGCCAGTTGCTAGTGGCCAGGGGCAGGGTCGGCAAGGGACGCTGACCTCAAGGAAGCTTGGCCATGGCTGGGTGACCTCACTCAGGTCGCTTGCTAGGTTGGCGAGGCTTACCCTCGTCGAACCCTTGTCGAATCTGGCGAGAGTCGAGCCTCGCTGGCCATGGAGGTGAAGCCTGAGCTCACCAGAGGCCGCGACCTCACGTGGCCTTTGGTAAGGGCTACTTGTGGCTAGGCGAGCCTCGCCCAGCCGTTGTCCTCCTTTGTCTTTGCGCACCCATGCTTCCCTCCTTTGTCTTTGCACACTCTCACCCACGTCTGGCTTTCTCTATCCCTGTGCACTTATGGCTGACAAGGGTGAGCCTTGCCTAGCTGCTAGGAGCCCTCACAAGAGTTTGCACGAGGTCGGGCCTTGCCTCCATGGCTGGCTGTTGACACCTAAATTTTGGCGATTTGTTTTAGTATTTATTAATTGCATTGAAAAATTAGAGATTAGTTTCTAATCCCTTAACAAAAAATTCTTTCATTAAAATTGCATTGCATATAGACATTAGGAGCATTTGCATCACTAAATTGATTAAAAAAAATTCGAAATTTAAAAAGAGAGAGAGAGAGAGAGAAGAGGGCAGTCGGGCTGGGTTCGAACCAGCCTTGGGCCGGCCCCTTCCTCTTTTCCCTCCCGCACGGGCTTGGCCCATCCACCCCTTCCTTCTCCTTTTTTTTTCCTTGGCCCGGCCCGCTCGGCCTTCCTCCTCCTTCCTTCTCCATGCGCAAGACCTGCAAGACAGAGCAGCAAGTCTGCAGCAGAGGAACGATAGATGAGGTGCAGGGTAGAGGGCAGTGATTAGATCCGGCGGGTCAGATGGCAGAGGTGAGGTCAGCGAGTCAAAGGGGGAGAGCAGAGAGGGGAGAGCTGAAAAAGGAAGCAGCGAGCGGCAGCGCAAAAAAGAGAAAGCTCGGGGGAGCCGAGAAAAAGGACAGAAAAAGGCAGAAAGGGGACTCGAGGGGAGAGTGGGGGCAGCGAAAGAGGAAACCGAGAGAGAAGACCGGAGGACCGAAACAAAACAAAAAAGACAAAAGGCAGAAAAAGAGAACCCGAGGAGGGACTCGAGAGAAAAAAGAGAGAAGAAAACGGAGAAAGGGAGAACGGAGCCAAAAAAAAAAAACCAGAGAGGAGAGGAGGCTCGAGACCGAAGTGAGCGAGGGAGAGAGACCGAGAGACCGAGAACGAGAGAGCAAACCCAGAAGAGTGTTTGAACGCCGCCGGAGTCCGTTCGTCAGCCGCCGTCCGCCGTGACGCCTCGCCCGAACTAGGTAGGTCTTCCCCTAGGGACATTTTTTGTGCTGTTTCCGCAAGGCGTCGGGCCGGAGCTCGCGCCGACCAGTTCGGGTGAGCCCCGACCCCTTCAATGCCTCTGTTTACGTCCCTGTGCGTATTGGCATGCTCGTTTAGAAGCTTATGCCCGAGTCGATTCTTGTTCGGGTCAAAAATCATTCGTTTCGACAATGCATACCCCCTGTTTGTTAAAATGCCTAAATGAAGCCCAGAAATTTTTCTCGCCGGATCCGTGCTCGGTAGCTTAGTTCGTGGACGTTTGTTAGTATATTGTGAATCTACCCTTGCCTTCGTGCTTTTCTTCATGTTATGACGATTTTTCATGAGTGGCCCGCGTCGAGTCGGGTGGGGATGTCCTCGGTTCCGGCGACGGAAAGAGTTCATGGTCACCGACGGCCGGCGGCGCTCGGCGTCCGTCGGACGGAACGAACGACGCCGGACGATGACCTGGCGACCATTAAAAAGCCGGCACGGGCTCGTCGTGCGTGGAGGCAGGCCGGCGAAGAAGCTGCAGGAGCTTCGGTCGGGCGTGCATGGGAAGCATGCAGATGAGAAGAAGAAGAAGACGACCAAGAAAAAAAAAAGATTAAAAGGAAATAAGAAAATAAAAAAAAGGGAAAAACAAAAAAGGCCAAAAAAATAAAAAATAAAAGACAAGAATATGGGCTTCGTCTTGGGCTTGTGTATGCCGGGTTGGGTTCATTGCGGGCCGAATTTGGTTGGGCTGAGACTAAAATTCGAGTGGCCTATTTTCCTTCTTTTTTTAAAAAAAATTTCGTGGGCCGATTAGGATTAATTCAAGATGGGCTTTAGTATAGTTTTTTAGCCCAATTCGGACCATCAGGGTCCGAATCAGGTTAGCAGGGCCGGGTTTCCTGACCCGGTCCGAATTATCTTCTTTTTTATAAAAACAAAATCATAAAAAAAACTCCAATCAAAAAAATTATTAAAAATATTAAAAATTCATAAAAAATTCGAAATTTCAGAAAATTTATGCAAAATTCAGAAACCTGAAAATTTATAAAAAATTTCGAAATTTTTTTAATTAAAAAATATTAAAATATTAGAAATTCCAAATTTTTTTTTCAAAAATCCCAAAAATTCCAAGTTTGTTTTAGAGTTCCCTAAAAAGCTCTAAAATAATTATTGGACAAATTTTCTCTTAAAATGTGTCGAAAAAATCATCGCCCAAGATTGTCTTAAAATCGAATGTGCAATGCTTTGGGCTTTACTTTAGGATGCCGATAGTGCCGCATAGGATGAGTAACACTAATGTTGAAAAAATTTAAAAATATGTTTGTGTTTTTTCGAATTTTTTTTATTTTCTTTTTCTTTTTCCTTTTTTTTTATTTTATTGATGAGGGCTGGTAGGGGTTGCCAATCAAGGCCTGGTGACCCCTACTAGCTACTAGGCAAGGGGCCTGAGCCCTTCCACAGTGGTTGGTAATTACTTGTTGTCCTCACACGCAGCTAGCAAAGGGCATAAGCCCTAGCCCAATTGTGAGAGAGGCCACAAGCCCTCACTTAGTGGCTGGCTGGCGAGGGCTCACAAGCACTTGTCCAATACCTTGGGGGGTTGTTGGGCCGTGGTCGGTGGCTAGCAGCTCTTGCTAGCCCTTAATAATAATAAAAAAGTTAAAAAATAAAGAAGAAAAAGAAAAAGAAAAAGAATTGAAAAATTGAAAAATATTAAAATATTATTAAAAAAATTTCAAGTCAATGTCGATCGTGCTATATAAAACAATTGACATTTATATCTGTGATTTTAGCTAAAATTGACCAAATAGACTCAATTGGCAGAACGTGAAAATATATATTACTTAATTGCCACAATTAAAAGATATAAAACTAATTAGCAAAAGTGCAATAAATTTAAGACTTTTTAAACAATTTTCTCAATAAATGAGTACAAAAATTCTCACTTTGAGCAATGTTAACTACACTAAATCTAGTTTAATATTTATATATTAAATGATGTGGTAGATTATAAGTGATCAATTGAATAAGTGGACGATATTCAACAACCGATAATAATTTGCCACGTCATTTAATATAAGGATATTGTAAATCAATCTTAGTGAACATAGCATTTCTCACCTTTTATATGGCTATGTTTTCATCCAATCCAAGATGGAGAAAACTTTCCTTCTCTTAACACAGTGGGTTTTTGGGCCTAATTTTACATCCAGTGACTTTCACCCATATTGCTCTTTTTCATCTAATTATTCCGTTCTTCTCTCACATCAACTACACACCACTTCACCTCGCCAGGCCATCGCTGGCCTATCCAAGCCGCCGTCGGCCTTGCCATATATGTGCAGGGGATGTCAATTTTGGCATCTCTCTTTTTATGAATTTCTGACATATGTCTAAAATTATAAGTGAGTCATACTCAACTATGTAACTCATCAATCAAAAATACTGGCATGGCCCATTTTTGTATACCTATCGACTACCACTAGAATGTTGCCTACCGTGGATAACTGCAAGTGATTTTACTTATCCGGTCTTCATTGTGTCCGTAATAAGTAAGTTCTCTAATTGATATTTATTCATGGTGCACTTGAATCTCGTTCCCGGGCAAAGTTCAAGTTTATGCACTTAATAAAGGACAACATCCATGTGTTCATGTCATTTATATGCTCCACTTGTACTTATGTACTAATGACCATTAAAACTTGCTCAAACTTCTCCTAGGAAATTTAAAGATGGTCAAACTTTGTCACCTCGGGCATGCTTTCTCTAATTTATAATGATTTGGCACCGGCAATTCAACATAAAAAAACAGTTAGAAATAATCCAATGCAAGTGGAATTCACAGCTCTCAAACACCCTAACTCTCTTCCGTTCTTTTCCCTGATCTGAACCAATAAGATGAGCAATGATCTTGTATCGTTATCTCTGTCTTTGTTTCTATTTCTTTCCTTAGCTCTTATTATCAAAACTCTGCACAAACTATGGTGGAATCCACTTCGAATCCAAGGCGAAATGGCTGCGCAAGGAATCGGAGGTCCTCCTTACAGATTCTTCCATGGAAGCACCAAAGAGATGCTTCAAATGAAGAGGGAAGTCACCAAGAGACCCATGAATCTTTCTCATGATATTTTTCCTTATGTCCAGCCTCACTTGTACGAATGGACCAAAACTTACGGTAATTTCAGCTCCTTCCTCTTTTTTAAGGCTTCTTTCTTTACTTCTGTAGTCCAACTCAGCTTGGATTGAGACATTTTCAATTGCTCGACTCCATTTATTCAGTTCAGATCACAACACATCATCTGCAAAATGCATCTTTGCCCATTCACTCGCCTTTCAAGTATCATATGTCTATTAAGTTTGTTTGTCATGTTGATCTGGTAGACCATTCCAGTTCCCGATTCTTAGTTATAGCCCGCAAAAAATGCACAAGTTCTGATCTATGCTTGCTTTCTTAAATATCTCTGAAAAATGTGACAGGCAGGAACTTCTTGATGTGGTACGGCACTCAGGCTTTTCTAGTCATCTCGGATCCGGAGATGGTTAAAGAGGTCCTCAACAATAGAGACGACACTTATTCGAAAGAGTTTGTCCAAGACCAAGTCAAGAAGTACATAGGCGACGGGCTTGTGACTTTTCAAGGTGAAAAATGGGCAAAGCATCGTAAGCTGGCAAATTTTGCTTTCCATGGAGAAAACTTGAAGGTACATCGGAATTAGTTATGCCACTGTGATGCGGACATTTGAAATATGAATCCAGATGTACTTTAGTCCTTCCTTTATTTTTCCCACTGACAAGATATCCGAGTTCGAAGAACAGCAAAAGTTGCAAGAACGGTCCTTAATTTTTACGACTCAAAACATGATCGGATAAGAGAAATTAATATCGTTAGACCACGTATTGGGTTATGCTAATTATAGAGAGGTCTATCGTGCATGGATTTGCAGGGTATGGTTCCAGCAATGGTACATTGCGCTCATACGATGCTCAAGAGATGGAGTGCAATATCGAGATCGAAATCAAGAGGAAGAAAAATCCGTAAATGTAACTTTTGAAGAGACTCAAAAATAGTGATGCCTTAATTTTGAGCATTGATAGTCCAATTGTCGTGGATTCTTGACTGGTGCGTCGTTTCACTCTACTTCATGAGGAATTAATGCACAATTTTGTTGCTGGAAAATTTGGAAAGGTTTATCTTTCTGATGATGAACCTTTGGATATTATGGGAAAGGGTGATATTTATATAAAATCTACTAACGGATATCAATGGAAGTTGCATGATGTCGAGATATGTTCCCGAGGACTTAAAAGAGAAATCTGATCTCTATAAGTCAACTAGGCAGCCTGACACGGAGTTACTGGGACTATTTTTGGGGATGGCTCTTGGAAAATTTAAAGGTGCTCTCACGGTTGTAGCACGTGGAACAAAGTCGAGGAACGCTCTACGTGACTGAAATCAATAAAGCTGAAGCTATAAATGCTTTAGAATCAGAAATTGATTCTAAATTATGGCACACGGTTGGACATATGAGTGAAAAAGGAATGAAGATATTAGCATCTAAGGGAAAATTGCCTAATTTGAAGTCCATAGATATTGGTCTATGTGAAGATTGTGTTATGGGTAAGCATAAACGTGTTAGTTTTTCGAAGATTGGAAAGAACCAAAGAAAAGAAAAATTAGAGTTGGTGCATACAGATGTGTGGGGGCCGAAGCTCACATGCAATCCCTTGGAGGCTCGCTATTATGTCACATTTATTGATGACTCCACCGAGAAGGTATGGGTTTATTTTCTAAAAATAAATCGACGTGTTTGCTATTTTAAAAGATGGAAAGCTGAAGTGGAGAACGAGACTGCCTTCAGTTAAATGTTTAGTCGATAATGGCGGTGAATATGATAGCAAAGAGGAATTCAAGCAATTTTGTGCGGAACGGAATCATAATGACGAAGCTGTTCCCAATAGACACAGCAAAACGAGGTTGCGAGAGGATGAAACATGCTACGAATGAGCGTGCAAGAAGTATGAGGTTGCATGCAGGATTACCCAAGATGTTTTGGGCCAGATGCAATTAATACGGCAGCATATTTAATTAATAGAGGACCTTCCCACTTGATTTTTAAGTTACGAGAAGAATGGAGTGGAAAGAAGGTAAGGTAAATCATCTCGAAAGTCTTTGGTTGTGTTTCCTATGTCCACGTAGATTCGAAAATAGAGATAAACTTGATGCAAAAGCTAAAAAGTGTTTTTCATTGGATATGGTTCGATTATTTTGGCTATCGGTTACGGGATGAACAAAATAGAAAAATAATAAGAAGCTGGCGATGTTACGTTCAATGAGAATATGTTGTACAAGGACAAATCCGTGGCGAGAATCTAGTATGAAGGAAAATTTGGTGGAGAATACGAGAGATTGAATTGGAAGAGAATTCTAAAAGTATTGGTTGAAATTCCCAAAGCTGTTCTTGAACAAAGAATCCATGCACGATCCCACTTTGAGAAGATACAGAGAAGGGAAAGAGATCGATGCTTATAAAGAGCTTAGATTGTACGCGTCGGATGTGATATCAAAAACAGCATTCGGGAGCAGCTATATTGAAGGCAAAAGTATATTTGAGAATGTGAACAAGTTGATCCTCGTAATGGTGAATGCTTCTTCTAGTTTTCCAATGGTCAGGTAAATCGATGTTTCATCTCTCTTCTTCTGCGGCATAGATCCAATCTGACATAGCACCGTGGAATGCATTTCAAACTTCCTAGTTCTTGGCATTAGATGAGTATGATTGCGAAAACAAAGCTCATTAATTTATTTAATTCTTACCCAGCATCATAATGCATTGGATCGATCATTTTGTTGATAGGAAACTTTGGAAACCGGCGTATGAAATCGAGGGAGAGAAAATAGAGAGAGGGTTTCAAGAAGCCGTGTTGGAGATCATCAAAAAGAGGCAAGAGAAGGTGAATTCCGGAGAGCTGGAGAACTATGGGAATGATTTTCTAGGTTTGCTTTTGATGGCTTCTCATGAAATTGACGAAAAGAAGAGGATAACGATCAACAACGTTGTTTCCGAGTGCAAGACGTTTTACATCGCAGGACACGAGACGGCTACGTCCTTTCTGGCATGGACTGTCCTCCTCCTATCAATTCACACAGATTGGCAACAAGAAGCAAGGAAGGAGGTCCTCAATGTGTTTGGAAATCAAGATCCTGATCTTGATGGAATCACAAAGCTAAAGACGGTATGAAATTGAATGACTGTAAGAGTTGACTTGAATCAGTCTCTGTCCCATGCTTGTTCTTTGTTTCATGTTTGATACTAGGTAGGGGTGGAACGAGAATCAATGCAAAAAGTTTGAATTACATGGTGATGCTTCGCCTTTTCGTGTGCAGATTGGCATGATCATAAATGAATCCCTCCGGTTATATCCTCCAGCAACTTTTATCTCCAGAAAAGTTAATAGGCAAGCAAAACTTGGGAACCTCATTCTTCCTGCTGGCATCAAATTGCATATTCCAACTCTAAAGATTCACCACGACCCTCGAATTTGGGGGCACGATGTGCATCTTTTCAAGCCAGAGAGATTTGCAGACGGAGTCGCTAAAGCTACAAGCAACAATCCCGCAACCTTCCTTACTTTCGGCCTTGGGCCCAGGAGCTGCGTTGGGTCGAATTTTGTGTTGGTCGAAGCTAAAGTCGTTCTGTCAATGATTCTGCAGCGATACACCTTCACTCTCTCCCCGGCCTATGTCCACTCGCCGGCTCAACTTCTCATTGCTTATCCCAAGTATGGAGTTCAGATCTTTTTCAATTCAATATAGCCTTACAGAGGCCTCATCAACAGATTCTTCTGTTCAATGAAAAGTTGTTGTTTTGAGGGTTAGTAAAGAGTCAGAGTCAGTCAAAATAACCAAAAAAGGGTCATGGTAAGAGATGAGAAATCTATTCTGAGAATTACTTTGGTAGAGGGATTTCTTTCTACAGAAAATTCGTTCTGTCTTTTTGCAATAATCCAATGTTGATTCTCTATGGGAGCTTGACAAGCTTGTATGAAGCTATAGCCGTTTTGCTTGCAGCTTCATAATGATAATGTTTGGATTGAACTGAATCATTCAACTTAATTGGGACAACCTGCGTGTAAACTCATCAAACTCAACGATCCAAACGAACATTGAGTTCATAAACCCCATCCACCTGATAAAGTTTCATACCAATAGCATGGGTAAAACGTGCAGAGAAAACTGTCCAGGGGAACAATGCCTGCAAAATTTGCTGACAGACGGATATTTTGGGCCAAAGTTAAGGTATGAAGACCACTTCCGTCAAAATTCAACGAGGAGGAACCTCAATCGGAAGAGACTTCAGAATTCAAGGACGGCCGCATGATAAAGCATTTCTATATCGGTCATTTTCAGAACAAAAAAAAAAAAAGTGTGTGATGGGCGATAAGCCTTGGCAACGTCCCTAGGCACTAAGTTCGTCACAGCTATTCCCCAAAAGGCTGAGTCCTTCACAACGGTCCCTGACAACGGTCCAACCATGGTGCAAGTTTGTACAAGAACAGAGGCTTGTATGAAACAACGCAACCATTGCACAGAACTGAGATAATAACATGTGAAGAGATAATCCTCTTATGATCCCAGGATGTTCTAATTACGAATCTGTGCCTCAGTAGCATATGTTTTAAGAACTCATATATAGCCCGCTGAAAGAAGAAACTTTTTCTTTACATGAGCATCGTTAATCCGATATGCAGAGAGTAAGTAGACATTACTTTCTTGTAAAACAGCCGGTAAAAAATTCCATGCATGGTGTCTAGTTCCCATTCATGAACTCATCCATCCAAATCTGCAATTTTGACAAGTTCTGCAGGTTCTTTCGCACCAATACTGCATACGTTTAACCAGACTTCCTTAACTGGGATATCACACGCTAATAGTCCACCACCGTGTTGAAGTTCATTAGAAACATGACCTTATTTTGGAACGCCGAGCAACCTTTAGTTTAGCAGATTAGCATCTGGAGACGAAAGCGAACTCAAGCCCTACAAGGAAAGCCTCCCCTGTTTAAATCAAATTGAAATTTAGGATTAAATCAATCAATCGCGACTTTAGTACGACCTAATTTTCGGGCGGCGTTTAGGGGTTCTCGCACGTCTGACCCGTGATTGATAGATTTTCAATCCACAATCATACATATTCAAATCAGAGCGATCATTCATTGTCATGTAATCATGAGAGGTTAATTGCTCACACCTAGTAATCATTCTATTCGGCGCAAGGCTGTTTAGATTACTAAAATAGTTGTAAGAAAGCCAAATTAGAGTTTCTCACAAACCTTACAGGTAAGTGAGGGGAGAGAGAGAGAGAAAAAAAGAGTGCCTCGCCAACCCACCGACCTTTTAGCGGGCCGACCATTGCGGCTTCTAGGATCCCTTTGGATAGCTAGAGAAATCGATGGAAATTAAGATGAAAAACACTAGAGAGATTCTGGAAATTTTCATAAAAAGGGAGAGGAAAATGTTTTGAAAAACTTTCGGGCCTTTTCTGTTGTACCCTGAAACCTTCCCAAACACGGTGTTCATAAAGGCAACCAACCGATCGCCGACTGAAGGTTGTTGTCCGACCGGTCGCTCGGTCGTCGCTGAAAGTCAAGTCGAAAAGGAAAAAAACGTACGGCCACGTGACTTCAATCCGCGTGTGCACGAGTTTCCTCGGCCTCGTTGGCTTGGTCTTCTCCTCCTCCAGCTCCCGATGACTTCGCATTCCCTTCATGGCGTACCACCACTCACTTCTTCTACTTCTTCTGCTAAGATCCATATGTGAGTTGTATTAAAGAAATAGTATCACATCGGAGAATTGATATGGTATGTAGTAGTTAATATATCTTAGTTGATCCATAACTCACTAGCTTAAACTTTTGAGTTGAGGTGGGTCTAACTGGATATATTGACGGGCTCGGATTTGGGCTTCCCCTTAGAGATCTCCCTAGGTAAAGGTATCAACAATGGTATCAGAGCCGATTGTTACGCTTTTCAAACAGGTAGCTCAGTGGTAGAGCACGCCCCTGATAATTGTGTCGTTGTGCCTAGGAGCCTCATGGATAAAACCTCTCCTTAGGCCTGATAATTGTGTCGTTATGCCTGGGAGCCTCATGGATAAAACCTCTCCTTAGGAGGATAGATGGGGCGATTCAGGTGAGATCCAATATAGATCTAACTTTCTATTCACTCGTGGGATCCGGGCTCCTCTCTTCTCGAGAATCCATACATCCCTTACCAGTGTATGAACAGCTATCTCTCGAGCGCAGGGCCTGACCCTGAGATGTGGATCATCCAAGGCACATTAGCATGGTGTACTTCTCCTGTTCGAACCGGGTTTGAAACCAAACCTCTCCTTAGGAGGATAGATGGAGCAATTTAGTTGAGATCTAATGTAGATCCAATTTTCTATTTACTCGTGGGATCCGGGCGGTCCGGGGGACCCCCATGGCTCCTCTCTTCTCGAGAATCCATACATCCCTTATCAGTGTATGGACAGCTATCTCTCGAGCACAGGTTTAGGTTCGGCTTCAATGGGAAAATAAAATGAAGCACCTAACAACGTATCCTCACAAACCAAGAACTACGAGATCGCGCCTTTCATTCTGGGGTGACGGAGGGATCGTACCATTCGAGCCTTTTTTTTTTTCATGCTTTTCCCGGAGATCTGAAGAAAGTTGCAATCAATAGGATTTTCCTAATTCAAGCAGGTGGGTCCGTGAGGATGGCCCAAGTGGGTGTTGTGGTGTAACAACGCAGGCCCGTGAGAATGATGTTGGGCTAGAAGGATATATCTGATTTAAGGGGAAGTGGACCTAATATTGGAGCTCACACGTGAGGGGGAGATTGGTATCCTTTTCCGCTTCTATTGTGTTAATTATTAGAACATTCTATCACACCCCAAATCTTATAGAGACGAATTTGACATGGTCCTTCTTTCATCCGAAGGATGCACAACCTCTAACCACCCAAAAGTTTAGTTTTTTAGTTTCCAAAACTCTCTATGATGTCACTCTCGTTCTATTGACCACTAATCAAGAAACTTGTAAGAGTTGGGAAAGAGAGAAGTGAGTAATCATAACTTGGTGAGTAGTATATATATCTTCTAAGCAGATTAAGCAGCCACTATATCAGAAACTTATAATTCAACTCTTTATTATATATAGCAAATCATTTACAAGTTATTTCATTTTAACAAGTTTTATACAATCCAGAAAATACTTCTTCAAACTATCTTCACAATTCAAGTATCAATTGTCAAATCCATTGATTAATCTCTATCAAAAACTATATCATTGGTCCATCCATTGATCCATCTCATTTTAAAACATAAGTCGATAGTTTATCCATCGACCAATCTTTTGCTCAATATCTAATATGGTCATGACACAACGCCTTATGACAAAACGATCAAGATTCTCCTTTTGACAAGGTCTCTACTTACAAAGCTAATGGTTCAGCCCAAAATCAAACTCATATCCTTCAATACCAACAATCAAATCCATAATCGAAATCATAATTCATCTTATAAACCAATTTCACAACCAAATTAAATTAACTTTTGCAACTCAATTTATCAAACAGAACGCGTTTCGTAAAGCATTTCACAAATCCATACCCAATACTTTGACAATTCCTTGACAAAACATTTGATCAAAGCGTTTACAAATAATCATTTCAAGTTATTTTGAATAATACCTTTTTCAATTCCTTGCAAACCAAAATGTATAACATGTAACAAAAGAATTCTTTTCATAAAAAATTTCCTCCATCCATTTCATAATCAACTCATAACTATTTTTACAAACACTTTACCATTCAAATGATCAACAGGATAGTAAATGCCCAATTCAGAATATATCATCCTATCATTTTCAAGACACGGATTTTACAATATCAAAGAAGAGATAACACTGCTCACATTGTCGCATACGACTGAATAATAAATAATATTCATATCGTCGAACTCGTGACCCTATCAAATAACTAAGAAATAATGTTAAAATCAAATAAAATTTTACCTCAACTGCGAAACAACTAAACTCCACATTAACACTAACAGAACAACTCTTACAAGCTAACAAATCACTTATTCAAAGCAATTGTTCAAATCTAAACTTAACGCGAAACTTACCTGCAAAATCCTAAAATCTCACTCTGATAAAACTGTTGAATCAAAATGACTCCCGTCAAAACCCATGACTCTACAACACCATAACCCCCTATTTTTTCAATAAAAGCCGAAACTTCACAATCCAAAAAATTTGACTTCGCGGCTCGATTTTCTCAAAATTCTGAATTTGAGTCCTATACCGAAAAAAAAATTTTCAATTGGACGAACGGGGGCACGATTACTCATCGATTGCCTCATGTAGATGAGTTGGTTTGGCGAAACTCCTAAGACTCGCTAGCGTGAAACCCCTACCCTTCTTTTCCCTTTCTCCTTCTTTTCTTTTCTCTCTTCTTTTCCGAACTGGTTCGGGCCCTATAAAAGAGAGCGGCCACTTCTCTTCTTTACCTCGTACTTTTGACTTTTCAACCTATCTTATTTGCCCTTTTTTCTTCTTCTTTACAAAGGTGGGCCCCACCACCTATTTGACTCAGCCAAAGAAAACTACCCAGATGTTACACGTTCAAGTCAACGCTTCAACCCCTTCGACTCTTTCGTGTCCATGGCATCGACCGCCGCCGCGGCGGTGGCGGATGGTCCACTTCCCCCGTCAAGCCACGGGGATGTCCAAAACGTCGAACCCATCATCAAATCCATCCCCGGTTTGCTCGCATTCATCTCCAAAGTGAAGGACTCTCTTCCTGAGCTCCAGAGCGAAGACGGCGCTGTCGCCGCCGAGGAGGGGAGGATCGAGGCCAAGGACGACGGCGGCGGCGAAACCGTCCGCTGCTGTAGCGGCGCAGTCGCTGGCGACAAGAGGGACGTCGGTAGCAAGAAGGCTGAAGCGGCTCCGAATGGCGGCTTCGGAAAACCCGGAGGCGACGGCAAGGGAGGCGCGAGCTCGAGCACGAGCACTGGCACGCTGCGGAATCAGGGGAGAAGTTGCGGAGAGACCTCAATTACATCGAGCGCGCGGTGACCAAGTTCAGGGACTTGGAGGTGGACTTCTGCACGCAGTTCAAGAACATTGAAGAACAACGCTGTTCGCTGGATCACAGAGAAGCACGAGCGCGGCCAGCAGTCAGCAAGTCCTCAACAAGTTTCGCTCCATCAGCGATATGGTAACGCATCTGAAACTCCAGATTCCTTCTCTCCGTTAGCTGTCCAACTCTAATACTGGTGCTCATCAAACGGATGCGGGGTTCGCGTTCGACGCATACTACATTGTTGGCGAAACGCCGGAACATGACATGATGAAAAAAGTTCTGGGTGCCACTGCTTTCGAAGAATTTTACAATGATCTCTTGTGTGTTTTCGAGGTTCTCGATCAGAGATTGAAGCTATGGTTGCTGTGTTTCTCTGTGTTCCCTGAGAATGCTGTTTTGAGGAAGAGGCTTCTCGTGAACTGGTGGATTGGAGAGGGTTTGGTGGATCCTGGGGAAGAGAGTGTTGATGATATTTTCAAGGAGCTCGTTGCGAAAGGTTTTGTCAAACCCGTACTCAAGAAATGCAAAGTCATAGGATTCAAGATGGATCCTGTGGTCCGCTTTGTGGTTATTGCCATTGCGGAGAAAATTGGGTTCTTTAGTTTCAATCCGATGGGAGTTCCTACTGAAGACTTCTCGTGGTCCTACAGAGCATGCTTGGTCAGAACTGAAGGAAAATCTTCTAGGGAAAGGTTGATAAGAAATGAGGATGATCTGGACAAACAGTGAACCATATTCAACGTCAATGATGCTTATCCTGATTTTAAGCTAGATTGGTTCTCGAAGCTGGAAAATCTCAATGTACTATACCTTGGTAGTTGGCAAGATTTTGCCAAGCATCATATAGAAGTTGAGGGCTCGGAATTCTTGAAAGGGCTAAAGCATATGAAACATCTTCAACTCTTAAGTCTTCAAGGTATTTCTAGAATTACGGAGCTCCCAGATTCCATTGGCAAGCTCGCCAGCTTGAAAATCCTGGATCTTAATGCATGCCATAATTTGGAGCTGCTTCCTAAGAACATAGGTGCATTCAAGAAGCTGACACATTTGGATATATCACAGTGCTACTTGCTGGATCACATTCCAAGAGAGCTTTCTTTCCTCATGCAGCTCCAGGTTCTTAAGGGCCTTGTCATTGGTGACTTGATCAGCAGCGACTCATGTTCTCTAGAAGATTTGGCACGATTGCTAAAGTTAAGAAAATTGAGCATCTATGCAGGGAATGTAAAATTTCCAACAGACAGAGCTAAATGTATTGCAAGATTTTGAGAATCTCGAGAAGTTAATGATAGAGTGGGGAGGGAAATGGTTTTCGGGAAACAAAATAAGAATTCTAAACAACCGAGCTCTCCAGCAAACTTGAGCGATGCAGGCAGTGTCAAGATGGCGGACAAACCAAATAGCACAAAAGCTCCGCAAGACAACATTTCAACACAACCGAATGAAACTCATCAACCAGCACAGACGGCTTCTGCAGTTGGGAGAAAACTCAGCAAGAAATTTACCTTTATGAGAAGCTCCACTCGGACCTCTTCACTGAATGCAGGAGATACCAGGAACTTGCAGAAATTGGAGCTCTATTGCTTTCCAGGAACTGCTGCTCCTACTTGGTTGATTGAAGGCAAATTGAAGCCGCAAAAGTCACTTTACATAAGTGGAGGACATCTCCAGACACTAAGCATAATTCAGGACAAAAGGATAGTGTGGAATGTTAAGATATTGTGTCTGAAGTTCTTAAGTGAACTGAAGATGGATTGGGGAGATCTGCAGAAGTCATTTCTGGAGCTAATTTACTTGGAGAAGGTCAGATGTCCCAAGCTCACTTTCTTCCACTGCGATGAGCATGGAGTTTGGTTGAATGGGAAAATGGAAGCTAAACGGATGGAAGAATCGGGATTGGGTTTGTCTTGGTCTTTTCTTAAACGTAGGGATACCATTTATCCCATCACCATTTCTTCATCCACCTCTAAACAATAATAGTTCGCTGTTCAAATGTGCACATTCCTAGAGGAAGTGGACTGCCCCAAAATGATAATAGTTCGTGGTTCAAATGTCCACATTTCTAGAGGAAGAGGACTGCCCCGATGACCATTATGGAACTTCTCGCCACTGGTGGTTGTTTGCATTTCAAGTATCATTTTGCTTTGTTTACATTCTGGTTGTGCGATGGAAGTCTTTTACCTTTACATTTGATGATAAACTTTCAGTCAAATACAGAGAGAATGAAATCTTGCTTGGTCTCAGGAGTTATGGGGAATTTCATCACTCCAAGTGAAATATGAGACCATATCGTATTTTAAGCAAACTGGATAACTAAGCTTATTGCTTTGTTCATACTTCGTAGCAGCAAACTCGATCTAAGACTTTTGTTCAGCTATCAGCCATCATTAGTTGCAGTATTCAGAAACTGCTAGACCACATTGGTTGTTGTACTTATCTGATCAATGAAGCAGTTATGATTATTGCCTGTTTCTAAGTTATGCTGCACGAGATAAAATCTGTGGATGGTTTGGCTTTGTATTCATGTCCACCTTGCATAGTTCTCCAGTCAGGGAATTCTTTGGCTTCTGTTCAGCTATCAGCCATCATCAGTTGCAGGATTCAGAAACTGCTAGACCTCATTGGTTGCTGTATTTATTTGATCAGTGAAGCAGTTTTGATTATTGTCTGTTTCTAAGTTGTGCTGCTCAGAAAAAATCCCTGTGGATGGTTTGGCTTTGTATACATGTCCACCTTGTATAGTTCTCCTGTCAGATTCTTTGCATTCTCATTATGAAGCTGCTAACTTTTTCTGAGTGCTAATGTCAGTAATTATCTGTAAAGTACGCACTTGGACTTATGCTGCCTGACAATAACTAGTTAACTGTGAGAAAAAAGGAATCCCCTAATATGGATTTCTCAGTGGCCATTATCAGTCCTGAGGACATATGTCCCAGACATGTATGATTAACCTCATACATGTCTGGGACTACTCTATAAGTGTCTTACTAGGAGCCTTAAATGCTCACATGAGACGATACGCAGACTTCAACAATTTCATCTGCTGGGCTCATTAAAAAGTGGAGAAATTTTGGTTTGTGGAAAGCACAGCACTGGACTTGGATAGACAATACTACCCTGCAAAAGTGTAGACTGCATTTGAACCAAAATTTGTTGAGAAAGACTCACAAAACATATAGTTGGGAGAAGGAGGACGCTGCTGTGTGAGAAAAGAGAGGAAGCAATTACTGAAAGAGTCGGTGATTTTATTAGAATTGGCAATTAGTTGTCAGGTTCTAGTGGCTTACTTACGGCTATGCAAACATTTTACACTGTTTGAGATGATTTCATTTATCCAATTCACCTTGACCTTTGAATGTAGTACCATATGGTTCGGTATGTCTCGAAAAGGTGAAGTACACCACTACGCTCCTGATTGATTCCAGCAGGAAACCTCCTGTGTATAAACATCGGTTGATGTCTTCCATTTTTTTTTTTGGGTCAGAGATGTCTTCCATGTTAAGGAGCTGCAATGTTCTCTTCAGAAAATTGATTGGTACCCACTTTCGGTCCTATTTGAAATTTCACCCCGAAAAGAAATACTCCAAACAGTACACATCTGCATGGGACCACATTTTCGATTTTTGGTGCATGCTTGGGACAACGGGCCCATGTAAATGAACCTAATGTACTGCAAATGATTTATTTTGTTGCACCTTTTCATTTGATAATCTTTGCTTTTGTTCCCCACAAAAGAAACTCTCCCGGTTCAAATTCCTCAAATGAGGAGCACTCTTAAAATCAGAGACTTCCCAGAGGACTGTATCGCATATTCTGAGATGATACATCAGCTAAAGAGTTACAGCATCATCCATCTAGAGTCAATTATGTTGATCTGTTGGTTAAAAGTTCCTAGCAGCAGTATAATACACGTGCTAGAGTCAATTGAAGATATTCTCATTTGATTCACCTCACCTTTCAAAGCCATCATTAGCATCATGTCATGAGACAATTTCTTTAGGAGCTTTATGTAGAAATCTTGCAGATGATCATGAAGATGGGGCAGAGAAATTTAGAAACAAAGTTTTCAGAAAGTGCAGGGTTTCTCAGGAATTCACTTTGTATGGACTTTGGATATTCGTACCAAGTTGTGATCAATTTCTCCTGCTGCTACCAGAATGCCATACATTTCTGCAATTCTTTTTAAAGATATTTCCCACTTTATATAATCAAGAAACGATGTTCTCATCTCAAGCTGTCTATAAATAACGTAGTTTTGGTAATGACCCTGACAATCACGGCCAAACATGGAGAAACAGAATAATGCAGTTTCTTAGGCACATGTCTAGTGTTAAGTAACTTTTGAATAAGAGCAAACTAATGTTGTATGTGTACTAGTTCTGTAGAATATGAGCACATTGGAACTTCTCATCAGGACACAAAAACATTCAGTTTGTCTTATGTGCATCATTCTTCAGCAGATGTTGCTAGAAGAGGATTAGATTTAGTTACATCGTTCATTCAGACTTGTAGAATTCTTATTCAGAGCTGCTGAAAACTAGCTGCTTGAGAGTACAAAGATTTGAGCCCTTGTGTTATCGAAGCATAAACACCTGGGTAGTGGCCTTTTTTGTCGTGGAATAAGATGACCAGAGAGCCCCGAATTAATATGAAGTAGAATCAAACATGTAATTTACTCATGGATTCTCTTGTTACAAATAATTGATTAAATGCCCTAAGCACAACCTCCACACAGTAATAAACAAACCTTTTCTCAAGACGACATACGAAATGCAAGAAACACAAAATTTCGATTCAATCTCACAACTGTCGTGGAGTTATGTTTGCTGGTGCTGCTGGAGTTGTTGGCTTGTACATTTGACCCATTAGTTTGGCGGCTAAGGGGAGGCCAGCACATTTTTTCTCGATTTGCATTTCCTTCTCCAGCTTCTTCTCTGTGATAGGATCAATTTGCATTTCTGGCATGGCAAAATTCTTGAATATCGCCCAGCAAATTCCAGGATCTGGCATTATCCGGTGCAGATTGTCTTCTCCAACCATTTCCCTGGCCATCTCTTCATTCCGACATGTGACAATGACTCTCCCGCCATACCCTTTTGGCAATCCGTGTGCAAGGAGGCGACCCCACTGAACCCCGTCACTCAAGCTCGAGCCCAAATTCGAATACCATTCATTCTCCTCATTGCAGATGCTCGCATCACGAACGCCGTCCAAGACAATCAGATACTTTTTTCCCCACAGATGCTTGTGGACTAAAGCAACGAGAGCACTCAGTTTATGATCCACAAACATATCTTTACCTTCGATATCACTGACTTCTTCTTCAACACCTAGCTGGAATAATACCCCCTTGACAATGTCTGCCTTTTTTTCGGAAGTCTCAGTAGGCTGTCTGGACAAGCTCACCCAAATCCTAGGAAGGAACTCTCTAGTCTTTTGGGGGTCGCTGAAGAACAATTGACACAGTGTCGTTTTGCCAATCCCTCCTTTCCCCACCACGCCAATCGCCTTGAATTCGTCGGAGCCTGGTTTCTTGCACAGAGACTCCAGTAACTCCAACTCGGTGGCAAATCCCTTCACCGAATCTGCTTGCAGAGGAATTGGACCGGAAACTTCTCGACTCTTCATTGCGCTTCCGCCATTGCTATCCCGAGTAGTATTGCTGCTCCCGCTGGTGCCTGAATTCTGGGTAAGTTCCTTCTTGATCTTGTCCAGTTTCCCTTAATTCCGTATCTGGACAGAATCTGCTCCTTCGATAGTGTCTGGCACTCGCTCAGGACATTGTTGAGGCAATAGAGATTGTCCCTAATCGATTTTCCCTCGCACAAAGACGAGTGAAGTCGACCATGAAGCAGATCATTCAGCGTCGGGAAGGGGCTGCATAATGCAACTTTGGAGCGATTCTTGTCTTTAGATTCAAGCCCATCTTCGAACTTCTCCAGCAGGTACTGCTCGATCAGTAGAGCCATACTACCTCCTGAATTCCTCCTTTCTTGTTCAAGAGGTTTTGGAGGAGGAGAGACATGACTATCTGAAGGCATCTTACTTGAATCTGTATGCTGTCGGATGAACGACCTCCAAGAATGAATACCCAGAAAAAGTAATTCCGGAGTTCTGTAAGATCAATAGAATGGATCGTGTTTCTTTCAGAGCCTTGAGGGTTACCTTAAAAAGGCCTTTGAAAGTTCTTACTACTTACATGGAAACCTTTCTTTTTGTCCTTATTAGCTGGCTAGATGATATTTATTAATTTAAAAGTTGTCCTGTCGTTCTGCATTCACACATGCACCAGATAAATGGGGGTGACCTTGATTTAATTACTCGAAATTTGCCTTTTATGCAAAGATCATTCTTTATACAGACATCATACAGGGAGATCATGGGTATGGTCATCCAATTTTGATGGTTAAACCATGGCTCTGAACTTCTTATTCATGTATTTCCTCAGAGGTCGCCCATTTAACCTGAGGTTGAGAAGATTTAAGATGGAGAGTTCTTTCTTCTCACCTGTTGGTCAACTAGACAGAAATATGGGTAGAAGGGGGCAAAAAAAAAGAAACTGAGAATTCGAAGGTGATACTGTAATCGTAATATTCAAGCCTTTTTTATGAAGCGAAAAAGAAATGGTGAGACCCACTTTTGTGAAAAAAAAGAAAAGAACGAGAAGGTTAAAAAGTCAAAGGAGGAGGAAAGAGAGTTTAGTGGGTGTTCATTTCATTTTAGGAGTGGCCAAACCGAACCTGCTCGGGAAAAAGAAAAGAGAGAAGAAGAGAGGAGAGACGAGAAGAAAAAGAAAGGGAAAGAAGGGTGGGGGTTTTATAAGTGCGCATTGTGGGAGCCTCGTCATGCTAATTTTACTTCGCAACGCAACGGCTGGTGAATACTGCGTTTTTCGTTCATTCAGTCGAAGTATTTTTTCCTGTTTATGGCACAAATTTGGAATTCTAGAATAATTGAGCCGCAAAGTCCGATTTTTAGGTAGGCAAAACTTTCGATTTTCATGAAAATAGAGGTTTATGGTGTGGTAGAGCCTATGAATTTTGACAGGAATTGTTTTGTCGCCACGATTTTGTCAGAGCTAGATTTTAGTGTTTTGTTTACAAGTTTTACATTGAGTTTAGTTTTGAGTAATCACTTCGGATGAGCAATTTGTTAGCGAGCAGTAGTCGTTTTGTTAGCGTTAAGGTGCAAGTTAGTTGTTTCATAGTTGAGGTAGAGTTTTATTTGATTCTAACGTTATTCGTCGATTATAGGGTTGCAACTTTGATGGTACAGTACCATTTTGTTTAGCCATAAGCGACGTGGTGCTATCTCTTCTTTGATTTATCTAAAACCCATGTCTTGAAAATGATAAGATGATATATTATAAGTTGCGAAAAAGTATAATTGCTGCATTAATCCAGATCGGGTATTTACTACCTTGTTGATCATTTTGAATGGTGAAGCATTTCTAAAATAATTATGAGTTGATTTTTGTGAAATGGATGGAGGAAATTTTTTATGAAAAGAATTATTTTATTACATGTTATACGTTTTGGTTTGCGAGGAATTGAAAGTGGCATTATTTGAAATAACTTGAAATGATTATTTGTAAACGTTTTGATCAAATGCTTTGTGAAGGAATTGTCAAAATATTGTATACGGATTTGTGAAATGCTTTATAAAATGTATTCAATCTCTTAATTTGAGTTGCGAAAGTTGATTCGATTTGGTTACAAAATCGGTTTAAGTGATGATTATAGTTTTGATTGTTGATTTGATTATTGGTACTAAAAGACATGAGTTTGGTGCTCAATATTACTATGAGCTCATTGAAGGGTTTGTGGGTATGCATATTATGTTTATGATATTCTTTTGGACCGAGCCACCAACTTTGTAGATGGAGACCTTACTAAGGGAGAATATTGGTTGCCTTGTCATAAGGTATTGTGTCATAACCATGGTTAGATATTAAGTAAAAGATTGATCAATGGATAGATGATTGACATGTGCTTTAATATTAGATGGATCGAGTAAGGTGGAGACCTTACTAAGGGGGAATGTCGGTTGCTTGTCATAACCATGGTTAGATATTGAGCAAAAGATTGGTCGATGGATGGATGATTGACGTGTGTTTTAATATGAGATGGATCAATAGATGGATCATTGATGTGGTTTTTCGATTATAAAAAATTATAAACTGAAACATTAATGACAAATTACTCTCCGTTAACTTTCGTTAAATTTTACCTTTAAATTGTTGAGTTGAATGACACACGACAGTTGATAGATGTATCAATTTAGAGTATTACCTTTCATCTGTTATAGGTGTAATGGTTTGTGATTTTTCATTATATTAATCCAATTTAACTGAAACTAACGGATGGTAAATTTGTCATATGTAAATTAGTTTGGGCTAAATTTATCATAAGTGTACCAGTTTGAGTTTTTTTTTTTGGCTAAAAAATTAGTTTGAGGTAAATTTGTTATATATATATATATTGTTTTGGGGTTTTTCATGTTATTAATCGTATATCTTTTTCTAGATTAGACTAGGTGTATATGAATTTGTATATGCTTATGTGTGTATTGTATGTATGTATGTATCGATGGATAGATGATTCATGCCTGATGGTAGCATTTAGTGCAGACCAATGAGACATGCTGGTTGACCAATGCCCATAACTGAAGCATGCCATATTCCGTGCTTCCTATATAACTCTGCAACATGAACATATCACTTTTTCTTTTGTTCAAAAAATTAAAAAAAAAAATAGAAAAACTCATGGGATAACTTTGACTTGGGCAGCACAATCTCAAGTTTAATAATTTATTTATTTAATTATAACATGACTTTGGACTATCGAAAGTCTTTGTAAATTACAGATATGTCAGATTATTTGTTGCTTACATATACTGATATTTTATTCTTCCAAGGACACAATGCGTTTGAATTTTTGTCATGCTGGCAACTAACAATGTTTTGTCCTTTGCTGCTATTAAAAATTTCATTATAATCATAAGAATAATTGTACGCTGTATAGTTAACTGTTTGATTTACAGGAGCATCGGAGCCAGATATCCAAGTTATAAAGAAAAAGTTAGGAAAAAATAGTTATTATTATTAACTATATTTTTTTTGGTCTGTAGTTATTATTATTAACTATTTGGCCAACAGGATTTTCAACTTGCTATTAAAAAAATTAATCTTATTGAATGAATAAATTTCTGTTTTTTTTTTAAGCCATGCCGAGTAATTAACATGTGCAAGCGACTATCAGCTACTATAAAAAAAAGTAGCACCTGAGAGGCGCATTTATTTTCTCGGCCAATCATCTGCAGCATGTTTAGCTGCAGTAATAAATATTACACACTTAAAAAAATCTCATATTACAGTTTGTTTTTGGTCGAAATCATATCACATGATTAAAATACAAATCACAATTGCCAATGTATTGTGAAGTAACAGATAAGAACTTTATATACTGTATTAAAATATCTTGATAACCTATATAAGTTAGTACACCCATGATTGGCTATTAATATAATAATTACAGCAAACTAAGTTAAGTATAATATATCATGATTAACTATTCAAGTGACTAATTATAATATATTCACAGTGCTTAACTTTTACAAATAAAAGTACATATTTGATATGGTGAATTATAACGATAAATATTCATGATTGGCTACTAAAGTGATTATTATCATTGCCCTATAATTTTGATTGTAGGGGTATTGAGTACATTTAGAAACATATTTACTTTATAAATTCATAGTAACATGTTGAATTTGCCAAGAAACACACATAATTTCTTGCATGAAAAGAATGTTATCGTATCCGAGAAGCTTCAAATGCTTCACAAGACCATCATTTTGCAATTATCTCTAATGACAAGCAAATTTTGATCGAATACATTGAGGAGCAGGCTTTGTAACTGTAATTGAAACAGACATTCAGGTCTGGGAAGAGAGACTCAGTGCCATTGGTGTGAAATTCCACGACATGCCATACTTGGGCGACGTGCTGTTTCACAAGCCTTTCCCTTAAACGGACTGCACCAATATGAATGACACTGACCTCGATTGAAAGTGAGTGAAGCTTGCAGACGATGGACTTGAAGCTTGCGGACGACTTAAATATTGTGGACGATGAACCCGAGAAAGAAGAGCTGCTGGTGAAGGGCGAATGGCGAACTGAAGCTCACGAGGAGCGGGTGAGGAGTGACAAGGGTTAGGTGAGCGGCAAAGACTCGAGCAAGGATCAGGGGAGCAGCATGGCTGAGGATCAGGCAAGAGCAGCAGGGGAGAGGAAGGAAGAAAACGTGAAAAATTGAAAATCATATGGGGATTTTCTTCAATTTTTTATCCACTTGCAAAATTTGACCAAATTACCCCCTGTTCAGGTTGTCGAAAATGTTAATTGGTGAATATTTGGCCGTTCAGTGAGCTTAGACCTTTATTCGAGATTGGCTTGACAACTTCACGCTCTTATTTGAAACAAAATTCACTTTAGATCCTCTTTTGAGAAATGGCCCCACTTTAGGCTCTTAATTAGAATTTTCCCCAATGATTATAAGCACGTACTCTAAAACTAATAAAGCAAAGTTACCTATGATTTCAAAAAAGTTATAAAAGAAAAATAGGTGTACAAATGTTGCTTCACCAATATAGATATAATCAGGATTAATATCACGAAAAATCCTAAACTAGTACACTTATGACAAATATACTTTAAACTAATTTTTTGACTACAAACATTTTTTACTATTGTGTCATGAATAGGGTATATTAAATATAGTAACATAATAAACATATTTATTAACCAATACTCATGTCACAACAAAATTAGAATTGATAAAGTTGCGAAAAATAATTAACTTTAAGCATCAATAGATTCAAAATATATTAAGAGCCAAATGTTGCCAACGAACTTCACAAGAAAAGGAAGGAATATGTAATATATTGTCATGTCTATTGCAAATTTCTTTAACAATTATGGATTTACTCATATAGAGGAAAGTTAAAAGCTATGCTTTCGTGTTTCTTATTTGGTTTATAATATTTTACTTACTCAAAATACTCCATGTAATCATATAGTGTGATTCAATGAATTTTTCTATTTAATGTCTCATATTTGCCTTAATTCGGAATATAATAGTGCATAATGGGGTTTACATCGACTTTAAATAAAAGTTCACGTGATCTCTTATTGAGAATTTGATTGATGTGAAAGTTCATTTTGCTACCGTTATCTGCATGTTATTTCTCATGTGAGTATTCATGTCAATACCAACATTCAATATAATATAATAAATAAATTATTAGTGTAAATTAAAGTTGGTAATTTCGTATAATAATTGATAATTTTGCCCCTCGATAAGCTACGTGATACGAGTTAATCATTGGAACTGATTGTAATTAATAAACAATAAAATAAGAATTAACAATTACATATAAGAATGAACTTACGCACAAATCATGAACAAGCAATTGATTAGGCACTATTTTTCTTACTAGCAATGAGCAATCTCTCCCACAAATATGCTCTAGCATGAGCCATTAAAAGGTTTGTTCTTGACGTGAATCGAGCTCAAAATCAAAGACAGATGGTCCCTTTTTATCACTTGACCAGCCACCTCAGATTCAATTGAAAACTGAATGAACATACTAATTCTCTTATCCAGCAAAAACTGAATTAGCTAGTCGATGGAAAACAAAGGAGAAATTCTTACTTGATGAACAAGAAGACCTAAACATATATGTAGCTATGCTGCCACACAGCTTTTTGTCCAAGTACTACTGCAACATCGGAAATAGTCGAGAGGCTCAACTTGAACAAGATACATGCCAAGAGCAACAACTAAGCTAGTCTTTTAGTTTTTCTACGCTTCAGAAAGGACCATGTCAAGCCCAGAGCTGAGTCTTCCAACTTGCTTGCTTGATTCAGCCAGACTCCATCCTCATCACAAGGGAAGAGTGTGAGCTTGGGACATTCTATCTTCTCCAAGTAAATCAGCTTTGGAAATGGCTTCTTCAGTTCACTGTAATCCATCCTGAGTTGTTTTAGGTATCGCAGGCGCAATATCTGCACTTCCCAGGTTTTGCCTCGTCGGGATTTGGGCAGAGACTCTGGAGATTGCCCCCACTGATGTAGAGCTTCTTTTCGGGCTTCAGTTTTCCTTCAATCAACCAACCAGGCGGTGTGGTCATTGGGAAGCACTGGAGTTCCAATTTCTGCAGCTTCTTAAATTTTACACACTGGATTGTGGGTCAGATGCTGATTGCCCTGTCGACTGAGCTGATGCTGTAGATTGTGCCGAACTTTTTTCTCGCTTTGCTCTATTTCCATCCATGCATTTTTTGATAACGCTATTTCCACCTATGCATCTTTTAATAACGCCATCACACAGCTTCTCTGGCCAAGAACTCTTGCCAGTTTGGGCAACTGATGGTTTCCCTCGCCATGTTATGTTCAGGTTCTTGAGACTCGTGAGACGCTGCAGATCTTGTACCTCCTCCCCGTAGGGAAATCTTGCCTGGCCGTATTGATGCTCAATTTTCTCAGCTCCGTCAATGCTGCCAAAGCTTTGAGGCCACAAGCTTTTCTACTTGTTGACTGACCGATGAGAAAGCCCTTGAGAACTCGGAGTTTTGAAAGCGAGGCGACGCCTTTGGAATGTGATCAAGTAGGTAACACTCGGAGACGTCCAAGTGGGTGAGGTTCTTGAGCGCGGCTATGTTCTTAGGGAGTGCCTCTAAATTGTGACAAGCTTTGAGATCCAAAATCAGCAAGTTCTTCAGCTTGCATATGGAACGTGGGAGCTCGGTTACTCTAGAAATACCTTGAAGACTCAAAAACTTGAGATATTTCATATTCTTCAGCGCATCCAAAAATTCAGTGCCCTCTATTTCGATATGTTGACCAGCTGAACCCTGCCATCCTCCAAGGCATAGCACATTGAGATTTTTCAGCTTTGAGAACCACTCCTTCTTAAAATCTGGATAAGGATCATTCACATTGAAGAGGGTGTGCAGTTTCTCTAGATGTACTGCACTTTTCTCTTGATTGATCTCCACTATTCTCTTGATTATCTCCACTTTTCTCTTGATGTGCTCCCCTATTCTCTTGATTTCCTCCACTATTCTCTTGATGTACTCCTCTTGTCAACTGCTTCCGAGATGAGTCTTTTCCCCGGACTACCAAACAAACTCGGTGAGACCAGCTGAAGTCATCTGCGGGAACTCCCATCTCATTGAAGCTGAGGAATCCACATTCCTCTGCAATTCTAACTACCACAAGGCGAACCAAAGGATCCATCTTGAACCCAACCAGTCTTCGATTCTCAAGTTCCGGTTCAATAAATCCTTTGGCTACTATATCCCACAGAATCTTCAAAGCATTGGAATTAGAGTCCACGAAGCCCTCTCCAATCCACCATTGCACCAGAGCCCTCATCTTCACGACAGCTTTTTCTGGAAATACAGAAAAACACAGCAAACACAACTTCGTCTTGATTTGAGATCCTGGAAGACCTCCAGCAAAATCTTCATAAAATTGAAGGAAAGCAGAGCTCTCCTGAATCTTGTTCTTCATGTCTTCTCTTGCTTTCACCAACCAAATAGTATGCATCAAACGTCATGCCTGCAACAGTTCCACCAGCATCACCACCGTTGGTATCAGCTGTTTTTTGCAGAGATTGAATCTGGTGTCTCATGCCTGCTAACGTTTCTTCGAGTAAGGAGACCTTGTCACGAACTTCCTTGGACGGAACAGGATTGGCTTCGCATTCAAACTTACAAAAATTGTCCCACATCTGTTTGAGGATACCAAGAAGTTGCTTAAGAGTCTGGTCAGGACTGACATTTTTCTCCAAGTCCTTTAGCTTTGTAAGTTCAAAGTTCTTCAGCTTGGTAACTGCACGTCTCGCATACTTGATATATCTTTCCAACTTCTCCACCTGATTAAACAGGTTAATATCAGCAGGACTAGGACTAGAGTCAGGTTGAGCCTGGTTGGGATTGCAACAGAAAAGAAGTGTGTTGGAGTCGGTAGATTTAGGAATGGAATTTTTCACCTTGGAAAGAAAGCTGACTAACTCATCGATTTGTTTCTGCAAGGCCAAACTTGCTTCTTCATCAGAAGAGATGAAGATGACATGGCTATCAGACAGAGCACGGAATAAATTTCTGTGATAAATCATAAGATTGAAAGAGGCTATAAATGCAAAACTTGCATCACAACTGGCGATGCAAAAGGGAAAAGATGATAAAGAAAGACTAGTGTTGACTCTCAATGGTACCAAGGAAGGATGTAGCCTTTGCTTGAAAGGTGCTGATATGAAGAACTGCTGGGTAGGCTTATAATACAGCTAATTGCGACTGATGATATCGTTTGTGGAGTGGAGTCTATAAAATCCTTTTCACTGTGGTTTGGTGTGTGAACGGGCCGATAGTACCTTCCCCCAATGAGACGGTCTTCTGAAGTCAACTTTTTTAAGCTCTCAGTGAGCACCTCACATTAGGATCGATGACAAACCCATGTGGAATTTAATTTTTTTTTTTGTCTGTTTCCCTCCTCTTTATTTTCTCTGGTCTTCCTAAAGTATGGACAGAGTTCCAATTATTTTCTCTGAATTCTGTAGTAGTTTAAAAAAAAAGAAGCTTTATGCATTGGGCCCTCGCCTTCATAATATGCGCAAAAAATTTTAGACCTAACAATTTTGACCCAATAAACAATGACTTGCGCATTACGAGTCTTCCGACATATGTGAAAGGACGAATGGTGCCGAGACTCTTTAGCAGTTTAGCTCCAAGCGTGAAGTCGGCCGTATGTTCGTCTGTACATATACACCCTATCTTGAATCTTTCTTATGTCCCTTCCTTAGTAGAGCATGTTGAACCATGGAAAACCATGTAAAATAATCGTTCATCACCTTCTCATTTTCTTAGAGGTCTTAGGAGACTTGCGGTTCAAAATAGACTTTTAGTATCTGTTCTCATCGACCAAATTCATATTATAGGCAAACCAGGCGTCAGAACAGCATGAACTAGGACTTTCCTATGTTTCTCAGACCATTTGATGGCCTCCTTCTGCTACCGAGCTTTGGCAAAACCTAATCCTATCATCCTCTAACCGGACACCCGGACGAGAGAGAGAGAGAGAGAGAGAGAGAGAGAGAGAGAGAGAGAGAGAGAGAGGAGATATGATGATCAATTCGACTCTTGAGAGCTTGCAGACGGCATGGGAGAAGTGGAACACCCGTGTCATCATCCTCTTTAGCCTCTCGTTGCAGGCAATCCTTATTCTGTTTGCACCCTTGAGGAAGAGAAGCGCCAATGCGTGTCTCATTTTCACCGTCTGGTCGGCATATTTGCTCGCCGATTGGGCAGCTGCATTTGCTGTCGGAAATATTTCCAACAAGCGAAGGAATGGCCAGTCCGGTGAAGCTGTTGATCAAACTCTCATGGCATTTTGGGCTCCATTTCTTCTGGTACATCTTGGAGGACCCGACACGATCACTGCCTTTGCTTTGGAAGATAATACCCTCTGGCACCGGCACATGCTTAACCTCATCTTCCAAGTTGCTGCTGCCATGTATGTCTTCTATCTGACGCTAACCAACAACAAGCTGGTGATTCCGACGGTTCTCATGTTCGTTGCCGGAGTGGTGAAGTATGGAGAGAGGACGCGAGCACTGTATCTTGCCAACTTGAAAAATTTCAAGAAGTCCATGCTCCAAAAGCCCGACCCGGGTCCAAACTACGCAAAGCTCATGGATGAATATTCTTCCTTGAAGGAAGCCACGCTTCCAGCTCAAATAGTTATCATTCAAGAACCCAACAAAGAATCAAAAATGGAGACTTACAAGGCTGAAGAAGTCAAATTTGACGAGGCTAGCGTGGTGAAGCATGGTTACCACTTCTTCAACATCTTCAAGGGTCTAATTGTAGACCTCATCTTCACCTTCCATGAGCGGCGAATAAGCCGGGAGTTTTTCCATGAAAGAAGCGCTGAAGATGCATTCAAGGTGATTCAAGTCGAACTTAACTTCATTTACGATGTTCTCTACACGAAGGTGTTGGTGGTACATTCTAAGTTGGGCTATTTCTTCCGCTTCTTAGCCTCGGCTTCTGTCGTAGTAGCTCTTGTTCTGTTCACCCGCTTGAAGAAGGGTGAATTCCACAGATTCGATGTTTGGGTGACCTATGGTTTGCTGTATGGAGCCGTTGCCCTCGATGCGATAGCTCTGGTCATGCTTGTATTCTCTGATTGGAGCGTCGCTAGCATAAAAAACTCCGACATCCTTAATAGGCTCTTTGGTAAGAAATACATCTCCTTCATCACTTGCATGAACAAACCAAGTACCTGTGAAACAAAGTCCAAGGACAAATTTGAGGTGTGGGATACACCTGGATTGTCTCGTCGGTGGTCTGAAACCATCTACTCTTACAACCTCCTATCTGTTTGTCTTGAAGTTCGTCCGAGAAAAATCCAGAAGCCAGAGAGTTGCTGGGGCGCTACTTTTGGGAAAATCTTTGGCTTTTTGTCAGATATTTTTGAGCGAAAAGTATTGCGTAGGCGCTTCGTTGCTTTAGCTGCAGAACGTGTTGGTGTTGGTCTTGAAGATGTCCTCGATTCGCTGATAAATGTGTCGAGGAACCCCTTTCCTACGAAGTTGTGGGAGTTCATATTTGATGAGCTCCAAGTTAAATCGCTATTCGCAGAAGACATGGAAGAGGCGAGGAAGATATACGAGGCTAGAGGCAACTGGGTTCTCCAGGATAGCGAGTGGGAAAGCGATTGTAAGGCGATAATGAAATATGTCGACGGTTTTGAGTACGATCGGAGCCTTCTATTATGGCACATTGCTACCGAACTCTGCTACAACACAGACGAGAGCCAGAACAGCCCGAACAACCAGAACAGCCCGAACAACCAGAACAGCCAGAACAGCCCGAACAACCAGAACAACCAGAAGAGCCCGGACAATCCCAACTTAAACAGGGAGTTTAGCAAGATGCTGTCGGATTACATGTTGTATCTTCTAATCAAGCAACCTACGATGATGTCCAATGTGGCCGGCATCGGCGAGATAAGATTCCAGGACACATGTGCCGAGGCAAAGAAGTTCTTCAAGAGGAAGGGAACGGAGGAAGAAAATAAACTGTACGACGCCTGCTGGAAAATCATGAAGGTGGAGACGAGTGCTGAGCCGATCCACGTGAAGGGAGATCGGAGCAAATCGGTCTTGTTCGACGGATGCATCTTGGCCGAGAAGTTGAAAGAGCAAGGGGACAGAAAGTGGACCCTCATGTGTAGAGTGTGGGTGGAGTTGTTGTGCTATGCAGCAAGCCATTGCAGAGCAGAGACGCATGCCCAAGTGCTCAGTAAAGGCGGGGAGCTCGTGACTTTCGTTTGGCTCTTGATGGCACACTTAGGCATTGGAGAGCAGTTCCAAATCAATGAAGGCCATGCTCGAGCAAAGCTTAGGGTGGCCGGAATAGATAGTAGCAGCTTGTGAGGTTCATCCGTATCCTTGTTTCATCATAAAAGCCTCAAAATCTTTGTGTTTTTTCCTTTCGTTTTGGAGGATTGCATTGTTCTTGTGGATGTGTTTGATTACTCTGATCCACGGATTTCTATTCTTGTTCTGGAAATGTAGGTCGAAAGTGGAGTTGGATTGAAAATATTATGGTTCCAATGTTGAATGCGTTACTTAAACTCCTAATCATCGAGCAAATATTTTTGTCTTCCCCACTATTTTTCTTTGTTCAGTTAAACTCGAAAGCAAGATCGTGGACCAAACATTTTCTCCAAAAATCTCATTTAATATCGCAATTATCTATATATTTTCCGCTGGAGAAAAAAGGGAAGAAAAATCTTTTCACCCCTTGTAACTTTTTACTTGTTTCTTCTCTAACCTGGCTCTGTTTTGAGATTGAACAACAAAGCTTGGAGCCTTGGAAATGGACCACTTCCCTTTTATCAACTACAAGGATCAACGCTAGCGACGTCTGGGAACCAATTTATCCCCAATATCTCAATTTGTGCAAAATAAATGCATTTAATAATGTTGTGTAGTACATAATTACGCACCACATGGCTTTAAATTAATTGACTCCATTGAGCCATGTTAGACTTTTCATTGCTTAGATAATTGATCTTTAAAACTTATGATACTTAAATGATCTTTTAAAAATTTTGACTCTCACATCATAGTCCTGGTACCAATACCACCATTATCTCGTGTTTGGGCATACCACGAAGTCCATTAGTTTTCTAGTGCTCTAAATATATATAAGAAAGGTACCTCACACCTGCTACAACTCATAAGAAAGTCCATTAGCTTATAAATCATTTTGAGATTGCACAACCTGCTTTTCTCACAAAAAGTCAATGAATTTGATTACACTGTGATTAAATTCCAACCAGTGAAAAACCAGGATCCAATTAGTTTGCCTTTTGATTGCGCTATTACCACCTAGTGTAGTCCAACCTATCCTTGCATTTTACATTTTATGAGCAGAAATGACTCATATCTTATACAATTTAAAATCGAACTCAATTCAATCAAAAATGGATCCAACCCCTCATTTGTTGCCTTGACAAGTCATGTTCGACTCGCTGATAGAAGCCAAGATGTCTATTTACTGGCATCAATTAGGAGGTGTCAATTGCTTTTGTATAATCTTGACTGGAACTTAAAGTGAAAACAGTAGTGGCAAAAGCAAGTGAACTGGTTGATTCCGATATGCACATGACAAAACCATTAAAAAAAAAATACTTCTCTACATCCCGAATAAAATGACTTGTGGTCATGAGAAAGCCCCATTAAATACTAATGATGCTTCCATGTATTATCTGTACAATGTTCACTTATTCCTTATACCAAATCAAATATATATCATCCCCGCATTAGATTTCATTCCTTAATTACTCCATGCAGTTTTTGACTAAAAAACTACTTTTTTAAGAGTACAGTCCATTGGAATTAAGTCCAATTTATTTATACATGCCTTTAGGCGACGTGAGGCACATAACGTCATCAAAACCTTCAAGAAAGGGGGCACAATTTTTGGTGAAGAGGAAAAGAAAGCTACAACTGCCATGCCGACTCTAAGCTGTAGGACCAGCAAGTCAAATTAATTGTGTTTATTTTACAACCAAACTACGCATGCATTTTCACGGAACGTTCCTAGAAAATATCGAGAGATTCAAAGAATCCCACGAGAAAAGAAATCATTCCCATGTTCCTATGACTTGGTGCGCATCATAAAGTGATGACATGACATTGTTTTTACTCCTGTCATGTTATCAGAGATGTCATTCAATCAAGCTATTGAAGAAAATGGCCAGAACTTGTCGGAACCAGTAGACTTTTATCAGGATTCATGGAATTATGGCGAACCTAAAGACAGACCACACCCAGCAATCAGTGAAGGACTCTGCTTTATGGAAATCACGTGGCCACCCCTTCAATAAAAGAGTCTGTCCACCCATTGAATTGTCAAAGTTGTTTGTTGGAGGCCACTGCTAATTGAACTGTTGCCTGCTTTACGTCCATGTCTGTATTGACCATGGCTGTCTTTTTATATTAGTCTGGTCCATTGGAATTAAGTCTAATGCATTTGTACATGACTTTTGATGACGTCAGGCACATAATGTGATCAAAACCTTCAAGAAGGGAGCACAATTTTTGGTGAATAGAAAAAGAAAGCTGCAACTATCATTAGGAGTGAGCAATTTTAAATTTTATATAGATTTCACTTAGAACATGAAATTTGTCTATTGGAATACATTCATAATTTTTTTTAAACCTAAAATCTATCTTGTATAATTTGGAATTTGGAACTTATCTCGTTATAGGTTCTAGGATTGGTTTTAGGATTTATTCAGATTCTATCTATATTATTAATTGAATGATTATAATAAATCATCACATTTAATAATCATCAGTTATTGCTATAATTTATTAACCATAAGTTATATTTAAACACACGAAAAATATGAAAGTTTAGACTATTAGTTTTAATTTATATACTCATCATCAAACGACATGAAATATCACAAAACCACGAGAAAATATATACTAAAAAAAACACAAAAATTTATTCTAAATTCTAGATTTTAAGTTCCACTTATATCAAATCTAAAACTTACTTGTCAAAACAAGTTTTTTAATTTTTGAAACCCAAAACTTGGAACTGGATAGATTTTTATCAATCCGATTTTTCAGTTCCAGGTTATATCCTACCATGCAGGACTAGCAAGTCAAATTAATTGTGTTTATTTTATGACCAAATACATGCAGTTTCACATGATATTCCTAGAAAATATCGAGAGTTTCAAAGGACACTACATGAAAAGATATCACATTAGCCCCATCTTCTTATGACTCGGTGCTCATCACGAAATTCTGGCATGACATTATTGCCATGCCCGTCACGCTGTCAGAGATGTCATTGGCCAACCTCTCGAAGAAAATAGACACAAGTTGTCGGAACCAGTAAACTTTTCTTATGATTCATGGAATTATGCGAACCTGAAGAGACATGGCACCCAGCAATCAGTGAAGGAATCTTAGAAATCACGAGGCAGCTGCATATTGAACTGTTGCCTGCCTTAACTCTGAGTCCGTATTGACCGTGGCTGTCTTTTTAGAGTCTGCACAATTAAAGCCTAGAAGCTTTTGCTTTTGTAAGGGAGTGCAGAATGGGGTAGGCAGGCCACGAGGGAGTGGTTCGGTGGGGGTGAGCCAGAAAATTCAAAAGAATAATGGGACCTAGATGAAAACTACAGAAAATAATTAAAAAATTCAAAAGAAAAGTCTTCAACAGATGTCTAAGTGATCAATGACTATTTAAAGATGTCAGGGTAGATATCATCTAATTAACAAATAGTTATAGTGAATTAGTTTTGTTAATAAGCATTAAAATCATGTTATCTTTACATTTAAAAGTACAAAAAAAAGTTTAAAATGTAAAACGTATGAGAAATATATTTACTTGATAAGCTTATGAGAGCACGTTGAAGTTGCCTATAAGACATTGAACTTTATAAGAAGAAAATATTATTAAATCGAAGAAGTTTCATATGCTTTTATGAGACAATTACTTTGTAATTACATTAAAGAAAAACAATTATAGATAAAATATATTTAGGAATCATCAATTAACCACTTATCTTTTATGTAACTAAAAAGACGAGACGCTTGTATAGAAAAGACATTTGGCATAGTACAAGCTCTTGAAGAAAACGGATAGAACTTGTTGGAACCAGTAGACTTTTCTCCGAATTCGTGGAATTATGGCGAACCTAAAGACACAGACCGCACCTAGCAAT
This sequence comes from Corymbia calophylla, assembly GCA_014182845.1. NCBI lineage: Eukaryota > Viridiplantae > Streptophyta > Magnoliopsida > Myrtales > Myrtaceae > Corymbia > Corymbia calophylla. Next base: position 5,686,983 of record CM024696.1, on the reverse strand, counting down.
CAGTGAAGGAATCTGCTTTATGGAAGTCACGAGGCCACCCCTTCAATAAAAGAGTCCGTCCGACTATTGAATGGTCAAAGTTGTCTGTACGAGGCCACTGCTAATTGAACTGTTGCCTGCTTCACGTCCATGTCTGTATTGACTGTGGCAGTCTTTTTTCATTAGTCTGGTCAATTGGAATTAAGTCTAATGTATTTATACATGACTTTTGGTGACGTTAGGCATCAAAACCTTCAAGAAAGGGGGTGAATAGAAAAAGAAAGCTACCGAGCACTTTCAAATTTCATGTAGATTTTATTTGGAACATAAAATCTATCCGTTGGAATATATTTGTTATTTTTTGGAACCTAAAATCTACTTTACATATCTTGAAACTTGTCCCGTCACAAGTTCTAAGCTTAATTTTAAGATTTACTTAGGTTTTACCTATATTATTAATTAAATCATCTTTAATGACCATCCGTTATTATTACAATTTACTGACACAGCTTTTATTTAGACACGCGAAGAATATGAAGTATTAACAAAATAAAAATTTCAATCAAAAAATGTTTAGACTATTGAAATATCACAGGACCGAGATAAAATATATACTAATAAAAACACAAAAATTTATTCTAAATTCTAAATTTCAGATTTCACCTATTTTTAATTTGAAATCTACTCGTCATAATAAATTTTTTATTTTTCGTTGATGGAAAGAGATCACATTACTCTCATCTTCTTGCGATCTGGTCGACATCACGAAAAGCTGGCATGACATTATTGCTATGCCCGTCACGCTATTAGAAATGTCATTGGTCCTCTTGAAGAAAATAGACAGAACTTGTCGGGACCAGTAAACTTTTTCTTATGATTCATGGAATTATGGCGAACCTGAAGACACGGCAACCAGCAATCAGCGAAGGAATCTTAGAAATCACGAGGTCACTCCTTCAATAAAGGAGCTTGTCCTGACTATTAAAGGAGTTTGTCCGACTATTGAACTGTTGCCTGCCTTAACTCCGAGTCCGTATTGACCGGGGCTGTCTTTTCAGAGTCTGCATAATTAAAGCCTTGAAGCTTTTGCTTTTGTGAGGGAGTGGGGAATGGGGAAGGCGGGCCAGGAGGGAGGGGTTCAGTGGGGTGAGGCAGAAAATTCAAAAGAATAATGGGACCTAGATGAAAACTACAGAAAATAATAAAAAAATTCAAAAGAAAAATCTTCAACAGATGTCTAAGTGATCAATGACTATTTAAAGATGTCAGGGTAGATATTATCTAATTAACAAATAGTTATAGTGAAACAGTTTTGTTAATAAGCATTAAAATCATGTTATCTTTACATTTAAAAGTACAAAAAAAAAGTTTAAAATGTAAAATATATGAGAAATATATATACTTGATAAGCTTATGAGAGCACCTTGAAGTTGCCTATAAGACATTGAACTTTATGAGTGAAATGAATATTATTAAATCGAAGAAGTTTCATATGCTTTTATGAGACAATTACTTTGTAATTACATTAAAGAAAAAAATTATAGATAAAACATATTTAGGAATCATCAATTAATCACTTATCTTTTATCAAACTAAAAAGACAATACGCTTGTATATAAAAGACATTTGGCATGGTACAAGGAAATAATAAATTGGTTTAATTTTGAGTTTAGTAGAAGGGATTGTGATTGAAACCATAGATGGAATTTCAAATTAAAAAAATATATCTTTCAAAAACACCGAATTTGTTTTTTTGGTTACAAAAATGATAAACAGTTATAACTTAATGATTGTAAATGAATTGTCTCTTTGCTTAAAGCAGGGGGAAATTTGTAGTGTTCATGACAAAAACTGGAAACGAAAACGTGTTCTTTAATTGATAAAGAATAAGCCCAAAATATGTCAATATCCTTTTATGAGATGTATTATGATCCTATAGACTATAGCATAAGAAAATGGAATAAAATTGCAATTTTGTCAATTAAGATAACATTACCTGATATAATAAATTTACGACTATATAAAATATTTTCCAACCAATTCATATCTTTAGATTTTTTTCTCTCCACACACATTTAAGACCTTTTTATTACACGCCTATGATTATTGTCTTATATATCTCTCTATATGATTATACGGGACCAAAAAAAAAAAAGTTTCAATAGACTTCTTTCAAGATTTATGGGATCACAACAAAGCTAGTCTTGAAGACACTGGCAGCCAGGGCTCCATTTTGACGAAGACCTAGACCATGGAGCACCTCGTAATGAGTGAAGGAATCTACTTTCGAAAATCACAAGGCTGAAGTTGCTTTTACAACTATTGAATAACTAAAGTTGCTTTAGTATTGAATTATTGAAGTGGTCGGTCCAAGGACGATACTAATCAATTCCCTATCTACTTTAAGCCCGAGTCTGTGAACCTTTGCTTATGTCCGTGTCTTTCAAAGAGTGCTAAAAAGCCAGCAGGTGCAAAATGTATTTTTCATGTCAACATTGAAAGCAACTCATCCATTCTAAGTCTAGGTCAAGGCATAAAGTAATTCCAAAAAGCAGGTGCATGTGCTATTTCTTTCACGTCACTTTATGCTAGTACTAAGCCCTGGGAATCTATTAGCTTGAACACAAAATGGCATGAAGCCCACCAGTGATCGGGCCTGTATTTTCTTTTCCTCTTCGCATGGCGACGTGGTCAGGCCCCCAAGTTGATCAACTACTGGCATTTTGTTTTGCATGGTCCAACGCCAAATCGCGTGCTTGATGAAGTGAGATTGCGCCGGTTGTGATTTTATTTTCGATTTGTTGACATATGCCTCGATTCAGGAAACTTCATATACGTTATAGAACGGAGATTCATTGAACTGAGCAACTGGGGCTGTATAGTTATCCCAAGAGAGAAAACTTTAGAACCTAGAGAACTTGTGTCTAAAGCAGAAAATTAAATTGTATATCCTCAGAAAACGTTCCCTAAAGAGAACTCGTTTCTTACAACTCTCTGAGTCAGAAAATCTTCTTTATGGGCCGATTGAAAAAAGGTTCATTCGATTTTTTGGTCGCAAAGATAGGTTAATTCATTAATTAGAAAAGTCGATCATCACCCTCTAGACTTTACTCCATCAATTTTGAAATGGATATCGAAGAGGGGGACTTCTCTCCTGTCCGAGTAAGAACGATAGCTAAGGGCCCTGATATTATCACTTGAATCCGGAACCTTTGGGATTCCAGAACACTCTCATGTGCGTGAATTTAAGACTCTTTCGGGTTCTGTAGCTATCGTTCCTGGACCGGTGCAATTAGGACATTCATTTTTCGTTAAACTATGTCGATTACTCTCCACGCATGGACGTGGTTCCTTCGTGATTGGATCACGTAAATTTGCATGTGTTTTATTCGTTGTCCTCCCATATCTTCAAGACTTAGCAACTAACCAAACAAATCGATGATTTGACATTAGCTGGTCGGAACTTTAATAGAAATGGGTAACTTAGTCGTAGTTCATAATTGATCAAGTAAATGTTGATAAGTGACTAAATTAAGGAGAAAAGTTAATAATAAGGAAAATGACACTAGAAGTATTATAACTTTTATACGACGCTAAGGTAAAATTTTTTGAGCATTTACTTAAGGATTACTTTCATTAAAAGAACAACTTTAGTGCCCTTGCCGTTTTAGCGGTCAAAAAACCCAACGTGGCAGTAGTTTAACGTTTTTCCAACCGACGTAATTCACTAGCAAAGTGAGGGAAAATTGTCCAAAAAGTTCTAAACCTATTACATTTTTACCAATTCAATCTTAAGCCTTTCAATTTTGCCAATTAAGTCATAAACCTTTCAATTTTGCCAATTAAATCCACCTAATCAATTTTGGCCAGAATTTACTGACATTAACAAATTTTATTATTTTTTGAATATTTGAATATCTTTTTTCTTTTTTGTTTTCCTTTAGTTTTTTCTTCTTCTTTTTTCCCTCTCTCTTCTTTCTTTGCTAGTCACCCAGCTTTCGGCAATCGGCCAGAGGCTGCAATTGGCCAGAGGCTGCAATCGACAAGGGCCGATCTCGTGGCCCTTGGGCGGGGTTCACCCTTGTCAAATCTAGCGAGGGCGAGCCTTGCCAGCCGTGAGTGAGGCTTGCCCTTGCCAGATCCAACAAGGGCGAGCCTCGCCCAAGGCTCGCAACCTCACCAAATATAAACAAGAGTGATCTTGTGGGAGGCCGGCGTGGTTGCCCCTCGCCAATTCTTGAGGAGGCTAATCCTCATTGGTCACGGCCTTTGGCCAATTGTCGGAGGCTAGGCAACCAGTAGAGGAAGGAGAGAGAGGGAAAAAAAGGGAAAAGAAGAAAGAAAAAAAATTAAAAAATTTGAAAAATATTTTATGAATAATAAAATTTATTCATGTTAGCATTGGCCATGTTACGTAGGACAACTACCATCCATGTCAGCAAATTCCAGCCAAAATTGATTGGATGAACTCAATTGGTAAAAAGTAAAAATATTTAGGATTCAATTAGCAAAAATGAAATATTTAGGATTTAATTGGCAAAAGTGCAATAGGTTTAGGACTTTTTGAACAATTTTCCTAGCAAAGTGAGCTTGCACGAATTGTACTAAACAACATCGTCTATGTGTGTTATTGGCCCCAAATTTACAAATTGAGGCTAAATTCTTTCTTCTTCAAATCCTAACTACAATGTGTTCTTCAACGAAGAAATTGGGGCAAAATCAGGTGCTGAAAATTGTTATAGAGAGCAGGAGCAGATTGAACATCACCAAATTAAGCATTTTCTCGTCAAGCATCGTACGAACTAGAGCTGCAAATGTCACACCCCAAATTTACAATGCCATAAACCCTCATATTCTTGTCAGGGAAGTTGGCTTGGTACTCAACTAGAAGAAAAGAGAAGAAAGGAAAGGGTTTTCATGAGTGTATGTCGTAGGAACTTGCCAAGCTAATTTGACTTCATATTGCAATGCCTTGTAAGTACTTATGCTTTACATTTGTCCAATCGGAGTAGTTTTTAGGATTAGGTCACATATTCAGATTTTTAGGAAAATTGAACCATAAAGTCTGATTTTTGAGTTGTGGAGCTTCGCGATTTCAATGAAATGGAGGTTTATGGCGTTGTAAAGTCATTGGTTTTGATAGGTGTCGTTTTGGAGTAATGGTTTTTTTGGAGCGAAATTTTAGGATTTTGCAGGCAATTTTTGCGTTGAGTTTAGGTTTGAGTAGCTGTTTCGGATGAGCGATTTGTTAATATATAAGTCGATTTGAGAAATGAATGAAAAATAGTGAATGGTTATGGTACAAAAAGTTATTTGCTTGGTTTGTGAGATTGATTTATGAATTGGATTTCTGGAATTGGAGGGTGGTTGTTTATGTTCATTATTGCTTTGAGCCCAATAAAGAGCATGTGTGTATGCATACCGAGTTTATGATATCTTTGTAGACCAAGCCACTGGCTTTGTAGGTAGAGACCTTGCTAAGGGGGAATCTTGGTCTCTTTGTCATTAGGCGTTAGAATATTGAGCAATATATTTGTCACACCCCAAAACCAACACAATGGGGAATGACAACTTGGCCTTAAGAAAATAGGGTTGTTGAGTTTCAATTCATGAAATTCGAGTTGACTCATTTATGACTAGGGTTTAATTTGATGAATTGAGATTTAATTTTGATATTGGCTCTTAATTTAATTTTGGTAAAAATGCCGTGTCACCAATTAAATGTCAATTTAGATACAATAAGTTCCCCTAAGCATGGGCAATTAGACTAATAGGTGTCTCGCAATTATAATTGAGTTCAAGGAAAATTTGGATTCATACATTGAAAACTAAAAATCAAGTATTATATACTTTTAAGCAATTTCAAACTTCAATTGAGAGACATACTGGAAAGTAATTGAAATGCATCAGAATTGATAACGGGGAAGAGTATATTGAACTTTTTGATGAATATTGCAGATGACAAGGTATTCGACATCAAAAGACACCTCCCAAGACGCCTTAGTTGATACTGATTATGTTTTTAGTATAAATTCATTATAGGCTCTTTTATTATTATTATTATTATTATTATTAGTGAATTTGAATCAAACTAAATTGATTAAAATAACCATAAAAATGATAATTTATCATGTATATATAAAAATATATTTTTAATATCCAACGTATTCCAACATGTTGGAATTCTTTATTTTTTTGAGAAATAACATGTCAACGTGCTGTGTAGTGTCATGTCGCATGTCGCTTACAGTGTCGATGCTAATTGAGAGACAGCTCTAGACCAAGGTAAATAATTAAACCCATTTAACATAATAATTGTAGTTTATTGGACATCTCCAAAGTAGATTTACTATTAGCTACCATAGTACCAGATCTGAAAAGACCACAAAGTTCAACAAACTTATCTGGGACCAATCAAATCCAATGAAAGAGTAGGTGTGGCGAAGAAGATGTAGCTACTACCTAGATACAATCAAACTAAAAGATACCCAGCTGCTACCATAATGACACAAGGATGCAAAAAGCCAACACCTTTAAATGCAGCCATATCTACTCGAAGGATGCAAAGGCTCACTTCGATCTGATGTTGCATTAGTGCAGTTTTCCACCTATTGGCGAATGTTCTCATCGGATCCCTACATTAATAACACCACATAAACTTGGGAAATAGCATTTGCAATATTAACTCAAAAATTATTATGCATGACACATGCTAGGAAATGTTTCATGGTGTATTTGGCCAATGCTACGAATGGAGACAATTATAGGAAAAGTCCCAAAATTTGTCCTCATATATCAGTGAGTCCTAAAACTTTCATCTTATATGTTTAAGTGCTAAAACTTGAATATTCCGTTGCATACACTTAGCCCTTTAGTTAACTCTATGAGTTTTAAGTGGACCAAACATGACTTTGTCTTATTATAGTTTCAATCCTACGTGACGGTTAATAAAATTGCCGCATAGATTTTCTGTCTACTAAACCCTAATGGAGATGACAAAAGATGACTCGTTCCATGCTTTTCGTTATAGTATTTGCATTGCATCTCTGAGCGAACAAGATCATGTTATTCGTGGTCCTAGAAGAGAACATTTGGGTGGCAATTACACAAATATAAAACATTCGTACTTTTATTTGACTCATGGAAAATATTTAACGTTCTTTTTTGTTTTTAGCTCGACTCTTATTTCGACCATCGAGGGCAAAAGTACACCTTGCTTTTGAAAATGAATTCAGGGGTATATTTGGGTGCTTTGATTATCGGGTCCTTGAACTTAATCTCCTCGATCCATGTCAGTCAAGGGTATTCACGAGTCAGATTATTAGTGCAAGTCTTCACTAATATCTGATCTAAACCAAACATGAAAAAAAAAAAAGATACAAAAAACCTAAATTATTCTCATTATATTATATTTACCTTGAACATTTTTTTTGTGACATAAAAAATCCCAAACTAAGCTCATTACAACACATATATCATAAACTTTTTCTTATGATGTAAAAATTCCAAACTTATATTTATGTGATATATTTATCCTTCATTAAAGTTCCATTGATAAGGTCATTTTTATTTCATTTAAGGCACGTCAGCATCATATCAACGGCATTTGCTTTCCAGCATCAATGTAAGCAAAATTTTAACGGTCTTCATTCACGGAGTTTTTATAGAGGGTAAATGTCTCACATAAACAAGTTTATGATTTTTGGGGTCACAACAAAAAATTTAGGGTAAAAGTATCACAATAAACATAGTTTGGGATTTTTTGTAGCTCTTACTTTTTTTTTTTTCTTTTTAAAGTCAGGTTATATTTTTTATTTAGCATGAAGCAGGCCCAATACAAATTTCAAGATTATTAAAAGGATGTGTTCCTGACTGATAACTAAACTTTTCAGGAATATTTGCCAATAAATAAGTATTTCTTTATGCATGCTCCAAAGAATACGCTGCTTTACTTTACCTAATAAAGATTAGACATGTTGGGCGAGTGTATACAGATTTCAGAGAAGAACGGTATAAGCTACCATAAAAAGACGGGGAGATCGTCCATTATTAACAAATAACCTATGTATACATGTACACCCACTCATTTATCTACTTTCCGAGAGTAATGTCTCATGATTTTTTGGACCTAAAATGATATTTTCTTGTTAATCTTGACATCCACACAAGCACACGGTTCTTCATCCTTTCTTGAAATTTTGAAGGAAATAAAGAGGTTAGCTTGCTTATCCGTTTTGCGGGTTTGGTAGGATCACGTGTGGACATGATTTTTTCAAGAAGAAAGTGGGTAAAAAGAAGACCTACTTGACTTCATGGGACATTTATCTTTTTAAAAGAACTTTACGAGCTTATTGTTGAAAGGGGAAAAGAAAAAGTTTATCCTTACCCAATAATGTAAATCATGACTACATGCATTTGTTTCGCAAAAAATATCATTTATATCATTTATAAAAATAAGTAAACAAAAAATATTTTTATTGTCCACTAAAATATTTAAACATAATTTTTGTTTTCAATGATGAAGACAATTTATACAAGTATTCTTTTTTAAAAAATGTTTCTTAAATCATTTATTTTTCGCGAAATAAGGAGAATCGCTCTTTCACTTAGTTAGTCCCACGAGTAAAACTAGCATATTTTGAGATGCTCTTCGTTATGTTGATGCCTTTGATATAGTTGGATTCTACATATATAAGACGTTATATAATATCCATCACGTGGTTAATGCAAAATAGCTGTGCTTGGGCCAAAAAATTAATTACATGTATTCCAAACAAAACTGTATTCTTTTAGACCAAAAATAAAAAATTAAACTAGACTGGGTTCTATGCCCACCAACTTAACTACTGGTAAGAGATCAACGGTCCAAACATTCATTATGTTTGCGACTGTTTGGTTGTCTAAAGGCGAGCACTCGCATAGCAATAGCAAGTAAAAATATTGTGAGAGCCCTTAAAGGTCTCTTATCTAGATAAAGTAAGGAAGTTGTACAACATTTTAGAAGAAAGTGAAATTGGGCACTTTTTTGATAAATTAGAGACTTGCACTAGAGAGTGAAAGGAAAAGAAATTGCTGTAAGCTATCAAGCAACATACGAAAAAAAAATAGATATAGAAAACTAGTACCACGCCCTGCCTCGAAACGGTCAAAAGCTCGCTGTTTTACTTCTACTCAAACCGAGAGGAAGCTTGAGCCGTAAGGACCCGAGCCTTAGAGTTCGGCTGGGCCGGTTCTTTTTTACACCCCTACTATCGATGGGCTGCGGTGAAGTAACTTCGGCCCTGTTCAGCCCAATAGATTCTTCGACTTCTACCTCAGTTACTTGGGCTGTGGAAGAACCATTGCCAATATCGATCGGTTGCGGTGCAGGAACCTCGGCCACTTCTATCTCAGTTACTTGGGCTGTGGAAGAACCATTGCCAATATCGACCGGTTGCGATGCAGGAACCTCGGCCACTTCTAGCTTAGTTACTTTGGCTGTGGAAGAACCATTGCCACTATCGACCGGTTGCAGTGCAGGAACCTCGGCCACTTCTAGCTCAGTTACTTCGGCTGTGGAAGAACCATTGCCACCATCGACCTGTTGCCGTGCAGTAATCTCGGCCGCTTCTTCCCCAGTTAATTGGGCTTTTGAAGAACCATCGCTTCTGTTAGCTGGTGGGACCGCAGATTCATCGACGGGGGAAACATCGCTATTGTCAGCCGCCGGTTGGGAAGTATCTCCGACCGATGGTTGCATATCACGGTAACATTGGCCCATCATTTTTGCCGTGAGTGGGTGCCCACCAGCTCTCTGCACGACAAATCTCCGAAGTTCTTCTACCTAAAGAATCAGAAAGTATTCTATACGATGATTACACCGTTCAATTTGTTATATAAAACTGACTCAGTGAGTATATCATTTGTGTTAATTCCGAATGAAGAAGTCTCTTTAACGATTTTGATGCAGTTGCCGTCATCTTTTTTAACTATTTTCATTACCAAAAAGATGTTTCTTGTTCAATTGCAGAACGTGTTTTCACCAAATGGAAAAAAAAAAAAAAATACAACACTTTCTGGTAAAGAGAACTAGAACTACTTTATGAAAGCAAACAGGTTCGGAAAAAGTTATGCTCTTCTTCCTACCTGAAGATCGAGTTCAGGGGGAACACCAGCTGCATTTTTGAATACGGCCCAGCAATCTTCGTCCGTCAGAGGAAGAAGATGGTGCAGATTTTCCTTACCGACCATCATCTCCACCACTTTGTCGCTCCTGCCATTAACGATCACGGTTCCTCCATATCCTTTCGGCAGCCCAAAAGCCAAGCTTTGACCCCAACCCGTCGAGTGAACCCAGGTGAAATTCTTGCCTTTATCTGGTTTGTGCTGGATCGAGTAATCTGAGATGGATATGGTGGTAAAACTCAAGTGAGTGCTCCATTTCTGATTATTAAGATCACTTCGCCAGAGATCAATTGAGTCTAAGCAACAATTATTCTTACCGGAGCCCAAATTATACCATTTATTCGCATCACAAACATTATCTAGCACGATCAGGTACCTCTTCCCCACTAACTGCCGATGGAGAAGAGAGACCAACCTCGAAATATCATCTTTCTCGCGTATCTCCTTGATGATCTTCTCGTCCTCTCCGAGGCAAGTCAGCATCCTCTCAGCAACAAAGAACTGTCGGCGAGTCTGCATAGCCTCATCGTCAGCGTCCTTTTCGTCTGGGTAATCCCAGGGTTGTTTTGTCATGCAAACCCAGATCCGAGGAAGAAAGCGCTCTTGCACTTGTGGGCTGTTGAGCATCATTTGACAGACGGTGGTTTTTCCACTACCTGCTGCTCCCGCGATCCCAAGTGCCTTGAATTGGTTGCAGTTGCTTTTGCTATTGTCAAGCAAGTCATGGAGGAGGAATGACACTTCGACTTCCCGCCCAATAACCTCAGACAGATCGAGCGACCCGTCAGTCGGCTCAACGTAGTCGACCTCGTTTATGGCTAGCTTTTGGGGTCGCGTGAAGGGTCGCCGGAAGCGTGGCCGCTTGTTTCCTGTCCCCCTCATTGGATCCAGCAGGGGTGCACGCACTTCACTTTGGTGCAATACGTATGACATTTTCAGGGTTTTCTTCGGCTGTGTTCCTTGGGAACGGAAATTTTATGAGTATTGCTCCCACTGATCTGGGGCGAGAATTTTATCGTCGATCGTAATGCGATGGGCCACGTTCACGCGGCAACTTTCTCTAGTGACTTGTTTTTTCATGTCACCTTAGCCAATCTCTTATTTTTATACATATATAACAATATATGTATTGATTCTATTTTAATCTTTATGCACATATTTTTTTAGGTGTATTTAGACTGACTTTTACAATATCTATGTATAATAGATGGAAAAAGTCATAATCCCTGACAAAATGTTCTATGAATGCGCAGATTTCGGTAACAAATTTTTCAATATATTTTTATGGATTCTATTTTGGTATATCTATGTAAAGACAAAGCTGGCTTTTATAAAAAAAAAAAAAATAAGGCTTTCCAATATCTAAGTTATAATAAGGAAAAAAATTAAAGAGAATAGTTAAATGTTAATAAGGCTTGCGTACATCTAAGTTCACCTTCTTTTTTTTTATCATAAGAAAAAATAAAGGAAAAAAAGAAAAGAAGTCAAAAATTAAATAAAAAAGAAAAATTAAATATTTAACATGTTATATGGTGAATATTATAGCTAATATATCGAGATTATTGCACATATTTTAGAGACACTGATTATTATAAATATATTATATGTATCTAGATTATATTTAGCAACATCTATGTATGACTGCATGAAATTGCATGTATTTTGGAGATAAATTTTTTATATATATATATTTTATTTTGGGATATCTATATAAAAATAAGTCTCAAAGTTATTTTTCATGATTGGCGCATATTTGTAATATGAATATTAGCAAATTCATAATAAATTACTAAATAAAGAAAATATTTTTTTCAAGAAAACAATTACTTTAATAGGTATCTATGACATGATAGTGCATATTTCATTAATATATGAAGTTAGAGGATCATTGGAGAAGTTATATAACACATACCTTTTATTTAATAAATAAAGGGTTTTGCTAGTATGACAGTTTTTGAGTTATTCTGAGAGTAACCACTTGTTGTTAACCACAAAATTTTGAAAGAGTAGACCTCACAATAATTTATAATTATTTTTATTTAGTTTTTTATGATCAATAACAAAATATTATTTTCATAGTAAATTAAAATCTGTTACATAATCATTTCTCATAAATAAATGACATGATAGGATTAAAAAAAAAAATCAACACTTAAGAATGATAGCAAGTTTCCTATCCCACTCAAACTTGCAAAAATTGCAATCTCCTAAAGTTAAAAACACTAGCTGCTAACAACCATCCGTTCAGCCTTTGCTAGTGGCGCTCCGGTGAATTTCCGTCACTCCCATGGCATGAGCAGATACCACACATCACAGCGAGCACATAGCCTTTACTAATCCAACCGATGTCTAACTTCAAATTATTTGCAGTGTGCTCGAAAATATATATGCAAGCATTGTTGCTCTTCGCTGGAAAAAGATAGGCAGTTCTTTTTTAGCGTTCTTATGTCCATTTGCATTGTTTAGGAGCTCACCATGTTGATTTTCAGTTTGCAGCCAAAGAAGTGGCCATCATTCAAGCTGGATTGATGGATATTATGCGGATCTTAGACCATGACCAAATAATGGTTTCAATGTATGGGACATTCAGACCCTAAATAGCTCAATTATGCAGCTTCTGCAATCGTTCTCTTTGAATTCAGTAGTTTCCATAGATTGAACATAAATCAACTGTGAATGGTTGAATGCTATTCAGTTCTGGCTTTCTTGATCTGTTTCAAAGACAGTGTCTGAGTGTACATGAGCGTGTGCTTATCTGTAAAACGATATGTTCTCCCAGTTGTTCGGGAGTGGTCTAGAAGTCATTGCATAACTGTTAAAAAAATTGGATGTGTGCGGAAGCGTGGTTTTGCTATGGTTGATAGTTTGTGTTTTGATGTGTGCAAGTGCATGTGCATAGTATGTATTTGGTAGAGGATGGACAAGGGACAGGATAGAATAGTTCAAAGATATAGGTCATGGGATAAAGGAAAATAATTTCGTTAGTTGAACAAAATAGTTTGATGGAGGTGTTGGTGGAGGAGACACCCCACACGCAGGTGGAGGTCTAAACCTCACACATACACGGTGGAGGCTAAGCCTCACACTTACGAATGACGTCCACAAAGTCCTATTTATAGGCGAGGTACACCGCCTCTTCTTGACCGACTTACACACCTAGATGAGCCTAGACAATTCTTTATTCTTCAATTTGACTTCTTGTTGCCCACGTTCTGTTTCTTCTTCATTTTGCAGCTCACTTCCAGATTTTTCTTCATAGCCACTATTTTTGACTTTTCAAGATTTCTTTTGCTGCTACCTGCTTGTCGACTTGGACAAGTTGCCGCCAAGGCTTTTCTTGGTGTACTTCATTTCTAAGCAATCCAGTTGATTCTAGAGTTTTCCAAAATGGATCACCAATTTCCAACAATAACACTATTTATATCTATGAGCTATTGTTTATATAAAGATAAGATCGGATAATGAAATGCTGTAACAAAAGTGCGACATAAACTGGAGAACCAGAAGTCATGATATTCAAAGTGGTAACCCGGGAAACCAGAAGTTACGAAGGATACATAGAGTAGCCAATTATAATGCCAAGTTCATTAAAGCAGATCAGCGCCTACTGTTTTCCACGATAGAGCTGAAGCCTCATCTAAGCACATTTTTATGGTCGTCGATGCAGATTCTACGTTTTTCTGATGTTGCTCACGTCTCTTCCTGAGCTCATTAAGCTCCTTTGAGAGTTTGTCAATCTGTTCATCCAAATAAGCCATGGTGCATTCATCGAATTTCTTTGCCGCAAGACCAAAGTAGGCACCCACTACTCTGGTTAGTTGATTAATCACAAATTGGACGTGGAACTTGGCACGCCGCGCAACCTTCAAGTGGCTCCACCATTTCATAAGCATCTGTTCGTCAATGTCCTCGATGTTAGTCCTGTACATGCTGTAAATGACGTCACACAACCAAACAAACACAAACGTCTTCACTTTAGGACTCAAGTTGGATTCAGCAATCAAATCCTTATGTTTGTCCATCATTTTCTTGATGATGTAGGCGAAATCCCAAGTGATCTGGAGCCCTTCGACATCAACAACCTTGGTGTTCAAGTCATAGAACTCGGTCAATTCTTCCTTTGGTACTGGAACAGCGTCAAGCCTCTTTAAGAGCTGTTCGAAGGCGTCACCTGCATAGGGGATCATTGTTGCATAGTCTAAAGAATCATCTGAAGGAGGTATTGACAGATTCTCGAATTCCATCAACTCATTCTTAGAAAAGGATTCGTATATCTCCTTCAAAGTCTGAGTAGATTCTGTCATCTGCTTTTCCCACTGAGCAGTGGTTTTAGAGATCGGCCCTTCTCTAACGACCTGGCCGGGAATAAGTTTTCCCAAGGTCCTCAAGTCCACATCCCCTCTCTCTCCCTTAAGTGAGCTTAATACCTATTAAAGAATCATCAGTTTTTTTGGCATTATCAACTGGTGAAATAAATTCAATGACTCCTACATGGTAAATCAAAAGCATGGAGATGTAATTTAGCTTCCTCCTTCCCACTCTTAAGGAGAAGGATCCAACAGATTTGGATGCACCAGAATGTCATTTTTGCCAGCGACCCAGTCACAGATCGAGCATATAATGCTACTTTGGAGGCAAAAAACCAAAAGAAGTAGAGAGGAAATGTCAATAAACAGCACAACTGATGAAAGGAAAGGATCAAACCATCGTCATCCCATCCTTACGAAACGAGTTACCAACATCTATTATCAGGGCAGACGAGCTATCACTCAAACGAGTTGGTGTTTACTTATTTGTGAGCATCTCCAGTAGAAGAAAATTCACTGGAAAAAGGGACTTTTCTTTTCCTGTCGGATGAATCATGAAACATGATTGGGGAGATGAACTGGGCAAGGATGCAGAGCTTTGAAAGAACCAGGCATACCTCTTGCTTTGCGCATTTAAGGTGCACAACGTAGTAATCTTCCAAGTGGTAAATGCACTCCCTCGGATCTCTGTTTTCCCCACAGAAGTCACAGTAGTATTCGCCAGAGTCATCCTCGGCGTAAAAGTCAGCCAGGCTGAGGGGTTCATCAAGCAATATGGGCAGGCGGATGCTTGTCGGCAAGGGGCCACAAAGGAGATGGAGGTTAAAGTCGCACTCGGAACAGTGAAAGACCGGCGGTGAGTCGCAGGGACGGCCACACTCCTTACAGGGAGGAGGAGCGTGGCCGGGAGGAGTGTGGCCGGGCATACTTTCGAGGACAGTAAGACGGTGAGGGTGACCGAGGTATAACACGGTTGGCTGCTGCATCTCTCTCTCTCCCTCCATCGCTTGGTTTAGAGAGGGATGATAAATATGGGGGTGGTGGCGGTAGTGGCATGGACCTAAGGAGGCTGGGTTTACTTGACTTTCATTAGATATAGTTAGATTGGAGAAAAAGCATAATAGATTCTCTTTAAATGACCATTCGCTGAAATCACTATCAATTCTATTAAGTACTCCTTGTGGATGGGGGAAATTTTTTTAAAAAAAGGTCATTGGTCAATCACTTTTTTTAAGTTTATTTAGTCATGGTTCTTATCGATTCATATTGTTTACGTGCACGCAATATTTCCTGTATTGGTATCATATTGCAATTTAATGTCTCATATTTTCTTTCAGTCAGAGATACATGATGGGGTTGTGATTCTCTTTAAATAAAATTCCCTGTAAACTCTAAAGGAGAATTTTGTTGATGTGAATATTTTGTTGTTGTTGTAATTCTTCGGATATTATGTATTTCTCTTACGAAAATTCACGTCGTTGCCAAAATTTAAAATAAAATAACAAATATAGTATTAGACCCGAGCAACCAACCGGCATCTTGTTAATGAATACCATCTTTTTATGTTGCATATGCTAAGAAAACAAGTGGAGGAGGAAGCTGTGAAACATTCAGATCTCTACATTATATAAGACAAAACATAAAAAGGAAAAATCGATTAGCAACATCGAGAATCTGTCCTCCACAACCTGACAGGCGATAGAATTTCTCCCTCAAATGACCAGAGATGAGTTGTGAATTTTATTTTTTTTAGCAAGACTCAATGTACAAAACTACGGAAAATCTGATTTATAACCAGAGATTATATCAATTTGGTTGATCAACCTAAGTAGCATAGCTCTAAACTATTGCTCCCTTTATTTGCGAAAAAAGAATGACTTAGAAAAGATGTTCCTAAAAATGATTGCTCTTGCCGGTTCAATTAATTAGCCAATTAAAAATGTTTTTTACCCACAATAATTGTCTAAATATTATCGTAGACAATGAAAGTGTTTTTGGTTCATACATTTTTGCAAGCGACATAAGAAATTATTTTCGGAAAAATATTTTCCGTGAAAATGATGAATCGTTAACCATGGGGAAAGGAGTTATAAGGCCGAAGGAAGAGGAGAGTAAGAGCAAGCAAAGCACGGAAGTCCAACCATGGAGCTGCCGGGTTCTGACAAGTTGAAGATGCTGTGGGACAAATGGGAAATCCGGGCGTTCATGCTGATCAGTCTCTGGCTCCAGGTTGTGTTGACGCTGGTGACGCCCTTGAGGAAACGCACCGGAAACGTGGTTCTGATCTCGTTGATCTGGACAGTCTACCTGCTCGCTGACTGGGTGGCCGCCGCCACGGTGGGCAAGATTTCCAGCAAGCAAATCAAGGGTTGCGGGCTCTCTGAGAACTCTGATCTCGTGACTTTGTGGGCACCTTTCCTCCTACTCCACTTGGGAGGCCCTGACACCATCAGTTCCTTCTCTCTCGAGGACAACGAGCTGTGGCCTAGGCACCTCTGCGGGCTCGTTCTGCAGGATCTTGCTGCCGTTTACGTCTTCTTCAAGTCGCTTCCAAGCGACAAGCTGCTGTTGCTGTCGACCATGCTCGTGCTTATTGCAGGGACCATTAGGTACGCCGAGCGAATACAGGCTCTATATGCAGCGAGCTTGGACGGATTTGGGTATTCGGTGTTCCGGAAACCAGATCCAGGACCTAAATATGAGAAAGTTGTGGAGATCTACAATTCCTTGAAAGAGAGCAGCATGCCGACGCAGTTTGTGACAATTGATCGGCATGGAAGCAACTGCTTACATCGTGCTCCCAACGAGCATGCAGCCATGACCTACAATGAGGAATCAACAGCAAGGACGGTCCTTCAAACTGGGTACCAGTTGTTTAAGACCTTCAAGGGACTCATAGTCGGCTACGTCTTCAACACCATAGAGCGCCAGCAGAGCCGTGTCTTCTTTCTCAAACAGAACGCCGTACACGCTTTCAAGCTGGTAGAAGTGGAGCTTAGCTTCCTGTATGAGATCCTCCACACTAAGACATTTGTTTTGCGATACAAATGGGGATGGATCTGGCGCCTCATCAGCTACTGCTCCATCTTGAGTGCCTTTGCCTCATTTTATACAGTTGAGAAGGATGGATTCCGCAAGTCAGATGTCATCATCACTTATTTCCTGTTCTCTGGAGCAGTTTCCCTAGACGTCATCTCCCTCTTCAGATTGTTGTTATCTGATCGAACCGCCATCACCATGGAAAGAAAATGGTACGATCCCATTTTTCAATGGATGAACAACAGAAAGAGGTGGTCAGGAAAGGTGTCCCAATGTAATTTAATAAAATTCTGTCTGCATAAAAAGAGCCATTGGCTTAACAAGATTGCCGAATTTGTGCGTATGAGAGGTCGTCTGGATAAGATTAGGCTAAGCTTTTGGGGGCAGAATTGTGTGGTGGATGACAAGCT
Source organism: Corymbia calophylla (assembly GCA_014182845.1). NCBI lineage: Eukaryota > Viridiplantae > Streptophyta > Magnoliopsida > Myrtales > Myrtaceae > Corymbia > Corymbia calophylla. Next base: position 5,669,084 of record CM024696.1, on the reverse strand, counting down.
AAAAGAGTTCATTTTCGAGGAGTTGAGAAGGAGATCCTTGGTCGCCAGTGATGTTGAAACTGCTTCGATGATTTCTTCTCACCGAGGCAGTTGGGCTCTTTCAGACGCTGGCATACGTCCAAACAGTGAGTTATATAGTAGCATTGTGGATGTTCCCTACATCGAAAGCGTCTTAGTGTGGCATGTAGCCACGACACTCTGCTGTGAAGAAGACCGTCCAAATGAGAGCGGCGAGAAGCGAAAAATGTGCCAGATACTGTCAGACTACATGTTCTATCTCCTGGTCCTGCAACCAAAAATGATGTCCGCCTTCCCATCCAACTGGCAGTTGACGTTCCAAGACACCTGTGCGGAAGCCAAGAGATTTCTTGAAAATAAGGAACCCAAAAATCTTGACGGGAATCTGAAAGGAGCGTGCCAGAACATTCTGGACGTGGATTCGTCCGTTAAACCAGCTCTTGTCAAAGGTTACGCGAGCAGGTCTGTGCTATTTGTTGCTAGTTCCCTGGCGAAATGCTTGCGAGAGCTCCAGCAAAGGAAATGGGACATAATGGGAGGAGTGTGGGTCGAGTTACTGTCATATGCTGCGAATCACTGCAAGGTCGATGTAAACGCAGAACAACCGAGCAAGGGCGGAGAACTTCTGACCATTGTCTGGTTTCTGTTAAACCATCTGGGCTTGACAAAGCAATTCGACGTGGATGATGGGGCTGGGGTCCAGATCGTAGTGAAGAAGTAAATAGTATAGCACTAATTTTTCTTCTGTATCCGATCATCCAAAATCAATTTCCAAATGCAAAATTTCCCTTTTCGCTTTGTGGATTAAGATAATAAAATTTCCAACCCACCACATCCGTGATGACGAGAGTTTTGGATCGATGCTGGCCGTGCTGGCAGCGTTGTCTATCTGGTTTGTGGCGATGGTGTGGTGAACTCCGAGCGGTCGGTGTGGTTGTGGCTGAGTCATGTCAAGGCCGACCAGAGAGATGTTCCGGTGGTAATGTTGTCCGTGGTAGTAACGATGGTGGTGCTTTTATCGTCTGTGATAGTTATGGCGGCTTAGTAGCGGTCAGTGGCAGCGATGGCTATATCTGTATTTTTCCTTTTGATATAATATCATAAGTTGTCTATGAACTTTTTAATTTGTAAATTTAAGTCTTTAATTTTCTTTTTTTTGCCAAATAGTTCCTTAAGTTATGCAACTTGTCACGTCAATAATGCCCATCAACTCCAACTTTCACAAATCAGCGGTATCATGGAATTTTGTTTGTTTTGACTGGATTAAAATAATAGAAACATGAAAAAACCTCGAGATCGAGAGAGAGAGAGAGAGGGGAAAAACAATGAGGAAGGAGGAGGTGCAGCACCAGGCTCAGGCAGAACCAATTCGAGTAAAAGAAAGAATATAGTCTAGGGACCTAATTGGCAAAGAAAAATTAATGAATCAGTTGCATAAATTCAAAAAGTTTAGGGGCAATCTGTGCTTAATCTTTCTTTCTTCTTCTTCTTTTTTTTTGGTGAGAATAATAGGTTTTTCGTAATGAAAAAGATTGGTCACGTGGTTGCATCTTAACTGTTCTTTGTGTTTTTGGTGACTAATCAATTTCCTATAAAAACAAATAAGCATTCGACGTGTATAATTAACGATGACCAATGACAAAGTCGTCCACATCAGCTAATGTTATTAATGTATTTTAAAAACTTTTGAGTATGTCTTGAATTATTTTTGGTTGTTTGACCCAAATTGAGTTTTGATACCCAAATTGAAATTTGTGGCGACTTGACTTGAGAAAGGAATGGAAGTTTAGTGTTGGTAACAAAGGGTTTGGAGCAGTATTAATATTGTTTAATAGGTTTTAAGTAGAGACAAAAAAAGAGTCTCAAAGTTTTTTTCAAGCCACATTTTGTAATCCTTGAATTTTCATAGGGGTTCTACTTCTCCTCTTCCGCGTGGTCTTTCCATGAGGGTTTTCCATGTAAATCTGTGTTTTTTCATCCTTGTCAGTTTTAATTTTGTTATACTTTTCACATTGGTCATAAAAATATGGTATCAAAGCCATGAGGTTTCTCAATATTCTAGTTATAGATTTAAGTTCAACAATGAAATTTGATACTGAGAAATTTGATGGTAGCAGCGGTTTCAATTTATTGATGGTTCGTATGTTGCTGTTCTTACACAACAGGATTTGAAGAAAACTTTGTTTGCGAAAAGGAAGAAACTGAGAGACACGTTGGATGAAACTTAGGAATAATTGGACGAAAAGGCTATGCCTACCCTCAAGCATTGTCTCGTGAATGAAGTTTTCTAGAATGTACTAGATCAGAAAATGGCTACATTTTTAGGGACAAAATTAGAGAATATTTTTCTTCACAAAATCTCTCATCAATCAATTGAAGCTCAAATGACACTTCGCTCTTCATATGGCTAAAGGTGCTTCCTTTAAGTTTCATGTTTTTTGAGTTCAATGCCATTATCTTTGAATTAGAAAGTATTTGACATTAAGATTGAAGATGAGGATCAAGTGCTTTTATTTTTAGTTTCGTTACTTCCCATTTATAAGAATTTTACAAGACCTTGATTGTTAGTAGAGAAACTATCGATCTTGAAGATATAAAGATCCGGGGGCTACCACTATGTAATATTGTTCACTTTAGGCCTTCGGTCCTCATGACTTTAAAACGTGTTACACATAATAAAGAACCTCAAATCTTATAAACTAGCTCAGAATTTCTCCCTTAGTGATGTGGGATAGGAGACATGCGCTTAGCCTTGCCTACTTTTGGATCATAGTTGCCCGTCGACACAACCTCCCCTGCCATCCTAGCCATGTTGCCTACCCTCAAGGCTTAGGTCGTCATAGAAGATGTCAAGACTAGTCTTCTAAAAAAATAGAAACTATATACCAAATTGACTTTTGAAGGCAGTAATGGTTAGGGGGTTGGTTTAGTTTCTAGGGGAAGGTATGTTAAGAGAAGCAATGGAGGTAGAAGCAAGTCAAAATGGAAGCCTCAAGATCTAACTTGCAACTAATGTAAATCTAAAGGGTATACCAAGAAAAATTATTTGAATCTGAAAGCAAAGTAACAAAGAAAGAATAATCCAAATCAACAAAATCAAGGATCGGTAGAATGATCAAAATCACTAGAATAGATAGATCAAGAAAATGAAAATCCCAATCAAGCTGGTGTTGCTGAAGAAGAAAATGAAGATTGGTTATTGGTTACATATGGTAAAGATAGATCCTGTGATAGTTGGATTTTGAATTTAGGCTATTCGTACCACATGGGTCATAATCATGATTGGTTTTCCACATACAAGTAATATAATAATTGAGTTATTCTAATGGGAAACAACACTAAATGCGAAGCAGTTGAGATTGAGAATGTCAGCATTAAGATGCACAATGGCATCATCAAAACCTTGGAAAATGTTAAATATGTCCTTGATTTAAAGAAAAACCTCATCTCTTTGGGTACACTTGATGCTAATGATTGTAGGTAGGTATATGACTAAAGGTGGAATTAGGAAGATTATGAGATGTTTAATTCTGTTGATGACAAAGCTGAAAATTTGCACTTTGTATTAGTTGCAAGGCATTGCAACTATTGGTTCAGCTGCAATCTCATCCGCTATTGTAACATCCTGAAATTCGAGCCATTAGAGGGAGGAATGAACGTTAATTTCGCCAATGCATTGTTGGTTGATCTCACTCGGAACTGATCACTCCTGAGATACTGACCTTGAGGGGAAAGGCTAATGAGGACGAACTCGTGCGACTAAAGAACTTGACACAGGAAAACGACTCGACCGTGAGCTTGCGTAAGGACGATCCCGTAGTTATGCGAGCCGATTTCGGGGACGAATAGAAGTCGATTCGCGGACCAGTATAATGGGACGATGGGTGATTCCGTTTGCGTTATCGAGCCCGTGAACGACCCTATGTCGATCCTTGGTAATCATGTACTTTGAAATAAGAATCTATCCTTCGCAATTTCACGTAGTCAAGGACGTTCATGTGTCGAGAAGTCTTGAACGTGAATTAGCACGAGTCGGTTACGCGTGAATCCTCAAAGCCGCTTGTCAGTCTGAGTAGTACCAAAATGGCATTCGAGCGAAATTGACATGGCATGAGAATCCAGTATTGGACTTTGAATTTTCGGGAACGTTCGAGAAGGACTTTTGGACGATGCTTTTAGACATCGAAAGGCTGCCGGTTGAGCCGAGTATTTGGAAAAGGGATTTTCGGACCGAGAATACGAGCCTACGAGGACATGGGCCGGGCAAGATCAGTGTGGGCCTCACACCCAAGGTGGGACAGCCGCCATGGAAGGCCCGAGGCAAGCAAGTGAGCCCGTAGGGCCAAACTGACAATTTACCCTCCTGAGCTCGTTGTCTAATCTTGAGCCGTTTCAAGCCCAACAAATTCCCGAGCCCGTTCCTATTAATTTTCCAGACTTTTTCCTAGGCTCGCCCTTCATTTTTCAGCCCAAGGGCAGATTGGGAAATGTGCAAGGTGGAAATGACCAAAATGCCCTTGGATACTTTGAAGAAAAGTCAAAAAGAAGAGAGAGAAGATGAGGTCAATTGTTTGGCAAGTTGGGGCAAGCATTTATGGCCTTGATAAGGCTTATCCTTCAGCCTTCACTTCACTCTCTTTCTCCTCTTCATCTTCTCCAAAAACCGCACCACTTCTCTCCCTAGTTTTCCTTCCTTCCTTCAGTTTTTCAGTTCTGACCTTTCACCGAAAATCGAGTTGTTCATGGCCTTCCCGTGTGAATCTCGGCCCGTGCCACCCGCCATCGCGTTCAGAAGACGAAAACCGTTCAGATAACGTTGGCCGTTTGCCGAACGGAGTCGTCGGACGTCCTGTACGGCTGCCGGAAGTTGCTGCTCGCCGGACCGTCACTATTCCGCCTGCAGCAGCTTTGTTCCGCATTTTCCCCTATTTTTCTCCCATTCCAGCCAAACCACCGCCTATACCAGCCACAAGTGGTTCCCCCTTGACCCCCAGGTGCCGCCGGTTGCTGGCCCGCCGCTCGCCGGAGCTCCGGGCAGCCCGTTCAACTCCGATCAGCTTCTTTCCTCCCGTGCGATCGGCTTTTGAGTTGCGAGAGGGATTCCGAGTTTGTTGCTGCTGTTTTGAGCCCGGGACCGCCTTGGATCGTCGTGGGTGAGGTCCCTGGGTGTCGGGTTCGTCGCCGCCGTCGCGTCCGTGTCACCGGCCTGCTTAACGGGTGAGTTTAGCTCCTAATCCCTATTTAGTGCCTAAACTTGCTTAGGGTTGGGTTAATTAGTGGTAATGTTGGATTATGATGTTTAATTAAGTTGTATTAGCCCTAAGACAGGTGGTTAGATAGATGATTAAGATTATATTAACTTAATTTTACTTATTAAGCTTAATTGTGCTTAATTTGGTATTAATTGTGTTTTGTGATTAATTAAGCATGATTTGCTTAAATTGGTTGATTAATTGTTTTAATTAATGTTTTGTTTAATTTCTGGATTAAATGTTTTAATTAATTGAATTTCGGGAAAATCACTGTTCATAATTACTGTTCACGAGCACTGTTCACGATTACTGTTCACGAGCATTGTTCACGATTACTGTTCACGGCACTGTTCATCCAGAAGCTAATTTTTGTCTGAATTCGATGTGCTATTGATTGTTATGATTAATTGAAGTGCCGATTGTTAATTATACTCGTGAATATTGATGAAATGCGTGATCGAGTGTTGGTTGGATTTTGGATTTTGGAATTGTCGAGTGAGATCGCATGACATATTGCATGGGTTATCTGAAATGGCATGTCGCATGAGCATAAGTGATGTTGCATTCACGACAGAGCAAAAATATAAATGGATTGCTTGATGATGTGTTGCATGATCACATTAAATGAGAGAACCCGGCGTTGCCGGAAGACCGCCAATCCCTATGGGGTTGTGCCGTGGCCAGTGGGTCGCCTGACTTCGGTCGGTTGCCTGACAGGGAGGGGTTCTATGTAGGACTGCGGTATGGGGGCGGGTCCCGGGCCTCTGTCAGTTGCGGGGCTGCGGTAGTGGGCGGGTCCTATGCTCCTTCGGGAATGCCGTCTTGGGAGTGAGCCCTTGACGTCGCCGTGCCTCGAGGTAAAGAGGACGAAGCTGGTTTAGCCGAAACGCCAACCATAAGGTTGTGCCGTGGCCCAGGAGGAGGGGTCGTAATAATCGGAGCATGTGTGGGTGTGAGGCATGAGAAAGTTGTGTGAGATGCTCTGATTATTCGCATGCTCTTAATGTCGTGATGATTGCATTAATTATGGTACGCACGCATGAGTTGACAGTCGTGCAGGGTGTGGCAATGGCTAGGTGAGATCGCTTGTGGTGCGACTCGCATGTGATTGATGAATTGTGTCATCTAACGGCCATGTGCCTTGATTGCGTGTATTGTGCTGAGATTTAACGTGCAGGGTATGGCATACCGGGTAAGGTTGCATGCGAACCGAATGGTGTTTATTGATTGACCCTGGTGGTTGTTTGATTGCGGGTTGTCTCGTTGTCTCGTTGTGGGTTGAGTGAGGGGTGGTTACGGAGAGATACCCCGGGTTGAGTTGGCGTACTAACCGGGGCTTAGGGGGAGAACTCGCTGAGATTTTATCTCAACCCGTCGTGGTTAACCATTTTCAGGCCCCTAGAATGGTGTACCCGCAATGGAGGATCCTGCCCCACTCCTCCAGTGATCGACTCGATGGAGACTGAGTCCGATGGGTCCGAGTGACCGTGGTGTTGAACCCGAGGGTTCATCTTGTTTAATTGGATTAGCCTAGTTACTTTTTGGTTTGGCTTAGAGGATGGATCGGCCCTTTTTGCCGGGCTTGTAATTCGGAAAACGATCCTCCATTGGTTAATCCAGTAAGATGTATAAATGAGTAGTTGCTATTGTCATTACTGTTCACCCCTCTATCCCTGTTTGATTGTATGTTTGTCTGGGGATGGTTCGTCTTCCGCTTGCGCATAATCAAAGATAAAATGAATGGTCGTCGATGGGTCCTGGGACGTCGCTTTCAATTGACCATGGAGAAGGGGTTGCCGCGAGCTCGAGAGTCAGGGCGTGACAGCTATGATAAAATCAGACACCAATAAATTTTAGCATATAAGCTTACGCCATATGAGGATTAGAGAGAAAGATGTGCCGAGTAAGAGAGGCCTTTTGCGTGATCAGATTTTGGAAAACTAGATGTTTGTGATCATTGATTTGATCACGTTTTCATTCATTTGTCTCTAAACCCTCGGATCGTGCTCATGGAATGAGAATCCGTGTTGAAAAGAGTTTTTCCCATTGCGAAGAACAATGAAGAGAAATCTAACTGAAAGTGGCTGAGAAATCCTTTCATTTTTGCGTGATCAGCTTGGCGGTATGATTGTTGATCGTTCGCATTGTCTTTGATAAGGTTTAGCAATTCTTTGGATTTAGCTTTTGTTCAGCCTTTTTTTTATTTGTCAATAGGGCCAAAATGACATCTTTTTTTGTGGGGTTTACCGATTGGATTTCTTCAGTGAGATCTTACAATTTGTTTTCGTTTTTAATTTTTTGGGAAAAAAGGTACTTACAACGATGACCCTTCCCTATCCTTTATATAGGAAAAAGGTTTTATGGAATCACCTCCTCGTGATGTGTATGTATATTTTTATGAAAAAGTCTTAGTTGTATTTGATGCACATGAACCAAATTCACTTGTATATTAAGATGAGATAAGCTTCTCGTGAGACCTGAAATATCATACGATTGATGTGAGCCGGACTTACATGATCTAGGTACACACATCACCCTCTACTTTTACGTGGAAAAAAGAAGAAGCTAATTTAATACTATTATGGTCGTGAAACCTGAAATATCAAACGATTGATGTGAGCCGGACTTACATGATCTAGGTACACACATCACTCTCTATTTTTACATGGAAAAAAGAAGAAGCTAATTTAATACGATTATGGTATATTGATGCTCCACGGAGGGCCTTTTGGGTTTGACATTGCCATCTCACTGCCCTATGCTTTTTTCCCCTTCTTTTCTTGATAGAAAAAAGTTATTATTAGAAAAAAAAACAAATACTTAATCTATAATGTAGATGCTACTCCACCTCGCATAATTCTACTTTTCTTGTATCTTTGTTTCATTACCAAAATCTATTTCAAATAATGGTATATTGACAAAAATATCAAGGTGTCATCAACATGATCAGTATGCATGAAAAAATTTTAAACAATAGACGAATATATTATATATGTCCTCTTATCATTTTATTATGAAATATTAACATTAAAAACAAGAATAAAGAAACTTAATTACTCGACAAAATGGATGTATAAGATATTGACCTAATAATCTCTCAGCCTATAGTTTGAGATACATAAACATATATTTCTGCATTAATATCCTCTTAGTTGAACAGAATTTTATAACACAAGAAGTGAAAGACTATAAGATAATCTTGAAAATATACATAGAAAACATATTTCAAGTCAGTCCGACTATACCTTCCTACAATGATAGGATGGACCGCATATCCCACAAAACTCTAATTCCAAGATAATTTCTATCCAAAAATTTGCTTTTCCTTTTTACATAGCACGGGCAGTAAGTCTAGTTTCCAACTAAAAAGAAAAGAAAAATGGTCCGGTACTTTCCCGCTACTTAGCGGAGACAAGGAGCGTGCAATATCCTTTCCATCTCTTCGGTTACACTTCCCTTGAACCTTCTCCTGGAAGCCACCTATCCGTGTATCCTGCTGAGTTCTAGTTCCTTTGTTCGCTTCACCTCTACCCCGAGGATTCAAGGCTTCCATTAAATCCATGGGCTCGCATGGTAAGCAGTCGGGGTCTCTGTTTGATCTGGCCAACTCAATATATAGAATCAATGAGGTCTCGGCACCTAACCAACCCTCCCCATCTGCTGGAGGAAGTGTGAATACCGTTGGGAACGACCGGGACAATAGCAGCAAAGATGAGGTTCAAGGTCCTGATAATTTGTCATCTTGGGATATTAGTCTGCACGAGAATATCCAAAATGATCTTTCCCACTTCAAGTCAACCTTGGAGTTGTGGCGCCAGAGATTGGAGTTGTGGCGCCAGAGAGCCGATGACTTAGGTAATCAAGTGAGCATGATAATGGAAAGCCAAGATTCAAAACGTTTGGCTCTCCACAACACTCATGAAGACAAGCTGCAGGAGGTACAACTGGAAATCTCGAGTTTGAGGTTGCGTCTGCCTGCTCTTCACAATCTTTCAAAGGCCAAATTGAGCACTCCTGGCCTACCCATGGTTGTGGAATATGCAAGAAGCGGCCAGATGTTGGTAAAACTGCAAGCTGAATTCAAAAAGACGTCCACGAGTCCAACTATTCAGGGCGTGCAGCAACTTTATTACAGATTGGATGACAAATACAGAAAGTGTTTGTTGTGCCTTACAGCTTTCCCGGAGAACGCAATCATAAAGAAAAGGGTCCTCATCAATTGGTGGGCTGGGGAGGAGTTCCTAGATGTCAAAGATCCGAAGGGACCCATGGCTATTGAGGAAGCCACGGAAAAAATCTTCAAAGAGCTTGGCGAGAAGGGCTTCATCATGCTAGTTCATAAGAAGGGAAAGCAGAGAAGCCCTGTTCCTGACAGCTGCCAGCTCCACCCGTTTATGCGGCGGGTCCTGATAACTTTAGCGACGGAGGAAAAGTTCTTGGACTTCGATTCCCAGGGTAATGCAACGACAAAGTATTCTGAGTGCTTCAGGGCATGCTTGGTTGAAGGTGGACAGCTCTCGAGGCCATCATTAGTGAACAAGGCATGGAGATTAAGGACATTGTTCAACGTGAATGAGCAGTTTCTTGATTTAAAGTGGGATTTGTTTTATTGGTGCCAAGTTCTTCAGTTGGGACGGTGGGTGCTGTCCCCAGATCATAGCATTGATGTGGATGACGCGCCATCCCTGTTAAAAGGAATAGAAAAAATGAAGGGTCTCAGATACTTGAGCCTTCACGGTGTGACCAAGATTCGAGAGCTTCCTGCCTCTATTTGCAAGCTCTCCAATCTAACCATACTTGACCTCGGAGCATGCCAAAGTGTGGAAACACTTCCTAAGGAAATTGGTCTTTTACAGAAACTCACATACTTGGACTTGTCCGAGTGCTACCTGATCAGCTACATGCCCAAGAGTCTCAAGAACCTGAAAGAGCTCCAAGTGCTCAAAGGGTTTGTGCATTACCACAACGTAAACCATCAGAACGAATCACAAAATACTTGCACGCTCTCTGATTTGGAAAGTATGAATAAGTTGTGGAAATTGAGTTTGCGAATGGATAAAGCAGCTGATTTAGGAGATGAACATATGGGACATCTATCGAAATTGCCCGAACTGAGGTCATTGACAATTACATGGATCGGAGCTCCTAGCAATCTCAAACAACCCAAGGACAGTATGAGTAGAGGCGACTCTTCAGATTCCAATATACCAGTGGGGCTAAACAAACTGACGAAGCTGGACTTGCGCGGCTACCCTGCACCTTCCATGCCAAAGTGGCTAACTCCTGCACAGGTACAACATATCAATAAACTTTACATAAGAGGAGGTAAACTTGTGAATCTCAACCTGACAACTCCTAATGGGAATAAGTGGAGCGTCAAGATCTTGCGGCTCAAGTTCCTTGCTAACTGTGAGGTCGAGTGGTTGGACCTGCGAGATCATTTCCCATCTCTAGTCTACTTGGAAAAAATTCAGTGCCCAAAGCTCAAGTTTTTCCCTTGCGATGGCTATGGCTTGTGGATGGATCCCCATGCTAGGGAAGGGGAATGAGCAAACTCTCTATGCAATTTTATGTTAATGTCTGTATTATTGTTCTGTTTTCTGCATTCATTCAGTTTAATTTTACTTCTTGTGACCTTCGGCAAAAGCATTTGCTCGAACTCCTGCTTTTCTACTAATATTTGATTTGATTGCATTCCACTTATCAAACTGGTATCATTATCCTCTGTTTTTATTATCTCTTGTTGGAAACAATCCTTGCAACAGAACTTTCACGTTGCGCGGTATCATATTCATCTGAAGTCCTGGGTTCAAAGGGCAAAAAAGTTTCAACTTTACCCCTCTCTATTCGTGGATGGGTTTATTTATCAACTAGCAAAGTACCCAAACCCATTACGCCGGTTCATCCAACCAGCAAAAAAGAAGATCTGACACAAAATTGCAATATTTATGAATTGATAATGTAGGTAAATGCAATGTTTCGAGCGCTTAAAATAATACGAATCAATAAGAAAAAGAAGACCATAAAGTAAGGATATAAATTTCTCTTTCGGTAGCTCTCCTCCATGTCATAATCTTCTCATTTGCGTCATCGACCTAGTGTAGAAGAAGGCGAGCAAGTCATTTTTGTATGATTTTTTTGAGGAAAAGGACACCATAAGTGCTATAATTTTAGTATAGCATTCACCTAATTGCTATAACTTTTTTTTTCGAAACTTGAGTGCTATATGTATGCTGCTCACTTAAATACCATCGTTTTTTTTTCCGATCTCTTGAGTGCCATAACTTTTTAAAAGCGTTCATCACAAGCGCTATGCCACGTCAGATTTATGGTACTTATGTGAATGTTTGTAAATTTTTTTGGCATTTAAGCAATTGAAAAAAAAAATTATCACACTCAAATGAGCGTTATTCAAAAGGTTTAACACTTGTGAGATTTAGAGGTGATTTTTTCAAGATAATATTTCAATTCCAAATATCTCATCTTACTTTATTATGTAAATTCTCCTTTCTCTTTTTGGTAACCTTTTGATATGTATCTTTCTATTTTGGCAAGACATGATAAATATCTAATCATCCATGACAATATATCGAAAAATTAAGGGAAAATACTATCAAAAACCTTAAACTATGTCACTTGGGACAATTTTATCCTGAACTTTTTCGTGCTACCAAAGTCCCCAAACAATATCACTTGGGACATATTTAACAAAAACTCTTTAACTGTAGGACATTTTCGTCTTTTTTATTTTCTCTTTTTTTCTTTTTTCTTTTTTTTCTCCCTCTTCCCCTTCCCATGGCCGCCAGAGGAAACTTGGCAAGGGCCACCCACGTCGGTGGCAGAGTCAAGCGAGGGTGGTCCTCACCAGGGAAGGTTGCCCCCGACCAGGCAAGGGCCACCCTCGCCCGACATCGGGGAGGGTTGCCCCCACTAGATTCGGCGAAGGCGTCCCTCCCTTGGCCCGACTCAGGCGAAGGATACCCTCGCCAACTTGGGCAAGGGTCGCCCTTGCCCGACGCTGGGGAGGCCCTCCCTCGCTGGCTTCCCTCTACCGGCCATGGCAGAAGGAAGAGGGAGAAAAAAAGAGAGTAAAAAAGTAAAAAAGTAAAAAAACGAAAATGCCCTTCAGTTAAAGAGTTTGGGGTAAATGTGTCCCAAGTGACATAATTTAGGATTTTTTGTGGCACAAAAAAAAAGTTCAGGGTAAAATTGTCCCAAGTAGCATAGTTTGAGGTTTTTAGTGGTGAAAAAAAAAAGTTTAGGATAAAATTGTCATAAGTGGTATAGTTTGAGGTTTTTTAATAATACGAAAAAAGTTCAAAGTAAAATTGTCCCAAGTGATATAATTTGAAATTTTTTGTGGTATTATCTCAAAAACTAATTGTTAGATATCTTGAAAAATACACAATTTAAATTTATATTCCAAAGAAATTTTCAATATTTCTTCCCCCCTTTTCCCCAATAATGCCTATTTAGAATTCAGTTGATTTGTTTGTAAAATAAAAATATTCACAAAGTCCTTCATTTTCTTGTGAAAATTTAGTTGCCAAGAGTTAATTGTTGATATCTCCTGCATTTATTGATGCTTCGACAATTATTTTTACCAACTTTGTGAATTTTAAAATTTTGCGATTGTCACGACCTCCCTTAATGGTGAATTATCTAGAGTTTGGCTAATGAATTGCTAAGATTAATCTTAGCTCAAGCTCTCCTAAGCCCATACCAATTAGCAACTTTGTTAAATCTTAACACATAAATCAATTTTATCTTGGAGTCACCACTTATTTTAGTTTGTTGATTAGATACTTAAGTAAAGTGTGGGAAAATTGCTTTACTTTTACGAACCAGAGATTAAATAAGTTTAGGAACTTGATTATGCCACATTACTCTAATGCCCTTTTGATACCATTTCATTTAATTATGAAAACATTTAAGCATATGGATTAATTTTAACCTAAACACTAACATGTAGAGAGTGATCATATGGGTGCGCAACCATTAAAAATAACAATCAATTAATAAAGTAAACAAATTGCAAGAAAGGAAGAAAAAAGAAACACACCAAAACAATATAATATTCTTGAGGTTTTCTTTAATCTTAATATTAAGACTATTCAACATGTCATGCGGTTTTAACTAAATGCACTTAACATGCAAACTATATGATATACATATGATATTTTTGGTATTTTTATTAAAATTCGAAATTAAAAATTAATGAAACAAAAACCACCTTAAATGAAAATTATCCTATTCATGCTAGGAAATAATTTAAATTAAATCCTATTTTAATTAGGAAAACCATATCCTATCAACTAGATATTACCTAAACGTGCAAGGATTATTTATAACATGCAATGTTATCCAAATTATCCTAATCTAGTAAAAAAAATTCTATGTAGAATCTATTCTAATTTATTCTAGAATCTACCCTAACATACAATCTAATCTAAATGTGTAATGTTATCTAGAATATCTTGTCCTAATTTAACATGCAATCTTTTTTTCTGTTTTTTAGATAAGGAACGAAATAAAAAATTCAAAACAAGATAATGCCAAATTACTCAAGATAAGCTCAGATTATCAAAGATATCATCCAATCAATTCAAATTTGGAAACAACATCTGACCAACTTGAAATTTTATCATAAATAAAAATCAATATCCTAATTCATCTTTTATTTTTAATCATTAAAATTTACCCCAATGGCCACCCTTCCCATGGGAAAGTGGGGGGTTCATCCCTATATTTTCAAGGGCTTGGGGTAGGGATGATTTAGCTTTAGTTGTGAGTTTCGACTCCCACACCTTGCAAGGAGGCATGACAAAAATTTAAGAGTAAAAATTAAAGTAGGAGTAGAGTAGGACCGACAAAAAAAATAATTTATTGATTTTTAAGCCTACATGATCATTAATCCTATCTTAAGGCTTATCGATTCAAATTAAAGACCATATGCAATTACAAATTAGGAAAGTTTATCTTAATCAGTTGTACTCGTCACTCAAAGGATTGGGATTAGATAGTGATAGACACAAATTAGGTAATAAAATATTCAAACAAAGCAAAATGTAGGTCTTTTGGGTATTATTTAAACCATTTTATAACATGCAATTCAATTTATTTTTGAGTCACCCTTAATCGGTTATAAATAAATTAAACACCCAAACAAAATGCATGAGTACAATTTACTTCTATGAATTTGAGATTCATAAGTACAACGACTTGATTATGTTAGATTATTCTAACATTTTTTGGGTATTTTTTTTAGTTATTTCAAAAATATTTTGCAAGCAGTTATTGTCAATTTCAACCCTAAAAAACTAACATGTGATGGGCGATCGTGCACAACAAACAATAACACACTCAATAATTAAAGCAGCAAATAAATTACCGAAGGGTGGATTAAAGCACGTGCATGCACAATGCAAGCAAAGCTTCACTATCGCCCAATGAACATGGATTCAACAAATTTTCGACTAGAAAGTGGACAATGATATGGTATATGCATGTCATAATTATGAATTTGAAAATGTAATTATGCAAGGACATATAATTATTATGATACGAGCCCAATATGCATGTTAACTAAATTTTTTTTTACTAGAAGTCTTAAAATTTATCATAAAATTGTAATTGAATCTTAAAATTTTCAAAAAGTACAATCAAGTCCTAAATTTTTTTATGAAAAAGCAGTCAAGTCCTAAAAATTATCATGAAGATACATCGGGTTTTAAAAATTTTCAAAAGTGTAATCAATAGAAGGATTTAATTAAACTAGTTTGACAAGTTTCAAGATTTAATTGCATTTTTTGAAAACTTTAGGACTCAATTGCATTTTTGCGACAAGTTTTGAAACTTTATCGCACTTTTTAAGAGTTTTAGAACTCAATCATACTTTCGTGACAAGTTTTATGACTTATCATTTTATTTAAAATGTAGATAACACGATTTATGTGTAACTAGATTAATAGATAAACTACAATGCCAATTAGTTCTTTTTGGGTTTTCTTAAATTAAATTTTGTACATACATGACTTATTTAGATAACATGTATATCATTAAATTCAACTTGTATTTGATACTAAGTAATATGATGTGAATGCTATGACATGATATAGAATTAATCACAGATTAACCCTATTATTTAAACTATGTGTAAGACCTTTGATATTATGTAAAATATATGCAACATGAATCACTTATGAAATGCAATTATTAATTATATCTACATGATGCGATTATTAAAATGAATGCTAAAAATATGTGGCTCTCTAGTTTGTCGGGGGTCACTGCTTAATTGAGCCATTATCTTCTTTAAGTTCAAGTCTATATTTGTCCATAATTATCTTTTCAAAACCCCGACCATAGGCCACCTAGTAATCATTGAAGGAATATGCTTTCGAAGATCACGAGGCCACTACTTTGATAAAGTTGTTTTTACAACTATTGAATTACTAAAGTTTGTTTACCATAGAATTATTGAAGTAGTTTGTCTCGGGTCATTGCTTATTTGAGCTATTATTTGATTTAAGTCCTAGTCTGAATTTGTCCATAACCATCTTTTCAAAACCCTAACCACTAGCCACCTTGTAATTATTGAAGGAATCTGCTTTCGAAGATCACAAGGCCATTGCTACAATAATTTTTTTTTTTTACAACTATTGAATTACCGAAGATTGTTTACCATTCAATTATTGAAACAGTTTGTTCGAGGCCACTGCTTCATTGAGCTATTAACTACTTTAAGTCCGAGTCTGTATTTGTCCCTAACCATCTTTTCAAAACCCTGACCATAGACCACCCAATAATCATCAAAGGATTCTGCTTTCAGAGATCATAAGGCCACTACTTTAATAAAATTGTTTTTACAGCTATTGAATTACCAAAGTTTGTTTTCCATTGAATTATTGAAGTAGTTTGTCTAGGGCCACTGCTTAATTGAGCTATTATTTACTTGAAGTCCGTGTCTGTATTTGTCCATAACCATCCTTTCAAAACGCTAACCATAGACAACCTAGTAATCATCAAAAGAATATGTTTTCAGAGATCACGAGGTCACTACTTTAATAAAGTTGTTTTTACAACTATTGAATTACTAAAGTTTGTTTACCATTAAACTATTGAAGAAGTTTGTCTCAAACCACTGCTTAATTGAGCTATTATATTCTTTAAGTCTGAGTCTGCATTTATGCATAACCGTCTTTTCAAAACCCTAACCATAGACGACCCAATAATCATCAAAGGAATTTGATTTCGAAGATCATGAGGCCACTATCTTAGTAAAGTTGATTTTACAACTATTGAACTACCAAAGTTTGTTTAACATTGAATTATTGAAGTAGTTTGTTTGGGGTCATTGTTTAATTGAACTATTATTTGCTTTAGTTCAAGTCTGTATTTATCCATAAACATCTTTTCAAAACCCTGACCATGGAACACCTAGTAATCATCAAAGGAATATGCTTTTGGAGATCATGAAGCTACTACTTTGATAAAGTTGTTTTTACTACTATTGAATTACCAAAGTTTGTTTACCTTTGAATTATTGAAGTAGCTTGTCCTAGGCCATCGCTTAATTGAGCTATTATTTGCTTTATGTCCTAGTTTGTATTTGTCCATAACCATCTTTTCAAAACCCTAACCATAGACCGCCTTGTAATCATTGGAGGAATTTGCTTCGAAGATCATGAGGCCACCACTTTAATAAAGTTGTTTCTACAACTATCAAATTACCAAATTTTGTTTACCATTGAATGATTGAAGTAGTTTGTTCGAGGTCACTGCTTAAATGAGATATTATCTACTTTAAGTTCAAGTCAGTATATGTCCATAACAATGTTTTCAAAAACTTGACCATCGACCACCTAGTAATCATCGGAGCAATATGCTTTCAGAGATCACGAGGCCACTACTTTGATAAAGTTGTTTTTACAACTATTAATTGCCAAAGTTTGTTTATCATTGAATTATTGAAGTGGTTTGTCCAAGGCCATTGCATAATTGAGGTATTATCTACCTTAAGTCTGAGTCCGTATTTGTCCATAACCATCTTTTCAAAACCTTGACCATAGACCACCTAGTAATCATCGAAGGAATTTACTTTCGGAGATCACGAGGCCACTATTTTAATAAAGTTATTTTTACAACTATTGAATTACCCAAGTATATTTATTATTTAATTATGAAGTAGTTTGTTAAGGGTCACTGCTTAATTGAACTATTATTTGATTCAAGTTCAAGTATGCATTTGTCCATAACCATCTTTTCAATACCCTGACCATAGACCACTTAGTAATCATCGAAGGAGTTTGCTTTTGGAGATCACAAGGCCACCACTATAATAAAGTTGGCTTTACAACTATTGAATTACTAATATCTGTTTACAATTGAATTATTTAAATAGTTTGTCCTGAGCCACTACTTAACTTAGCTATTATCCGCTTGAAGTCCAAGTCTACATTTGTCGATAACCATCTTTTCAAAACCCTGACCACTCAATAATCATCGAAGAAATTTGCTTTTGGAGATCACGAGGCCACTATTTTAATAAAGGTTTTTTTTACAACTATGGAATTATCAAAGTTTGTTTATCATTGAATTATTGAAGTAGGTTGTCCTAGGCCACTGCTTAATTGAGCTATTATTTGCCTTAAGTCCAAGTCTACATTTGTCCATAACCATCTTTTCAAAACCCTACTTATAGACCACCTAGTAATAATCGAAGGAATATGTTTTCGGTGATCATGAGGCCGCTACTTTTATAAAGTTGCTTTTACTACTATCGAATGACCAAAGTTTGTTTACCATTAAATTATTGAAGTAATTTGTTTGGGGTCTTAATTGAGCTATTATCTGATTTAAGTTCAAGTCTATATCTATCCACAGCCATCTTTTTAAAACCCTAACCGTAGACCACCTAGTAATCATCAAAGGAATTTACTTTCGGCATCACGAGGCCACTACTTTAATAAAGATACTTTTTACAACTATTGAATTGCCAAAGTTCGTTTACTTGTGAATTATTGTAGTTTGTCCAGGGCCACTGCTTAATTGAGCTATTATCTACTTCAAGTCCAAGTTTGTATTTGTCCATAACTATCTTTTCAAAGCCGAGACCATAGACCATCTAGTAATCATTGAAGGAATTTGCTTTCAAAGATCATGGGGCCACTATAGTAATAAAGTTATTTTGACAACTATTGAATTATTAAAGTTTGTTTACCATTCAATTATTAAAGTAGTTTGTCTGAGGCCATAGCTTCATTGAGCTATTATTAGCTTTAAGTCCAAGTCCATATTTTTCCATAACCATCTTTTCAAAACCCTAACCATAGACCACCCTGTAATCATTCAAGGAATTTGCTTTTGGAGATCATGAGGTCACTACTTTAATAAAGTTGTTTTTACAACTATTGAATTACCAAAGTTTGTTTACCATACAATTATTGAAGTAGTTTGTTCGAGGCCACTACTTGATTGAGCTGTCATCTGCTTTAAGTCCGAGTCTGTATTTGTTCATAACCATCTTTTCAAACCTTGACCAAAGACTATCTAGTAGTCATCGAAGGAATCTGCTTTTTTGGATATCACGAGACCACTATTTTAACAAAGTTGTTTTTACAACTATTGAAACCAAAGTTTTTTGGGGTTAGGACACTAGGAGTGCCATAACTTTTGTACGACGCTCACTTTGGTGCCAAAACTTTTTTTTCGCTCACTTGAGTGCCAAATCGGAGTGAAATCGTTCAGTTAAGTGCCACTTCCGGCCAAAATGCATACGTGGAATTTTTTAATGATTTTTTTTTTTTTTTAATAAGTTTCGACGCCGACGTGGATTTTTCATGCAAAACGACGCTGTTTCTACTCTTTTTGGAATTTTTTTGATTTTTTTTGCTTTTTTTGTTTTTTTTTAAGGGCCGGCAAGGGTCACCGGTGACCCTCGCCCTTGGCCACGAAGGCCCGGGGTGGGGCCGCCGGAGCTCGGCCGGCGGTGCGAAGGCCGTCGCGGCCTCGCCGCGCTGCGGGGGTCTCGCCGAAGATCTGGGCTGGCTGGCGAGACCCTCGCCGGCCACGGGTGAGGCCGCGATGGCCTTCGCCAGCGGTCGGCCAAGCTTCGGCGGCCCCACCCAGGGCCTTCCTGGCCCATGGCAAGGGTTCCACGGTCGGCAGGGGTCACCAGTGCCCTCACCGGCCCTAAAGAAAAAAAAACAAAAAAATCGAAAAAAAATTCAAAAAAATTCAAAAAAATTAATAAATATATTAAAATATATTAAAATATTGTTCACCGGCACCATGTCAGCTTTTCCGGCGGCCAGGTCAGCTTTTCCGGCGGCCACGTCAGCTTTTCCGGTGGCCACGTCAGAAGTGGCACTCAAGTGAACGTTTTTTGAAACTTGTGGCACTCAAGTGAGCGAAAAAAAAGTTTTGGTACTAAAGTAAGCACCGTACGAAAGTTATGGCACTCCTAGTGTACTTACCCCAAAGTTTTTTTATCATTGAATTGTTGAAGTAGTTTGTTCGGGGTCACTAGCTGATTGAGTTATTATTTGCTTTAAGTTCAAGTGTATGTTTGTCCATAACCATCTTTTCAAAACTTGACCATAGATCACCTAGTAATCATTGAAGGAATCTGCTTTTGGAGATCACGGGGTCACTACTTTAAGGAGGTTTTTTTTGACAACTATCGAATTATGAATGTTTGTTTACTATTGAATTATTGAAGTAGTTTGTACCGGGTTACTACTTAATTGGACTATTATCTACTTTAAGTCCAAGTTTGTATTTGTCTATAACCATTTATTCAAAACGTTGACCATAGACCACCCAGTAATCATCGAAGGAATCTGCTTTCGAAAATCATGAGGCAACTACTTTAATAAAGTTGTTTTTATAACTATTGAATTACCAAAGTTTATTTACATTTGAATTATTGAAGTAGTTTTGTTCGAAGTCACTACTTGATTGAGCTATTGTCTGCTTTAAGTCCAAGTTTGTATTTGTCCATAGCTATCTTTTCAAAACCCTAATAGTAGACCACTCAATAATCATCAAAGGAATCTACTTTCGGAGATCACGGGGCCACTACTTTAATAAAGTTGTTTTTACAACTATTGAATTACCAAAGTTTCTTTTCCATTGAATTATTGAAGTAGTTTGTCCGGGGCCACTGCTTAATTGAGTTATTATCTGCTTTAAGTCCAAGTCTGTATTTGTCCATAACCATTTTTTCAAACCCCGACCATAGACCTCCTAGTAATCATTGCAGAAATTTACTTTTGGAGATCACGAAGGCACTACTTTAATAAAGTTGTTTTTACCACTATTGAATTACCAAAGTTGGTTTACCTGTGAATTATTGAAGTAGTTTGTTTGACGCCACTATTTAATTGAGCTATTATCTAATTTATGTCCAAGTCTGTATTTGTCCATAATCTTTTCAAAGCCGGGACCATAGACCACCTACTAATCATTGAAGGAATGTGCTTTCGAGGATCACGAGGCCACTACTGTAATAAAGTTGTTTTTACAATTATTGAATTATTAAAGTTTGTTTACCCTTCAATTATTGAAGTAGTTTGTCCGAGGCCACTAATTCATTGACCTATTATCTGCTTTAAGTCCAAATCTGTATCTGTCCATAACCATCTTTTCAAAACCCTGACCATAGACCACCCAGTAATCATCGAAGAAATTTGCTTTTGGAGATCACGAGACCACTACTTTAATAAAGGTTTTTTCTACAACTATGGAATTATCAAAGTTTGTTTACCATTGAATTATTGAAGTAGGTTGTCCTAGGCCACTGCTTAATTGAGCTATTATTTGCCTTAAGTCCAAGTCTGCATTTGTTCTTAACCATCTTTTCAAAACCCTACTTATAGACCACCTAGTAATAATCGAAGGAATATGTTTTCGGTGATCATGAGGCCGCTACTTTTATAAAGTTGCTTTTACTACTATCGAATGACCAAAGTTTGTTTACCATTAAATTATTGAAGTAATTTGTTTGGGGTCTTAATTGAGCTATTATCTGATTTAAGTTCAAGTCTATATCTATCCACAGCCATCTTTTTAAAACCCTAACCGTAGATCACCTAGTAATCATCAAAGGAATTTACTTTCGGCATCACGAGGCCACTACTTTAATAAAGATATTTTTTACAACTATTGAATTGCCAAAGTTCGTTTACTTGTGAATTATTGTAGTTTGTCCAGGGCCACTGCTTAATTGAGCTATTGTCTACTTTAAGTCCAAGTTTGTATTTGTCCATAACTATCTTTTCAAAGCCAAGACCATAGACCACCTAGTAATCATTGAAGGAATTTGCTTTCAAAGATCATGGGGCCACTATAGTAATAAAGTTATTTTGACAACTATTGAATTATTAAAGTTTGTTTACCATTCAATTATTAAAGTAGTTCAGAGGCCATAGCTTCATTGAGCTATTATTGGCTTTAAGTCCAAGTCCATATTTTTCCATAACCATCTTTTCAAAACCCTAACCATAGACCACCCTGTAATCATTCAAGGAATTTGCTTTTGGAGATCATGAGGCCACTACTTTAATAAAGTTGTTTTTACAACTATTGAATTACCAAAGTTTGTTTACCATACAATTATTGAAGTAGTTTGTTCGAGGCCACTACTTGATTGAGCTATCATCTGCTTTAAGTCCGAGTCTGTATTTGTTCATAACCATCTTTTCAAACCTTGACCAAAGACTACCTTGTAGTCATCGAAGGAATCTACTTTTTTGGATATCACGAGACCACTATTTTAACAAAGTTGTTTTTACAACTATTGAAACCAAAGTTTTTTTATCATTGAATTGTTGAAGTAGTTTGTTCGGGGTTACTAGCTGATTGAGTTATTATTTGCTTTAAGTTCAAGTGTATGTTTGTCCATAACCATCTTTTCAAAACTTGACCATAGATCACCCAGTAATCATTGAAGGAATCTGCTTTTGGAGATCACGAGGCCACTACTTTAAGGAGGTTTTTTTTGACAACTATCGAATTATGAATGTTTGTTTACTATTGAATTATTGAAGTAGTTTGTACCGGGTTACTACTTAATTGGACTATTATCTACTTTAAGTCCAAGTTTGTATTTGTCTATAACCATTTATTCAAAACGTTGACCATAGACCACCCAGTAATCATCGAAGGAATCTGCTTTCGAAAATCATGAGGCAACTACTTTAATAAAGTTGTTTTTATAACTATTGAATTACCAAAGTTTATTTACATTTGAATTATTGAAGTAGTTTTGTTCGAAGTCACTACTTGATTGAGCTATTATCTGCTTTAAGTCCAAGTTTGTATTTGTCCATAGCCATCTTTTCAAAACCCTAATAGTAGACCACTCAATAATCATCAAAGGAATCTACTTTCGGAGATCACGGGGCGACTACTTTAATAAAGTTTTTTTTACAACTATTGAATTACCAAAGTTTCTTTTCCATTGAATTAGTGAAGTAGTTTGTCCGGGGCCACTGCTTAATTGAGTTATTATCTGCTTTAAGTCCAAGTCTGTATTTGTCCTTAACCATTTTTTCAAATCCCGACCATAGACCTCCTAGTAATCATTGCAGAAATTTACTTTTGGAGATCACGGAGGCACTACTTTAATAAAGTTGTTTTTACGACTATTGAATTACCAAAGTTGGTTTACCTGTGAATTATTGAAGTAGTTTGTCTGACGCCACTATTTAATTGAGCTATTATCTAATTTATGTCCAAGTCTGTATTTGTCCATAATCTTTTCAAAGCCGGGACCATAGACCACCTACTAATCATTGAAGGAATGTGCTTTCGAGGATCACGAGGCCACTACTGTAATAAAGTTGATTTTACAACTATTGAATTATTAAAGTTTGTTTACCCTTCAATTATTGAAGTAGTTTGTCCGAGGCCACTAATTCATTGACCTATTATCTGCTTTAAATCCAAATCTATATCTGTCCATAACCATCTTTTCAAAACCCTGACCATAGACCACCCAGTAATCATCGAAGAAATTTGCTTTTGGAGATCACGAGGCCACTACTTTAATAAAGTTTTTTTCTACAACTATGGAATTATCAAAGTTTGTTTATCATTGAATTATTGAAGTAGGTTGTCCTAGGCCACTGCTTAATTGAGCTATTATTTGCCTTAAGTCCAAGTCTGCATTTGTCCTTAACCATCTTTTCAAAACCCTACTTATAGACCACCTAGTAATAATCGAAGGAATATGTTTTCAGTGATCATGAGGCCGCTACTTTTATAAAGTTGCTTTTACTACTATCGAATGACCAAAGTTTGTTTACCATTAAATTATTGAAGTAATTTGTTTGGGGTCTTAATTGAGCTATTATCTGATTTAAGTTCAAGTCTATATCTATCCACAGCCATCTTTTTAAAACCCTAACCGTAGATCACCTAGTAATCATCAAAGGAATTTACTTTCGGCATCACGAGGCCACTACTTTAATAAAGATATTTTTTACAACTATTGAATTGCCAAAGTTCGTTTACTTGTGAATTATTATAGTTTGTCCAGGGTCACTGCTTAATTGAGCTATTATCTACTTTAAGTCCAAGTTTGTATTTGTCCATAACTATCTTTTCAAAGCCGAGACCATAGACCACCTAGTAATCATTGAAGGAATTTGCTTTCAAAGATCATGGGGCCACTATAGTAATAAAGTTATTTTGACAACTATTGAATTATTAAAGTTTGTTTACCATTCAATTATTAAAGTAGTTTGTCCGAGGCCATAGCTTCATTGAGCTATTATTAGCTTTAAGTCCAAGTCCATATTTTTCCATAACCATCTTTTCAAAACCCTAACCATAGACCACCCTGTAATCATTCAAGGAATTTGCTTTTGGAGATCATGAGGCCACTACTTTAATAAAGTTGTTTTTACAACTATTGAATTACCAAAGTTTGTTTACCATACAATTATTGAAGTAGTTTGTTCGAGGCCACTACTTGATTGAGCTATCATCTGCTTTAAGTCCGAGTCATCGAAGGAATCTGCTTTTTTGGATATCACGAGACCACTATTTTAACAAAGTTGTTTTTACAACTATTGAAACCAAAGTTTTTTTATCATTGAATTGTTGAAGTAGTTTGTTCGGGGTCACTAGCTGATTGAGTTATTATTTGCTTTAAGTTCAAGTGTATGTTTGTCCATAACCATCTTTTCAAAACTTGACCATAGATCACCCAGTAATCATTAAAGGAATCTGCTTTTGGAGATCACGGGGCCACTACTTTAAGGAGGTTTTTTTTGACAACTATCGAATTATGAATGTTTGTTTACCATTGAATTATTGAAGTAGTTTGTACCGGGTTACTACTTAATTGGACTATTATCTACTTTAAGTCCAAGTTTGTATTTGTCTATAACCATTTATTCAAAACGTTGACCATAGACCACCCAGTAATCATCGAAGGAATCTGCTTTCGAAACTCATGAGGCGACTACTTTAATAAAGTTGTTTTTATAACTATTGAATTACCAAAGTTTATTTACATTTGAATTATTGAAGTAGTTTTGTTCGAAGTCACTACTTGATTGAGCTATTATCTGCTTTAAGTCCAAGTTTGTATTTGTCCATAGCCATCTTTTCAAATCCCTAATAGTAGACCACGCAATAATCATCAAAGGAATCTCCTTTCGGAGATCACGGGGCCACTACTTTAATAAAGTTGTTTTTACAACTATTGAATTGCCAAAGTTTCTTTTCCATTGAATTATTGAAGTAGTTTGTCCGGGGCCACTGCTTAATTGAGTTATTATCTGCTTTAAGTCCAAGTCTGTATTTGTCCATAACCATTTTTTCAAACCCCAACCATAGACCTCCTAGTAATCATTGCAGGAATTTACTTTTGGAGATCACGAAGGCACTACTTTAATAAAGTTGTTTTTACGACTATTGAATTACCAAAGTTGGTTTACCTGTGAATTATTGAAGTAGTTTGTCTGATGCCACTATTTAATTGAGCTATTATCTAATTTATGTCCAAGTCTGTATTTGTCCATATTCTTTTCAAAGCCGGGACCATAGACCACCTACTAATCATTGAAGGAATGTGCTTTCGAGGATCACGAGGCCACTACTGTAATAAAGTTGTTTTTACAACTATTGAATTATTAAAGTTTGTTTACCCTTCAATTATTGAAGTAGTTTGTTCGAGGCCACTAATTCATTGACCTATTATCTGCTTTAAGTCCAAATCTGTATATGTCCATAACCATCTTTTCAAAACCTTGACCATAGACCACCCAATAATCATCGAAGAAATTTGCTTTTGGAGATCACGAGGCCACTACTTTAATAAAGGTTTTTTCTACAACTATGGAATTATCAAAGTTTGTTTACCATTGAATTATTGAAGTAATTTGTCCAGGGTCACTACTTAATTGAGCTATTGTTTACTTTAAGTTCGAGTTTGCATTTGTTCATAACCATCGTTTCAAAACCCAGACTACAGACCACCTAATAGTCATAGAAGAGATATGCTTTTGGAGATCACGTGACCACTACTTTAATAAAGTTGGTTTTACAGCCATTGAATTACCAAAGTGTTTTTATCATTGAATTGTTGAAATAGTTTGTTGGGGGGCGTCACTGCTTGATTGAGCTATTATCTGCTTTAAGTTCAAGTGTGTGTTTGTCCATAACCATTATTTTAAAACTTGACAATAGATTGCCCTGTAATCATTGAAGGAATTTGCTTTCAGAGATCACGAGGCCACTACTTTAATAAGGTTTTTTTTTTTTTTTTTACAACTAGTGAATTATGAATGTTTGTTTACCATTGAATTATTGAAGTAATTTGTCCTAGGCCACTGCTTAATTGAACTATTATCTGCTATAAGTCTGAGTTTGTATTTGTCTATAGCAAGTTTTTTCAAAATACTGACCATAGATCACCTAGTAATCATCGAAGGAATTTGCTTTCGAAGATCATAAGGCCACTACTTTAATAAAGTTATTTTTACAACTATTGAATTATTGAAGTAGTTTGTTTGAGGTCACTACTTGATTGAGCTATTATTTGCTTTAAGTCCAAGTTTGTATTTGTCTATAACCATCTTTTCAAAACCCTGACGGTAGACCACTCAATAATCATTGAAGGAATCTACTTTTGGATATTGCTAGGCCACTACTTTAATAAAGTTATTTTTACAACTGTTGAATTATCAAAATTTGTTTATCATGGAATTATTAAAGTAGTTTGTCTGGGACCATTGCTTTATTGAGCTATTATTTGCTTTAAGTCCATGTCTCTATATGTCCATGTGGTACCCTTTAGAGTTGATGCTTTCTTGTGCTATATTTCTTTCATATCAACATCGTACCATCTTTATTTTGTGGTGACTCATTTATTTCAAGTCTAGGTCAAGGAATTAGGTAATCCAAAAGTTTAGCATATCAACATCGTAACTATAGGTAGTTTGTCGAGACTCGCTCCTAGTACTCACCCTGTTTCGAGGGAATCTATCAGCTTGAACATAGAATCAGTTGAAGCCCACCAGCGGTCGGGCCTGTATTTTCTTTTCCTCTTTGCATGGCGATGGTCTTGCGTCCAAAGTTGATGCATCATGGCCCGACACCATCTCGTGTGCTTGGTGAAGCAATATTGCGCCAATTATGATCTTATTTCGATTTATTGACATATGCCTTGACTCAAGAAGCTTCACATTGGGTTCTGTAACGGAGATTCGTTAAATCGAGCAACTAGGGCTCGACAGAAATCCAAAGAAAGAAAACTAAGACCAAGAGAACTTGTTTCTAGAGCACAAGCAATTGAGGACCCTCTCGGGAAGACAGTCCCAAACTGGGCTTACAGCCTCATATGTAAACCGTCTCTAGTAGCCCCACTAAATCTACTACAATTGTCAATGTCAAAAATGTTCTTTATGGCTGATTCAATGACTAAGTCTAGTCGCTCCTATGATATCCTTGAGTTAACTCACTCGAAATATTATTCACTTTAACCTACCCTAAATCGAGCATCACTATTTTGTCATATGGCATAAAGGTTCACTTTTCCAAGAGAGCACTATCTTGATAGCGCTCTCACCTAAGCATGTTTAACGTTAGAGTTCTAATAGAACTAAACATTGTTGTTACGTGAAAAGATGCATGTGGTGAGTTTATTCTAGTCGTACATATATAATCAATGAATGCTCTCCTCTTGTTTAGTACGTAATCCAATACAATCTTGCTCCCTTCACTATTATAGAAGCCTACCAAGAGCCATACCTTGTCATTCCCCTAGCGATCACTCCTCACCTTCGTTGGATTGTGTCATTACAAGCCCACTAGCTTCCATGAATTTCGTTCCCAAATCACACACCTATTAGAGGAGTTTCCGCTCTAATTTCATAATGTGACGTATTTGTATTAATTCACTGGAGATATTATTTGCTTTGGTTCATCCTATACCAAGCCTCCAAATTTTGTCATTTAATGTACGAATAAACACTTTTCCAGGAGATCACCTGCCGTGGTGGCATCACCTGAGCAAGCATAACTTGGTTCCTTTAGAAAGTAAGTTTCCATTATTTATTACTTGTTGCTTCGTTAATCTTGAATGGCTTTAAGCTGATGAAAGAAAAGTACATTAAAAAAAGGAGTTTTGGTTCACACGTGTTTCATTTATGAGAAACTCTAATGTGGCTTTCGTACAACTACTTTAATATTCTATTTTATGTATGTTGTACTTTGAAGAGAGAGAATTAATTTTAAGTGTCGACTTCGCTCTCGTTTGAAAGTTAAAGAGTTTGAGCATGTGTAATCACATGTTTCTTCAATTCCAGTTTTGAGTTTATTTTTTATTCCAGTCAAAATATCGATTTCTCGTTCTTCAATCTCGCAAGCAGTATCAATTCCTTGTCATTTTAAGTTTCCTATTTTTCAATCACTTTGGTAATCGCCCAACCTAGTTTTCTCATGAACTGTTCAAAAACTAAGAATATATTAGTTTGCCTTTATGGACAAATCACGATGGACAAACTCATTCTCAGACTTTATAAATTTTCTTCTCCCGCTCATGTCATTTTACAGGTGGCCAAGTTTTACAAATTGGCGACAACGAGGGCTCAGATTCATTTTTGATCGCATCGATTTTGATTTTAGATCATATTCTAATATCAGTCACTCCAACTTATAAAATGTCAAATGTGGAGATAAGTCGGATTACATTAGGTGGTTATACTGCGATTGAAAGGCCAAAACCCACAAAAGAAAAGCTAAAAGAAAGTATAAAGAGAGAGAATAAAACCACAACAAATTCAAAATATTATTAAAATATTATAAAAAAGTGTCACGTCAGCACTGGCCATCGACATTAGCAAATTCCGACCAAAATTGATCAAATGGATTGGATTGGCAAAAGGTGAAAAGGTTTAGGACTCAATTGACAAATTAAAAAGTTTAAAATTGAATTGATAAAAATGCAATAAATTTAGAACTTTTTAGATAATTTTTCCAAAAGTTATGGAATTAGTGGACTTAAGTGGATTTATGCTTAACCAATTCATTCACCCCACTCATGGTAAAAGGTCAATGTTGACCGGTCAATGGTAAGCTTTCCAATTTTTTTTTTGGGGGGCTTTGCTTAACTCAATGTGAAAATCCATCATAAGATTATGATTAGTAACTAGAATTATATATTTGTACGTATACAGAATTTGGTGTCACATATCCATCTCGAGAAATCAACACAACCCACATGATAGTTGATTTGACCTATAAAGTCACTAATTTATAATTGATTCGATCGGTGTATAAAAAGAATCCCAGGAATTGGAATATAGAAGGAAATCAAATACCAATTAAACCTGAATCCGAAGAGGGCCGAGTCTATGCAAAACTGAAATATAAGTATTCTGAACCATGAAATATTTGAGTCCAAAATTATCCGAAAGTACCATGGAGACAGAGAGAACTTTAAAGAGGCGACCTCTGGCCAATAACAAAAATTGAAAGAAGGCAACCTACCTCAATATTGTCTTTCATATTTTTACAAGGAATAATCTTGAAATGTTTTAGAAAGTTTGGTTTCTTTTTTTTTTTTTGCCCACAATAGAAGAAGGTCTAGTTTTATAAGGTGATGTTTTGCGTGGCTTTATCACATCGTTACACATTATTAGTTTAGTTATGAATGACTAAAGTAATGAAATATATTTTAAAGCTAAAAAATCAAATGGTCAAAATGTAAAACAACTTGATATATTGATTTATCATCAATGGCTTTCTGCTAATGGAAAGAAGTATGTCACTAAAAAGGACTGGAGTATTGGCTCACACGGGTTTCATTTATAAGAAACTCTATCTTAGCTTTCTTCCATCTACTTTAGTATTCTACTTAATGTTTGTTGTAATTCGAAGAAAGAAATTAATTCCAAGTCTGAACTTCGCTTTGGTTTCAATGTTAGTGTTTGAGCGTATGTAGACACATATTTTAGTTTCCAATTTATTTTGAATCCAATTAGAATTCCAATTTCTTGTACTTTAATCTCGCAAGCATTTTCAATTCCCCAACACTTTAAGTTTCCTGCATTTCAATCACTTTTGCAATCGCACATCCTGACATTTTCACGAAAAGCCGATAAATTTGTTTACATTGTGGTCAAGTTCCAACCGAGGAGTGAAAACCATATCTAATTAGTTTGCCTTTGCATCGCAGTATTACCTCTGATGTAGTTCAACTTATCCCCGCATTTGACATTTTATAAGTCAAAATGACTCACATCTGAATATGATGTGAAATTATATTCAATTCGATGGAAATCAATCCAACCCTTCGTTTGTTACCTCTACGAGTCATGTTCGACTAGCCGATAGAAGCCAATATGTCATTTTTATGGCATCAATTAGGTGGGGGCGTTTGCTTTTGTATAATCTCAACTAATAAGAATGATAGAGGGAAATGCAAACAAATTTATTAGTTCTAATATGTATATGACAAAAACATTCAAAATCAAAATATTTTGACATCCCGAATAAAATGACTTGTGGTCATGAGAAAGGGCCTTAGATAGTATTATGCTTCCTTGACATCCCTACAAGAAAAAATAATGATTTTTTTGTATTAATATGGTCCATTGGATTTAACTCCAATATATTTCTACATGACTTTTGGTGACATGAGGCCCATAACGTCAGCAACACCTTCTTGAAGGAAGGCGCAATATTTGGTGAATAAGAAAGAGAAATCTACACAGCGGGACCAGAAAGTCAAATTAATCGTGTTTATTTTATTATCAAACTATACATGGTTTCACAGGCAACCCTCGAATATATGGAGAGATTCAAAGGATCTCTACATGAAAAGAAATCATATCATCCCCACATTCTTTATGACCGAGTGTTTAGCAGGAAGAGATGCCATGACATTATTCCTACTCGTGCATCCCGCTATTAAAGATGTCATTCATCAAGCTTTAAAGAATATAGACAGAAGTTGTCAGAATCAATAAACTCTTTCTCAAGACTCATGAAATTATGGTGAACCTAAGTGAGATACACGTGGCAGCCCAACCTAAATTCTAACGAAGACCCAGCCATAAACAACTCAGCAATCATTGAAAGAATCAACTTTTGGAGATCATAAGGCCACTACTTTGGAGTTGTTTTCACAACTATTGAATTACCAAACTTTATTTACTTATCATGACCACCGGACCGGTCTAAACCGGCTAGTCCTAGGTGCTTTCTAGGGACACCAGTTCGGTTCCCGGTTCCATAAATTTAGAATTGATGAATTTCAATCAAGTTTCCAGTTTCAAGTTTCGGGTGTGGAACCACTCACCCGGATCATTGGGACATAATCAATTTTCTCTTATTTTTTCGTTTCTTACAAATCTTAAAAGACCCTAATATCTGCACAAACCCTCAGTCCCTCAATGGTCACTCAAGCAAACTCACACTCACTCTTTCACGCCTCTTTCACAAATCTAGAAAAGAAACCCTGGTCTCATTCTTCACCCCTCTTAAGCTCTCTCATGTTCAATCACTCTCTCACTTGACTCTCAATCATGGCTCTTAGACACCACCCTCCCACTTGAGTCATGTCGCTCTCGCTGGACACCTCCCTCTTGCAATCTCATCTCGAGTTTCGACTCTTGTCTCCCTCTTTTGCTCTATTTTTGACTGATTGTGACCCCAATCGCATCTCATCAAGGTAGATAACCACTCAAAAACCAGATTGAAATGACTGATCTGGTCTAGTTCTAGAATTATGTGGATGAGTTTCGGGTTTCACAAAAATAGGAACTGGCCAACTTGGTTCAATTTGCAATTTCAGGATGTGAACTAGCCCACCCAGGATTTTAGGGTGTGAACCAGCCCACCTGAAGCAGCCCACCTAAACCAGCCCACCTAAGAGCTAATCACCCCTATCATAGATCACACAGTAATCATGGAAGAAATTTGCTTTCAGAGATTACGAGACTACTATTTTAATAAAGTTGTTTTTACAACTAGTGAATTACCAAATTTCGTTTACTACTGAAATATTAAAGTGGTTTGTCTTGGACCACTGCTTAATTGAGCTATTATCCATTTTAAGTCCATATATTTGCGTGGAGCCATCTTTTCAAACTCTGTAGTGTTTATTTATTTATTTTGGTCGGTGAACTCTGTATTATTAAGCCGAAATCTTTTGCCTTTGCCAGGAGCGAGGGGTTTAGTAGATCTCGCGAGAAGTGATGCAAAAAAAAATTCAAAAGAAAGATGGGCCCTACATGAAAACCATAGAAAATAAAACAAAAACTCAAAATAAAAAATTTCCACTAAAATTATCTAGACAATTAATAACTATTTAAAATCGTTATAAATTAGCGCTATTAATAAGCATTGAAGTACAATCATTTTTTAAAAAAAGTATTATTTTATTAGGAATACATTCACTAAAAAAATTTATAATAACATTTTGAACTTGCCAATAATAAAACACATTAGACTTCATGCATGAAAAGAATATCACTTCATCAAAAAAGCTTCTTATGTCATATGAGAAAATTATTTTACAATTGCATTAAATAATTGCAAATATATATTATAAAATTGAGGAATTATTTAATTTACCACTTATCTTTTATGAAATTATGAAAATGAGATGCTTAAATAGAAAATACATTTTTGTCATAGTATAATGAATTGGTTTACTTTTGATTTTCGTAAAAGTGATTGTGACAGTAATTATAGAAGGCATTTCAAATAAAAGAAAACATATCTCTGAAAAACACTGAACTTATTTTTTTGAGTAACTGAGAAATTAAATAATTGTAACTTAATCTTCGTTAATTATATTTTTGCTCAAAGCACAGGTAAATTTCTAGTGCTCATGAGAAGCACTGGCACGAAAACATGCTCCTTTGGAGGTTTAATTGTGGAAACTAAATTGGGACAAATATGGCGTGGACGTACCGGTTTGGCACTTTTTGTGATATTACCCAACAAAAAAAAAGGTTAATTGGCTGTGCTAAACGAGGTTACCCGTCTTATTATGGGGATTGCAGAAGTATAAAACAAATACCTTCTTTTGTATTTCCGAAAAAAAAAAAGCAAATACAAAGAAGACGACCCAGCAGGCCATTGTCCATTGACTCTGGTGGGAGTATATAATAATGGAAGCATTAATGAAGAAGATGCACGAGGTAGATTGAGCCCAGAGAGAGCTTTCAGAGAGATCCCTGAGAGTTGCTGTGTCTTGCCTTTTCGCAGTCTCAGCTCCATAAAGCTTTCAGGTTCTCGTTTCTCTTCCTTTGATTGTTTGGTTGCAAGACGGTTTGTTCATTTGGCTGAATGAAGTTTCCTTCTCTTGTTTCTTTCTTTCGGCGTTAATTGTGTTCTAGATTGATGCAGTGTTTTCTCGAGTGTGTCATTGATCCGTAGCGAAGTACTGCATCTTAGCTGATCTTGTTGCGTTGGAACGATGGATGTAGAATTTGAGAGTTCGAAATTCGCGTTCTCTAATCCAAATTGCCATACTATAAGTTCCCTGTGTTGGGGAAATTTGATTGTTATAAAAATAGAGAAGTAATAATAGATCCTTGATGCTTTAATGCGTAATGACGATTATTGTTCTTAAGGTATTATTTGCCCCACCATTGTTGCTGCCGAGTTAGAATAAATATATCTCCAGAATATACACCAAAGTTGCAGAAAAACGAGTTTAATATTACTCAATTTCTCTTTTGGAATTTCACCTTGAATGTGTTGTTGAAGTAATAATGTGTATGAAAAGATAATAAGAAAGAGTTCTAAAGAAGAAGCAATTATGAATAGTTTTGGTTCTAATGAATAATGTGTGATTTAGTCTCTATTCATAGATAATCAATCAACACATTTTTTGGGAATAGGTACTTTATCCCCACCCATCAGTACTCTTCATGTCAAGAATTACATTTTTTTTTTCATAATTAAGAGATACCTCTTTTATGATAACAAATTATTTTTAACACTATACATTCGCTTCTAATGTTGTTATTATCTTGAATATATTCCCATGGCTTATACTTGTTAGTATGCACATTCCATTAGAACAATACGAAAAGAATAGACTTGACCTATCAAGTTAAAGGCTGAAAATGTATAAAAGATGCTAGACATGTCGAAATATTCAACTCAGTCTCGATTAAACCCACAGGAAGGAAAACTGATTTCGGATTATCCGAAATCCATCGGACACTGACTAAATTGTTCCTGACTCGTGTCTGAAGAAAGTTGAGTGCGAGACGATTCGAGAGCCCAACCGGAACCGGACTCATATCTGAGAAAGCAGAACCCAACGAGCCCAACCTTAAAACTCCATGATCACAAAACAGGTCTGACCTGCCTATTTTCAAACTGGAGTTGCAACTTCAGTCTTTCTTTCCCTCTTTCTTTCATGGGAAACATAGATTCGATTGATGTCTTGTCCCTAGTGAATTTACCGTCAAGAATGAGTCGATCTTGAAGCAAATGACTTGTGGTGAGCAAACATGTGCAATTGTCAAAATAGCTTGTTTGAGACCAATTTCTATCACTAAATGCTGGACTTTTAGGATGTATTTGGTAACATTTTTATTTTCAGGTATAATTTCTTTTTAGAAATGGTTTTTTTTCTATTTCTGTTCCCTTGAACAGTTTCTAAGTAAAAGAATGCATTTGATAAATGTACAAAATTTTGATTCTTGGAATAGGAAAAAAAGAAGCATTTGGTACAACCCATAAATTTCTTGTGACATATAATTTCTTTTAATTTTTTAATAATTTTTTAGATTTCTTTTTTTTTTTTTTTCCTCTCTTTTTCTTCTTCCTCCTCTAGTTGCTGGTTGTCGCTAACGGTTGGGCGGCGATGATTGGCGGTGGCCGGAGACCGGCAATGGGTGGCGAGGTTCCGGCGACCGGTTAGAAGAGGAAAAAGAAGAAAACACAAAAAAATGACTTATTCCAAAAATTATTCCTGAGAATAAAAAAAATTTCTACTTCTTATTTCTATTTTAAAATTTATTTCCTAACTATTTTTTTATTCCGAGGAATACAAAAATTAGTTGAAGTTAAAAAATGGATTTTTGTTCTTTATTTATTATGAAAAATAAAAAAATGAAATTTTTGAGAAATAAAAATGTTAACAAACACGCATTTGCAGCCCCACTTTTGGAGATTTACTGTTTACTGTCGGGATGGCTCATGAAAAATCTTTTCGCAGCTGACTGCAGTAACAATGGGCGGTCTCTAGACATGACCTTCATGATTAGAGAGGAAAGTCGGGCAAAACAAAGACCTGGGAAAGCTTTAGGCAAAAGGTGTTTCTTTTTTCGCTTTTGCTTTTTCGTCATCATAGTAAAATGAAGAATATAAACTGTGCATGTGGGGCTGGCTATGGAACATTGGGAAACAATTTTGCGACCAGCTCAAACTTATTTTTTTCATGTCCAAGCGCTACAATACAACTGTAAGTAATTGCAGATGCGAACTTCCAAAAATCAAACTTGTTTTTGCAATTAGTACTCTGGAGAACAACTATTATAACAAAAGATTTCCTCAGTAGCACAGAATTCTTTAGGTACGTCATGTTGAAAACCGTGTGGTTAACTAACACGACTGGTGCATTCAAGTAAAAGCCCTGAATTTTGATATTGGCATATGTTTAAAGCTGAAAAACTTCACCCAATTCTCCTAACGAACTCGTTGGAAGAATTTCAAGTTCACCATAGGACAACCATGGAGTGCTATTCTTTTATCCTGAGAGATTAAAAAGAACTTAATAGAATGTGAAAGATTATAAACCCATGCATGTTGAGTGTTCTAATGACACAGCAGAGTATGGTGATTACTTTAGTTTTCCAATTTTTACATATTGGATTTGAGATGGTGTCTACAAGGATTCAAAAGCCACATGGTTAGGCTACGATCATCTTATTTCAATTGGAATTTATTGGCACGTTGGTTATAGGTAATGTGGTCATTCTTCTTGTATTGGGGGCACCTAGAGGCTGGAAGTTATAATATGTGATATCGTGTTTGATGAGACAATAAACATTTTTACATAGGCAGGTTTCCAGGTTGGAGTAATTAAATTTTCTACCTGAATGTATTGTTATCCCCTTTTTGAAGGCTTTGTAGTTGAGATTTGACAGTGCATGCTTCACTATATAAAATGGTGTATGTGGAACTGTTGAGTTAAGTTTGTTCTCTAAGGTTCACTTCCAAGGGTAGTTCATCAAAAATGGAAAAAGAACAGAAAATCATCCTTATCCTATGTCTTATTTGTACAGTTGCATTTGCCGGTGATGGCCAACCCAACAGATTCTCTAAAAACTCGAGAAGAAAAAATTTTAGGTTTTCTAAGTAATGATAACGTGAAAAAAGTTGTCCTTTCTGGAGAGGCTGGAGTGGGTAAAACATGGATGGCAAAAAAGATAAGTAATTCTGCCAGCCTCAATGGCTCCTGCTATGGAACTATTTGGGTGGTCCCAGGATGTTATTATGAAGGCAAATCTCTTTTTGAAAATATTGCCATTCAGCTGTTTGTACTTTCTAATGAGGAGTGGGAGGAAGATGACAATACTGAGATGAAGCAGCAGGAGCAAGAAGTGGCCTTAAAAAATCTGAAACGGAGAATACAGGAAAAGCTAAAATTGATGAAAACTGCGAAGGTTGATCAGAGAGATGCTCCTGGGGATGGAAAAGGTCCATATATTCTTGTAGTTCTGGACGATTTTGATGACATAAATTATCAGGAAATTTGTTCTGATTTAGATAACCTCCTCCAAGGGCACCTTTTTAAGATTTTACTCACCAGAAGAGGCAGTGACATCGGTTTTGGTGATTCTACAATTTGGGAAGACGAAATAAGATCTTATGAAATGAAATTCCTGTCTGATGATGATTCCTCGAGTTTACTGAGGAGTAGGGTAAAGGCGGAAGTTACTAGGGCATTTGGATTTGGAAGTCTGTCTGCAGCTGTTGGAAAAAGTAGCTGGGGTCATCCTGGGGTAATTGTCATGATTGCAGAAGCAATGAATCGTGTTGAGGACTTTGAATTGGACAATGCAGTCGAAGAAATGGCCTCTATATTTGAATCTGCTCATATTGAAACATTACTGCAGCATGTGTATCAGATGTTGCCAAGCACCCTCAATAAGTGCTGTTGGCACTGCAGATACTTGTTTCTCCATCATAATTGGATCCACTACAATGAGCTGATAACTCACTGGTTATTGGAAGGGTATTTTGATCACCATGATCATATTGGGACGGCTTATGAGGAAGCACATCATACTCTGATGGAGCTCAAAGGTCGTGGATTTCTAAGAGAAGAAGAGAATAGTTTTATTACTATGGACAGTGATGCTTTGGGAGTCAATGATCACCGACGGGGTGGACTCAGCGAGTCTGCATATGTTGGCGTGGCTAGTGTGCTGAATGACCAAACTTGGGCTGGTCTTGGGAGGGTTATCCACATTGATGGGATGATCAAGACATGTAGGAAATGGTGTGACATGTCCACGCTACTTATAGATGGTGCTCAATTTTGCAGGGAAGTCCCTGAAATACCGTTCCAACCACTTAAAGTCCTGGTCATCTTAAATCCGATGTTCAAAGAGCTGCCCTCACCCCTTTCAGTATTGAAGGAGCTTCAAGTATTTATTCTGAGGGGCTGTTGTATATTGGAGAGAGTAGATGTGATCCGTGAACTTACAAACTTACGGGTTCTTGAGATATCTGGGGCTCGTGATATGAAGGAAATCCGTGATGATCTTTTTGAGCATATGAAAGATCTTAGATCCCTTAACTTATCTGAAGTTGGCATTAAGTGGCTTCCTGCTTCTCTCCTAAATCGGAGCGAACTCCGTTGGCTCATTCTCCGAAAATGTCCTCATTTGGAACGATTGTGTAGAGATAATTTCTTGAAGAGAAAGGCAGCGCCAAAACAGGAAGGGGGCAACTTAACTCCGCCCGAAAGACAGGAAGCGCTTTCATTGGCCAAGCTGGAAGTGCTTGATCTCTCTGGTTCAGGTTCATTCTCTTTCCACAATATCCAGGTCCATATCCTCTTACCGCTCAGGAAACTTCAAATTCTCAATCTTTCTAAAACGAAGATTAGGCTTTTGCCCTCCTTGCGCAGTTTGGGAGAGCTCACTCGACTCCTTTTAAGTGACTGTCCATCCTTAGCGAGACTTCCCCCCTTAAAACATTTACTTAAACTTGAGATTCTCGATGTTTCGAATACAACATATTTGAAAAATTCACAAGAGGATCCTCAGGGAAGTAAAGATCACTTTACAGTTTGGGACCTCCCAAGTGCTCGGCCAATTCGCAAACACCTCAGCTTATCACACTGCAGCTTATCTCATCTTCTTTTGGGTGGTTGTGTTGGTCTTCTCAAATTGCCATCGACGCGAGGCGTCCCAGGCCTTGAGGAGCTGAACCTATCTGATGCCTCTAAATTAGGAGAATTCAGAGATCGTTCATTTCGACATCTTAAGTCCCTTCGCCGACTCATCCTCTCGAATACTAAAATAAAAGCTCTGCCATCACTTCCTTTACGTTCTGAACTTCGTTTGCTCTTGCTAAAGAATTGTAAGTTCCTTACTAGGTTAAAAAACTTGTATAGACTTCAGAAACTGGAAGTTCTTGATCTCTCGGGATGCTCTGAGTTGGTGATAGACTTTAGTTACTCCTTTCGGGGCATGTCTCGCCTGAAGACGATCAATCTCTCAGAAACTAAAATCGAAAGCCTTCCACAAGATTGCTTTCCTCACAGCCTCCGTCACCTAATAATAAGAAATTGCCCCAACTGGAATAACCTTCCTTCCTTGGAATCTCTGCCCAACCTAGAGGTCCTCGACCTCTGTGGTG
The DNA here is from genome assembly GCA_014182845.1 of Corymbia calophylla. Lineage (NCBI taxonomy): Eukaryota > Viridiplantae > Streptophyta > Magnoliopsida > Myrtales > Myrtaceae > Corymbia > Corymbia calophylla. Next base: position 5,630,454 of record CM024696.1, on the reverse strand, counting down.
CAAAATCATTGATTGATACAAAACTTGAATTTCTGGGCCAAATGAGCAAACTAAGGATTCTTAACCTCTCTGAAATAGAATTTGAACAATTGCCATCTGTGTCCCACCTCACTCACCTGAGGGAGCTCTCTCTGAGAGGTTGTTCCTGTAGAGTGTCGAATCTGGAGGCCCTAAAGGAGCTTGAGCTGCTGGATCTATCGGGGACCAAGGTTGAGTCTTTACCTACCCTTGAGACTTTTAGCAAGCTCCAACAACTACTGCTAGGAGATTGTGCTGATTTGGAAAGTTTGGAAAATTTGAAGTCTCTTACCGAATTGGAGGTTCTAGATCTTTCAGGGGACAAAAATACAAGAATTTCCCTATGAAATCTCGCATCTGACTAGTCTGAGGAAGCTCAATCTACAGGATATGAAGCATATTAGAGAAATTGACTGGAAGAAGATAAAGTATATTCCAGAGGAGTTCAACTTGGGAATTGTGAATCCCTAAGTTCTGAGATTGCTGCATCTTCTGACGGGCCTTCCATAGTGATATGTGGTACCAGATTTTTCCAGTTCATGGAGGAAAATCCCAAGCTGTGGGATACATGCTTCCAAAAATTCCACTTTTCTGTTTGGCTTCCCAAAAATTCAGATGGAAGGATACACGACCTCAGAGACAGGGACCTACTGAGGGATATTGGATCTCAAGGAAGAATTCCTCAGGATGGAGAACCAGGGCGATTTCTGGAGATCCATGGATCCTATAGTATATTCAAACTACCTGAACATGTTCTCGAGCATGCTGATCACATATCACTAATGGATGATAGCTCTTTGAGGCACTTATCTGAACTTGTTAAAGAGAATCTGAGATCAATAAAGAGCTGTTGGCTTGATAGGTGCACGAATATCTGTGGTCTAGTCAATGGTGAAGAAGATGCCAGAACTTCAGGAAAGCTTGACTCTCTTTATCTGTGCAATCTCTCTTCCTTGAGCTGCATATGTGATGATTCAGTGCAGTCTGAGGTCTTTGGAGACCTTAAGCGCTTGTATATGGATTGCTGCCCGATGCTTACCAACATTTTCCCATTCTCCAAGCTTCCAAAGAAGCTCAAAACCCTCCAAATCAAATTTTGTGAGAAAATAAAAGAGCTATTCAACCCTGATATGCCTGTAGAATGTAACTTGCAGATTTTGGATCTTCTGGAATTACCAAATCTTAAGAGAATCGGGCTTATGATGGTCTCCCTGCAAGAACTGACAGTGAGGCAATGTCCAAATCTGGAGAATTTAGAAGAAGTGCTTGGAGAAGCTAAAAATCTGAAAATTCTCCATATATCCTATGCTGCTGGGCTGACAACCATATGCAGTCGGGAACCGGGTGCCTTCGAAAATCTAGAACAGCTTAAAATAGTATCTTGTCCCCAGCTCAAAGAAGTTTCTCCCTCATCCGAATGTCCACCAGAACTGAAGAGTCTTGAGATACACTCATGTAAAAGCTTGGAAACTATATTCAGGGGCAGCTCAGCAAGATCTGTATTGGAAAGATTACGAATCTGCAACTTGCCTAGTCTAAGCAGCACTGAGTTCAAAGTACCACGTCAATGTCGTGTTGACTACGACTGCCCAAATCTGCAAATATCCCTATCCGGTTAAGTGAGAGGTAAGTTGATACATCCGTAAATTGATGTGAAGCTCACTGACCAATGCTTTTAGAATGTCATTCTGTTTGCAATTCCCAGTTCAGCTCTCTCACATTTCCCCCCTCCCCATCCCCCCGGGGTGGAATTTTGTGTTGTCATCTCATCATTGTGTAATTCCTGAACTTATCCATTTTGCCAGCATTTCTTGGGTCATGAATCTGTGAAGATTCATGGAATGCAAGCAAAATTTCACCTAAAATGTCTGGCAGCTTTTTTCTCCTGTATTAACATTCATGGTCATTGTCTCACTGGCTGAAAATGTCCAACTGCCCTCGCTCCAACCTAAGATGCATATGTTTCCTTGAGGGATGTGATGCAGCATAGAATTAGATACTAGATGTCAAGTGTGACTTAAATTTTCCATATGAAGGAGTTTATGAAGCCTGCACTGTTCTATCATGTTTGGTTTCAAGTTCTTAATTTTGAATGGATACTTCCATATTTCTACTGATTCCAAGCCCAGGAAGATTGAGAACTTTGCAACGGCAGCAGTGTCATGCTTCTCTGCCAGAACCTCGCCAATTTTAATTTGTTACATATTGAGGCTCTTAATTACATTTCTGAGCTGAACTCAGGTTTCAATTGAGATTATAGCTGATTTTGTTCATAAAAGACCAGGCTAAACATTCCTAGATCTTAAGAGAGAATGTATTATCTGTCACACCCCAAATCACAAGAATCAGGGCATGACACGGCCATCCTTTAAGCAAAGGACGAAGCCTCAACAAACCAACATATAACCTTATATGAACATATATACATCCACTTATATATATATGACAAAAGGCATATGGTACAATATCAGAGTTGTCTAAAACCACCAAAAAATACATACACCTCATAAACAACTAGCTCAAGTTCACTAATCAAGCTAGCTCACCAAAAATTTCCCACAAGCAAAAAGTCATCCCTGATACGAACGCTCACGTCCTATTGGCGGCTCACTGAGGAACCTGAAAAACATGAAGATGAGAGGAGTGAGCTACCACGCCATAAACACATTTCTTCCAAGCGGATCGGGAAATTACTATGCACCTTTACAATACCAATACAATCCACTTTGAACATAATATATATACTACAAATATCTCAAGAAAGACAACAAAATAGGGACCAATGGTCGAATCCACTGATCAATCTCATCCAGCACATGCCAAGGGTCTATCCCATTGGCTAAACTCGTCAAAACACGGATCAATGGTCCATTCCACCGACCAAACTCAAATCAAAACGTCAATGGTCTACTCCATTGACCAAGCTCAGGCTCAAATGTCCAACAATGGTCACGCTTAACGCCCGTGACGAGACGACCAAGATTCCCCCCTTGGTTAGGTCTCCACCTACTATAAGCCGGTGGCTCGGCCCACAAGGATATCCTAGACTAGTATGCGCATACCTACACACCCCTCGGGGTTCACGAGACATTGAGCATCAATCCAACAATCACCAATCCCCAATCCACAAATAGAATCGAATCATCTCACAATTCAAGCATTTAATAAATATTGAAATGCTTCACATAAACCAATAGCTTTTCAAGATCCTTTGATAAAGGTTTCGCAAACCACTTTCAAGCAAATATCCCAACTAAAATCAAAGGACAGTTTCCTCACTCAGACAACAAATGGTAGTAAAAGCCCGATCCTGTTTTTATGCAACAAAGAATGCTATTTTCAACTAATAGCATATATTACCCATAATATATTTCAAATATGAGTTTAAAATACAAGGGAGAAACATGTCACTCACCTGAGAAGAGCCAAAAACCAACTAAGCCCTTATTTGAGCCGACGTACTCGAATTCCTAACAATTAATTCAAAATAATATCAAAAATCGAGTAAACAGACATTCTAAAGAATGACTTGGCTATATTACGCCTATTTGTCGATAAAACGACACCTACGTGCCAACGGAAAGCTCGCCTCAAACGGAAACCTATTGTTATCCGCGAGACACGGACACGCACTCAACTTTGTCGCCCCATAACTTCCTCCACAAAACTTGGTTTCAAGCCCACTTATAGTCATTAGAAACCTCTTTCGATGCACTACAACAACCCCATAACAGCCGCCTCAAAACCTCACCGGAAACAGCAGAAAATTAGTCCCGAAGCTACTGTACGCTACAGTGACAGAACGCGCGCCGAACTTCAAAAATCCGTTCCGGACAAACCGCAAGTTCAAATTCAATTCCGCAAAGTGCTATAGCTTCACAACATCCTAAAGTATCATTCCCATAAAAATTTTCAGCTTGGCGACACAAAAATCGGACCTCGCCGCACAAATCTCCATAAACTCCGAATTTTAAACCCTAGTTGTTATTAATCCTTTCCAAGGATGATTAGAAGCCTTAATCACTTACCGGCGCCGTAGGATAGTGTTGAGTAAGCTTGGTGAGTCGTCCGGATCACGGGTGCGCCAAAAATTCTTTCATTTTCCCCCTTTTTCCTTCTCTTTCTCTCCTCTTCTCTCATTCTGTTTCTGCTTTGTTTCTGTTCTGTTTCTGCTTCTGTCTTCAGCACTCCACGCAGCAAGAAGAAGCAAAAGAATGAGGTGGGCTGGGCTGACTTAAAGGGAAAAAGGCTGGGCTGGTTTTGGGGCCCATATATTACATTATCAATGAGGTATCACTCAAGAAAATCATGTACTGAAGTACTGGGAAGATGCAATAATCTCTACTGTTACCAGAATCCTAGATGTGAGGAACTGCAGTTCTTTTCCCTAAAACGTTTCCATCGTGAAATTTGTGGAGAAGCTCCCAAATGCGAGAGGTTAAGTGAATATCATCATGTCATGAAGAAAAAATGCTCGTCACGATGTATTAAAAAAGTGCCTGTCACTAAACTCGTGTTTTATATTCATATAGGACGATAATCGCCGTAAACTCGTATGATTTCTTGTCAAATAGTTCAGAAAGAGTCGCCATTGAGTAAAAAGCTCGAATTTGTTAATAGGAAATTTTTAACTCGTCAAGAAAGGTAATCAATTTATTCCGTGCATGGTGGTGTTCTAATTGCTGAGTGGACTTTTAAACCATTATTTCCAGAGTATGTTGTGCAAGGATTGCTCTTACTTTGTGCTGCTCCAGGCCCAATGAGACATTTACTTCAATATATGTTGTATCTTCTAATCAAGCAACCTATGATGATGTCCAATGTAGCCGGCATCGGCCAGATTAAGATTCCGGGACACATGCGCTGAGGCAAAGAAGTTCTTCAGACAGAGGGGAACAGAGGCAGTATAGAAACTGAAGGACGCCTGCCACAAAATCCGGGACGTGGACACGAGTGCCAAGGGCGCCAAGCCGATCCACATGAAGGCAGATCGGAGCAAATCGGTCTTGTTCGACGGATGCATCTTGGCCAAAGAGTTAATCTAAAGCTAGTAAAGTGGAAGATCATGAGTAGAGAGAGGGTGGAGCTTGTTGTGCCATGCAGCAAGTCATTGCAGAGCAGAGGCACCTGCCCAAGTAATTAGTAAAAGCGGTGAGCTCGTGACTTTTGTTCGGCACTTGACGGCTTATTTGGGCATTGGGGAGCAGTTCCAAATCAATGAAGGCCATGCTAGAGCAAAGCTCAGTGTGAGGGGATAGTACCGGTTTGTGATGTTCATCCGTAACCTTGTTTCATTTATATCCTTGGAATCTTTTTTTCTTTTCATTTTGTAGTATTGTGTTGTTATTGTCATGTGTTTGATTATTCAGATTCACAGCGGAGTTGGATCCTGAAATACTTTGGTTTCAATGAGAAATGTTGCTCCTTTCTTCTAAAGTGCTCCGCCTTTAATATCTGAGCTTTACCGGGCTATTTATGTCCAGCGTACGAACTCCAAGAGAAATGATAAGTTACAGTGAAAACTACCAGTTGTCTACAAAGCAATGCGTCCGAAGTTTGACGACAGGCACACGCAAATGCGTTTCTTAGACACACAATTCGACCTTGCCACAAACACTTTGTACACAGAATTTGGTGAAACATTTTGACCTCTAGTGTTATTCCACACTGAATCACCGAATGGTGTTTGAATGATAAAGCACAATGGGGACTTAGCCCATATCACGCCTCCTCTGGTGTTGAATGATAAGCAGCTATTCGAACTCTTGTTGAAAAAAGAATGTTTCCAATCGCTCGATGAACTTAGGGAAAGGACCAGCATGGACGGAGTTCCTTTCCTTCCAAACGCAGTAAATGGCTCATTCTAAGCCAACTTCAGATTTCTTTTGTCGAAGGAATGGCCTTCCAAGAAATGCATAAACCCAGGTAACCCATAATTTCCAGTTCCCAGTGTCCTTGCACGGCCACAGAGATCACGGAGCGAAGACCACACAACCTTAAAGAAGGAGCCAATGCATCTGCCATATTTCTCAGGTCATACGTGCGGTACCTTGTCCATGAAGTTAGCATAAGAGAGGGTTTCTTTCATGGTGTCTCACAGGTTGAAACGCGATGGATGAACTCAACTTATCCATAAATTTCGAAGTTTGACTTCTTTTGTGAGCTTGGCCGTGTAGTTCAGATCAAGTTTGGAGTTGAATTGGTTGACTTTCTTGAAGAACCAGTATATAGCAATTTAAGGAAAACATGGTTCACGTCGTGCATGTGCTCTCTCTTTTTTCAATTCTTTTAAATCTTCGACGAAAGGTCAAATGATGAACATTGATTTTCAAATTTGTAAATGACCCAAGAGGCCTGAGAGTGGACTGGTGAGATAGTACCGGCGCAGGAAGAGGGAAGGAAGTTTAGTAGTCACTTGCATCTAAAAGCATTCATATGGCTCAAAGTCCAACTCATAGAAAAAGAGCAAACACATGGAGGTTAAACACTATTTTATTTTTTTCAACAATTGAGCTTTATATGTTTATGAACCAATGAGCCGTTGATTTTGATTTGGAATTTTTTGGCGAAAAAACCGAGATGGCAGTCGTTTTTCAATAAAATGGCGCGTCATTTGCCATGTTGGCAATCTAGCCGATTTGAAATATTCCAATATTCCACGTCAGAGCCAACCTAAAATTTCTAGGTTCTGAACTTCAAGAGATCGATACTCTATTGAACCTTTCAAGAATATTAGATATTAAATTAACCAAAATAAACCTTTAAATCCTCCCGTAGAAAACGCCCACAATATCATGTCTCTATTCCACACTTATTCACCATAAACGTTCTACGACCAAATTGAGATTTGAGTGAAAACAAATCAGACTTCTAGAGCACTTACCAAAAAACAAACACCTCTGGGACTTGGATTAAAATTTTCATTTGACGGGTACATTTACATTGCCATCTTACAAAAAAGGGATACTGAGCATGCATATCTTAAATTAGGGAAATCCGAAATTAGCCACCCCCATTTTCCTCTAAGAAAGTAAAACATATTGGCTAAGACAAAACTGGAAATTCAAGATTCAGGTCTTCATTGCAGGTCTCACCAGCCCCAAGCCTGAACCACTCCCCAAATGTTTGAAGTCGGTTGCTTCGAGATGATCCCCGTGCCCAGAGAAACCTGTCCCTCCCTTTTCCAACTTCACCAGATTCCTCTCTTTACACGGCTTATCGCAAACAAGACAAACCTTATCAACGATAATAAACTTCTCTGCACATTTCTTGCAAAAGACATGCCCACAGGAGCTAAGCGCAGCTAATGACACAGTGTTGGTCAATGTAACCTTGCAGCTAGGGCATATATATGTCTTGTCCAGGGAGTTTGGTTTCTTCTTCTCGCTGGTGTCTTCTACGAAGCAAATAGGAAAAAGGGTCTTCAGCTTTAGTTTCTCATTGCCTTCTGGGCAGACTGTGCTGATGGATGGTGCCGCTACCTTAAGAGGAGCTTCTGGAGTAGCCGAGGGCAGCCAAAATGCCTTCATGGTTCGAAGTGCTTCCTCCTCATAAGAAGTAACCTTGACACTGTTTGCACCATGGAAGCCATTTTTGTCTTGGCTGTGATTTTTATCAGTGTATTGAGGTACTGCACCGTGGTTTTGTTGATCAAATGCATCAAGTTCCCTAGCTTTCTGTAGCAATAGCCTCTCTTCTTCCTCTTCTTTCTCATGCTTCTGCTGAGCTTCATGAGCAACTAGTTTTCTGCCAGTTCATGAAGACATTTAGCATGGAACCAGCAATAGGGAGGAAAAGGAAACATGAAAATGTTGGATGTCAAATGTTCTCTACAGTATTATTCCCACCTTTAAAAAGATCAAATTACTCAGATAGTTCTAAATCCAGAAAGTATGGTTGGCTATGTAAAACTCCCACTTTCTTTTTCTAAGTCTCTATTGAGCATCTCCTGTTGTACATATAATTCTTTTCCCCAGAAGCACCAGCACTTAAAGCTCCTACCTGATCGAAACAATGCTCGGAAGACTTCTAGACTTCTAACGATTCAGACAGGAATAACATACCACAGAAAGCTTTCACATGTTACTGAATTATCTTTTCATGAGGGGACAGCTATGTCAGCGTACATTAAAGTGTCAACCCCTACCATCAACCAAATGGAAAAATAATTCATCTTGCTCACTGAACCGGCAAAGAGAATTTTAAATTACTTCTGGGCCAATCAAAGAACCTATATCCCAGCAAAAGCCACCACAATCCCCCTCTCCCACTCACATGAAACACCATGTACACACATAGGCACAGATGCACAGAGATGAAAAGGATAAGCTCTTCCAAAATTAAAGTGCCCAACTTAGAAACTTTCCGCAAGACCAAAAGCCCATGCCATAGCCTCAGATAACCAACAGTTCAGGACTCTGATTACTAGAACAATTTAGCTCCTACCTGAGGAAGACCTATCATGGGGACCAATAACCTCTAGCTATGCTTTCAGTAATCCAATACTTTCGAACACAGCCCAGAAAAAGGGCAACCATTGTTGCCCTCTGTCTTTTTCAGGTTATCTTCCAGAACGTTACTTCTTTAAACACGGAGCTGTTGGTCCCCATAAGCATAGTTAAGTTGTCCAAGTAGTAGCACCAACCCATTGGATCGAAAAGCAACAAAAAAAAAAAAAATAAATAAATAAAGTAGCATGCTCATCGTGGACACTGACATAAGTATTATTGACCTAGATAAACAGACACAAAACAGCCTCCAGCGCTATAGATCTCAATTGGACTGCGATATGGTTCATTATCTCAAATTAACTCGCTTGAAGTCATATACCCAGACCGCTCAAATACATTCTATGCAAAGAAAGGATTCCTATCGCACAAGGAGTAAGGTAACAAGAATTCGACTGTCCTGGAATACTGGCAGTATCTCTTTGATATTAAACTTCGACACATCAGAATGCCAAGCAGGAATGGAACGAGCTGAATTTCAATTTCGCACATTTGAATACCCTCAAGGACGCTGAATGCCCCAAAAAAGCACAAATATCATTCCCCTTTAATCCCTAATTCGACGCAAGCCAATCACAAGCCACCGACAAACTCGGACAAATCCACGCGAACGCTGCAACACACGAGCAACACCAATCACCTCACCACATCAGAATTCACCTCGAATTTCACAACATCGACAGATTACCACGCGCGAACCCAAGAAAGAAGATGCGGGGGAGGGGACGCACCTCTGGATGTCCTTCTTCTGGGCCAGGAGGCACTCGAGGATGCACTCCTTGCAGAAGACGTGGCCCTTCTGGCAGCAGAGGGGGTCGATGAAGGGCTTGAGGCAGAGGCCGCAGGCGTCGAAGGGCTTGATGGAGTCCTTGCCGAGCCGCTCCTTCTGGGTGCCATACCCGAGCTTCCGCTTCTCGTCGTAGGTGAAGAAAGCGAGGTCGTTGTTGTTCTTCGAGTGTCGCTGCGGCATCGTGTGGCGCTTCCCAAGCTAGAGATCGAATCACAGAGAGAGTGAGAGAGAGAGGAGTTGCAGAGTGCAATTTGGGGACGAAAGGGCTAGTCAGTGCCCTAGAATCGAATCCCGAGCCGTCTTATGAAGTTGCTTTCCCTTTTTTGCCCCTGCTTTCCATGAAGATTTTCATTTAGGTGGGCAATCCCCAAGAATTGTTTTGTTGTAGCATTACCGTTTAAATAGCTAGCTTCAAGCTTAGTGTTTTGAGCTGGGCAGGCGCTTTTTCTTTCTTTTTTCCCTCGTTTCAAGCAAATTTTTTGAGTTTTTACTTTTTATTTATTTTTTATTTTTTATTTTTTTACCAATCTTACTATATTCTTATTGTAACTCTTACTCTTAAACTTTTATCTTACCTCTTTATAGGCATGAAAGTCGAAATCCACGTCTTAAACTAAATCGTTCTCACCCCAATCCCTTCGAGAATGTGGGGATTTGAATCCTTTACCTCCCCATTTTTATATGAGAAGAATGATCATTGAAGTAAATTCAAATAATTTTTCTTTTTTGTCGATAAGGCAAACTCTAATGGTTGACAGGCACTTTTTTCACTCCTTTAATAATTGGCACTCCTTCGACGAAAAAAATATGACTTACATTCTCCATTTTTGTGTTTTAACAATATCATCCCTCGTGTGGCCACCACTACTATAGCAATTCTATAACACCAATCTCATTTTTGTTTGGTCAACTTTTTTTCTGTTCTTTTTATTTCCTTGTAGGTCCTACTTGCCTTCTTCTTATATCACTTCTCTCAATTTCAAGATCTAATGCACAAAGACAAGGTAAACGAGGGATTATATTGTTAAAACACAAAAATAGAGAATGCTTTTTCTTTTTATTTTTTTTCTTACCGATTTACTCTATTATTACTCTTATTCTCAACTCTCAAAATTTTATTTCGCCTCTTTATAGGGTATGGAAGTTAAAACTCACACTTTAAATTAAATCGTCTCACTCCAATCCTCCCGAGAAGGTAAGGATTTGAACCTCTTATCTCTCCCTTCCCATATGAGAAGAGTGATTACTGAAGCAAATTCTAATGATTTTTGTTTTTTTTGGTCGATAGGGCAAACTCCAATGGTTGGTGGGAGTTTTTTCCACTCCTTTAATAACTTATACTCCTTGGATGAAAAAAATACAACTTACATTCTCTATTTTTGTGTTTTAACAATATAATCCCTAGTGTGGCCCACCACTACTATTGCAATTCTATAAAATCAGTCTCATTTTTGTTTGGTCAACTTTTTTTTTTCTTTTCATTTCCTTGTAGGTCCTACTTGCCCTCTTCTTATATTGCTTCTCTCAATTTCAACTTTACAATACCGTGAAATGTAAAAGTTGGCTTGCATTCATACCAAAAAAGATTGAATGCACAAAGACAAGGTAAACATAAATTGGTATTCCAACACAGGTTCCACAAAAAGATTATCCTCCATGTCATCACTAATCACCTTAGGCTGTGAAAGTTCTCAAGATGGACGTCTAGCCGCCGCATCGTTAACTCATCTGTAACGACTCAATTCGATGAGAGTGAAAAGTGGTCACTGAGGCCAAAGAGTCTAGACTATGAGGAGATCTTAGCAAGTTTTTAAGATAATGAATGTGCTAATAATGAATCAAATTACACACCGAATAGGGGGAGAATATACTCAAGATATATATGTATTGAGGTTGTCCCACATTAGTTGTAGAAAAGCAATGACTACAATTTTTACAATTTGAATGATAAAAAGAAAATGTAAAAGGAAACGTATTAACAAATCTATGAATGTAAAAAGTTTACGTTTCCTTTTGATTAAAAAAATAAAATTTGACAAATGTTACAATATACTAAAAAAAATTTGATTTTTTGGATTGAGGTAAACTTTCACTTTGGATCTTTGCAGTTTTTTTCAATCAATTATTTTAATTTTTAAATTATTTAATAAAGTGCTCCAACTCTTAAAAGTGGGAGAAGAAAGGTATGGGCAAAAGTCTGACTAAAAATAGAAAAGCAATTCCACCAACTCAAAATTGGGACGACTGGAGCTGACGTGTTTGTTGGAGCGGACAAGAGTTTCCAACGTAAAAAGCTTCCCTATTGCATTGATAAATTTCATTGCTCAAATTCTAACAATGATCTTCATCATTAAGATTTTTAGTCTTGTGCCTTAGCTGATGGTTTACCGAGCCAAAAGTATTCTCTACTTCAAACTGTTAAAGGGATTTGATTGGAGAAATTATGTAAGTCCATAAAGTAGATGAGACAATTCAAAAGTTCAAGAATTTACTTGGAAAAGAGTATTCAATTTCAAGGATCAAAGGTGGAATTTTACCTTGGATCAATTTACCAATGAGCATTAGTCTACAAAGAATTGATTTGCCAAAGTATTCTTCACGTGAAGTAAGCTTACATGACCTCATTCCATGTGACGTGTATCAACGCCATTTAAAAATTTTATTATCTTTTTTCAAAAATTTAAAAAATAATAATAATTAGAATATGTTTCTATTTAAATAAAGCTATAGCAGGAAAGCTGATTAAATGAGTCAGTTTCCTCAGCTTGCTCAAAGAAAAAGAACGAAATATACCGTGCGAATTAAGATAGGCTAAATTGATACAGAGCTCAGGATGCCAAAATTTAGACAGTCTCACGTTCCGTGAAAAATGGTTAATATGCATAATTCCGTACGTGCCCAACCAATATTCCTATCTACCCAAAATTCCACTTGGCAGAACTATATAGTTTCTCTAAATTACAAGTGATTCCCTCCAAGATTATAGCCGAATGGTTTTTGTACAGAAGGGACCCAGATGGGTTATATTGACGAAATCGCTATATAGACCTTAGGCCCACGTTACAGCATTTCCATATGCATATGTCAACCTCGGAATGTTGTCCGATTGCCGCAACATCTTCTTATTTTTAATAATTAAACAATCTCAGGTTATAATTTTAATCAGTTCACAACATCAGTTCGTGGTCAAGATGCGTTTTGTAAGTGATGTTGTCGTGATTTTATGAGATAAACCAGTCGTGTAAGAAAGGATAATAAAGCAGGATCGGGACGTACTGTCTGCAAAATGTATATGAGGGAGGAAATGGTGGATCAGTAGTAAGTCAAGGCAATCGAAATGCTCAGGAATCAATGGCTTCCTCCAGCATCTCCTTGGAACCCTTCATCAATCCGGGGCTCAATCTGAACATGAGCACGCAGAACTCCTTCTCGTCCAGCGTCCCGTCCCCGTCGAGGTCGCCTTCCCGCAGCATCGACCGCATGTCGTCGTTGCTCATGCCGCTCAGCCCCGGCAAGCCCGCATTCCGCTTCAGGTTCCTATTGAGTGAAAGCAACTGAGTTTAGTATACTATAATTGAAAATTTATTAGAAAGTAATTTTGATATAATCCTCGTTTGGAAAGAATTGCATCTCCAAAGCCTTTTGATTTTCCACGCGACCAATTTAAGGCTTTTACTTTAATTTATATAAAATTTAGAAAAAAAATAATGACTACAATTTTTACAATTTGAATGATAACAAAAAAAAATGCAAAATAACCGTATTAACAAATTTATGAATGTACAAATTTTATATTTCCTTTTGATTAAAAAATCAAATTTGACAAATGTTACAATGTATTAAAATAAATTTCATTTTTTGGACCGAGGTAAAATTTCATGCAGATTTTTTTTCGGTCAACTATTTTAATTTTTAAATTATTTAATAAAGTGCTCCAACTCTTAAAAGTGTAAGAAGAAAGGTATAGGCAAAAGACTGACTAAAAATAGAAAAGCAATTCCCCAACTCCAATTTTGGATGACCAGAGCTGATATCTCTAGTGGAGCTGACAAGAGTTTCCAATGTAAAAAGCTTCGCTATCGCGTTGATAAATTTCATTGTTCAAATTCTAACAATGATCTTCATCATTAAGATTTTTAGTCTTGTGCTTTAGCTAATGCTTTACTGGGGCAAAAGAATTCTCTACATCACACTGTTAAGGAATTTGACTGGAGAAATTATGTAAGTCCTTAAAGTAGATTAGACAATTCCAAAGTTGAAGAATTTACTTGGAAAAAAGTATTCATTTTCAAGGATCGAAGGTGGAATTTTACCTTGGATCAATTTACCAATGAGCATTAGTCTACAAAGAATTGATTTACTAAAGTATTCTTCACGTGAAGTTTACATGACCTCATCCTAAATCCTATGTGACGTGTATCCACGTCATTTATAAATTCTAATATCTTTTCTAAACAAATTTTAAAAAATAATAAGAATATGTTTCTATTTAGTTGGGGTAAGCAATTCCAGATTCTCTACATGTTTCATTTGAACCCTAAAATCTACCTATTTGAACATGTTGCTTATTTTTTAAAACCTAGAACTTACTATATAATCCCTGAACTTGGAACTTACTTTGTCATAATTTCCAAGATCTATCTAGGTTCCACCCGTATTATTAATTGAACAATTGTAATGAATTATCATCTTTAATGACTATCACTTGCTACTATAATTCACTAATCATAACTTATATTCATATACATAAAAAAATATGAAACATTAATAAAGCAAAAATCTCAATCATAAAATAGAAGTTCAGACTAGTGATTCCAGATTATCCACTTATTATCAAACGCTATGGAATACCTTAGGATTGCACAAAGATATAAATAAATAAAAAAAACACAAAAACTTGCTCCAAATTCTAATTTATGATTTCCAGGTTTTATCAACTGAGAACTTGAAATCTACCCATCAAAACAAATTTTTTCATTTTCAAAATCTGGAACCTACTTTACACAACTTGGAACCTAGTGCCTGATTCTCAAGTTCCAGATTTTATCCTGAAATCATGCTTACCTCTACTATTTGGATAAAGCCCTAGTAGCAAAGCTCCCTAACTGAGTATTTCCTCAACTTTCTCAAAGAAAAATAAAATATCTCGTGTAAATTAAAAATAGGCTAAACCAATATGGAGCTCAAGATGCCAAAATTTGAATATCTAAACAACCTCATATATCGTGAAAAATGGTTAATGTGTAGGATTCTAAACGTGCCGAACGAATATTCCTATCTACCCAAAATTTCATTAGCAGAAATATATAGGTTCACTGAAGTACAAGTGATTCCCTCCGAGATTCGATTAGCCGAATGGTTTTTGCAGAGAAGAGACCCGACCACTGGTAGAGCAGATGGGTTATATTTGACCAAATCGCCATTGACCATAGGGCCTAGTCATAGCATTACCATATGCATATGTCAACCTAGGAATGTTGTCCGATTGGCGCAACATTTTCCTATTTTTAAAAATTAAATAATCTCGGGGTATAATTCTAATCAGTTCATGCGTTATCTTGAAAATTTAGTCAGATGGTTCACGGTAAAGATATGTTTTTAAGTGATGTGGTCATAATTTCACGAGATAAACCAGTCATGTAGAAAAGGAGAATAAAGCAGTAGCGGGAGGTACTATCCCCAAGATGTATGTATACAAAGGAGGAAATGGTAGATCGTTAGCAACAAGGCAATCGGAAAAGTTTAGGAATCAATGGCTTCCTCCAGCATCTCCTTGGAACCCTTCATCAATCCGGGGCTCAATCTGAACATGAGCACGCAGAATTCCTTCTCGTCCAGCGTCCCGTCCCCATCGAGGTCGCCTTCCCGCAGCATCGACCGCACGTCGTCGTCGCTCATGCCGCTCAGCCCCAGCAGGCCCGCGTTCCGCTTCAAGCTCTCCAGCGTGATCACCCCTTTCTCCTTATCCACCAGGAGGCGGAACCCTTTGCTCAGCTCCTCCATGAACCCCCGCGCGCCCAGCCTCTCGACCATCACGGGGAAGAAGTCCTCAAATGTCACCGCGGCCCCGCCTCGCGTCGCCATCGCTCTTTCGTTAGACTATCGAGAAGAGGAAGAAGAAGAAGAAGAAGAAAACCCACAGAGAAGGCAGATGCAGTCGGCGGGTGATCTGGGTTTCAGACGGGGAGAAATGCCTGTTATATATAGGAAAGTGGGTCGCCCGAGTGGCCATTGGAAAAGGTCTATAGAGGAAAGAAGGAAGCAAGGAAGGAAGGTGGGGACGAAGTGCCATTAAGATGACAACGCAGGAACAGATAAGAGACAAGATGCTCATGTGAAAGCTGGCTGCCGTCATCGGATGCCCATGAAGGGTTTCCTTCTCCCGATGAGAGAGCAAGAGGCCAAGCTTCGTCGAAGTTGCAGGGGAAATTGCAGTTCGAGGGTCTGCTATGGCAGGAAGGGAAATTTCTTGCTTTCCCTCTTTATATAGATCGGGCTTAGTCGGAACGGCAATTGACGATCGACGCCATTTCAGGTAAGTAAGAACGCAAGACACAGAGAGAGAAAGAGAGATGTGGTCAATATCTTAACAACGCAACTTTGCTTACGTCGTACGCCGTCTCGTTCACCCTAACGTGTTGGCTGGATTACCAGACGTGTCGGGCATCCCCATGTCGACTGAGTTCGAATGATTAAAAAAGGGAATGATAAAGTACTCAGGTCTTAAAGCATGATGAGAAAAATATGGGAAAAGGAAAACCCAAGGAGTGGATTTGTCCACGGTTGCGCCACCGCCATTAGTGTTGCTTGGAGGTGGCGCCACTAGCAACCGCCCGCACGGGCCGCCTGAGGTTATTGCTCCCCCCACCTCTCTCTCTCTCTCTATACGAGCACCCGCGTCGCCACAGTGGTTAGTGTGGAGGACCACTGCTATAATCATCGTCACCCTCATCATAGGTAGTCGCTCGGGATATATTTGATCCTAACCTTGTGAGATGTACCGACACGATTTGTCATTTTATGAATGCGTGTGTGATATTTTTGCAAATTCAAGATAGGATACAAGCAATCCATAGGATTTCCTATCCAGTCTTTCCCAACCTATATGACGTTTGGGAAAATTACCAAAAAAATCATAAACATATTTTATAATATCCAGCTCAATTATTAACCTTTCAATTATATAAATTTAATTATAAATTTTTTGATAATTATCATTATCATTTCAGTCAATTTTCATCATAAATCATTGATGTTGATGTTGATGCTAGTCATTGTATGTGGTACAACTAGACTATTTTTTGCTTTTGTTTCTTTTACTCTAAGCTAGCAAAGGCTAGCGACCCTCACATCGTATGGGCGGGGGCCGCAAGCTCCTTGCTCACAGCTAGTGAGACCACGACGCCCTTGCAAAGACTAGACGAGGACCGCTAGCCCAAAGTAAAAAGAAAATACAAGAAAATAACAAAATTTTTTTGAAAATTCAAAAAAAATTACTAGATGTCACATATGACACCGACATCCACTTTAGCAATTTCCAGTCAAAATAGACCGGAATGATTAAATTGACAATTCATCGAAATGTTTAAGATTAAATTAGTATAAGTGAAATTATATAGAAAATTTCGAATTTTTTCGATAATTTTCCTCTATCCTAACGACCTATTGTAATCTTACTATTTTGTTAATCCATGTCACGAACGTCGAAACCTCCCAAACTTTTCGGACACAACCTACCAATGTAGCGGTCCGACAAACCTAAATTGACCCTGGACGATGACGAATTTCCGAATTCTTTTTGGGCGCCCACCTGACGAATTTAATTAATCTTTGAGGTCTCCTCTATCTTTCTCCCCAACTTGCTGTTGGCGCACCTTTTTGACTAGTTCCAAATTCCAAAATCGCGCTGCGTGGATTTGCCGCTAGGGAACCGCCAACAAAACGACCGTCCCGCCAACAAAACGACCGTCGACATAGAAGTCCACGCCACAACTTCGCTTTGTTTTCGACGATCGCAGATACTGATGGATTTGGTCAAAGTCTTGTTATATTTTCGTTCCGTTTCAACCGCCGTGGAAAAATACCCGGTCATTGCCATATCTTATGTACGGAAATTGCTGATGTGGGCAATTTGTATTTTGCCGATCATCTTACATAGCACATGATCACGTCACGTCAGCAATTTTGGCATAAAGTAATTGAAATGACTATAAATTTTGTGTAAAAATTTAAAATTAAATTGATAATATTAAAAAGAGTTTAGGACAAAATCGAAGCACCTAACACCATGAATGTACTAACTCATGGAGGGTGATTTATAGAGACTAATAAATGTGGTTTGTAGAGACTAATCGGAGCTTGTTTTACTTTGAAACTGTCTGAGATTTTTCTTGGATAACAGTTGGATCGCATTACTTCTCTCTCATGGAAACAAATGAATTGTTACTTTTGACACACACAAAAAAGTTTGTACTAAGCTAATTCAAATTTCCCTTATTAGTTACATTTTGTGACATTTTGGAGGGCAAAACGTCACACTAAGTCACCTTTTCCTTCTCCATTTTTGTGAACTGGCTATGATATACAAGAGTCATCAAGAAAGATGTGAAGTTTAGTTTCCCAAATGATGAGTCATGAACCCTCCTCCTTCTGTGCTGCTTCTGCTGGTGCTGCTGCTCAGCTTTTAAGGATTCTCTTGTGAACACTTCATAATGCCAAGCAATGAGCAAATTGCATACAGATTGGTCAGGTTGTCGCGTTACGAGTATGAACAAAGTGAAGACTATATAACGATATT
Organism: Corymbia calophylla; assembly: GCA_014182845.1. Lineage (NCBI taxonomy): Eukaryota > Viridiplantae > Streptophyta > Magnoliopsida > Myrtales > Myrtaceae > Corymbia > Corymbia calophylla. The sequence goes on along the minus strand of CM024696.1, from coordinate 5,612,342 downwards.
CATCCCGAATCTGTTTTTTTTTTTTTTTTTTTTCCAACTGTATCCAAAGAATATTTCGGCTTTATATTGATGGACAAAGACTACCTATACCAAAGATTGAATTAAAATGATGGATCAGGTAGAGAAAATAAGGAGCTTTTCCCCCTTGATCAATTGGTGCCTGTGACGGACACCCAAGACTGATGCCTAAATTACGTGTGCAATTTTACAGTAATCCCCTGCTTTTACCGAGCGTTGACAATTGTAACTGTTAAATTGTTAACAGAACAATGCTTCAGGTCTGGTTGAGTATTGATGCCAGCCTGAAGACTAGTGAATGCCGATGGCTTCATACTAGGAAGGTCGAGAATTTCGCTATTAAACATCGATACCACAGTCGACATGGATGGCCTATCTTTCATATGTTCTTGCATAGACAGCAGTCCCACACAAGTGCAGCTTAAAATGGCAATTTCATCACTCGGGTGCATATCACTGGGTCGACAAAAGCTGCCATGTTTTTTTGCAGTCCACGATTCCCAAGCCTATAGACATTAGCGAAGTCATAACAGAGCCTGGAACAACTCAGAACTTTGAGTCACGGTACGAGGTAGCAAGATAAGACTCACGAATCCTAGAAGACTCCAGGCCTGATTGTCGAGATGGACACTGGTGCAGCGTCTTCCACTTAAAATCTCTAGTAACAGGACTCCGAAGCTATATACATCAGATTTCTCAGAGAATCTACTCTAGATGGCATATTCAGGTGACATATCCACGCTGCATATTATAACAATCGAATTAAGTTTGAGTTCACTGAAGAGCAATGTGGATAAGGTGGGGAAAAAGTAGGGAATACTTACAACGTTCCAACTACTATTCTTGTATTTGCTTGGTCTTGATTTCCTCCGAATATTCTCGCCAACCCAGAGTCTAATATCATCGGATGAAGCCCTTCATCCAATAAGATGTTGCTGGCTTTGAAATCCCTATGTATGATTCTCTGTCTGGAGTCTCTGTGAAGGTAAAGTATGCCTCGAGCGATTTCGGTAATTACGCTCTGTCGCTTCCTGCAGTTGAGCTCATGACACGCGAGGGTATCTACACGAACGTTATTCAAAAGCAAAGGAAGAAGCAAGGTGAATGAATAGCCAATCAATGCATGAACTCTGGCATTTTGGTTTTATCACATGAGCATGTTCATACCAAATAGAATCTCATCCAAACTTTTGTTCGGCGTATACTCGTATACCAATCTCAAATACGTTGAAGAAGAACCTCTGTCACGAAGAAAATAATGTTCTATCTCTTTTTCTCAGTTAAGAATGGAAGAGAGAATCTAGAATTTATGTATATGTTGATGTATCGTAATGACAAGTACATCAAACTATATGGGAAGATTATTTAAGTAGCACACGTCAATTAAGATATGCATAATTAAAAGGAAAAATGCGCACAACCTTGTGTAAAACATAAAGACAATAGAAATATCAAATATATCCAACATAAAAACTTATAGAAATTACTAATTATATCTAACACATCCTATGTGTTGGTGCGTTCGGATGAGACAATGATGATGCAAGAATGTAGTTGTGACTCATGGGAGGGTAGCAGGCAATGGCACGGTGGCGGCGGCTCAAAGCAGATTAGGATGAGGTTGGAGACACAAGGACAGTTTGTTGATTTGATTTGAGACCCCTCTCTCTCTTGGAAAAATTATTCCAAAAATCATAATCCTTCATAACTTTGCCAATTCAATTATAAATTTTTTATATATACCAATTAAATCATAAAATTTTTCATATTTTACCAATTGAATTCATCTAGTTAATTTTGGTCGAAAATTGCTAATGTGAACGTTAGTTGTTTTACGTGGCATGGCTATCATTGACATAAACATCTCTTTTAACTTTTTAATATTTGTTGATTTATTTATCCTTGTCTTTGTTTCTTCTCTTAGGAAAAGAAAAGAAAAGTAAAAATTAATAAAAATTGGGAAACATATTTAAACATTATTAAAATTACCCACATAAGTGTCAATCATGTTTTGTAAGATGGTTAGGGTGCATATGGTAACGATTTCTAGTCAAAATTGGCTTGAACAATTTCTGCGCATAAATTATTCTTTTTTATTATGTTCTCGGGAATAATTTTTAAACATTTGAAGATGTTTGGTAAATTTCCCCTTTAAATTTTTTTATTCCATGGATAGAAATGCATTTGGTAAAACCTTTCAATAATGAACGGAAACACTTTATTGCTATTATTTTATACGTTTTAAGATTTGCTTATACCAAAATTTTATTCTATTCCAAAATATTTTCATTTAATTTTTTAATGATTTAAATTTGTGTCTCTTTTATTTTTCTTTTATTTAAACTTTTTCTTTTTTTCTTTTTCACATAACCTTTAAAGCAGCATTTTAGGCTCTCATTTTTCCCCTTCAAATCCATTGATGCCTTCCTTAGACCAGTGAAAGTTGATTTTGGTGAACATTGTGAATGGAACTAATTTGAATGAATTCACACAACTTACCCGTACTCTTTGGCGAAGATGAACATTGTAATCGCCTGGGGTAGTGCCGCCTGCTAACGGTGAAAAGGCATTCACTCTTCTGAATCAAGTATGAGGTGTTGGCTACATTTATATTTTTTCGTCGGTGGTCTGAAACCGTCTACTCTTACAACCTTCTATCCGTTTGTCGTGAAGAGCATCAGAGCCGCCTCTCTCGGCTCGCAGAAGATCTTTGATTCATTCTCAAATAAATTATGCCTTATTGAAGTTCTCGATGGACTCAAATTTAGGGCTATCTGTTCCTATGTTTCTGCAAAGCATCCAAATTAGGACTGCAATCCTGAGGCTCAATGCAGCATGATCATTGGTAAACTCTGTGCCTTTCCCTTGTATATCCTTGGATTGGAGCTATCTTGCTTCAACCACATTGCTCGGGTGCTGCATAACTGTTTTTATTTAGCATTTATCGCCCAAAGATTTACCCTCGCCTTGATATTGGCTTTTACTTTTGCTGCAAAAAGTGTCAAGTCTTGAAAACGTTCTTGATTCGCTGAAATAAGCGTCAAGGAACCCTTTTCCCAAAAAGTTGTGGGAGTTCATATTTGATGAGCTCCAAGTAAAATCAATGTTTGCGGAAGACATGGAAATGGCAAAGAAAATATAAAAGGCTGAAGGCAAGTGGGTTCTCCATGATAGCAAGTGGAAAAGCGATTGCAAGGCAAATATGAAATATGTCGAAGTTGTTGAGTACAATCGTTGCCTTCTATTATGGCATAATGCTACCGAACCCTACTACAACACAGACGACAGCACGAACAATTTGGATAGGGAGTCCAGCATAATCATGTTGGATTATATGTTGTATCTTCTAATCAAGCAACCTACGATGGTGTCCAAAGTGGCTGGCATTGGCCAGATAAGTTTCCAGGACACATGCACTGAGGCAAAGAACTTTTTCAATAGGAGGGGAATAGAGACAGTAGAGAAACTGAAGGACGCCTGCCACAAAATCAGGGACGTGGACACGAGTTCCAAGGGCGCCGAGCCGATCCATGTGAAGGCAGATCAGAGCAAATCGGTCTTGTTCGATGGATGCATCTTGGCCAAAGAGTTGAGTAAATTGGACGATCATGAGTATAGTGTGGGTGGAGCTGTTGGGCTACGCAGCAAGTCATTGCAGAGCAGAGGCACATGCCCAAGTACTTACTAAAGGCGGTGAGCTCGTGACTTTCGTTTGGCTCTTGATGGCTCATTTGGGCAGTGGAGAGCAGTTCCAGATCAATGAAGGCCATTTTAGAGCAAAGCTTAGTATGTGGGGTCAGTACCAGATATTAAAGGCGGAGCACTTTAGAAGAAAGGAGCAACGTTTCTCATTGAAACCACAGTATTCCAGGATCCAATTCACTGTGAATCAGAATAATCAAACACATCATAATAACAACACAATCCTACAAAATGAAAAGGAAAAAAAAGACTTAGACAATCCTACAAAGATTAAGTCTTTTCAATCTTCGATGAAACATCAAATGTTGAACATTGATTTTCAAATTTGTAAATGGCCCAAGCGACTATCAGAGTGGGGTGGTGAGATGGAACCAGCGCAGGAAGAGGGAAGGAAGTTTACTAATCAATCGTATCTAAAAGCATTCATATGGCTCAAGTCCAACACAGAAAAAGCACGAACCCATGGAGGTTGAACTTTATTATTATTTTTTCAACAATTGAAATTTATAGGTTAACTCATGAACTTGATTGGCAAAAACGGAGTCATGACTAGTGATCTCGAATAGGGTTTGAAATTGTCAATTAGAGACTTTGATTTTGATTTGAAATTTTTTGGCTAGAAAATCGAGAGGACAGTCATTTTTCAATAAAGTGGCGCGTCATTTGCCATATTGGCAACCTGTCCGATTCAAAATATTCCAATATTCCAGGTTAGAGCCAACCTAAAATTTCTAGGTTCTGATTGGCGAGATCCATACTTGATTGAGGCTTTTCAAGAATATTAGATATTAAATTAACCAAACTAAATCTTTAAATCCTCGAGTAGAGAACGCCCACACTAGTATGTCTCGATTCCACACTAATTCACCATAAAAGTTCTAGAGCACTCATAAAAAACAAACACCTCTAGAATTTGGATAAAAAAAATTATTAGATGGGTACATTTACATCGCGGTCTTACAAAAAAAGATATACTTAGCGCAACTGGATATCTTAATTTAGTGAAATTCGAAATTAGCCACCCTTATTTTCCTCTAAGATAATAAAACATGTTGGCTAAGACAAAACTAGAAATTCAAGATTCAGGTCTTCATTGGAGGTACACCTGTTAAACGGGTGAGTCGGGTCAGGTTTGGGTCAGGTCATAAATAGTCCGACCCAAATTGACCCATTAACCCGTTTATGACCCATTTAAGCATAGTATAAATTTTTTGACCCATACCTAACCCAACCAATACCCGACCCATATCCGACCCAAACCATATTGTTAAAACACTTCCCAATCTAACTAAAGTTATAAAAAATTATTATTATAATCCTTTTTAAAGATTATGTTCCTTTAATATTGTTTATTTTTTTAAAAATTGAATTCTTAATAATTTTTATTTTAAATTTTGTAAATTATTTTTATTTTTTAAAAATCACGCACACATATGGGGGAATGATACTCACCTGGGTTTTGATGGCCAATCAAGCCAGCAAGGTGGGGCTTATAGGGTTGTGCGAGCGCGAGTGATAGTCGGAGATCGAGAGAGGTCCGACGATGGTGCTGATCGCGTGCGTCAGCGCCACAGTGCGAATGAGAGGAGGAGCTGCTGTGCGAGCGGTGGGAGCGAGACGACGTGTTGTCGTGCGATGAGGAAGGTTTCATCGTTTTGATTTGAGAGATGAAAAAAGAGGAGATGAGTCCTCTCAAAGGACTAAGGAGTAGTTAGGTTTTAAGTAGGTTTAAACTTTAACTCATTAACGACCCATGTATTTTAGTTTTTTTAATTTTAAATCCGTTATGACCAATTTAAAAAGAAAGTTTGACCAATTTATAACCTATTTAATATATAAATGGGTTATAAATGGGTTATACACCCATTTTGACAGGTGTAATTGGAGGTCTCACCAGCCCTAAACCTGGCCCACTCCCCAATGTTTGAGGTCAGTCGCTTCGAGATAATCCCCATGCCCAGAACATGTCCCTCCCTTTCCCAACTTCGCCAAATTCCTCTCTTTACACGGCTGGTCGCAAACAAGACAAAACTTATTGACAACAATAAACTTCTCTGCACATTTCTTGCGTAAGACATTGTTGGAAATTTCCTATAATATGGACTTACATTAATAAATTAATTTTCTATTTTAAATAATCGAGTGAATAAATATTTTAATATATGTTAAATTCTTAAGTGATCTTATTGAATTAGGTTTTGGCATATATTAATAACGAGTCTAGTTGAGTAGTAAAGTGTAGACAATTATATTTAATTGAAGCCTGTAATGGAAGGAGTCCAGTGGATGTACTATTAATTAGGATTTGCTAAATCCCTTCTCTAGCGTATAAAAGGATAGATTATATCTATCAGTCGTTTAATTCCATTAAAAGCTGCTATACTAAAATAGGTCATAGAGAGGAAGATGTGACATTCCAATAGATCGCTGATTACCATGATTTGATCTATTTTTCTTTGAGTGAAGTTATGACTTAAACATGTACATTTTTAATTCCGTTGTACATATATGTTTTGGTGTTTTATAGTTATATATGAATCTGATTCGTTCTTAATTTATTGGTTATTTATGTTGAAAAATTCTACAGACATGCCCAAAGGAGCCAAGTGCAGCTAGTCACACAATGTTGGTCAATGTGACCTTGCAGTTAGGGCATATAAATATGTCTTGTATAGGGAGTTGGGTTTCTTCTTCTCAGCTGATATCTTCTACGAAGCAAATAGGAAAAAGGGTCTTCAGCTTTAGTTTCTCCTTGCCTTATGGGCAGACTGTGCTAGTGAATGGTGCCTCTACCTTAAGAGGAGCTTCTGGAGTAGTTGAGGGCAACCAAAATGCCTTCATGGTTCGAAGTGCTTCCTCCTCATAAGAAGTAACCTTGACGCTATTTGCACCATGGAAGCCATTCTTGTCTTGGCTGTGATTTTTATCAGTGGTACTGCACTGTGGTTTTGTTGATCACATGCATCAATTTCCCTAGCTTTTTGCAGCATTAGCCTCTCTTCTTCCTCTGCTTTCTCATGTTTCTGCTGAGCTTCATGAGCAGCTAGCTTTCTGCCAGTTCATGGAGACTTTTAGCATGACATCGGCAGTAGGGAGGAAAAGGTAACGATAAAATGCTGGATGTCAAATGTTCCCTAAGGTTTTTTTCCCACTTTTTGTAAGATCAAGTCACTTAGATAGTTTTAAATCCAAATGGTATGGTTGGCTACGTAACGATCCCATCCAATAAGGGCGGGGAGTGATCGCCAGGGCTAGAGGGCTCAGATAAGGAGTGGCTCCTAGTAGGCTTCTAGAATGGCAAAGGGGGCAGGAATGAACTGAACTATGTACTGAACATAGGGAAAGCAATTTTGGGATATATATATGTGAAAACTAGAATTAACAAATGAAGGCACCTTTTGACGTAACGACAAGTTTTCCTTGGAAACTCCAAAGTTAAAGGAGTCCAGGCTAGAGCACTACTAAGATGGGTGACCTCCTAAGAAAGTGCCTACTTGTACACCAAAGGATAAAATCGTGAGGTTCAATATGAGATAAGCCAAAGCGGATAATACTTCTATGAGTTAATCTAGGATGTCACAATATGGTATTAGAGTGAGACCCTCTCTAGTAGGTGTGTGGTTCGAAGACGAACCAAGCGGAAGTTGATGGGCTTATAATGACCCGGTTTGATGAGAGTGGGGAGTGATCGCCGAGGCCAGAGGGCTCGGACAAAGAACGGCTCCTAGCAGGCTTCTAGGATAACGAATGAGGGACAAATAAACCGAACTATGCACTGAACAGAGGAAGAGCAAATTTATAATATATATGTGACAATTGGAATTAACTCAAGGAGGTGCCTTTTGACGTAATAACAAACTTTGTTTTGGAACTCCAAAATTAAACGAGCCTAAGCTAGAGTACTACCAAGATGGGTGACCTCTTGAGAAAGTGCCTATCTTAAAGATAAAACCGTGAGGCTCGGTATAGGACGTGCCAAAGCAAATAATATCTCTATGAGTTAATCCAATATGTCACGGACTATAGAAAACTCCCACTTTCTCTTTTCAAGTCTCGATCGAGCATTTCTCGTTGTACATAATTCCTTTCCCAAAGGCACGAGCATTTAAAGCTCCTACCTATCAGAACAATGCTTGAAAGACCTCTAATCGATGCCCTAGAACTGAATACTGAACCGCCTTATGAAAATGCTTTCCTTCTGTGCCCCCACTTTCCATGAAGATTTTTGTTTAGGGGGCAATCCCCAAGAATTGTTTTGTTGCAGCAGTAATGTTTAAAATGCTCGTTTTCAAGGTAGTGTTTTGAGCTGGGCGGCGCTTTTTCCACTCCTTAAATAGCTTACACTCCTTCGATGAAAAAAATAAAGCTTACATTCGCTATTTTTGTGTTTTGACAATATTATCCCTCATGTGGCCATCACTTCTATTGCAATTCTATAAAACCGGTCTCATTTTTGTTTGGTCAACTTTTTTTCCTTTTGTTTTTTTTCTTTTCCTTTCCTTGTGGGTCCGACTTTCCGTCTTCTTGTATTGCTTCTCTCAATTTCAACTTTACAATCCCGTGAAATCTCACAATTGGCATACCAATAAAGATTGAATGCATAATGACAAGGTAAACAAACACTAGTAACCCAGAGTAGTTCCACAAAAAGATCATCATCCATGTCATCATCGATCACCTTACGCTGTCAAGTTCTTGAGATAGACATCTAGTCGCCGCATTGTTAGCTCATCTATAACGACTTGGTCTGATGAGAGTGGAGAATGGTCACCGAGACCATAGGATCTAAACTAGGAGTAGCTCTTAGCAAGCTTTTAAGATGGCCAATGTGGCAGGAAGAACCAAATTGCACACTGAACAAGGGGAGAATGTGCCCAAGATATATGTGTGTTGAGGTTGTCCCAAATTGGTTGTAAAAGGGGTTGGCGGTTGGTTAATAGATATAAGAAAAAACCTTACCCTTTAAGTTAACTTTTGGAATGATAGAGACTCAGACCACCCAACAATGTGAAAACTATAATTAACTCACCAATGCGACTTTTGACACAATGACAATGCTTAACTTTGTAACTTCAAAATTAAGTGTGCCTAGATGAAAGCTCTAACATGATGGGTGATCTCCTAGGAAAGTATTTGCATGTACACCAAAGGACAAAAACATGAGACTTGGTATGGGACAGGTCAAAACGAACAACATATGGAGTGAGTTAATTTAGGGATATCACAATTTCCAAGATAACAAGCTAGACATGTTTCTCGAGTTCTTGAGCCAAAATGATTACATCAACTGCAAGGTCCTCATGCCCTGAGCACACTAGACAACCAACCGATGATGGAGTTGATAGTGCCGAGCACATGCTCTATTCCAAATAGGATGTGTTTGAGGGGGTACAAATCAACCTAGTTTGGCTTTGAAACGCAACAACTAGGTGATGAGGGTCGCGGTTGGAAAGGTGGAACAAAGATGGACCACGGCTTGTCTGTAATGAAGTCAAACAGCAGGTCATACTTCGACCCCACGCGATGTCTGTTCAAAAGTACAGTTGAGCCAAATGTTTGTGCTAGTGAAAGTATGGAAGATGGCGGGGTTGGCATCATAGATATTCACCTTCTCATTGCCCTACGACTTAAGAAGATTATGACCTGCAAGCGAGAAAATAGAGAGATGAGTAAATGTTGCAAGAGCCGAGAATTGAAACGTAAGAGGCGTGGAAAGAAGGAGGAAAGAAGGAGGAAAGCAGGATCCGTAAGGAAAGAAAAAAAAAGAATTGACCAATCAAAAAAGGGAAGTTGTATCGAAATTGTGGGGGGGCATACAAAGGATAGTATGGTCCAAATATAAAAATATACAGTGTCCAAGCCAAAAAATGAGTGAAAAAGCGTACCCAAAAGTATATTGGGGGAAAGCAATTGAGTTTAGTACACTATAATTGAAAAATATATTAGAAAGTAATTTTGTACAATTGCCATTTGGAAAAATTTATATCTCTAAAGCCTTTTGATATTCTATGTGACCAAGTTAAGGCTTCTACTTTAGTTTTTTAAAATTTAGAAAAAAAATGACTACAAATTTTACAAGTCGAATGATAACAAGAAAATGTAAACTAACTGTATTAGCAAATTTATAAATATAAAAATTTTATATGTCCTTTTGGTTAAAAAAAAATTTTGACAATTGTAACAAAGTATTAAAATAAATTTGACTTTTTGGATTGAGGTAAAAAATCACTTTGGATCTTTGCAGATTTTTTTCAATCAACTATTTGAATTTTTAAATTATTTAATAAGGTGCTGAACTCTTAACAGCGGGGGAAGAAAGGTATTGGCAAAAGCCTGACTAAAAATAGAAACGCAATTCCCCCAACTCCATATTAGGACGACTGGAGCCAATGTGTCTGTTGAAGCCGACAAGAGTTTCAGCGTAAAAAGCTTCACTATCACTTTGATAAATTTCATTGCTCAAATTCTAATTATCATCTTCACCGTTAAGATTTTTAGTCTCGTGCTTTAGCTAATGGTTTGCCGTGGCAAAAGAAGTCTCTACATCAAACTGTATGTAAGTCCACAAATTAGACAATTCAAAAGTTGAAAAATTTACATGGAAAAGAGTATTCATTTTCAAGGATCGAAGGTGGAATTTTACCTTGGATCCATTTTACCAATGAGGATTAGTCTACCAAGAATTCATTTGCTAAAGTATTCTTCACGTGGAGTAAGTTTACATGACCTCATCCTAAATCACATATGACTATTGAGAGCGTGTAGTGAAAGCCCAATATTTTCTTCCGAGGAGATAGCTAAGTGAAAGCCCAAGTCTGAATCCATCAATATATCTAGTTGAACCCGCTTTTACTAAAAAATATATTAATGACAAAAAAAAAAAAGAGATGATATATTTACTACTCAATACCATATCAATTCTTTGATATGTGATTTCTCCAACACAACTCACTCACACATGCATTCTAATAATTACGTATATTCACGCCTTTTAAAATTTCTATTATCTTTTCAAAAATATAAAAAAATAATCACAATATGTTTCTACTTGAATTAAAGATAGGCTACCTTGATAGAGCTCAGGATGCCGAATTTGAATATCTAGACAGTCTCATGTTCCGTGAAAATTGGTTAATATGTAGAATTCTTTATGTGCCAGACCAATATTCCTTCTAACCAAAATTTCATTTTGCAGAAATATATAGATTCCCTAAAGTACAAGTGATTCCTTCCTAGATTCGAACAGCCGAATGGTTTTTGGAGAGGAGACCCGACCATTGATAGAGCAGATGGGTTATTTTTGACCAAATTGCCATTTTGACTATAGGCCCAAGTCAATAGCCTTTCCATATGCATATGTTAAACTCAGAAAGTTCTCTGATTGCCGCAACATCTTCCCATTTTTAAGAATTAAATAATCTCGGGTTATAATTCTAATCAGTTCACGAAACCTCGTCTTGAAAATTTAATCGGATGGTTTGCAGCCAAGATACATTTTGTAAGTGATGTGGTCGGGATTTTACGAGATAAACAAGTTGTGTAGAAAAGGTGAGTAAAGCAGTATCGGGACTTACTATCCGCAAAATGTATAACAAAGGAGGAAATGGTAGATCAGTAGTAACAAGGCAATCGAAAAGGTCAAGAGTCAATGGCTTCCTCCAGCATTTCCTTGGAGCCCTTCATCAATCCGGGGCTCAATCTGAACATGAGCACGCAGAACTCCCTCTCGTCCAGCGTCCCATCCCTGTCGAGGTCGCCTTCGCTGAGCATCGACCGGACATCGTCATCGCTCATGCCGCTCAGCCCCAGCAACCCCGCGTTCCGCTTCAAGCTCTCCAGTGTGATCACCCCCTTCTCCTTATCCATCAGGAGGCGGAACCCTTTGCTCAGCTCCTCCATGAACCCCTGTGCGCCCAGCCTCTCGACCATCACGGGGAAGAAGTCCTCGAACACCACCACAGCCCCTCCTCGCATGGTCATCACTCTTTTGTTAGAGTATCGAGAAGGAGAAGAAGAAGAAGAAGAAAACCCCACAGAGCACGCAGATGCTGTCGCTGTGGTTCGGGTTTCTGAGGAGAAGGGAGAAACGCTCCATTATATATAGGAACGTGGGTCGCCCTAGTGGCCATGGAAAAGGTCTTTAGAGAGAGAGAGAGAGGAACTGAGGAAGGAAAGAAGCAAGGAAGGAAGGTGGGGACGGAGTGCCTTCAAAATGACAACGCAGGAACAGATAAGAGACTCAGATTGCTCATTAGCAAGATGGTTACCATCTTCGGATTCTCATGAAGGGTGTTTTCTCCCGATGTGAGAGAGAGAGAGAGAGAGAGAGAGGCCAAGCTTCGTAGAAGTTGCAGGGGAAGTTGCGGGAGCCATGACAGGAGCAGAAGCTTCTTGTTTGCTTTCTTTCGTTCTTTCCTTCTTTTTGTAGATGCTTGGGTTGGACGGCAATTCCGGATAACGCCATTTCAGTTAAGTAGGAACAGAATATAGAGAGATGGACCTGGTCAATATCTTAGCGACGCATCTTTGCTTACGTCATACCCCGGTCTCTTCTATTAGGCAAACGTGTTGGTAAGCATTATTATTATTATTATTATTATTCTTATTTTTTGGTCAAAAGTGTCGGTGAGGATTACCCGAGACGTTTTTTGGCATCCCATGTCGTCTCTTGGTGACGTCTTCCAAACCGAATAAACTCATGTAAGTTCTGAATTCCTGAAAAATAATTATCTATAGTGATTGAAATAATTAGATAATAAAAAATATTTTCATTATTGAACAATAATTTTTGTCTAAACAAATTCACGGAGGGAAACTTATCAAAGCAATGCTAATGTTATTGCATTTGTATCAACTCAGTCATAAACATTTTGCGTTTGTACCAATTCAATCCATCTGACCAATTTTTACTACACGATGACGCGCGATGATATGGACGATGGCCATCATCGACCAACGCTCAATTAAAAAAAAAGGAAAAATAAAAAAATACTTAAAAATTGTCCATGTTAATTAGTCAAATGATCGCCCAAAATTAGTCGGACGAACTGAATTAGCACAAATGCAAAATGTTTAGGACTGAATTGATAAAAAAAAGGATTTATGATTGAATTAACACAATTGCAATAGATTTAGGATTGTTTTGATAATTTTGTCAATTCACGGATGATGAAAATATTTTTTATTTTTCATTTTTATAAGAGCGATAATTTTTAAGAAGATATTTTTCAATTCATTCTTTTTTTTTGCGAAATAAATGTATCCTTAAATCATGGTAAGAAAAACATGAAGAAAATAAATACTTTTCTTACAAAAGAAAACAAAACGAAAGGATTTCGTCCATGTTGCGCCACTGCCATGGATGTACCTTGGCAACGCCGCTAGCAACCACCCCACGGTGGCCGCCTGAGCGGTTGCACCATTGACCACATGCCCCTAGCAAAGACCATTGCGGTGGCCACGTCAAAGATGGTCGGTTGGAAAAGGTGGTTTCTAAATTTAGGATTTTTATCTATCTCTTCTTTTTTTTCTTTTCTTTTGAGATGATCTTTTGAAACGTATAAATATTTTAAATCTTAACCTTGCTGATGTAAACACTTGACCTGATTGAATATGACCATACCTCTCACTATACACGATATTTTCATGACCCACATGGCGTTTTATTTCGGTGACCAATTACAATCTTATTATTTTCCTATTCCGCGTCACGAAACTCAAATCCCAAACTTTTCGGGTACAACCTAGTGATATTAGGTTCTGACTGGCCTAATTGACTCGGAGGATGACTCTATGTATCTTTGAAACTTCTGGAATTTATTTAATTTGAGGACGGTTTTTCCAAGCGAATGTGAACAATTTTTTATGACTAGGGTCTCCTCTTATCTTTCTCCCCAACTTATTGGATCACCTTTTTGACCATGTCCAAATTCCAACCGGTTGTTTCCGCCAGCCATGTGGATATGCCGCTAGGGAACGTCAACAAAATGACAATTGAGATCAGAAAGTCCATGACACAACTTCCCTCCCCTTTCGACTATCAGGAAAATTGCGATCAGTTCTACACCTATTGCATAGAAATCGCTGAAGTGCCGTCCACACAACAATTTCTAACAAAAATTGACCAAAAGAATTATATTGAAGTTTCTTTAGGACTAAATTGCAAAATTTTTTAAATAAATTCATGGCTGAATTGGGATCCATAAAAGTAGGTTTAAGATTGATTGGACAATCTCCTCTATCCGACAATTGACTGGAGTGCGCTAATGTCATGAATATGCTAATCCTCAGGAGGCTGATTTTTGACAAAAATTAGCTAGAAAACTACGTCGGAATTTTTTTAGGACTAAATTGACAAAATTTAAAAAGTTTAGGAATGAATTGGGATCCATAGAATAGGTTTAGGACCGATTGGACAATCTCCTCTATCCGTCAAGTGATTGGAACATGCTAATGCCATGAATGTTCCAATTCTTAGGGAAAATGATTTCCGGTGAAACTTGACTAGAATGACACCATTGAAATTTCTTTAGGACCAAATTGATAAATTTTAAAATATTCAGGACCGAATTGGGATATGTAGAATAGGTTTAGGACTACATGGACAGTCTCCTCCATCCATCAAGTGATTGGAGCATGCTAACGCCATGAATGTGCTAATCCTTGGGTAGGGTGATTTGTAGAGACAAATGAATGTGGCTTTGTACAGGAGTGACTCAAATTTTCCCTTCTTGATTACATTTTTATGGCACTCTCATTCACAAATTTTTTTTCTCCATTTTTGTGAACTGGTCCTTATATATAAGAGTCATTAAGGAACATGTGAAGTTTAGTTTCCCAAATAATGAGTCATGAACCGTCCTCTTTCTGTACTGCTGCTGCTGCTGAGCTTAAGGATTCTCTTGTGAACTCTTCATAATGCCAAGTAATGAGCAAATTACATACAGATTGGTCTGGTTGTCACGTCACGAGGATGAACAAAATGTAGAATGTATGGAGATATTCGTCCCAAATCTGTTTCTTTTTTTCCAACTGTATCCAGAGAATGTTTCGGCTTTTCATTGATGGACAAAGACTACTTATACCCAAGATTGAATGAAAGGGATGGATAAGGCAGAGAGGATAAGGAGCTTTTACCTCTTGATCAATTGGTGCCCGTGACAGACATGCCGAAATTACATGTCTAGTTTTGCAGTAATCCCCTGCTTTTACCAGGCATTCGACAATTGTAACTGTTAGATTGTTAACAGAACAGGGCTCCAGGTCCGGTTTAGTATTGATGTCAGCCCGAGTACAAGTGAATGCCGGTGGTTTCGGACTAGGAAGGCTGAGAATTTCGCTATTGAGCATCAATACCACGGTCGACATGGATGGCCTATCTTTCATATGTACTTGCACACACAACAGTCCCACATGAGTGCACCTTAAAATGGCAATTTCATCACTCAGGGCGTATATCACCGGGTCGACGAAGGCTGCCAATGTGTCCACAGTCCACGATTCCCAAGCCTATAGACATTAGCGAAGTCATGATGGAGCACTGAACAACTCAGAACTTTGAGTCACAATACAAAGTAGCAAGATAAGACTCACGAATCCTGGAAGACTCCAGGCCTGATCGTCGAGATGGAAACTGGTGCAGCGTCTTCCGCTTACAATCTCTAATAATAGGACTCCAAAACTATATACATCAGATTTTTCAGAGAATCTACCATAAATGGCATATTCAGGTGACATATACCTGCTGCATATTATAGCGATCAAATTAAGTGTAAGTTCATGGTAGAGCAATGTGGATAAGTTGGGGAAGGAGGAGATAATACTGTTGATATATCAAGACCGCACCATCTGTTTTTCTTTGTTTCGTTAAGTCAGTTTGTTGATGTCCTGTTTTCTAGGAGTTAGTTTATTGTTGTTTTACTTGGTCAATCATATTTTGTAGGAGCAGTTAGCTGCACGTTTTTTTTGCTGTTCTGTTAGTTTGTTGCTGGTTTTGTGGACCAAGCAAGCTGTTAGTGGGCAACGTGGGTTTATGGTTAAGTTTTAGCATGTATTTAAGCATTTTTCAGTTTTCTGAGTAAAGATGCAGTTTTTTGCTGTCAACTCCTTCTCTGTTCTTTAGAAAACAACATTGGTATCAGAGCCTTCTTGATCTTAGGGGGCTGTGAGTGACTTGTGAGATTGATTGAGAGGTGTGTCTGCATCCATAGAAGCTAAAAGCAAGATGGAGGCAGGATCGAGTGGTTTTTCAGCAATGACTCCACCAGTGTTTGATGGAGAAAATTATCAAGCCTGGGCAGTGAGAATACGAGCCTATCTAGAGGGTTGTGATTTTTGGGAAGCTGTGGAACAAGATTATGAAGTTCCTCCCCTTGCTGACAATCCAACCATCAATCAGATCAAGTTTCACAAGGAGAGGACAACAAGGAAAGCAAAGGCAAAGTCTTGTTTATATGCTGTTGTCTCACCTGCCATTTTCAGCAGAATTATGGCTTGTGAATCAGCCAAAACTATCTGGGACTTCCTCAAAGTTGAGTATCAAGGAGATGAGAGGATTAGAAGCATGAAGGGGCTAAATCTGATCACAGAATTCGAGAGACTACAGATGAAGGAGTCTGAGACATTTAAAGAGTATTCTGATAAGTTGGTAAACATTGCAAATCAGGCAAGAGTTCTAGGCACGGACCTCTCTGATAATAGGTTAGTGCAGAAGATTCTTGTCTCCTTGCCCGAAAGGTTTGAGGCAACCATTGCCTCTTTGGAGAATACCAAGGATTTGTCTCAAATCAAGTTGGCAGAATTGCTAAGTGCTTTGCAAGCACAAGAGCAAAGGAGGTTAATGAGGCTGGAAGGAAGTACGGAAGGAGCTTTGCAGGCCAAAGAACAGCAGAATGTAGGAGGAAGAGTCAACAAGTGGAAAGGGAAGAAAGACAATGGCAGTGGTGGTTCAGAAGCTGCTGCAAGAGAGAACAATGCGGGCAACTCCAAGAACAATTGGGGAAGATATTCCTCATGTCAGCACTGTGGAAAAAAGAATCATCCACACTTTAGGTGTTGGAAGAGGCCGGATGTAAGGTGCAGAAAGTGTCATAAGCTTGGACACATTGAGAAGTTCTGCAAAGAGAAAAGAAATCAACAGCAAGGTGAGGTACATGCTGCCATCCAGCAAGAGGTAGATCAACTGTTTGTTGCCTCTTGTTTCTCCTCTAGTACTCCATGTGACAGTTGGCTTGTTGATAGTGGTTGCACAAACCACATGACAAGTGATGAAAAGTTATTTATAGACCTTGACAAGTCATTAAAATCAAGAGTAAGGATTGGGAATGGGGAGTACTTAGAAGTGAAAGGTAAAGGGACTGTAGCAATGGAGAGCTGTGCTAGAACAAAGCTGGTTTCTGATGTAATGTATGTGCCTGAGATTGATCAGAATTTGCTGAGCGTGGGGCAGTTGGTAGAAAAGGGATTTAAGGTGATATTTGAAGAGGAGAAGTGTTTGATCTTTGACTCTAGTGGTCAGGAGCTGTTCAAGATAAAGATGCAACAGAAGAGTTTTTCTTTGAATCCTCTTGAGAAGGAGCAGATGGCACTCAAGTGTCAGGCCAATAATTCAGAAATATGGCATAAGAGGTTGGGGCACTTTCATCACAAAGGCGTGCTGTTCATGCAGAGGAATGAAATGGCAACTGGATTACCAAGCCTGGAGGAGCAGATCACAAGGTGCAAAGCTTGTTTGCTGGGCAAGCAGACAAGACTTCCCTTCAAGGAATCCACTTGGAGAGCTACAGAGAAGTTGCAGCTGATTCATACAGATCTTTGTGGTCCACAAGTGACTCCTTCACTAAATGGCAGCAGGTATTTCATCATTTTCATTGATGATTATACTAGAATGTGCTGGATTTATTTCATGAAGCAAAAGTTAGAAGTTGCTGAGGTATTTCTGAAGTTTAAGAGATGGGTTGAAAACCAAAGTGGCTGCAAGATTCAGGTCATCAGATCTGATAACGGAACAGAATACACTTCACAGAGGTTTAACTCTTTCTGTGAAGAGGCTGGAATTGAGCATCAGCTTACTGCTCCTTACTCCCCACAGCAAAATGGAGTTAGTGAGAGGAAGAATAGAACCATTATGGAGATGACTAGGTGTCTGTTGCATGAGAAAAATCTACCAAAAGAGTTTTGGCC
Source organism: Corymbia calophylla (assembly GCA_014182845.1). Lineage (NCBI taxonomy): Eukaryota > Viridiplantae > Streptophyta > Magnoliopsida > Myrtales > Myrtaceae > Corymbia > Corymbia calophylla. The sequence continues at coordinate 5,594,441 of CM024696.1, read as the reverse complement.
AGAAGTAGCAAACACAACAGTTTTTCTGCTGAATAGACTACCTACAAGGGTATTGGAGAAGAAGACACCCTTTGAAGCTTGGTTTGGTGTCAAACCAATTCTAAGAAATTTGAAGGTGTTTGGTTGTTTGTGTTTTTCTCATATTCCACAGGTCAAGAGAGACAAGCTGGGAGAGAAAGCTGAACCTGGGATCTTTGTTGGCTATAGTTTAGTGTCAAAAGCTTACAGGATCTATCAACCACAGACAGGGAAGGTGATCACTAGTAGGGATGTTCAGTTCCTGGAAGATGAGAAATGAGACTGGACAAATGAGCCACAAGGCAAGCATAACAGGTCTCACTGGAATTTGACGAGCTGGTGGGTGATGTTTCAATTAGAGGTACCCGATCTCTAACTGATATATATCATAAGTGCAGCGTGGCTGTTTTGGAACCTGCAGGTTATGAGGAAGCTAAAAGTGATCAAAGGTGGATGAATGCAATGAAGGAAGAGTTGGCTATGATAGAAAAGAACCAGACATGGGAGCTAGTGGAGAGGCCTGAAGACAGGAAGGTGATTGGAGTAAAATGGGTTTTCAAGACCAAATTTAATCCTAATGGCTCAGTGAATAAGCATAAGGCCAGGTTGGTAGTGAAGGGATATGCACAGGTTTGGGGAGTTGATTTCTCAGAAACCTTTGCTCCTGTGGCAAGACTAGATACAATTAGAATGATTCTTGCTTTGGCAGCTCAACAAGGATGGAAGGTATATCAATTAGATGTGAAATCTGCATTTTTGAATGGAGTGTTGCGGGAGGAGATTTATGTTGAGCAACCAGAAGGCTTTGTTACACCAGGCCAAGAGGAGAAAGTTTATTTATTGAGAAAGGCTCTCTATGGCTTGAGGCAAGCTCCTAGAGCATGGTACAGTAAGATGGATGAACACTTGCTAGGCTTAGGTTTCAAGAAAAGTCTCAGTGAATCCACTTTATATGTCAAGAAGTTAGTATCTGATTTAGTGGTGGTGTCTCTTTATGTGGATGATATGCTGGTGACAGGGAGTAATGATGCTCAGATTACTGCATTTAAGCAAGAGATGATGAAAATGTTTGAAATGACTGATCTTGGTGAGATGTCATATTTTCTAGGAATGGAGGTAAGGCAAAATCAGAATGAAGTTTTTATCTATCAGAAGAAGTACTTGAAGGAGATCCTAAGGAGATTCAACATGGAGGAGTGCAAGAGTATGAGTACTCCAATGGGTCAAAAGGAAAAACTTCAAAAGAAGGATGGATCAAAACTTGCAGATGAAAGAGTTTATAGAAGTTTGATTGGCTATCTTATGTATCTCACTGCAACTAGGCCAGACATCATGTTTCCTGTAAGTGTCTTGTCTAGATTTCTCAATTGTGCAAGTGAGTTGCATATGGTAGCTGCAAAGAGGGTGTTGAGGTACTTGAAATGTACTCTTTCATATGGGATTAAGTTTTGCAGAGTTCGGGAGTTTAAGTTGCAAGGGTATTCTAACAATGACTGGGCAGGATCGGTAGATGATATGAGGAGCACTTCAAGTTATTGCTTTACATTTGGGTTGACATGTTTTTCCTGGTGTTCAAAGAAGCAGGAGATAGTGGCTCGAATCAACTCGCGAAGCGAGTTCATTGCAGCCACCGGCACTGTGAATCAAGCATTATGGTTGAAGAAGCTAATGGATGATCTGAATATGCAGCAAGAAGAAAACATAGAAGTATTTGTGGATAATCAAGCTACTCTGGCCATTTCAGAGAATACAATATTTCATGGAAGTGTTATAACTAGTATAAACACCTAGAGGGGGGGTGAATAGGTGTAGAGAGATTAACCACGCAAATATATGTAACTTTTGCAATCAACGAATTGAAACCAAGTAGAGAGAGTGAGAGAAGATTGCAAACACTTGTTTATAGTGGTTCGGCTTTTAGACAAGCCTACGTCCACTCTCCGGCGACCAGCCAATCGGCGTATTTCACTATATGATCAACGGTGATTACACGTCTCGAGTGTTTGTACTCGGTGATGATCTGTCTCACTAAGTCACTCTCTTTTGGTAATACACTGAGATCACTCAAATGCGCACTGTGAACAACAATTGAAGAACGAAAACAGCTTTGGAATAATGTTCATCTCCTCTCCCCCTAAGTCTCAACCTATCCTTAAATACTCTCCAAGCCACACTCGACCGTTGGCTCTTTCCTTGAGAGTTTTTGTCTTCCTTTCTTGGACGTACTTTATAAGGCAAGTCTTTTGACCGTTGAGGGTAGATCGGATCCCCTTAGATTCTCGTTCGCCCATACAAACGAACTGGGCTTCCATAAGTGCTCTATTATTCTTTTGGAAGTTGCCCACTAATTGATCATGTCAATCAGATTAGTATAACAGAATCAACATAAATAAGGTAAGTGAAATACTGTACCGTTGGTGATCTTATCGTATAAGTTCATCTTAAGTCTGACGGTCTTAAGTCCCGAGTCCGCCTAGATTTTCGCCTCCGTTCATTCGGACTTAAAATCTCGATGCAGACGGTCGACTTAAATCTCGATCCCAGGTACGGTCGACTTAAATCTCGGCCTGGGTCGGACTTAAATCTCGATCCGGACGAGTTTTTCCGTCTCTGGGTACGGTCGCCGACTCTAAGACATCTCTTGCTTTGTCTTCTCTACAAGCGAGACTTTAAAGCCTATGTCTTTCTGAGTTCTTTTCCTTAAAGAGATTGAAATAAATATTATTCATAGAATGTTTTGTAAGCATCAAAACTAGGAGTTTTCTCAACAATCTCCCCCTTTTTGATGGTGACAAAACATTTCATACATATGGCTTAATGTCCCCGCAAAATATGGTTAGATAGAGCACGCTTCCAACTATTCTCGTTCAACTCATAAGAATAGCTCATATCAACCCCGTATAGACAAATCCAAGAAGAACATATCTTCATATCACAGCTCAACATGATTCAGTTTAATCAAAGCATATAATAAAATATCGGTATAGACAATCGAACTTTCATGCATTAATAAAGCCAACTATGTCATGCACAAGATGCAAAAGCTCGAATTGTTAGATTTAACCGAATTAACCATATCTCGTAGATAGCCATATCTACTCTCCCCTTTTTGTCAACTTCAAAAAGAGTTAGTCGCTAAAAAAAAACCGGTTTCTAAAGCGAGAAGATGTTTTTAAGAAGTTTTCTTGTTTGGAGTTCGAACAAGGGTGAAATCCTCCATATCCGATGCGGACTTCTCAATCCCACAATGCATTGATTAACTGTCTTCTCGAGAGTCTCCGATCGTTATTGAAGGAGGTTTCCATTGCTACTTGCTGATTTCGATCTCTGTTAGCGATCTATGATCGTTTGATAATCGCATTCCCGATGAAGCTGCAGCTTACTTGAATGTTAATATTATCGCAGGATGCTCCCCCGATTTGATGCTTCATTCGACCTTGATCCCTTTCTTTTCCCTATCCCGATCTCATTCTTCCTCTTCTTCCTCGCTTCTTCCTTCCTCGATTCGCTTTCTTCTTCTTCGGATCTTCCTCGATTCGATTCATCATTCTTCTCATGTTCTCAATGCCGAGAATGTTTTCGCATGTGTTTTCGTTTCGGTTCGGACATTCTCTCGAGAAGTTTGACGCATATTTGCCGAATTGCGGAGATACTTTCTTCTTCATCTTCTTCATCTACCAGGAGTTGTCTTCTCCTTTTAGAACTTGGCTCAAGAACGGCGATTCTTTACCTTTTCGTTTTGCTGTCTCTCGCTCTAGCCATTTCCTTTTCTTTTCTTCTCCATGTCTCGCAACATCTTTCGCTCATCTTGTTGATCATTTTCATGTCAATGGCCATTGTGGGAAGAGTTTTAGTGCTGAATCTCCTCGGTATGTCTATCTTTAGGTGTTCAAAGATCCTTGTCACTAAAGCTCCATAGGGTAGCTGTCCTTTATCCTTTGACACCGTCCGATACATATGCAATATTATTGTGTGAGGCGTGAGAACAAGATCCCTTTCAATAGCCCACATCGGTTTGGCCTCAAATTTAGATACATCGAGTCTTTGATGAGGCTTTTGGACGAATGCAAAATGATAATGATCTTATGCAAAATAGTTCTTGCGAAGTTAGAAGATGATAAGTTATAGTGGCCCTTACGTACTTTGTAAGAAACTTACATACCGTATCATAGGAGACGTCTATTGGCCGAATGCTCCTTTTTCAACTTTTATAATGTCGCCGAGTGTCTCGAACTAACATCATAGAACCTGTCATTCACACCGAATTGCATTAAATGTCCGGAGATAGAAATGTCAAGTTCGAGTAAAAATATGCTGTTAATTCGGGATAAACAACGGCGAGAATCGGTGCAAAATTGGTCCATCTCGCAATTTTTCAAAGCATTCTCTCGATTTACTTCAGCAGCATCCAAATAATCAAAATCCACAATTCTGTGATTCATGATTCCTCGATCCATCAGTCTGTTGAAGAAAGTCTTATGCTCTCTGGAACGAAATAATTTCCCGGTTGTGTTTCGGGCTACAGCTATTCCCATTCTCACTTCGAAATTTCTGTATATGTTCTCATCATCTTCCTTCACATTATCTCTGCTTCTCCCTTTATCACTTACTCGTTCTGTACGAGTAGATGGTGATTCTGTGGTCTGTACTGCTTGAATGAGACGGAGTTCATTCGCATACCCCTTTTCTCTCAAAAAGAATAATTTGACATCATCCCTAACCTTTCTTTGAACCATTTTTTCGTATGTCCTCAGTACTGCATGGGGATTATCAGTGGGTATCGGTAGAGTTAAACCAGGCGTACCTCTTCGTGAGATATTCCTTTCTTCAGATTGTGGGCGGAGAGTTTTTGGAGATTCCTCTGGGTCATTTTGAGAAGAAACTCTTGGAGATTGTCCTTGAGTATCTTCGGAAGTCTGTGTGAGGTCGAAATGTGTCTGCCCTCTATCGACTCTTCTTCCTCCTCTCCCAGCAATCCTGTTTGATCTTCTTCTTGGAGATGGAGATCTTGATCTAGATACGGAGGATCTCGAAGCCATGTTCGAAGAATATAGGTTTTGGAGAAGATTGATTTAGAAAGCGTTTTTCTGTGTTAGGGTTTGTAGACAAAACGTTCTTGAAGAGTTGTGAGGAAAAGACCCGACTTTTAGACGTTTTTTATACCCTTCGTTGAGAGAACAAATGAACAGTCGCAACCCAAAACAAATTAACAATGCAGTTATTCTATATTTGACAAGAATATTCAATCATCATAGACATGTGCCAAAAATATGCAAATCAATCAATCAGATCAAAAACTTACTAAAGTTTTACCGCATTTAAATAAGGAAATAACATACCATCCTAAAATACCACTATTTCCTTCTTCAATCTTCTTCGAAGATTAGTCTATCCATACGATTTCTTCCATCAGACTTTGTCCTGTTCTCATAGAATTTATAAAAACGGGTTAATAATATTTAATCTTCCACATATTGAATCGAATGTACCTTTGTCCAAATGGCGGCTTTGTGAAGATATCTCGCTAATTGATTCTTGGAATCAATGAATTCCACATATATATCTCCATTTTGCACATGGTCTCTAATAAAATGATGTTTGATCTCAATGTGCTTCGCCCTGGAGTGTAGAATCGGATTCTTGGTGAGATTTATAGCGCTCGTATTATCACATCTTATTTCTGTACAGGATTCTTCCTTTCCATAGTCTCTTAGTTGCTTTGTCTCATCCACGAATTTGTGAACAGCAACTTCCAAGTGTAATATATTCTCCTTCTGCTCGTTGAAAGAGCCACGATGATTCTCGCTTTTTGGAAAACTATGAAACCAGCATTTTCCCTATAAGTTGGCATGTTCCTGAAGTACTCTTTCTGTCTACTTTGCAACCTGCTAAGTCTGCATCTGAGTAGCCAAGAAGAGTAAAATCTGTTTCTTTTGGATACCATAAACCCAAGTGTGGATAAGTGGCTATATACTTGATTATACGTTTAACAGCAGAAAGATGTGATTCTCTAGGATCTACTTGAAATCTAGCACAGAGACAACACTGTATAGAATATCTGGTCTAGATGCGTAAGAAGATAGAGAAGAGAACCGATCATGCTTCTATAATTCTTCGATCAACCTTCTTTCCCGTTTCATCTTGATCTAGTTTGATGGAGGTTGACATTGGAGTCTCGGTCCTTTTGCAGTTCTCCATTCCAAACTTTTTAATCAAGTCTTTGGCATACTTTTCTTGATTAATAAAAGTTCCGCGTTTTGTTTGATTGACCTGAAGTGCTAGAAAGAATGTCAATTCTCCCATCATGCTCATTTCAAATTCTTCCTGCATAGACTTTGAGAAGTTCTTGCACAAGTGCTCATTAGATGAACCAAAGATAATATCATCTACATAAATTTGTACCAATAGTATATCTTTACCTTCCTTCTTAATAAACAAGGTTGTATCTACCATACCTTTCTTGAATTTATTGTCTAGTAGAAACTTGCTCAATCGTTCATACCATGCTCGAGGTGCCTGTTTCAGACCATAAAGTGCCTTCTTTAATCTGTATACATGGTCTGGCTTTCTTGGTTCTTCGAAACCAGGAGGCTGCTCTACAAAGACTTCTTCTTTGATAAACCCATTTAGAAAAGCATTTTTCACGTCCATTTGATATAACTTGAAATTTTGATAGCACGCATAGGCAAGTAGTAGTCTGATTGCTTCTGGTCTTGCAACTGGAGCATAGTTTTCATCATAGTCTATTCCTTCAGATTGAGAATAACCTTTTGCCACGAGCCTTGCCTTGTTTCTAGTGACTTTTCCAAGTTCATTGACTTTGTTTCTGAAGACCCATTTAGTACCAATGATAGTTCTTCCTTTGGGTTTGAGCACCAATTCCCATACATCATTTCTCTTAAACTGGTGAAGCTCTTCTTGCATTGCCTTTATCCAGCTTTCATTTTCCAGAGCTTCACCAATTCCTTTTGGTTCAATTTCAGAAATCAATGCAATGTTACCTGTGTCTTTTTTGTTTCTCGATCTGGTTTGAATCCCTTCGTTGATGTTTCTAATCACCAGTTCCTTTGGATGACTAGACTTATGCTTCCAGTTTCGGCTTGGAACTTCATCATTATTAGAATCTTCTGCTGATGCAGGAATATCACGCTGAATTACTTGTTCTTCATGAGTTGCTCCTTTGACTATTTCCTGGGAAGATTCTGCTTCTTTGTTGAGACCAGATCTTTTAGGAGCAGCATCTAATTCTTCAATAGTTGTACTGCTTTGTTTTGAAACTTCTTTCTCCAGAAACTTTACGTTCATGGATTCTTCCACTGTCTGAGTGTTCTTGTTGAACATTCTAAATGCTTTACTAGAGTTTGAATAGCCCGAGGAAAAATACCTTCATCTGACCTTTCTTCAAACTTACTAGGTTGATGATTAATATTTTTAAGGATATAACATAGACAACCAAAGATTCGAAAGTAGGAAACAATATGTTTTCTTTTCTTAAAAATCTCATAGGAGTTTTCTCAAGAATTGGTCTAAGAAATACTCGTTAATAATATGACAAGAAGTAGAAACTGCCGCCCAAAACCGAGTTGCCACCTTGCTTTCTATAAGCAATGTTCTAGCCATTTCCTGCAAAGATCTATTTTTTCTTTCCACCACTCCATTTTGTTCTGGAGTGTAGGGAGATGAAAAAGTATGCTGTATACCATATTTGTCACAAAAATTGCAAAGTCTTGATTCTCAAATTCTCCCCCATGGTCTGTTTTGATACTTGAAATGGAGTATCCTTTTTCATTTTGGACCCTCTTTGCAAATGTTGAGAAATATGAAAAGGTATCTCCTTTATTTGCTAAAAAATATACCCATGTAAATCGAGAGTAATCATCTACTATCACAAGACAGTACTTCTTACCTCCAATGCTCTGGGTTCTGGTTGGTCCAAATAAGTCCATGTGAAGAAGCTGTAACACACGATTAGTTGAAATCTGTTTTATAGATTTGAATGAGCTTCTTACCTGTTTTCCCAGTGTACATGCAGAGCAAAGCTCTGTGTTCTTGTAACTTAGTGAAGGCAAGCCACGAACGAGCTTTTTGCTGGCAAGCTTGGAAATTTGTTTCATGCCGACATGGCCAAGTTTGCGGTGCCACATATCTCGCTTCATCTTGAACCGATAATAGACATTTTGCGTGTCTTCATTTATGTCCGTAAGATAAATGTTCCCATGCCTTCGTCTAGTAAAAGTCTCGTGAAGAATCATTGCTTGTTCCGAACATAGATTCTCTTTGAAGTTTATTCTCAAACCGGCATCACATAATCGATCGATGCTCAAAAGATTGTAGTTTAATCCTTTGACTAGAGAAACGTTGTTGATGATTAAACTACCGATCTTGACAGTTCCCAATCCTATAATGTTTCCTTTGGTGTTTCCTCCAAACGAAACTGTTCCTCCCTTGATTCTTTCGAATCCAACGAACATTTTTGAGTCACCCGTCATATGTCTTGAACATCCACTTTGTCCAAATACCATTTCTTCTTACTCCGAAAGCTTACCCGCAATGTTCACACATACTCATTTTTTTTTTGGTACCCAAATTTTCTTGGGTCCATTGAAGTTAGTAGTATAAGCTTTTCTATCCATTTCTTTTGAACAGTCTCTAGACTTTAGGACATCTATTCTCGAAATGTTCTCTTTCTCCACAATTAGAACACTTTAGATTTGCTTGATCAACGGGTTTAACAAAATTCTTTTAAAATGACTCTTGTAAGCCCGTCGAGGAGGTCTCTGTTTAATTCTTTCCTTAACTTTAGGAAAATCAATTAACGATTTACTTTCCTTGCAAAACCCAAGTCCTGACTTATCATAATAAGGAATTTGGATAGAAAGAATATGTTGCAGGTTTTTCGTCCCTACAGAAAACTTTGCATTGATATTCGAAATTTCCTTTCTAAGAAATAGATTCTCATTTTGTAAAGAACTTTGATTTTTCTTTATTTCTAAAAGTTCCTTTTTGAGAGTCTCACCTTCATTTAAAACAGAGTCACGACTTTCCTCCAGTTCTGAAAATTCCTTCTTGAGATCATCAAATCTTTCTTTTAAAGAGCAATTCTGATGACTCAACTTACGATTTTTCACTTTTAAACTGGAGATCTTTTTCAAGGTAGTTTTTAAATTTAAACAAAGCTCATTTATGTAATCTGAGATTTCTATTGGAATATCGGAATGATTTACCTCGATTTCTCTGTCTCGAATGAGTCCGATCCCGAGTCCTGCCTCGTAGTCCGAATGAGCCATAAGACGATGTTGCCATATTCATCTTCACCGTCCTCCTCAACTTCGTGTCACTCCATGTTTCAGCTTTCGGGCCTTCTTGTATTTCTCGAATTTCCCTTTGTTCTTTTTGAGCTTGGGACAATTCTGTTTAATATGACCCTTTTTCTTACATTCAAAACAAATGACATCTTTGGCATAATCTTCCTCGTCATCGCCCGCGTTGTCCCGTTTGTCTCTTTTTGTTTTCTCGTTGTTGAACTTCTTGCCTTTCTTGTTTAACTTCCTCACTTTTCGATCAAGAAGTGCAAGTTCTTCGTCATCCAGTTCTTCCTCGAACTGTGACATCGAATCAATGTTAGACTTAAGAGCAATGGATTTTTACCTCGGATTCCACTTCCTCGTTCATTTGTTCTCGCTTCATAGGACTCGCAGTACCAACGAGCTCATCGACAAATCAAAGGTGAAATTCGCGAGTTTCTCGATAGATGTCTTCACATTGTTCCAATCTTTTGACAAACCTCTCGAAGTTTGTTGACCTTCATTGGTCCAGAACAGTTGTCCTTGATATGCCAAACCGTTTACAATTTCGTAAACGACCGAACATGTCTCCGATGGATTCTCCTGTTTCATCTTAAAAGATTCATACTGACCAAGTAATATATTTACTTTGGTTTTCTTGACACGATCAGTTCCCTTGTATGTTACATGTAGTCTATCCCAAACTTCCTTAGCTGTATCACACGAAGATATTCGATTATATTCATTAGGTGATAAAGCACAATACAGAGAGTAGATAGCCTTAGCATCGAGAGTTTGTCTCTTCGTCATTTCTTCTGGAGAGATGGTGGCTGAAGTTTCGTTTCTTTCCCATCGTTTCTCTTTGATGTTTTTTCGGTTTTGTCGGTGGGATCAATTACCCTTTCAACCACATCCCATTCGAGTGGATCTTTCGATCCGAGAAAGGCCTTCATTTTATTCTTCCAAATATTGTAATCTTTGCCGTCGAAGTAGGGAGGACGAGTGTTGCTCGCCCCTCAATCAAACCTCGGTGCAAGAATACTAGCCATAGAGGATCTTTAACTCGAAGTAATAAACACTTCAAGATCTCGAGCACGAGGCTCGATACCAATTGTTATAACTAGTATAAACACCTAGAGGGGGTGAATAGGTGTAGAGAGATTAACCACGCAAATATATGTAACTTTTGCAATCAACGAATTGAAACCAAGTAGAGAGAGAGAGAAGATTGCAAACACCGTTTATAGTGGTTCGGCTTTTAGACAAGCCTACGTCCACTCTCCGGCGACCAGCCAATCGGGCTGTATTTCACTATATGATCAACGGTGATTACACGTCTCGAGTGTTTGTACTCGGTGATGATCTGTCTCACTAAGTCACTCTCTTTTGGTAATACACTGAGATCACTCAAATGCGCACTGTGAACAACAATTGAAGAACGAAAACAGCTTTGGAATAATGTTCATCTCCTCTCCCCCTAAGTCTCAACCTATCCTTAAATACTCTCCAAGCCACACTCGACCGTTGGCTCTTTCCTTGAGAGTTTTTGTCTTCCCTTTCTTGGACAGACTTTATAAGGCAAGTCTTTTTGACCGTTGAGGGTAGATCAGATCCCCTTAGATTCTGTTCGCCCATACAAACAGAATCGGCTTCCATAAGTGCTCTATTCTTCTTTTGGAAGTTGCCCACTAATTGATCCCATCAATCGATTAGTATAATAGAATCAACATAAATAAGGTAAGTGAAATACTTTGTACCGTTGGTGATCTTATCGTATAAGTTCATCTTAAGTCTGACGGTCTTAAGTCCTGAGTCTGCCTAGATTTTCAGTCTGGTTCATTCAGACTTAAAATCTCAGTCTGGTACGGTCAGACTTAAATCTCAGTCTGGTACGGTCAGACTTAAATCTCAGTCTGGACGAGTCTTTCCGTCTGGTACGGTCAGACTCTAAGACATCTCTTGCTTTGTCTTCTGCTACAAGCAGACTTTAAAGCCTATGTCTTTCTGAGTTCTTTTCCTTAAAGAGATTGAAATAAATATTATTCATAGAATGTTTTGTAAGCATCAAAACTAGGAGTTTTCTCAACAGGAAGAACAAAGCATTTTAAGGTCAGGTATTACTTCTTGAGAGAAGTGCAGAAGGCTGGAGATGTGAAACTAATGTACTGCAGTTCAGAAAACCAGATTGCAGATATATTCACGAAGTCATTTCATGTTGGTCGATTTGAACTTCTGAGGGCAAAGCTAGGAGTGTGCAGTACTTGATCCAGGAGGAGAGTGTTGATGTATCAAGACCACACCATCTGTTTTTCTTTGTTTCGTTAAGTCAGTTTGTTGATGTCCTATTTTCTAGGAGTTAGTTTATTGTTATTTTACTTGGTCAATCCTATTTTGTAGGAGCAGTTAGCTACACGTTTTTTTTGCTGTTCTGTTAGTTTGTTGCTGGTTTTGTGGACCAAGCAAGCTGTTAGTGGGCAACGTGGGTTTATGGTTAAGTTTTAGTATGTATTGAAGCATTTTTCAGTTTTCTGAGTAAAGATGCAGTTTTTTGCTGTCAACTTTTGCTGTCAACTCCTTCTCTGTTCTTTAGAAAACAACAAATACTTACAATGTTCCAACTACTATTCTTGTATTTGCTTGGTCTTGATTTCCTCCAAATATCCTTGCCAATCCAAAGTCCGATATCTCTAGATGAAGCCCTTCATCCAATAAGATGTTGCTGGTTTCAAATTCCTATGGATGATTCTCAGTCTGGAGTCTCTATGAAGGTAAACTATGCCTTGAGCGATTTCGGTGATTATACTCTGTCGCTTCCTCCAGTCGAGCTTATGACACGTGAGGGGATCTACACGAACATTATTCAAAAGCAAAGGAAGAAGCAATGTGAATGAATAGCCAATCAATGCATGAACTCTAGCATTTTGGTTTTATTACATGCTACAGTAAAACCAAATGGCACGAGCATGTTCGTCCCAAACAGAACCTTATCCAAACTTTTGTTCGCCATATACTTGTATATCAATTTCTTCTCATCTCCTTCGATACAGCATCCGAGTAGCCTGACAAGATTTCGGTGCTGGAGCTTTGAGATCACCACCACTTTATTCTTGAATTCTTGCTGGCCTTGTCTAGAGGCTCTCGATAATCTCTTGACAGCAATCTCCTGTCCATTTGGCATTTTGCCCTGAAAGCAACCATACATAAAAGCTTCAGAAGTCTTTAGCAACCCTAGTCAATCTTCTGAGGAGCTGAACCCATACCTTGTACACTGGACCAAAACCCCCCTGCCTGAGGAGATTGGACGAGTCGAAATTGTCTGTAGCAGTTACCAGCATACCAAAAGTGTAGAGCTGTAGGTCCTCAAGTTTCATTTTCTTTATCTCATCGAGCAGCATATTAACACCAGAATACACTTGATATGCCCTCTCTCCTCTGGAGAGTAATAGCTCCTTGCTTGCTGCTAGATACATAAGTTATAGTAAGTAACAAATTCTCTTCACCAGAGTTTGGTGCATTCCAACGCAACTGAGCAAAGACTGGTCATCATGCGTTTACCTTTCCTCTTAATCATCCATCTGCATAGGAAGAAAGTGAAGACAAAAGCAGACACTGCTCCTGTGGTCACTGTTGCAAGTATGGTTACTTTCACTTTCCTATTGTAATCTGCAATCTGAGAAGGGAAACGTTAACAAGATTGGAACAATTGAAACTCGACTTTAGAAGAACAATGAATAACTGAGTGAATGAACAAAGTGCAGCATACTCAGTTCTAAATCTGGCACACGAATGTAAAGATCGATCCTCCCTTTAGAGAACTTCTGCATGTCAATCAAATATCTGGTCCATATCACGCAGCTGATAAAATCATTGTATGCATAAGCTATACAGGAACGATTAGCTAAGCAGCGATCTCTGCATTCATCCCCAATTATAGATGACCACTCCCTAAGGTCAGGGACTTCCATGTTCTCCAACTTGAAAACCCATCTACTTTGCCAATTTCGAGACTATTATTTGACCTCTCACATTGCAGTGGTGTTTTCCTAACACATCCATCTGTCCAATTCCTGGCATTCCATTCCTTCATGTTCTTTGGCTCAAAGCCTCTTAAACAGCTGCAAATCAGTGAAATCTTCGGATTGCAAGACCCAAAGGCACCACAAGTTCCATAAACATCACATTTACTGTTTAAGGCTGACCATTGAATTTCCCAGTTTAGCTTCCGATCATCCCAGTATTTCTGTACCAGGTTTCCATCGGGATTCAATGCAAGGTTAAACAAAAACGACTGGTTCATTAAATTGTAAGTAAGATAAATGGGTCCCTTCTTGTCATCCACAAGAGTGAAACCTTCAAGGTACAATGATCTCATATTTAGGACTCCGATGAAAACTTGACTGTTCCAAGGCCCGCTTCTCCAATACGGACTGCCCATTTTCCAGATGAAAACTTCTGGATGGTTCTGAGGATCTAAACTTGCAGAGAAATTTCCAACAGATGGATCGGAAGAGCTTTTCCAAGATCTTAGCGCTTCCTCTCCTTTGCCATTGGAGATTATCATGCTTGGCAAGAATGAGTTCGTGGGATGCCTAAAGCTCTTCCAAATAGAAACCAGACTGTTATTGCTAGAATTGATTTCTTGCAACTTAAGATTGCCAGAATCTAAAAGCTGCACGCAAGTAGTGCTATTCATGATGCGCGACACATTCGATGACCAGAGAATCTCATTCTGTCAATTGGAGACCACCATGTTGCCATCCACAGATATTTTCACGGTCCCCGATGAATCCTCAAGAGGCCTGTCTCGGTTGGCCACCCAAATTACCGGATCAACAGAGACTCGGTTGTACCATATGCCTACATATCGATTGGAAGAACCCAGAGGGCTGAAGAATCCCAGCCTAAAGACGCCCCCTTTCGAAGTTATAGTTTCCATATCTCTGATGAACTTTGCTGGGGCGATGGTGTCTGTGCAAGCGAGGAACTTCAGATGACATGAAACGAGAAGGAGAACAAGAACCAAGAAGTTTGTCATGACAGGCAAAACCATCGATGTATCAGCTTTAGGTTTTTTGGCTTGTGATGAGCAAGAAGATGATCTTGTAAAGTCGAAGATTCAAGCTTGCTTAAATTAATGTCGAAACACATTTTGCACGAGCGGGGCTTCTTTCAGCGGGGACTCGGATCCAGGAACCAAACAATTTGATGATGAGCTTTCTCAAGCTTATGTCGGCAAAGAAAGTGAACGCTTTTTCCATGACCATTTGCAGCTTCAAGGACGTAGACAACTGGGTGCCGGTGTCTTGATAGCACCAAACCCTCTTCAGACTACATCTTAATTACGTTGATTCTCTTATGCTATTTGGCATTTGCATATTTTACTTTAAAAATTCATGTTTTCCTGCAATGGTAAAGTCTTTCTATAGTTGGGATAAACTGTATAAACATGGTTATCCAGATATAGTTTTGAATAACGCTTCGTTTGTTTTACAAAATATATTTGTAAAATATATTTTTTTAAATGATTATTTATATCAATTGAAATAATTAGTTAATGACAGATATTTTCATTATTATGAGCAATTTATGTCTAAATATTTTTGTGCACGATGAAAATATTATTTCTTCATTCATTTTTTTAAAGCATTTTTTTTTAGAAGAGTAAATATCACGAAAAAACTCCAAATTGGTACACTCATGACAAATTTATGTTAAAATAATGTTTTGATAACCAAAAATCCTTAATTGTTATATATGTGTAACAAATTTACCCTCTGTTAGTTTTCATTAAATTTTATCATTAAATTGCTTAATTAAATGATTTTCTCCGTTGAAGGATGATAACTTGCGTGAGATTTTCCAATATCAAGAAGCTGCATTAGCCAAATGGAAATGGGATAGTTGTACAACTTCCCCTGCAAGGTTTCCTCTAAAGAATGGAGACTCTCTGTGTCCTAAAATTCACTGTATCGTAGTTGCTGTTAGGAAGAATGATTTGAGCAGTTATGAAGCTTCTGGGGAAGGCAAAATTACTTGCTCTCCTTTCAACGTCGCTCTGTGCTTCAGATTTCAGCATTGCGGGAGATGTCATTACAACAGAGTACATCAAGACCGCATTACATCTAGTGGAGGTCTCTACAGAACGAAATTCTTCAGTCCTAATGGTTCTGCTAATGGGCATGTCGAAATCTGATAAAATAAGCTTCCTGCATATGCTGTCCTCTGGGTTGCGAGTCAGGAAATGCCAATTTTAGATCCTTCTAGCGTCGCGACAATATGCGATGATGTCGGTCTTGTGGTCATGAAAGGAAAGAGGCAAGTAGTTTGATCATCAAATGTTTCGACCTTGGTGATAAATGCAAAAGCCCAATTGTTGGATTCTGGTCGCCTGGGCTGGGTCCAACAAAGTTGTAGCTCCAGCACGAATGAGGAAGAGAACCTGTGGGAGAGTTTCCCGCAAATAACCAACTCAGTCCTGGGAAAAAAAGAAGAAGCTTAGTACTATCCTAAGGACATGCCTAAGGCAAATATACGCTTGGACAGGGTGGTTTTAGGCCAGCATTCAGGGTAATAACAATGAAGCACGATGAGACATATATTGTCATTTTGGCAACTCATTCAGTCTTCTTGTGCAGGGAAGGCCATTAAATGGTCAAGAAAGAGCAGTCAAAAGTTTAAAGGACAAATGCATTAAAAATCTTAAAATTTGTTGCGAAAGTATAATTAAGTTTCGAAACTTTCAAAAAAGTGTAATTAAGTCATAATACTTATCATGAAATGTAACTGAATTCTAAAAATTTCAAAAAATGCAATTATATTCTAAAATTAGTTAAAATGGTCCAATTAAGTCCTTTTGTTGATTGTATTTTTCTGAAAAATTTAGGATTTGATTGTATTTTGTAACAAATTTTATGATTTGATTGTAGTTTTTTAAAGTTTTAAGACTTGATTACAATTTTTAAAAGTCTTAGAACTCAATTGTAATTTTATGATAAATTTTAAAACTAAACTCAAAAGACTATCAAAAGCCTCGGGACAAGGACTCTAGGAATTCATGAATGAAATAGTGGTCATTCCCAAGGATCAATCATTACACTCCTCGGTTGCTGCGCTGAAGAGGATGAGAAAACGTTGATCTATCATTGATTGTTAGAAATTCTTATCCGTAAATGAAATGCATGTGCATTGCACGGGTCCAAAGAGCGTTCTGTCTTTTAACAAATAATTCATTTAATTCACAAATTAAGTGAAGGCGTTATAAATATTATTTGAAATTAGCCAAGTTTTATTGGCATTCCGCTTTTTTAAAATGGGGGCAGTCCAGAAGTGTGATATAATTTGAAGCTTTGACTTCTAATTTAAAAGCATCCATTCTTCTCAATTATCAATGAATTGAAAAATACAAATAGTATATTAAAATGAAATATTAGTCAAATTTTTTTTACATTCTCTTAAAAAAAGGAGCATAAAAGAAACTGCTGTAGCAGAAAGAAAAAGAAAAAAGGCTTGAGAGCATAAAAAGGGGAAGCCTGGAAGTGCGATATTAAAACTTAAGACATATTGTGTAATGTGACTTACAAGGTACAAGCATCTCTTCTCCTAAAAGAGAAATATAATTGCTTAAAAACATAAAATGTCCTTCATCAACCGGTGCATCATCGCCTCAAATCTCATTTTTTCATGAAAATTTTGTCGCAAACAACTTCAGTATCTTTGTCTTCATCGGACACAAACTATTTATTTAACAATCTGTGACATCATCTTTGTCAAGAGATGATTATTAATTTCTTTAAACTATTTGAATAATTACGCAAGTAAATGTAATAAATTCACTCTCCAACCTAATCATCTTGCATTGGAAATACGCTTTCCTTTTTCTAATATTCTCACTGCTACTCCATGACTGATCAGCCTGGTCCATGTTATCGTACTTGTGGAAGCTATGTCAGATTAAGTCGATGCATGCACTTTACTGGCATTTTCAGAGAAACCATCTTTGAAAGACAATAGACAAGAACTGAAAAGTATATTTTCAGAGACTTCTTTTTATTTTTGAATTAAGCTCAGTATCGATTGTTCTTTTGCTATGATTTTCACCTTTCCTTTCTTTGAAAATTCAGCTCATGTTTTATTCCTATTCGAGTTCTCCATCAGTAGCGAGTTCCCCAAGTCACTCAAGTCTAGCATCAAGACCACCAACCACTTGCAAGTTGCAGCAGGCATCACAATAAGATCCACTTCGTAAAGATCGCTGTTGCAAAGGTGGAGTAGGTACTGGCTGCCATGGAAAGTTGATAGCCACAACAACTTAATCATCAAATTCACGAGCACCCACCCGACATTAGAAATTGGTTGCGTCCAAAGTGGCGGTGGTGAGGGTAATGACGTCAGCGTGGCGAAGATATGAGGTTTTTGTGAATGTATTTAGCAATGTCAAGGTGCAACAGCGACCTTGCCATGAAAATTTAGTCATCAATTTGATTGTAGGTGAAATATAAAACGTCTGCATATGCAAAAACACTTTGTTTTGGTGAAAACAGTTAGCCGACTCTCTCTTTCTCGTTGGCATGCGCAGGTCACTTGCCCATTTGAATCACCCCAAATTAGAAACATTAGGGTAAAGAATAGAGTTGTAAGCATATTCTTCTTCATTGAATTGGACAGTACTCTGAATTTCCATTTCTAATACATTTTTAGGGCCACAAAAAAATGAGGGTAAATGAAGTGTTAGGTTACGGTGGCAAGTGAAAATGAAAATGAGTGATTTTCCTGATATGAAAATTGGAGGAAAATGACCACATGAGTTGACTATTCTGCCCTTACTAGGTGATGGAAAGTGCACCTGGCTGCACCCATCAAATCTAAGACAATCAGAAGCCCATGATGGAGTTTTGGGTCTAATTAAAACCTAAAAACAACAAAGTTTACAGTGTTTAACATAGACAAAATAAGGGTGTATTTAATATATTTCTAGTTTTTTGGGAATATTTTGTTTTTGAAAAATTGTTCTTTCTATTTCTACTTCCCAAAACAATTTTTAACTAAAATAACACATTTGGTAATTACACAAATTTTCTACTCCTAGAATAGAAAAAGAATATGAATACATTTGATACCAACAAAAAATTTTATTCCATTTTTTTCGATGGCCGCAATGACCAATGGACGGGCAATAAAGCCATCAACGGACAAGCGACCCAACAATTGGTCATCAACCCTTGATTGCCGAATGCTGGTCGTCGGGTGGAGGGCGGCGGGTCACCGGTCGCCATCGAACATTGGCCGTTGGTCACTAGTGGCAGGTAGGTGGCGGCGGTGGTGGCTGATGATAGGTGGCGACAGGCGGACAAACGGTGGGCAATAGTCGATAACAGTCATGAGTAGCAGTGACCTAAAAACTAACTTTCTAGAAATTGTTCCCAAAAATAAAAAATTACTTTTTTCTACTTCTCATTTCTATTTTTATTTTATTCCTATAACAACTTTCTATTCCAAGGAATAGAAATACTAGTGGACGTTATCAAATGGATTTTTGTACTTTTTTTTATTCTGGGGAACAAAAGAATAGAAAAACAAAAAAATTGGTGCATAAACAAATGGGGCCTAAGTTACCAAGGTTGAGTGACTTAATCTTGAAAGTGTATTTGGAAAATTTGAATTAACCCAACTTATTCTACAGGTTTTAAATTAATTTTCCACTGGTTTGTAATCGCTAAAGAGATGTGAAAATAATCTCTAAAGTAATTGAACTTAATATAAGACTTACTTAGTGTGACTACTAATATATTGAAATTTATTTTCCATTTAAAAAGTCACTAACCATGCGTTAAAATTGCTAATTTTGTTTGGCTGCAAGTAAATTTCCCATAAAAAATTATCAAACACTTGATAAAGTTACTAGTTAATCAAAACATACACAATTACATGAAAGGTTTCTCGACCTACAACATTAGTCCAAAAACTAAATGAAACCAATACTTATTTTTGCATAAAAGTTATTAATCTTCAGCAAAAATTGTTGCTTACCTATAAATTGTTATGAAAACTACCTAGTCATGTCAAAAAAATTTTACTAAATTGTTACTTCTCATGTGTTGGAGAATGTATTATGACAGAAATTCATTAGTTATAAAAAAAATAAAAATAATTAATAACTATAGACAGATGCCTAGATACTTACTTTCCTAATGTGAAAATATTTATTTATATGTCATTGAGCTTGAATAAGCAATTTCATTCTTAAATACGATTTGCTCACTTGGCTTAAGCAAGCTCATTTAGAACCAATCAATTTAATGAACAAAATATAAATACAAGAACCTCTTTGTTAGTAGAGATCTTGGATGAGAATTTTTAGATACTAAAATAGAAATCATTGGCTTATTCATCAGGTCTATACAACAATGACTGGCGAATCTGGGTCGCCCTTATCGAGAGGAGCGGCCGGACCACAAACCGTGCCTGACTTGAGGGACAACCTCTGAAGTCTCGAAGCCTTTTCCAACGGCTTGATTCGCACGTCGTTTCTCTTCTTTTACGCCGAAACAACAGCGATAAGTCGATGACTAAATTTAAAAAGCGTCCAAAAGGCAAAGCCCCCGCCGACATGTCCTTTCGTTCCTCCCCCACCATCCCCACCGTAGCCGCCTCGTGCGAGTGGATCGAGAGAGTTGGGACTGTAGCCATGTGATCTCAGTGGAGACGACTTGGCCCACCCCTCTGTCCCATCTCACACAAGCCACTTGCTGTAACGAGTCACTGAACACTGGGTGCTGGTCGTCCTCCTCATCCTCCTTTCGCGCATGGGATTGACGGGTGCAGTGGTGGCTGGAAGTTGGCGTGGGATTTACCTTGTGTGACTCAAGTCGTCCGCAGCCTCCGAGACGAGGAAGAGGTGGAGAAAGATTAGGGTTTCAGTATTTGCCGTTTTAGCTTTAAGGGGAAGTTAGAGATCCTTTTTGTGGCTCATGAAGAAGAAAGAGAAATTTAAGCTAATGCAGTTCAGCCATCAGAGATTCAGAGGGCAAAAGTGATTTCTTTTGCCTTAATTAATGATGCTTAATAGAAATAAACAGCCTATGACATAGTTCAGAGAAATCACGACTGACTAAGAATGTTAACTTTGATACGTAGT
Organism: Corymbia calophylla; assembly: GCA_014182845.1. Classification (NCBI taxonomy): domain Eukaryota; kingdom Viridiplantae; phylum Streptophyta; class Magnoliopsida; order Myrtales; family Myrtaceae; genus Corymbia; species Corymbia calophylla. Next base: position 5,574,005 of record CM024696.1, on the reverse strand, counting down.
ATTAAATTTGGTTGCTCAAGATCTTAATGAATTAAATTGCAATGCTATACCTATTGGCAGGCTTATCTTGAAAGTTTCGAATGTTTTGAATTATAAAAATATATCAAAAAACATCGAGGGTGAATTCTTGAAGGCCCAATTTTATATGAGGAATTCTATAAGTGCTTAATTGAAATGACTTTTTCCCTTTTGAATGGTTTTTTTTCATAATTTGTGAAAAATCATATTATTTTTCGATGAGTTCGAAAAATAATATCCATATAGTATATGAAATTCGAGATGCTCAGTACTTCAAATGAAATTTAAGACGCTAAGCAGAAAACGAAAGTCGACCGAACGGATCCTCAGAATCTCATGACCAAGAACAAGAAAATTGTTGATATGAAGAACAAGTGGTTTAAGCGAAGATGATAGAGATCCAATATGGAACGTTTATGCTGAACAGTAGAGACCACAATCTTCAACTCGGCAAAAAGCTGTGGGGCCCAATACCGCTTTTTTCACGGAGCTCCTCAAGTCCATTAGCTAGGGACTGTGCAAATGATAATTAATTAGGCCATGTGGGTCTCTCTTGTCCTGGGAAACCGCCATCACCTTCAACCACTAGGCCTTCATCTCCAGAATTCTGATTTTCATCTTCTGTCCTCAAACTCAATTATGTTTCGTGGTGATCTTGGTCCTTTCTTTCTCTCCCAACGCCACTAGTGCTGTAGGTGGTTGTGGTTGTCGAGGAGGAAAGATTTAAGTTGTCATCATGATATTTCTGGGAAAAGCAAGATTGTTCTCTTTCCTTCTAATGTCTCATTATGTTGTAAAATTTTGCATTGGAGGAGATGTCATCACATCAACTGAGTATATCCAAGACCCTGGAAGTATAACATCGAGTGGAGGTCTGTACAGAATGGGATTCTTTAGCCCTAATGGTTCGGCAAATCGGTACGTGGGGATTTGGTACAATAATGTTCCTACGTATAATGTTCTCTGGGTAGCGAACAGGAATAATCCGATTTTAGACTCTTCTGGTGTTTTGACGATATCGGATGATGGTAATCTTGTGATCATGAATGGAAAGAGGGAAATACTTTGGTCATCGAACGTTTCCAACTCTGTAACCGATGCACAAGCTCAGTTGTCAGATTCTGGGAACCTTTCCTTGCTCAAACAGAGTTCTAACTCCAGTGCAAATAATCCAGAGACTCTCTGGGAAAGTTTCCAGGACATGACCGATTCATTCTTACAGAAAATGAAGCTCAGCACTAACTCAGGAACAAATGAGAAGCAGGCACTAACATCTTGGAAAAGCCCTTCTGATCCATCAATTGGAAGCTTCTCTGCAAGTCTTGATCTGCGAAACATTCCTGAACTTTTCATTAGGAATGGCAGTTCTCTGTATTGGCGAAGTGGTCCATGGAATGGTAATATATTCATTGGAGTACCTAAGATGCAATCAGTCTATATTAATGGGTTTAACCTGGTGGACGATCATGAAGGAAAAGTTTATCTGACTTACAGTTTCGCTGAGGCGTCTTACTTGTCATATTTGTTATTGAAATCAAATGGGGATTTGGTGCAACCATATTTGGATCAGAATAGCAGCTCCTGGGGGATTGTTTGGTCATCTCGGGAAAGCCAATGTGATGTCTATGGCCAGTGTGGACCATTTGGAATCTGCAATGCCAATAAATCACCAATTTGTAGCTGCTTGAGGGGCTTTGAGCCTAAAAACTCTGAGGAATGGAGCAGAGGAAATTGGTCCAGTGGATGCATTCGGAAGTCATTGCTGCAGTGCAATGGAACTACAAATGGTAGCAGTACAGCCGGCAAAAAGGATGGATTTTTAAAGCTGGAAATGATGAAAGTGCCTAATTCTGGAATTTTTTATTCTACCCTCAAAGATGATTGCCCAGGAAATTGCTCAATTAATTGTTCATGTGTAGCATATGCATACGACCCTGGTGTTGGCTGCATGTTCTGGATAGGAGACCTAATTGACTTACAGAAGTTCTCCGTTGGAGGAACAAATCTTTACGTTCGGCTGGCCCACACAGAGCTCGGTAAATTAACTTTAATCTTAGATGATGGCTCTAATCAGTTTGGTAGTGCAGCTTATCTCTAGATAAATCAATACACTCGGCTCAACTCATTCATCAAGACTGGCAGTTTTCATTAACAAACCAGCACGCACACATACATGCACGCTCAAATATAGGCTCGAGCAGGGTCAAATATGGAGCCCTGTTAAAGGAGCAGATTTTGCATTTCTTGACTATGACAAAGTCTCATTCTTAGCTATAAAACAAGTGTTCCATTCGTTTAGTAGTTGCTTATAAGAAGCATGAACATAGTCTGACGGGTTATGTCTCCATTCTGATCTGCAGATGAAAAGGGACATCTCAGAGAAATCATAGCACCTACAGTTATCATAGGAACACTCACTGTCACCATCGCAACATGGTTTGCCAGAAGGAAGGCGAAAAAACGAGGTAAACAGTAGTGCAGCTGTTGAATCCTGGAATTGCCAATAATTTCAGAGTTTGCATGGAATAAACAACAAACATTGTTTTCTGGATCAGCATTAAAGGAAAGCATGGAAAAAAATTTGTCCAGTGGAGAAGCTCCTTCAGCAATGCTTGGACAGAACATGAGCAGAGTTGAATTCCCGGAGTTTGTGAGATATAAGATTGAAGAATTGGCTGCAGCAACAGGAAACTTTGGTGAGGCCAAAAGCTTGGACGGGGTGGTTTCGGGCCAGTATATAAGGTATGATTATTCACGTAGAGTTAAGTATTATATATGTAGTTGTGTGTGTGCGTGTTAATCTTAGCAGCTCATTTAGTCCCTGTGTACAGGGGAGACTACCAAATGGTCAGGAAATAGCAATCAAGAGGCTATCGAGAGCCTCAGGACAAGGGCACCAGGAATTTATGAACGAAATGGTGGTTATTTGTAAGGTCCAACATCGAAATCTCGTTAGACTTCTCGGATGCTGTGTTGAAGGAGATGAGAAAATGTTGATCTATGAATTCATGCCAAACAAGAGTCTGGACACATTTCTTTTTGGTAATATTTCACTTATTTTGACGTTGCCTCAAACTATCATTCATACCATATATCCGGAAAGCCTCATGTCATACTTAGCCATTTAAACAGGATTGGACTGTTCTTGCTGCAGATGCTATAATTTTTCTGTTTGGCTTTGAACTTGTGTGCGTTCACTCTTTTCCAATTGCAAAATTGAAATTTTTTGTATTAAACTTCTGTTTTCAGATCCACTTAAACGAGTACATTTGGATTGGAGAACACGATTCAACATTGTTGATGGAATTTGTCGAGGTCTGCTTTATCTTCATAGGGACTCAAGACTCAAGATTATTCATAGAGATCTAAAGGCGAGCAATATCCTACTGGATGAAGAGCTCAATCCAAAAATTTCGGACTTTGGAATGGCTAGGATATTTGGGGGAAACGAAAATCAAGCTAATACACGAAGAATTGTGGGAACCTAGTTAGTACCTCTTCACTTTTGACGTTCCTAGCGATTTTATTCTCTACTTAGAATAAGGAATCTAAACCTGTTTGATGGATAATGCAGTGGTTACATGGCTCCTGAATATGCGATGGAAGGGCGATTTTCGGAAAAATCAGATGTCTTTAGCTTCGGCACATTATTACTGGAGATCATAAGTGGAAGACAAAACACTAGTTTTCATGAGGAAGATCAATGCTTGAGCCTTCTAGGACTGGTAAGCTCTCATTTGACGTGTCAAATAAGTGGGTCGAGTGAAAAATTGTTAACCTAGATTGACCCATTTGCTTGCAATACAAATTTAGCGATACATACCCAATATAATCCTTACCTGACCCGACTTGTATTGCTAATACACTTCTATATTTAACTCAATTTAGGAAAATGCATACCCAAATTAAGGTGAGAGTATGGAGTGAGTTAACACGAGATCGAGTGAGGGCAAAAGAAAATGAAAAGCTAGTCATAAAGGTGGGTTAAGTTTAAATAAGTTGTTAACCTATTTAGCCCCTATATTATTATGGGTCATACTATTTTAAACCCATCTACTAAATATGAAAAATTTATATAATAACCTAATCCATCAAATATGAGTTAAGAAATGAATCTATGACCCATTTTGACAGCATTAGCTCTCATTGATATAGAAGTTTGAACATCATTCTATTCTCATAAGCTAGAACTCCAATAGTAAATTAACTTGATCAATTCGCAGGCATGGAAGTTATGGAATGAAGACAATGGTTTAGCATTAGTGGACCCAAACATACCTGTTACATGCTTTGGGATGGAGCTTTTGAGGTGCATAAATGTGGGGCTTCTTTGTACACAAGAAAGGGCAAAGGATAGGCCTTCCATATCAATAGTCATATCAATGATCAACAGTGAAATAGTGGATCTTCCCCGTCCAAAGCAGCCCGCATTCACCGCGAGGAGAACAACCCAAGACACAGATTCCTCCGGACAAAGCCAAAAGACATGCTCTGCCAACGATGTTACTCTTACCGTTCTTCATGGCAGATGAATTGATCTGAATTTTTGCACAATTCTCGCTGCGTGTCCTGTTCCTACTGTTTCGAGTTTAATTAGTTTTATTTTTAAGCAATCTTGCGTGGAAATGTATAGAAACGCAAAACATGATCTATTTTTTCTACATTGCAGTTCTTTACTGCACATATTTGTGTCGTCAGTTGGGGTTCAAATAATTGGTACCTTCTGTTGGGAATAATGCTTCTACTTCTCATCTCGGGAGGCAGTGGTTTAGATAAAGTTGTGGAAAAATTGTAAACAGCCCCGCTCCTCAATGGGATGAATTGCAATTAGCCCCCTCCAAATGTTCGTAACCACCCCCTGACGTTTCTATTTGTTCCAAATTACAATCCAAATCTTAGCAACGCTAGAAATACCCTCAAAATTGCAATAGTCTCAAATGTTCACTAATGTTCATCTTGCATGATAAATTCTATGACATCACTAGCTCAAAAATTTAGGGAGCGGTTCATGCCCCCATTGACAAGAAGCCACAGGGTCTCGCTCATATTTATTGGTAGTTTGGGATTTTGGCTATTAATAACTACAAAGTGGCCTAGGGCTTTTTCGGCTTTTAGGGTTTTTTTGTATCACTTATATATAATATTTTTCTCTTGCAATTGAGAGTTGTAACAAAAAGGTGGGATGTACTAATTATAGTAAAATCACCTGCTAGATGTAACTCAAGTTTAAGGGCATAATTGAGAGTTATAACAAAGAGGTGGGAGGTTTAATCTCTTTTCCAGACCATTTCTTGGGAGCGTGCAGTAACCAATCCGAATAAAAGCAACAATCTAAAATTTCCATGGCATGCTCTCTCTGACTAGCAATCCTCCAAGACTCAAATGCTTTTTCTAAAGTTGCCCTTGTTAATGGAGCAAAAATCCCGATGTAGAAACTCAAGCACCAAATTAGTGCTCTCACGTTGCCGCGGTAGGCCAACATCCTATATCCTTGACTCATAGGTCAAGGTGCAGTGACACCACGAGGACAAATAACAATGTCGGCAGGAGCCAAAGACGAAAGTGGTCTGATTGGAGATCTGATGTCCAACGCGGACTCAACAGTAAAGACCAGCATGTGGACAATTTTTGAAAGGGCAGAATAAGCCACTAGCCAGAAAAAGTCAGGACAATGATAGCCATAGCTGACGAAGAAAATCTTCCCATTAGAGCAATATAAATTTCTTCATGGAGATGCTTAGGAGACAAAGACGAAAGTGGTCTGATTGGAGATCTGATGTCCAACGCGGACTCAACAGTAAAGACCAGCATGTGGACAATTTTTGAAAGGGCAGAATAAGCCACTAGCCAGAAAAAGTCAGGACAATGATAGCCATAGCTGACGAAGAAAATCTTCCCATTAGAGCAATATAAATTTCTTCATGGAGATGCTTAACCCATCTTTTGCAGTTGAAAAATTACCTTATGTTCAACCACAGGGTTTTCTCTCTATAATTTTGGTTTCCACCTTCTGTCCTATACTCCAGGTTGTGTCTTCTGATGTTCTAAGTCAGTCGTTACTGAGAAGGGAGATTCAAGTAGTCATGATACATCAAGGAAAAGTAAGAATATTCTCTCTCTTAATTTTGTCTCGTTATGCTATGAAATTTTGCATTGGAGGAGATGTCATTACAGCATCTGAGTACATCCGAGACCCTGGAAGTATCATATCAAGCGGAGGTCTCTACAGACTGGGATTCTTTAGCCCCAATGGTACTACCAATCGGTATGTTGGAATTTGGCATAACAAGATTCCTGCATATAACGTCTTTTGGGTTGCAAACAGAGAGAAGCCTGTTTTAGATTCTTCTGGTGTCATGACCATATCCGATGATGGTAATCTTGTGATAATGAATGGAAAGAAGGACGTCCTTTGGTCATCAAACGTTTATACCTCTGGAGCTAACACAAAAGCCCAATTATCAGATACTGGAAATCTTATCTTGTTCAAACAAAGTTCTAATACAAGGACAGATGACAAAGAGATGCTATGGGAAAGTTTCCGGAACATGTCTGATACATTCATGGCAAAAATGAAGCTCAGCACCAATGCGAGAACAAATGAGAAGCAGGTACTCACATCTTGGAAAAGCCCTTCTGATCCATCGATTGGAAGTTTCTCAATTAGTCTTGAACCGCTAAATATTCCCGAAATTTTCCTTTGGAACGGCACTACTCTATATTGGCGGAGTGGTCCTTGGAATGGTAAAGTTTTCATTGGAGTTCCCCAGATGGAATCAGTCTATCTTGATGGATTTAGCTTAGTAGATGATAAAGAAGGATATGTCTATGTGACTTACAATTTTGCAGAGGTGTCTTATTTGTCGTACTTTTTTGTGAGGTCAAATGGGGAGTTGTTGCAGCCATTCTGGGATGAAAAATATAAGGACTGGCGGATCGATTGGTCAACAAAGGAGTCCGCTTGTGATGTTTATGGCAAGTGTGGGCCATTTGGATTTTGTGATGACAAGAAATCACCAATTTGCAGCTGCTTGAGAGGCTTTCAGCCTAAAAAAGTTGAAGAATGGAGAAGAGGGAATTGGTCTAGCGGATGCACCCAGAGGTCATTGCTGCAATGTGACAGGATAAAAAATGATAGTACTAAAGCGGGAAAAATGGATGGATTTGTAAAGCTGGAGAATGTGAAAGTGCCGAATTATGCAATCTGGTCATCTACTTTGGAAGACAAGTGCCGAGAGCAGTGTCTCGGTAATTGTTCGTGTGCAGCATATGCTTATGATGCAGGCGTTGGTTGCATGTACTGGAGGGGAGACCTAATCGATGTACGGAAGTTCTCCTATGCAGGAACAACTCTTTATGTTAGAGTGGCTCACACAGAACTTGGTAAGTTCATTCCTAAATTAATTTTCTGATCAAGCTGGTAATTTAACTTACTGCTAGATGGTTAGGCAATTCAAATTATGTGATATGCCAGGTGGAGTTGTGATCTAGGAAAGGTAGCTAGACAGTTCATTTTTTTCTCTTTTGAATATGTGCTTCAATCTTAGACATAGTTGTATGTCCGTATTTTGATCTGCAGGAGGAAAAAGAGATCTGAGAGCAGTTATAGCGACTGCAGTTGTTGTGGCAACGGTTATTTTCAGTATCGGTACTTTCTTTGTCTGGAAGAAGTCTAAAAAACAAGGAGGTAAAGACAGAGAACAATTTTCAGAGGTTTCTAGTGAGAACGTGCTTGGAGAGAACTTGAGCAAAGTTAATCTCCAGGACCTTGTGCTATATAAATTGGAAGAGCTGGCTACAGCAACAAGCAATTTTAGTGATACAAACAAGCTTGGAGAGGGTGGTTTTGGGGCAGTATATAGGGTAATACTTTGTCGTGTAGAGGACAGCAGCTCCATTTCTTCTTCTTCTTTTTAATTTTAGCAGCTCATTTAAGTGCTTTTGTACAGGGGAGATTGCTAAATGGAAAAGAAATAGCAGTCAAAAGACTATCAAGGGCCTCAGGACAAGGATTGCAGGAATTTATCAATGAAATGGTCGTGATTTCCAAGGTCCAACATCGAAATCTAGTTCGACTCTTTGGATGCTGTGTCGAGCAAGACGAAAAACTCTTAGTCTATGAGTTCATGCCAAACAAGGGTCTAGATGCATTTCTTTTTGGTAATATTCCGTTTCTTGCAGCATTCCCTCAATCTATCATCGAATACCAGTTTATAGGGAAGTCTAATTTTTAATTTTAGCTGTTTAAACAGAATCTGCTGTACCTATTGCACATACTTCACAGTATGCATGGGAACCTCTTTCCGTGCATTTCTTTCTCCAGTCACAAAACTAGCACATTATGAATTTCACTTCTCGTGTATTTCAGATTCACTCAAACGACAACAACTGGATTGGAGAAGACGGTTCAACATTATTGATGGAATTTGTCGAGGCCTACTGTACCTTCACCGTGACTCCAGACTGCGGATAATTCATAGAGATCTTAAGACAAGTAATATCCTGTTGGATGAAGAGCTCAATCCAAGAATTTCAGACTTTGGAACAGCTAGGATATTTGGGGGAAAAGAAGATCAAGCAAATACAATAAGAGTTGTGGGAACCTAGTGAGTCTTTCTTATATTATGAGTCTCTTACTGATTTTATCTTTCTACTTAGTATAAGGAATATAAAAAGTGTTTTGTGGAATGCAGTGGTTACATGGCTCCAGAATATGCAATGGAAGGGCGGTTTTCAGAAAAATCAGATGTCTTTAGCTTCGGGGTATTATTGCTGGAGATTGTGAGTGGAAGACAGAACAATAGCTTCATTGAGGAAGATCAATCCTTGAGCCTGTTAGGATTGGTAAGCTGTTACAAACAGAGAGATCACTCTATTTCCATCAACTCAATTTCCAAAAGTAACTGGCCTTGAATTCTTTTTTTTTTTTTTTTTTTGGCAGGCATGGAAATATTGGGAGGAAGACAATGTACTAGCACTTGTGGACCCTCAAATTTCTGTTAGATCCTTTGAGGTTGAGATCGTAAGGTGCATAAATGTGGGGTTGCTTTGTACACAAGAACTTGCACAAGACAGGCCTACCATCTCAACCGTTATTTCAATGATTAACAATGAAATTGTTTGTCTTCCTTGTCCGAACAAACCTGCATTCACCGAGAGGCAAACAACCACGGACACAGGTTCCTCCAGGCAAAGCCAGAAGAAATATTCTGCCAACAATGTCACTCTTACTGCTCTTGAAGGAAGATAAAACGAGCATGCTCGATGCAATACATTCCAAAAGATGGCTCCAAGATGCAGACTACAGCTAGCTCGCGTCAAGGACATGGAGTGAATAATGACTACTAGCATGGTCCTATTTACATGTCCTGTTTTTAAAGCAGTCTTTAGTTTTCTTTTTTGTTTTTTCCTTAATCAAATTCAATCTTGCTTGGAAATGTATGAAGATAAAATTATGAACTAGCAAATTACTGTACGTTGGGTGGCAGTTAGGCCTTGCTTGTTTGTGTCATTCCAAAGTTCGGGGGCAAATATTTGGCAACTTCTGTGTTGGTACAGCAATTTCTCTTTAGCAAGAAGCTCTGATCAATCAAGTAGGCTAGTTTGAAACAAGAAAGGGAATGCTAGTAAGCGAGATTTTTCACGCTAATGTCAATCATACGGCATGAAACTAGAACTCTGGTGAAAACTTTCTTCCATGTTTGTGCGTGTGGTCTTGTTGAATTTAGCCTCTTTTGTTCCGGATTTCCAATTGTATGAGATCATATTAGTAACTAAAGCACCAGGCACTGTAAAAGTATCAGACAAACACCTTTCTCATTTTTGGTTCTTAAGACAATGAAGAATCTGCTGACTTCAACTTACTACAGAAAGCGTTTTCAACGAGAATGTCTCTTGGCATTGTAAACATGCCAATCAAAGTTTCAAAGTACCAACACCGAAAAATATTTTTAGAGTGTTTTGGAGGATTAGCTGATAGATACTTGGTATTTGTCCAGAGAATCGCCCTTTGAAATAAGCTGAAAACAAAGTTAATTCAGCCTATAGGGGCTTGCTGTGAAAGAGAAGAGGAGAGTGGACACCAAGTCATTAAAACAGAAAAGGAAAAATGGCCATGAATGTCTCTGGAGATGAGTCGAGGATAGACACTGATACTTGTTTTTATTGATGAAGAGTCTTATGATGACTTCTTTTTCTATCACAAGATGAAAATTTTCTTGAAACTTTGTGCATTCTTGTGTTATGATACTGTTACAGAACATACATTTTTGTGTAATGATATTGTTACAAGAGCAGGGGATCTTCCTATTCTGACCGAGAAAAAAATCAGCAACCAGAGATTCATATGACTCCAAAGACACCCCACACACTAAGGTTTGGAACTACATCATTTGATGATTTTTTAGCAATGACCTGAAAAGGAAATCTTGAACTACATAAAACAATCCAAGAAGACAAAACGATGAAAAACAGCTCAACAATGCCCTCATGTTATTCCTAAATTCCTAATACCACAATATCTTTTAGGCTATGTTTGGTCTTCTAGATTTCTAACCTAAATTGGTGAAATCTAAGAATTTTGCTTTATCCTATCTACTTTTGTTTGGTACATCGCAATAATAAAGTTGGTTATATTCATATCATGTCATATAATTTTTTGATATAAACGGCATATCGGTGTAAATGAACCTAAAATTTTATAAAAGGAATGGTAAAAATCTCTCGTGACACTCTTGTCTATTTTATTTCCATCTAATTTTTAATTTTTAATTTTCCTCTCTTTTTTAATTATTTTCTTTTTTATTTCTTCTTTCCCCTTCCATCATTCTCTAATAAAATGTTATTAAATAATAAATCGTACTAATATACCTAATGTACTAAAGTATCTAAAGTATGAAATAAATATAAATATATTTATATATTGCATTTATATCATAAGATAGAATTAAAATCGAATATATAAATAAAAAAGATTAAATTAAAAAATTAAATTGTTATTTTTTGTTATATTGAATTTCTTATATTAGAATTCAAATATTATTTATATTGAAATATAATTTCAACTTTCTTAATTTAAGAATCTTCTTATTCCAGAAAAATAACTTTCCTACTATGTTATTTTATAATTTTATTGAACCTATATCCCTCTTATATCCGACTTTATCCTATCTTGAGCAGTGCGAATGCAATATAGGATAAAGTTGATTTTATCTAGAATTTTTATCCTAACTACCAAACACAGCTAAGGGACAATAGCAATTGGCTAAGAATATGTTTGATTCACTGTGTCGATAGCCAACGGAAAGATTATGCTATAGCCTAGAGGAATTGATACTGCTATTTGTAATATATGTATATAATTGAAGGTTTGACTTCCTGTTCTATAAATGCATTAAAGATGCAAATATGACAAGAACGTGGGATATTAGTACTTTCCGCCATTGGCAGGTGGGATAAAAGTATAGAAAGTAATGACATTGTTTAAATCCCTATGGAGTGAATTGAAAAAGAGTGAATCTGTAATGGAAATAGAGTGGTAAGCGGCATGGAATACTTGATGATAATGTTTAATTTAGCTAATCATCATTTGCGACCTCACGAAACTTATAAAAAGTCAAAAGTAGGAGTTACTTCGCCTCCACTTGAGAACCACCCAAGCCTCAAACGAACGTCGCTCAATGTGATTTTCTTTTGGATTAACTCACGCAAAATATTGTCCACTATGGCTTGTCCCATATTAGATTTAATGATTTTATCTTTTGGCGTACAGGCACGCACTTTCCTAGGAAGTCTTAGTAATACTCTAGCTTGGGCTTGCTTAACTTTGGAGTTTCAAAACAAAACTTGCCTTTATGTCAAAAGACACCTCCTGAATTACTCTAGTTTTCACACACACACATATTCCATAATTGCTTTCTCTCTATTCAGTGCATGGTTTGGTTCATTTGTGCCCCTTTTACCATTCCAGAAGCCTATCAAGAGCCGCTCCTTGACTAGGCCCTCTAGTCCCGGTGACCACTCTTCATCCTCATCAGACCAAGTCGTTAATGCAGGATGTCACAACCACGGAGACCATGAAAGACTTCAAGTCTTTTTACAAAACTTGGTATGGAGACTCTGTTTTTGGATTTCCAACAATATCTCGTGGGAATCCTGCAAAGCTCCTTACCATGATAGGCGAATCTCTAATTGTTTTGTTCATGCCATATATAATTTTTCCCTTGATTTTCACATCTTCGTCTATCTAGTACTTGTTTCAATTTGACAAGAAATAGGTAGGTCGTCAAGATAGCTAAGCTATCATTCATGGGGGCATGACTTCTTTGACTTTCTAGCAATCGTTGCTAGGCCTATCCATAAACTATCTATAGAGAGAGTGAACTAATATGAATGAAGCGCGGTTCATAATTTAATCTGCAATGTAACAAGAAGTTCAGGAAATGGATAACTATTAGACTTTGGTGACTTTATCTTGCTCAAACAAAGTATGAGTTCCAGTGCGAATAACTCACAAATACTTTGGCAAAGTTTTGACCAAATGACTGACACTTTCATGGCAACGCTGAAGCGCAATTCAAATGTAAGAACAAATGTGAAGCAGGTGATCACATCTTGGAAAAACCCTATTGATCCATCAATTGGAAGCTTATTGGTTAGTCTATGTTGAAGTATTATCCCACATCAATTGACAATAGATTTTAAATGCTTTTTATATTCATACAAGCTTCCTCGACATACCATCTTAAGCTTTTGGATTGTACTTTTTAACATAGTATAAGTGCCAATGTTATCCCTTTTGTGAATGTGCATGGTCAAAATTTCATGTAAATGTGCATAGTCAAAATTTCACTTATCTCTCATAATTCAATTTGCACACATCTCTTGACAAAGGATCCTAATGTTTTTTATATTCATATGGTCTCTCTCTACTTATCAATTTAAGCTTGGACCTTCTAATGGTCTAGATTCAGTGAACATTCCTCAAGTTTTCACTTGCAATGGCACCAAACCATTTTGGTGAAGTAGTCCGTGGAATGGCAAGATTTTTATTACAGTGCAGGGCATGAAATCGGTCTATCTCAATGGATTTAGCCTTGTTGATTATAAGGAAGGAACTCTCTATCTCACCTACAATTTTGAATCTGAGGCTTCTCCTGTCATACCATTTATTGAAATCAAGTGGTGATATAGTACAGCCTTATTGGAATGGTAATGGGTGTATCTGGGAGATTATTTGGTCATCTTGGGTGAACATATGTTTATGGCAAGTGCAGGCCTTTCGGACTCTGCAATCCCAAGAAATCACCAATTTGCAGCTGCTTGAGAGGCTTTGCGCCTAAGCATAATGAGGAATGGAGCAGAGGGAATTGGTCCAGCGGATGCGTCCAGAAAACATTATTGTATTGCACCGGTAGTACAAATAATAGCAGTAAAGCAGGCAAAGAGGATGGATTTTTTAAGCTGAAGAAAGTAAAAGTGCCAGACTTTGCAGTTTGGACTTCACCTAATGAAGCTGCCTGCCCAGCACTGTCCTTAACTAATTTTTCATGTGTGGCATATGCCTTCTAGCATTGGTTGCATGCACTGGTGTGGAGACCTACTTGACCTACACAAAGTACTCCATCGAAGGAATAGATGTTTACCAAGTCAATGCAGGTTTCTAATATACATTCTGATGAGCAGACGGTCAATCAAAGCTTTTGCATGGACAGGTTTACTCAATATGTCTTTTGGATCAGCAGCGAGGATAAGCAATGGAATGCGCATAGATGATGGAAAGACATCATTAATGGCTAGTGCTGAAAAACATGCTTGAGAGGACTTGAAAAGAGTTCATTTGCAGAAGCTAGTGCTCTACACATAAAAATTTGGCCACAGCAACAAGCCACTTCACTACAGCCAACATGCTTGGACAGGGCGGTTTTAGGCCGGTGTACGGGGTAATAACAATGGAGCACGACAAGACATATATTGTCATTTTCAGTCCTCTTGTGCTGGGAAAGCTGTTAAATGGGAAAGAAACAGCAGTCAAAATTCAGATATGGAAAGCCTCAGGATAAAGACTTAGGAATTCATGAAAGAAATGGTGGTCATTCCCAATGTCCTACATTGAAATCTCGTTACACTTCTCGGTTGCTGTGTTGACGAGGATGAGAAAACGTTAATCTACGGGTTCGTGCCAAACAAGAGTCTACATGCATTTCTTTCCGGTAATAGTTTATGTTCCCCATATAGCCTCGATCTATCATCCATTGTTAGAAATACTCATCAGTAGCCACTGAAACGAATGTCCGTTGCACGGGTCCAAAGAGCGTTCTTTGTTTGTCTTTCAACAAATAATTCATTTAATTCATAAAATAAGCCAAGACGTTCAAACATTATCTGAAATTAGTCAAGTTTTATTGGCATCTTGCTTTTTAAAAGGGGCAGTCCAAAAGTGTAACGTAATAAATATCTAATATACTTTAAATCTTGACTTCTAATGTAAGAGCATCCATTCGCCTCAACTATCAACAGATTGAAAAGTATGAATAATACATACAAATGAAATATTAGTCAAATTTTTGTGCAGTCTATTAAAAAAGTAGCATTAAAGAAATTTTTGATCCAGAGAATAAAAAGGGGAAGCCTCAAAGTGTGATGGTAAAACTTAAAACATAGTGTGAAATTTGACTTGTAACCTAAGAGCATCTATTCTCCTAAAAGAGAAATATAATTGCACAAGACATAAAATAATCTTCATCAACCGATGCATCATAGCCTCCAGTCTCACGTGTCCACAGAAACTTTATTGCGGATGACTTTTGTCACAGCCACAACTCTACAAGTACAGGGGTAAGGACACGACTGTTGTTCCACCCAAAGCCATAACCTCAAATATAATTATTATCAACTTGTTATTGAAATGATAAAAGATTCATTTGGTTAAAAGATTATAATTTCTATAATCCATCAAAGCAATTCGTACATCTCCAACTAACAACTAAACTTAGAAGTTTATTTCAAACATAAATAACTCATACCCAAAAATTTCACTATCAAAATGTCTTGTTGATAACGTAAATGCTCTTGTCCTACTTGCAATTAACTAAAGAACTTGAAAAGCAAGGAGGACAAATAGAATGAGCAACCACAGCTCTGTGAGTAGTATATCTATTCAAAGCAAATAAAAAACATCAATTGTGCATCTTGATAAACCAATATAAAACCTTTTAATCCCAAATCCAATATAAGATTTATGTAAAATATAATAAGTGAAATATATCTTTTCAACAATACTTTTTACATATCAGTCAATAAAAAAGTTAAATAACTAATAACAATTCAATCATCAATGATCCATTCTATTGATTAATCTCTATCAAATCACGTCAATGATCCATTCCATTGACTAATATAATGTTCAACATCTAATTATGGTCATGCTTAACGTCTATGACAAATGTAATCAAGTTTGTGCCTTAATTAAGTCTCCATTTAGATTGACTAGTGGTTCAACCCATAAAGACATCCTAATAATAGTATGCATACTTATCCCTCAATGGGTTCCAATCATAGCAACATAAGCATAATGCACTGATATCATTCTCCAATAACTCATAAATCCAAATCTACAATCAAAACACATAAGTCAGGCTTACAACCTAAATCAATTAACCTTTCATGGTTCAGTTCATCAAGTAGAATACATTTCATAAAGCATTTTTGAATTCAAAATGAATAATTTTTGGCAATTCATTTCATGAACATTTCTTGAACGATTGTAAATAATAAATAAGATAGCATATGCCCAATCAAAAGTCATAAATCAAATATGTTAATTCATAACTCATAACATATCTAATCCATATTGCTAATATAAATTTACAAAGTGAAAGAAGAGATAACATCACTCATCTATGAAAGCTGAAAATCAATGTTCGAAGGTCTCAAACCAACAAACCCGTATTATTATCAATTAACCAAAAATCGATATCAAAATCCAAGTAAAATACTACTCTAACGAATGACTCAATTAACCTATACTTGTTAGTCAATCAATTGACTTCTACGGGCTAATGAAAAACCTTGTTCATAGGGAACATTCATCCGTGTAGTGTCCGTTGCACATAACTCGCACATGGAACTTTAAAAAAATCTGTTTCAATCACACCATAATTCAAAATCCATTTTCCTCTAATCCCAAGAGTCCACCTCTTTAAACTACCGTCTTCACATAATTCAAAGCTTGACAATTCCAAAATTCAGACAAAAAAGAAAACAATTTCTAAATGGAATCCTAGTTCAGAATTAACATGACTCTGAATTTATGTCCTAATTTTAAAAATTAGTCTGATTAGTCTGTGGAACTGAGTTAATTCAGCTTATTGAGATCTTCGTGGAGCGTAGACGCAAACTTTGGCATAAGTATAGCGGGAGTGCCAAAACTTGGCACGGAGGGACACTTAAGTGCCAAAACTTACAAACGGTACACTTCAGTGCCACTTTTAAAAAAAAATGGATCACTTAAGTGTCAAGTCGCCGGAACCCTACCAAAAATCCTACATGGCAATTTTTTATTAATTTTTTTGCCTACGTGGCTCGTCGGAAATTGAAACAATGAAAAATCAGCGCAAAACGACGTCGTTTTTGCGCTGACGTGGATTTTAAAAATTATTAATTAAATAATTAAAAATATATTATTATAAAATCGATTTTACTTTTTAAAAAAAACAAAGGAGAAGGAGATTGGCGAGGGCTATGCAGCCCTCGCTGCCGCTGCCGTCGCCGCCCCACCCTCGCTGGGAAGGGCCGGTGACGGTGGGCGAGGGCCGACCGAGGTCGCCGGGCCCCCGCCGGCTGTGGCGAGGGCCGGCCGGGGTCGCCGGGCCCGGTCGGCTTGTGGCAGGGCCCACAGCCCTCGCCCAAATCTGGGCCGAGGGTCGCCAAGCCCCGGCCAGCCTATGGTGAGGGCCCGTAGGCCCTCGCCCAAATCTGGGCCGAGGGTCGCCGGCCCTCGCCCACCCCGGCCAAGGGTCGGCCGCCCGGATCCAATGTGGTCCGGGCGGCCGGCGGCCCTTGGCCCAACGGGACGAGGGCCAACGACCCTTACCGGATCCGGGGAGGGTCGCGACCCTCGCCACGGGCCGGCCGGGGTCACCGGCCATTGGTCGAGGCCCGGCAACCTCGGTCGACCCTCGCTCACCGTCGTCGGCCCTTCCCGACAGGGTGGGGCAGCGACAACGGCGGGCGCGAGGGCTACACAGCCCTCGCCGATCCCCTTCTCCTATGTTTTTTTTTTTTAATAGAATAGATTTTAATTATTTTAAAATCTTATGTGGACAATTTTTTTTTATTTAAAATGCCACGTGGAATTTTTATTTTGAAAAAATGCTCCGTTAGCGAGATGAAGTCGTCGGAAAATGGACACGTGGCAATTTGGCCAAATTTTTCGCCGTTGACACTTAAAGTGATCCATTTTGCTCCGATTTTGGCACTTAAGTGTATCGTTTGTAACTTTTGGCACTTAAGTGTCTCTCTGTGCCAAGTTTTGGTACTCCTGAAGTCCGTACCTCAGCAAACTTTTCTCTCTCATCTTCGATTTTCCTCTTCCTCTATTTCAACAAACAAACTCTTCTATATGCTCTCTTTCTTATCATTTTAGTTGTGTGCATCTACTTTTGTTTTTTATTTTTATTTTATTTGCTCTGGTCATAGTCGGTTGAAGTTATAGGTCAACGATGGGCTTTGGGCTTGGACCAATTTATTACCACTTTAGTATCTTTTCTCTTCAAGAAACATCTTCATTATCTTGGTCTTCATTTCAATGGAAACAAACCAATTTCTGTAACAATCAGTACATCATCTTTTTCAAGAGACGATTATTGATTTCTTTAAAAAAATTAAGAATTATTTAAATAAATATAATAATTTTGCACTCTAACTTCATTCTTTTTTCCTTGCATTGGAAGCATGCTTTCCTTTTTCTAATATTCTCACTGCTACTCCATGATTCTTCAGCCTTTCCCATGCTATCAAGCTTTTTGGAGCTATGTCAGATTGAGTCGATCGCACCTTACTGACATTTTCAGAAAAACCAACCTTGAAAGACAATAGACAAAAATGGAAATGTAGTATTTCGTCGACTTCTCTTTGTTTTTGAATTATGCTCATAGTAATTGCTTTTTTTGGCTATGATTTTCACCTTTCCTTCCTTTGATGATTTAGCTCATGTTTTATTCATATTCAAGTTCTCCATCAGCAGCGAGCTCCCCATACAGACTAAGACGCCTATCAAAACGATACTCTGGAGGCTTAAGGATCGAGGTATTGTAGACCGAAGAAGGCCCTGGCCAAATAAGAAACATGAAAAGTAAATGGATAATAACTAGGAGACATATGATTAATCAAGAAAGACACTGTACAGTGTTCGCTTTCTGATAGTAGCACTGTTCAATTCACTTGCTGACTTTCCTATTTTCTTGCAGCTTCTTCACAAAAATTTATGAAGAGTCCACGTACCGTACAATCTTGAATCTTCTATCTCAAGTTCAACATAAAACCTAGAAAATACAAAATAGCAGTATGTGCATACATTTCTCGTGATTGAAAACTGGAGGTAAGTAAACAAACTCCTGTTGTCAGTGATTATGCAGAAAATTTATCATTGGGTAGTTAAGAGCTTCGACGTAGTTACCACAATAATTATTTCTGTCACCGTGATCATTCGCTTACAATTGCAAGAAATGTAGAACCAACCACTCTTTTTCGAAT